>CM027864.1:25315493-25915493 GCA_016097605.1 Eucalyptus guilfoylei | reverse complement strand
GGACAAGTTAGTGGGGGTGGGTTTGGCACGATATTTCGAAAGTACGGTCTAGCAGCCGACAACGTGATCGACGCCAAAATTGTTGATGTTAATGGAAAGGTTTTGGATCGGAAAGCAATGGGTGAAGATCTTTTTTGGGCTATTAGAGGAGGTGGAGGAGCAAGCTTTGGTGTGATATTTGCCTGGAAATTTGTGCTGGTTCCTGTCCCTCCAACCGTCACTGTCTTTGAAGTGGGAAAGAGCATTGAAGAAGATGCAACTATGCTTTTGTACAAGTGGCAGAATGTTGCACACAAGCTTCATGAAGACCTCTTCCTCCATGCTGTGACAGGAGTTGTTACTCCATCTTCGAGTTTGGCGAACAAAACAATCAGCATCTCATTCGGGGGCTTGTACCTCGGCAAGATTGAAAAACTCCTGCCTTCAATTCAAGAAAGCTTTCCCGAGTTGGGTTTGACGCGTGAAAGCTGCACGGAGATGAGTTGGATTCAATCCGTCCTTTATTTTGCAGGATTCTCTCAAGACGGATCTCCCGAAGTCTTGCTCAACCGGACTCAATCGTCCAGATCCTTTTTCAAGGCGAAATCCGACTACGTGATGGAGCCTATTTCGCAAACTGCTTTGCAAGGTCTGTGGAATAAGCTCATCGAAGACGAGACGTCTTACCTGATTTTAACACCTTATGGCGGGGTAATGAGCCAGATCTCCGACTCGGCGACTCCTTTCCCACACCGGGGAGGAAACATGTACCAAATTCAGTACATGGTTACTTGGGACAGTGAAGAGGAAAGCAATCAGAAAATTAATTGGATGAGAGAGTTGTATGATTATATGGCTCCTCATGTTTCACGATTTCCAAGAGCAGCTTATATGAATTATAGGGATCTTGACTTGGGGAGGAACCACGTCATCAATACTACTTATGCTCAAGCAAGTGTCTGGGGTTTGAAATATTTCAAAAGCAATTTTAAGAGATTGGTGAAAGTGAAGACCGCGTCCGATCCGGCTAACTTTTTCTGGGACGAGCAAAGCTTTCCTGTGTTGTCTCCGGGAAGACGATAAGCGCAGGCTTTTAAATAGTATTGGGGATTAGCCCATGTTCTGAGGAACAACATCAACTATGTAATAAGTGTTCGACATACTTAAAACTTTTCAGTGACTAACTGGCAAAATATCGCGACAAGTTCCATAATTTGTGGTAGTACACACATTTTGAGATATAATCCTAACAGCTCTTCCATTTAATATAAGTGAGTATATTCTTGATATATGTCTCCATTTTTTAGCCTGAAATATGAAACCTGAGCCGAAATAAAGCATGTGAAAACGGGATTTCTTGAAAGCTCGAATTTGTGGTCGTTTCCAAGTCCAAATTGGCTCTTATCATGTACAGGATATCTTGCTGATGGCATGCGTATAGTTCAAAGGGTAGTTTTTGTTTTTAGTTGTTTTGTAGCTGCACAAAAGAAGTCCACAAACCGCAATATTCGGGGCCTATTCTTTGTGGAGTTTACTTGCTGATCTGTAAAATACCTCCAATCAAGATCGCTTGTCTTACTGAGGAAATGATTGTTTGGATGTCGTGAGGTAATCTCCCGGGATTTATTTTATTTATCAATTACCCGAGGCTAAACACCATGGATTTGATTATAATATAGGACTAGGAAATATTCAATTGAGCGATTGTAACTTTGCACTTCTTTGATTAATTAGTGGGAAATTGTTCAATTGGTCATAAATGTATTGAATGAATGCTAATTTAGTTCTAAACTTTTCAAATTTGTCAATTTTCGTTGGAAATTGTTGACGTGACGGTCTATTGCATAGGATGGCAAGTGCTGATTGGACTACTACTTAGTGATTACCAATGAAAATTGACCGGAACTATTACATTAAAATTTCATGCAAAAATTTAGGATTAGCAAAATTGAAATGTACCGATCATAAGCTAATAGTTTGTTTTGGCTAGTTATGAATAAATGTTTGTCCACATGAATTTGGTTTTGGTAATTGATCAGGGAAAATTGTCCAAAAAACTCTGAACTTATAGCACTTTTACTAATTTTTTTTTTTGGTCTGTCACTTTTACTAATTCAATCCTAAGCTTTTTTTTAATAATTTCATTTTTTTAATCATAACTGAGGCTTATCATTTCATGTATAAACAAGCCCTCTAGAGTAAAGGACATCAAAACACAGAATCTCCCATAAAGCGGGTGGTGGGTAAGAAATCGGAAAATGTAGAAGGGCCTTACACTTGGAGGCCTTTACAACTCAATCCGTTAGTCTATTTGGATATTGAGGACAATAAGCCAACTCAAGACTTTCAAAAAGGGCCACGAAGCTAAAACATTCTGTGATAAGTGGCTCAATGTCCCAGGAGCAAAGAGAGGAATCTTGCAGGAAACTTATCAAGGAGGAGCTATCTGTTTCCAGCACATATCTCTGTCCAAATCGACTAGCAAATTGACGAAGGGCATGAAGAGAAGCAAGGGTTTCGGAAAGGAGGGCAAAGGACACTCCGATTGGTTGTGTAGCTCCTTTGATCAATCTCCCTTCAGAATCACGATACACGAAAGCAAAAGCCCCTTCTGTAGACCCTTAAAGATGCGATCCATCGATGTTAATCTTTAGCGTCCTTGGTTGTGGTGGTCTCCACCTCGTAGGTAAATCCTCCGATGCATGCTCTCCATCCTTGTTACTCCTGTTCCACTTCGCATAGTTTTATTGCATGGCAAGAGATAAGTCTACTATGCTTCTGGGACTAGGATTTTGGTGTTGGAAGAAAAAGGAATTCCATGCAATCCAAATATTCCAGAGAGTTGTTGCGATAAGCTCGAGGGGTAGGTTCTTTCGGGTTAGGTCTACAAAGTTCAGCAACCACTCCTCGATTTTGGTCACTTGTTGGTGAGAGAATTGAAACTTGAATTCTTGACTAGACCAAACATGCTTTGTACTATCACAGAGAAGGAAAAGATGTTCCACCGTTTCAGGTTCCTTTCGGCACAAAGGGCATTGAGGCTCAAGTAAAAGCTTCCTTTTATACAAGTTGACCTTGGTTGGCAGAGCATTTTGGTAGATGCTCCACATGAATAATTTGATTCTGGAAGTGTTTTTAGCTTCTAGATTTTGCTCCACAGAGAATTGGGAGTTTGGTAGGAGGATGAAGCTTGCTAGTTGTCTTCTTTGGTTTCAATCTTTCGAAGTTGATTATAACCACTTTTAATGGAGTAGCACCCAGACTGATTTGCTGACAAAACTAGCTTATCTTCTATTGAAATGATTAGTAGTGGAATTGCTGAAATTTCGTTAACGACTTGCTCATCAAAAAGGTTCCTCAATAATTGCTCTTTCCAATGTTGTTCTGTTGAGTCTATCAGTTCAGCAACAATTTTGGGATCTTGTTGGTTATATGGCCCTCCCAGTACACCCCTTTCCAACCATCTATCCTCTCTAATTATAATTTGTTGCCATTACCCACTTTCCATTTCACCTCCTTCGAAATGGCTTCTCTACCCATTAGTAAGCTTTGCCAACCCCATGACGAGTGAGAACCCTTAGTAGCATGCTAGAAGTTGCAGTTTGGGAAGTAACTTCCTTTTAGTATTTTGGAGCTTGTGGGACTTTCTAGGCTTGTTTTCCCATCGTCGCTCTAATGAAAGTAAGGAGATCTCTAAGGGTGCGTTTGGTTCAGCTTTGGAAATGGGTTTTGGGGAAATGCAAATATCTTTGGCCTAAAGGGTTTTAGCAAATCTTTTTTTATAAAGGGCTTTTGGATTTCATTTTTCTTTTTTGTTAAAAAAATATTAAACTCTTTGTCGATTTTAGAGAAAGTAAGGGTAGTTTTGGAACAATTAGAGGTAAAATTGAAAAACTAAAAAATTTATGATAGTAGTTTTCCAAAAAAAAAAAAAAATAGTTTCAGCATTTGGTCAAATATTGAAAACCCAAAACTGGATTCCACTATGCAATCAACAAGATATTACAACTTTGAGTGCAAACACTTAGTTGTAGATCACACTATCTCACTAAGTCACTCTTTTGGTATTTCTCTCACGATCACAAACGTTTAAGCTCACCAAAGACAAGTATATGATCGAAATTCGCTCAGGCTTTGGAATTATAAATTCTACGGTCTGTCTCTTACTTGCTCATCGGTCATTCATCTCCTTAAATACTCCTCCACTTCCAAACTAGCCGTTGGACAGTATCTCGAGGATCGTATTCCAATCTACCCATTGGACAGTTCTGTATCTAGAAGATTTGGTAGCCGTTGAGTGACAAAGGTAGAATCCCAAATTGATTCCGATCGCCCATACAAACAGAATCTTGGTTTCCATAAGTAAAGCTTCTTCATATAGAAAGTTCTTGTCTTCAAGATCCAATTGTCAATCAATTAGATTGAGTTAATCAAATCAATCTTGATGTAGAATCCAAACCAGATCACTAGCCGTTATACATTTGGGCTTGTATTATGTTCTGTCGAATCTGGATGTAAAGTCTGAGAGTAATAGACTTTACAATCTGAGTCTGAGTGCAATAGACTTTATAATCTGGGTCTGAACATATTCTGCATCTGAACAGATTTAGCTTTAAGATCTGAACACAGTTTAAATAAGTTCAGCTTCAGCATAGAGTCTGTCTTCTGGTTCTTCATTCACGTTCAGTCTGGAATTTGTCAGAGTGAGCAGACTTCTGATGTAGAATAGACTTTGGCACTAAAGTCTGACAGTCTTCAAACTTTGACACAGAAGTCTGGAAATCTTCATAATAGACTTTGGACATGTGTTACGTTCAGTCTTCTGGCAGTCTTCAAACTTTGACAATATCCTTTACATGTTCTATCATCTGCATAGTCTATTACTCAACCATCAAACACGTTAGTAGCCTTTGGTTTATTTTGTCATCTTCAAAACATCATAAGGGATTTCCCTAATAGCTTTGATTTATATTGCTTTTCCAGCTTTGGAGATAAAATTCTCTTTCCAACCTTTCAATTTCATGTTTACTCTTGCTAGTATCTGTGCGAGCATCTCTTTTTTTGTTTGGCCCCAATCTGAAGGGATGCCCAAATACTTTCTAGTTTTGTCAATCTCCACAACTGGCATCTCTTGGGCCATGTTCCTTCTTAGCTAAGAAGGGCACCCTGCACAAAAGAAGATACCTTATTTGTTTTGGTTGATTTCTTGACCCGATGCGAAGCAATATTGATGAAGGATAGATGCTAAGTTTTGGCATTCCATGACCTTTCCATCCATGAAGAAGATGGAATCGTCTGCGAACAGTACATGGGAAAGTGTGGGGTTGTACCTGTTTACTCTAATTCCTTTTGAGTTCTTGACTGCTTTTTTCATCAGGGAGGAAAGCGCATTTGCCACAATTATAAATAAATATAGGGACAAAGGGTCCCCTTGGCGAAGACCTTTCGAGGGCTTAAAGAAAGGGAGGGGTTCCCTACTAAAGTGGACGCTAAGGGAGGTAGTGGAGACACATTGCGCAATCCAAGAAACCCATCTTCATCATTAAAGCTTCTAGGAAATCTCATTTGACTCTATTATAAGCTTTCTTCATGTCCAGCTTTAGAATGGTGTGAAATCTCTTTTTCTTCTTCTTGATTCTTAACTAGTGGAGGACTTATTGTACCACAAGAATATTGTCTTGTATCTGTCTACTACTGACGAAGGCGCTTTGTTTCTATGCTATCAAATTAGGGAGCCAAGGTTTTAGGTGGTTCGCGAAGACCTTGGATATATTTTTATAGCTAAAATTGCATAATCTGATGGGCCTAAACTGGTCAATCCTTTTGAGTTTGGGTTTTTGGGGATGAGAATCATGTGGTTCTGTTTAGATTTGGGTCGAAAGAACTCGTGTTGAAGAAAGACCTCACCATATTATGCACATTGTGTTGGATGATTTCCCAATGATGTGGATAGAATTGTCCGTTTAACCCATCTAGTCTTGGTGCTTTCCTGGCACCCAACTAAAAAGTCGCTTCCTTAACCTCTTGCAATGTTACACTTCACAATAGATTTTGATTCATCTGATCCTCCACTAGGGTGGGACACTGATCAAGTACTAGCTGAAAGTTTCTTTGATCCGCTATAGTGTAAAGCAATCGGAAGAAATGCTCTGTCAATTCTTATAGTTATCTCAGATCACGACTCCATTCTTCATCTGTCATTTTTGACATGGAAATTTTGTTTCTTTGTCTTCTTTGAATTGTGGTTGCATGGAAATACCCTGTGTTCTTTTCTCCCCATTGCAATTAGCTAATGAGTGATCTCATGCCCCAATACATTTCCTCCTATTTCCATAGGTCTTCAATTTGATGGTTTAAGGATTTGACCCTCTCCCTAATTTGCTGCAAAGTTGGGGCATTTGTAATCTTATGGAGTTCTATTTTTAGAAAGTTTATTTGGCTCTACGCATTTGAGAACTTTTCCTTGCTCCACTTTGTCAAGGCTTCTGATACTCTCAATAATTTCCTCGTGAGTGTCTCTCTTTCCAACCTAGGGGTGCGCCATACTTTGGCGTAATCTTCCTCTTCCATCTAAAAAGCTTTGAACTTGAATTCCCTCTTTCCTTTAGATGAGGCAATTGAGAGTGTTAGCAATAGTGGACCGTGGTCAGAACTAACCGCAGAAAGGGCAAGAACTTCTGCACTTGGGAACTTTACCCTCCATTCCACATTGCACAAGGCTTTATCTATTCGTTCTTTCACATGTGTCTCCCCCTCCCTATTGTTCATCCAGGTAAACGCGCATCCTTTGCTCTTTAGATCCAGCAGGGAACAATCATTAAGGAACTCTCAAAAAGTAGCTAGCCTATAGTTGTTTGCCATGCGTCCTCCATCCTCTTCCCACTAGTGCAAGATTTCATTGAAATCACCTATACAAATCCATGGAAGTTGGTTCGAAAGACTAACTCTTTGTAGCTCCCCCCAAAGTTGGAGCCTTTCTTGGTAAACAGTTGTGTCGTGGACAAAGGTGATTCTCATCATAGTTTATCCGATTGCATTCGAGCATATTAGGTCAAAAAGCTCCAGAGAGGCCCTTAGCACATTCAAGGATACCAAATTCATCCACAACACCGCTAATCCACTTGCTGTTCCTATTAGGTTTACAACTTCCTAAAATCGGAAACTTAGACGTCTCATCAGTTTCTGAATCTTCACTTCTTTGTTCTTCGTTTCCATCAAAAAAATAATACTGCCTTGAAAGGAGCCACTAAAGCTTGCAGTTCCCGGCTTGTCAGGAGTGTGTCCAATCCCTAATAATTTCAGCTTAAGATATTCATGGGAAACTCAATGGCTTATTAGAGCAAACCGCCAAAGCCAGGCTGACTGAGAACTTGGATTGGGGTATCTAAAAGATGGGTCTCGCCCAAGGCAGGGGAAAGACACTTTTGGGGGGAGTAGGGACTATATCTACTATGGATCTTCTTGCTTGCCAAGTTCTTTCCCTTGTTGTTTTTCTTTTGAGGGCTGCTAGAACTCCCTTCAATCCCAAGGTGGAGGCTAGGGTCATTTAGTAGCTGACTTGGTCAGTAAGGACCATCTTTAGAGTAACAGTCACCGCCTCCCCATGCTACCGTCTTATTCTCATAGCTCGGGATCAATGGACTCTTTCCCTGTGACTCGTAAGGCACCATCTGAAGAGAGAGGGGGTTGGAATATTGGGAAATATCTCCTCATCCGTAACTTCATCCACTTGTTTAGTGTTATCTCATTTCCAAAGGGGGCTCCACTCTCTCCCTTCAGCATAGAGCCTAAGGCCAAAACAACCTGGGTTATCTTCTCTAGCTAGCTCTTGTCGTATTGCTCTACTTCACTGAACTTGGTGGAGTGCCCAATCCGAGCACAAGCGTAGCAGAAGTGTGGTAGCCTCTCATATCTAAAATCAAACCATGATTTCCTTCCTTCTTGGCTAATAATCGTACCACGCTTCAAAGGGGCAATTAAGTTTAGACCGACTTTAGCCTTTCCACTTGAAAAGGTGGAAGAGACTTTTGGGTCAGTTTTCACTTTAGAAACAAGGCCCGCAACTGCCACAATTCTCCTTATGGATTTCTCCAAGATCCAGTTCGCAGGTACACCATGCACTTGGACCCAAAAGTCACAGTGAGTATATTCATGGCATGGCAATGGAATATCTAGGATGAACGGTTTGAGCACCACTAAGTTTCCGGAGAAAGACCAGGGCCCTGAATCCCTCACCTTTTTCATCTCATTCTCGGATTTAAAGGTAAAGGCAAAGGTTTTTTTGATCTACCTCGATAATATTGACTGAATGAACTCTCCAAGCTCTCTTCATCGTACTTTGGAATGCCTAGACATTGATGTTAGGGGTTGAGAACAATTGCCCGCATAAAGTCAATCAGCCATCTTATATTTTTTCCCTAGGAACCGCTCCATCAATAATTGCTAAGTCACTTTCAGACCATAAATTGCCCAGCTTGCTGCAGATGGAAGCTAAGCGAGCTTCTATAATGTCGTCCTCCTTCACTGTAACCCAACAAGAGGGAAAACCAGGACCCGATGCGCAGGGATTAAAACAGAGCACTAGAGGAAGAAACCAAAAGTACTGGGAAAACAGGGGCGAGAGGTTAGACTAAGCACCTCCACTTGAGAAAATGGAGAATGAAGGGGTCAAAGGGGTGATAACTACCTCCGAGGGTTAAGGTTTGAGCTCTTCCATATTAGGTTCAGAGATACGGATTTAGGGCATAAGCTGAAGAAGACCATAATAGCTAGAGACCCGAAACGTGAAGAGCGAAAGAGCTAAATACCTTTCCTTCACAAGAGGACAAAGAGAGACAAGCCAAATGAAAGGAGTCTTCGACGAGAAAACTTTTGACTCTTTCCATCGAAAAGCTTTGAGGAGGCAAGAAAAAGTCCCTAATTGAGACATAATCTGCTTGGGTGGGGGTATGGTGAATGGAATTTGAGGAAGAGGACAAAGAAATTTTAGGGTTTATGGGGGTTTAAGAGAACATGTATCCTATCACCAAGAGGGATAGGGCAAAGCTCTTCCAAGGGAGAGAGGTTTTGCGTTCAGGTTTTTACCCTTGTTTTCGAGCATCGATCTTGATCAATAATATTTAGCGATTAACAGAGCATGGGCAAGGGCCATTGGAGATAGAGAAGAGTTTGTGAAGTTGCCCTCCACACAAATAGACTTATATGGTATTCCTTTTGTTGAGTGGGAGGAGAGGCTGCTGCTAGCAAACAGCAGATACATATTTTCTTTGATAGCATGATTCCGTGGTAGGAGGCCTACTCTCCAGGATAGGGGTGAGTGGTTCCAGGTTCCGGTTCGGTTCCGTCTGGAACCTAGAACCTACCCTCTGGTACAAGTTCCTCATTTTTTGGAACCTAGAACCTACCCGTCAGAACCAAGAACCTGGAACCTACCCCGTTACAGGTTCCAGGGTCGGTTCTAGGTTCCAACATGTTTTTTTTTTTTTTTTCATTTTCAGATTTGAAAAGCTCTTTTCAAACAATTGAAAGTTAGGCTCACAAAGTAGTAATAATCTGAGCCTCCTCATTAAATATATGGAGCTAAAGAGTATAAATGAAAGAAAAGGGAAATCAAAATAATGTTCCCTAGTATTACCCTCAAACTACTTCCCTAACGCATGTCGCCTGAGGGCTCTAAGGTTTCCACCATTCCCCTGGAAGAAGCTGATATCCCGAGATTGAGATCAAGACCATGGTCACCATCTGCATCAATTGCATTAGAATACTTCATCAACCTTGTAGAGAAACTTGATGTATTTCTTTTCATAAAAATGAAATAGTTTGCCAAAAGCTTCTTATTTACAACAAAGAATGTGATTACAGATGCTATTTCCATTGCTGGCTTTTGCAATCATCTCTCCATCGTACATACTAGGTTCAAAGTTGGTCACAGCCTCTCTTCCGTTACATTTGATAGCTGCCTTGTCATACGCCCTGATTTCAAATAAGCAAAAGCTATAAGTGAGGGATCCAACATATTAAGGCTGAGTACTCATAGAATTGAATTCTCTATGTGATCACAGGTTGCTCATAACACCTTGCTGCCTCTACTTCACTATCAAATAGGCATGAGGTATATATACTTGCACAAATGCATTGCAAGATACTTAGATACAATTCTCCAAAGTTCGCTTTCCAGAACATTTAGTGCTAACTGGTTTGTATATAAACATAAAAGCTTGCCTCAGTTCATGGGCAGAAAATCTTTATAAAGGGGAACAGGTTTTAAAGGGAAAAGGCTTTTAGTTTTTTACTTTTTGCCAAGGAATTGACCCATTCTAGCTTCCCAACGCCCGCACTTGTGTAGTGTCACCCCCGATATTTCGAACTTCCCCTAGAAAAGCCAGTGCTCTGTTGACGAAGTATGTGTACAAATTCTTCCTTTGAAAGATTCTTCATCTGCCAATCTCAACCAATAAAGAGTCTAAGCCAATCCAGAATGCAAACCAACATGGTGCAACGGCGGAAGTTGAAATCATGCAAAACATCTTACCTGTTTAAAATCATCCTCATAATCACTCAAATTGAAATTTATGTCTGCATCAAGCCCTCTGAATTTTATTGCAGCTCAATCATAGGCTGAGTCCACAAAAACCCAATTATGTTATCTTCTAAGATGAATGGAACCTTCTAAAGCTACAAAGCTTAATGAGACATGGCGATGTCTTACCTAGCTGCAGCATCCTAAGAAAAGACTATGCATACCCAAATACACTTGTTTTCCACAGTCCCTATATCAAAAATAAGAGAATAAATCCGTAATCAATAAGTCAAGGGCGAGCACGTGGTGATGGCGATGCGACGGCGACGAAGACACGAGTCTCACGGCACCAATGGTGGCACGGACGACGCTGTGAAGACGGCGGCGGTCGTGGCAAAGACCCACGGCTAAGGGGGGAAGAGCTCGGTTCTGACGGAGGCGGTGGCGGTTCGGAGCAATGACGGCCCAGACGGACGAGTGAGCAGCGGCAAGAGGTGGTGACGGTGCCTCGGGGACAGCGGCGGTGGCTCACGGCAGCGAGGGGCGGCGTGACAGCTCGTCGGGCTCAACGGCGAGACGGCTCATCGGACGAGGGTGGGTGGTGGTGGTTTGGTGGCCAAGAGGTGGCGGTGAGTAGGGCGTGGGGCGGCGGTGAGGTGGTGGGTGAAGCAGCAGCCAGCAAGAGGAAGGAAGGAAGGAAGAAGAAGAAGAAGAAGAAGAAGAAGAAGAAGAAGAAGAAGAAGGGGAGGTTTCGGTCGAGAGAAAGGGGAAAAGAGAAGAGATAGAGAGAGAGAGAAGAGAAGAAAAAAGTTAGGGGGGCAGGAAGTGACGTGAGGAGGAAAAAGGGGAGAAAAGAAAGAGAGAGAAAGAAGAGAGAGAAAAAGAGAGGGGAAAGGGGAATCACGTGGGGGGGAAGTGCTAGGGTTTTTAAAAAAAAAAAAATCTTGACCGGTTTCGGTTCCTATAGGAACCAGAACTGGAACCGAGAACGCTGGTTCCCAGAAAAAGGGAATCGGGAACCGGAACCGGTCTCTGTAGAACTGGGAACCAAACCGGACCCTCCGGTTCCCGGTTCTACCCGGGAACCATGCTCACCCCTACTCCAGGAGATTAGAGAGTGGTGCTCCAAGGCATGGAGCTTGACTGGTAAGATCTCTCTTGCTGCTCTAAGAAAAGGTTTGATTTGGATTAATTTTGAATGTTAAGAAGACATGAACAATGTTTTGAAGAAGGGGCAATATCGGGTAGGGAAGACCGTGATGTTCTTGCATCGATGGTGCCCGGGGCTTGACTTGGACGAGTTGCTCCTATCGACATGGGTGGTTTGTAACCAATGGAAACGTAAGAGAGGTCAAATGATACATCATTAGATGATTGTAGAAGGAAGGCGGTAGTTTATAGAAAAAAAAAGAATGAAGAATGAAAAAGAAGGATAAATTCAAATAAAAAAGAAAAGTAAAGGGGTTGGATCAGGAATCCAATTTTGGATTCGGTATGGATAAAAGATCTTCCTATGTTATACTATTCAATTCTCGACGATGAGTTGATTTGATAGCTCAGATATTGTTATTCATGATATTGATCTGATTCAATATCATCAAGGTGTAATTCATCCCATTGAATTTACGGGCGAAAAATTTATCATCTCTATGGGATTAAATCCCGAGTTATTGCCAAAAAAAATGAGATTATGGAAGTAAATATTCTCGCATTTATTGCTACTGCACTCTTCATTCTAGTTCCTACTGCTTTTTTACTTATAATATACATAAAAACAGTCGGTCAAAGTGATTAATTTGAATCAAACTTAACTTCTTTTCTTAGTCAATGATTGAAGAAATAGAAGAAATCAAAATGATTTTCATCTCGCGTCTTAAATGAAATGAGCGGACTCAAATTAGCAGTATAGTATTCTATGAGATCCGATAGTATGGTAGAAAGATTCATGTATTTCTTTCTACCATATGAGCTATTATTCTTATTGTAATTTATTGGAATGTAACAAGTTGTATTGTATAAAAAAAATATAATCTTAATATAGATTAATCTACAATATGTATCCTTTTTATATATGTATTGATATATGTAATGTACATAGCATCCCAATTCTATTTCATTTGTCTGTTGCTAATTAATAGTGTATATGGTATTTTGTCTTGTAATGTTAAGATTTTTCTCCGCATTTCTTCCTTTGCTTTATGTCTTACCCTGTATTGCAAGCCGAAAGCAGTCATTTCTTGAAAATGACATACAAATTTTTATCGATTTTATGATAGCTTCTAAAGTTCAGAGAAGTTTGAGGGCCATAATCAAAAGGAAACATAAAATTTGGTTAGTTGACTTGAAAGTATGGGCTAGATTATAGAACTATTAAATTGAAGACCATTATTGAAAATTGGCCAAAGCTTTTTTTGTTTGTTTGTTATACTTTAATTCTCAATTCATTATCAGTCTTATATTTTGCCTCTTTATAGAGCGTAAGAATCAAATTCCATACCTGAAACTAAACGTTTGCACTTCCAACCTTCTGAGAAGGTGGGGAATTCTCCCAAAGGTGACTATTGAGGCAAACCTTCGGTGGTTTTGCTTTTGGTCAGAGTTTAAGGGGATATCGTAATTGGTTTCAAGACTATGGTGGGGAATTTCAAAAATTAAAAGGTTAGAGGGCAACTTACAACAAAATGCCAAACACATGAGGGACAAAATGGAATTCAATTCAATTTAATTATTGGATGGGTTGCCTTCGTTGAAAGGAGCTAATTAATCACATAACAAACATATGACCGGAGCTTTGTTTGTGAAATGGTTAGAGTCAATGTTAGGACGGACAATTGCAATAGATTTCAAGACTCAATTCATTTTACCTAAGCCTGGCTGCAGTATCCTGGCGAATGATAGTGAGACTAGATTGACCTTATCCTCTTTGCTTGCCGAGGAATATAATCGAACGCACGTGGAGAGCGTTAGACCATCTGAATGGTGAATAAAAGCCTTTCTTCTCGAACAACTAAAGTAAGATTCTCCTCCCCAAACTCTGTTCAGTTGCCTAAGATTCTGTAAACCAGTATAGACCTCTATACAGACATGCTGACCGTGGAGGCAATTCGATTCATTTGATTTTTCAAGATTTCGACAGCGACATTTCCCTCCATTCGAGAAGCCTGGATGAGGATGTTGTCTCGCCGGCGTGACCGTGGATCGAAGGAAGGACAAGAGGGTCGGTGACGCCACCGACAGTTTCCATGCCACGACCGACAACTGACATTGTATCGCCGAGCGGGACTCAACCCAGCATAGAGCAGCAGCTAGCCATGGTGACGCCATCGTCTCCATCAACCCCTGTCTCTCCCCTGCCTCTCCTCCTCCTCCTCCTCCTCCTCCTCCTCTTCGTCTTCGTCTCATCCTCACTCTCCTCCTCTGCTTCGCACAACGACACCTTTCTCCAATGCCTCCTCAACCACACGCAGGTTCTCCAGTAGCAGCAGCAGTAGCAAGAACCCTCCTAAATTCTCCACGCCCTGACCAACTCGTCGTTCCCGACCCTTCTCGGGTCCCTCATCCGCAATCGCCGCTTCGGCACCTCCTCGACCCCAAAGCCCTTACTCATCCTCAGTCCCTCCCAGCCATCCCACGTCCAGTCCGCCGTCCTCTGCACCAAGAGGGCCGGCATGGAGCTCCGTATCCGGAGTGGCGGGCATGACTTCAAAGGTACCTCCTACGTCTCCTGGGCCCCTTTCTTGATTCTTGACATGTTTAATTTTCGGTCCGTCAATGTGGATGTCGAACAAGAGACTACTTGGGTTGGAAGCGGAGCGACTATTGGGGAATTGTACTATAGGATTTGGGAAAAGAGTGGGCTTTATGGGTTTAATGCTGGGGTTTGCCCGACCGTCAGCGTCGGTGGGCATTTGAGCGGTGGCGGATACGGGAACATGTTGCGGAAATATGGGTTGGCGAGCGATAACGTGGTCGCCGTGCAAATTGTGGATGTCGAGGGTAGAGTTCTTGATAGGAACTCGATGGACGAGGATTTGTTTTGGGCTATTAGTGATAGTTGGGTTCGCTCCTATGTGGAGGAGGCCCAATGAGTTGCAAGCCCAAAAAGGGCTTGAGCCCATATGATAAGTTATATGAGGAAATAGGGTTTCTCACTATCTATATAAATTGAAAGCCGCAAAAGGAAATAGTAACAAGAGAAAAAGAGAAAGTAGAAAATCTGGGGTTTGGGGCAATATCTGATTTACATCAAGCTGGCATCAGAGGTCGATTCGTGGTTTGATTGAGCTAAAATTTGTTAGCATGTTCATGGCGCAATTTTCTCGAATCTGAACAGTTTGATTTTCGTTTGAAGCTCCCTACATCAGGTTGTTCGTGGATTGATCAAAACCTGCGTTTTTTATCAGATTTATCCTTGATCTCTTGTAAAATTCAAGTGTATTGCCAAGAATTATGTTCTCGAGGTGTTTGCTGCTATGTACCTCTAGTATTTGCTAGAGAAGAACAATTTTGTTGATAATGAAGATTTTCGGGTGGACTCCGGTCCCGTGGTTTTTGATCTCCTCACATCGAGGAGGTTTTCCACGTAAAAAATGGTCCTGTGTTCACGTGCTTGGTATTTATTTTATTCTACTATATCGATTCCTATTAGGTTTACACAAGAGGAGAGATTATTTTATTCCGCTGCGTTAATTCGATATTGTTCGAATTGTTACTGTTCTCCCATCAGAGTGGTATCAGAGCATCTGGTTATTGCTTGTTTTTTCTGCCTTGTGTTAAACAATGGAAACGAATACGAGTAGAATGGTTACATTGAATGGTTCGAATTATCATATTTGGAAAGGGAAGATGGAAGATCTTTTATATGTGAAAGATTTTTATTTGCCCGTATTTGCTGAGGAGAAACCAGAGAATAAAACTGATGCTGGATGGTCTATATTTCATCGTCAAGTGTGTGGTTATATTAGGCAGTGGGTGGATGATAATGTTTTGAACCATATTATGGAGGAAACACATGCACGCGGTTTATGGGATAAGCTCGAACAGTTATATGCTCAAAAGACTGGGAATAATAAGTTATTTTTGATAAAATAGATGATGGCTCTGAGATATCAAGATGGTACTCGTTTGACTGATCATTTAAATTTTTTTCAAGGAATTATAAATCAGTTGTCTGCGATGGGAATCAAGTTTGATGATGAGATACAAGCACTATGGTTGCTTGGTACTTTGCTGGACTCCTGGGAGACGTTCCGAACATCTTTGTCTAATTCTGCCCCAGATGGTACAATTACCATGGATTTGGCCAAGAGTAGTATTTTGAATGAAGAGATGAGAAGGACGACTCTTCACATTCTGATGCCTTGGTTGTCAAGACAAGGGGGAGAAGTGAGTCTCGAGGTCCGAGAAATAGAGATAAAAGTCGAGATAAAAGCAGAGGTAAGTATAATAAATTTGCTAATGTTGAGTGCCATTATTGTCATCAGAAGGGACATATTCAGAGGTTTTGTCGCCAGTTAAAAAGGGAGAAACAAAAGGAGAAAGGTAAAGAGAAGAAAAGTGATAATGATAGTGATGACAATCGTGTCGCTGCACTTAAAGAAGACTTTCTCACTATTTTTGATGGTGATGTGGTGAATTTTGTATCTCATGAGATTAGTTGGGTAATTGATAGTGGTGCATTCGTTCATGCTACGTCTCGTAGGGATTTCTTTACATCATACAGGTCAGGTGACTTTGGATCTGTGAAGATGGGAAACAATGGGCTAACTCAAGCTGTAGGCATCGGTGATGTGTGCCTAGAAACCAGCAATGGCACAAGGTTAGTATTGAATAATGTTAAACATATACCTGATATCCGCTTAAATTTGATTTCTACAGGCAAGTTGGATGATGAGGGGTATTGCAGCACCTTCAGTAATGGTCAATGGAAGCTCACCAAAGGTTCTCTTGTTGTGGCTAGAGGTGAAAAATATTATTCGTTGTACATTATGCAGGCAAAGTTGTCCACAGACAAAATTAATGCAGTAGACAGCGAAGATGTAGCTGAATTATGGCATAAGAGGCTTAGTCACATCAGTGAGAAGGGTTTGTCAATATTGGCCAAGAAGAAGCTCATTTCAGGATTAAAAAGTTCAGCGCTAAAGAAGTGTGCTCACTGTTTAGCAGGAAAACAGAACAGAGTTGCATTTAAAAGCTCTTCTCCTTCAAGAAAGTCAGGTATACTGGATTTAGTGCATTCTGATGTTTGTGGTCCTATGAAAACAAAATCGCTTGGCGGCTCTCTTTATTTTGTTACCTTCATAGATGATTTTTCAAGGAAAATTTGGATTCATACCTTGAAAACTAAAGATCAAGTGTTAGATGCTTTTAAGCAATTTCATGCTTCAATTGAGAGACAAACTAGAAAGAAATTGAAATGCATCAGAACTGATAATGGGGGAGAGTATATTGGACCTTTTGATGAATATTGCAGACAACAAGGTATTCGACATCAAAAGACACCTCCCAAGACGCCTCAGTTAAATGGCTTAGCTGAGAGAATGAACAAAACACTGGTTGAAAGGGTAAGATGCTTACTTTCACAGTCAAAGCTACCTGGATCCTTTTGGGGTGAGGCTTTAAGTACAGTTGTGCATATATTAAATCTTACTTCATGCGTTCCTTTAGAGTTTGATGTTCCTAATAGAGTTTGGACAGGCAAAGATGTTTCTTATGATTATTTGCGTGTCTTTGGGTGCAAAGCTTTTGTGCATATTCCCAAAGATGAGAGGTCTAAACTTGATGTGAAAACACGACAGTGCATATTTATTGGTTATGGACATGATATGCTTGACTACAAATTTTATGATCCGGTTGAAAAGAAAATTGTAAGAAGCAGAGACGTTGTGTTTATGGAAGATCAAACAATAGAGGATATTGAAAAAGCGGAGATGATTTCAGCACCACAGGTTAGTGATAATTTGGTTGATTTGGATCCAGTTCCTCTTACAAATATTCCTACACAGGTTGACGAAGAGCAGCAGGAAGTCAATGTTCCAAATAACGCACATGTTCCTGAACATGTTGAAACAGACAATAATATTCCTGAACTAGAGGCTCAATTAGATGTTCCATTGGATGTTCAAGTCCGGAGATCCATTAGAGACCGACGACCTTCCACCAAGTATTCTGAAGATGAGTATGTATTATTGACTGATGCAGGTAAACCAGAGTGCTATGCAGAAGCAATAGAAGATGAGTACAAAAGCAATTGGTTTGATGCTATGCGAGATGAGATGCAGTCACTTTATGATAATCATACTTTTGAGTTGGTGAAGTTACCTAAAGGTAAAAGAGCTTTGAAGAACAAGTGAGTGTATAGGTTGAAGCAAGATGAACATACTTCACAACCACGGTACAAAGCTAGATTGGTTGTTAAGGGATTCGGTCAGAGAAAGGGTATTGATTTTGATGATATATTTTCTCAGGCGCCGAGGAGGGTAGGCCAACGCCGGCCGGAAGATATAAGATCTCAGGCGCCATTATTGGCTGCCTTCAATGCCGAGCACGCCTTGTTGGAGGAGTTCGGATGGGACGCCGGTTCAGCTGCGGGGGTCCGGTTGGCAAGCCAAAGACCGGCGGCCGAGCCTCTCCGTCGACCGGACCTCCTCGCCTATAAATAGCGGAGCACTTCCGTTGTCGAGAGCACACACGGAAGTGGCGAAAGATCGAGGGCTGCAGATCTTCGAAACCTCCCACTGAGAGACTTTCAGAAGGGGGGCCGAGGACGAGCAAGCCGAGATCTGAGAGCTCACGGCCGGAGACGAGAGGGAGAGATCCGAGTGGGTGGAGGCTGAGCAAGAAACCGGGGTAAAGGGGGCAGATCTGAGCGCGAGGGGGTTGAACGAGGTCAGATCCGGAAGAGAGAGCCGCCGTGAGCCGTGCCTGACGCCAAGGCCACGCCAAATCTGAGAGCTGAGGGGCCGCCGTCGCTGCTGCTCGCCTCGTCACCACCACAGCTGCCGTGCCGTGCCCTCATCGCGAACAGGTAACAGTCGTGCTGACCCACGCCGTCCTTGTCGCTCCACCTTCCCTCTGAGAACCTAGCAGCTGCCCGTCATCGTCGCCGCTTCTTGCGAATCCAGTAGCCGCTCGTCGTCATCGCTGAAACCCTAGCCACTGTCCGCCGCGTCGTCGCCGTTGAGTCACCACCCAGTGACGTCCCAGCCTCGGCGCCGCGGATCGCCAAATCTCGAGGGTTACGAGTAGGTCGGGTCGACGAGATCAAAACGGGTCACGAATCCGGGTAGGGTTTTAGGAATCGGGTCGCGGCTACAAGCCGGGTCAGAGAGCGGGTCAGGTGTGGGTTTGAATCGGGTAGGGTTTCCGCCTGAGACGGGCCTGTGCGCATGGGCCAGGTAGCCTTCGGGCTGAGGTTTTTATAAAAATGGGCCAAAGTGGGTTTGGGCTTTTACATTTAAAAAGAAAAACAAACAAAAATCCGAGTCGGGCCCGTCCAAGTCTCGCGGATCGCGAACCGGGTCGGTCCCAACCCAGAACCCGACCCGGTTCGTTTTTATATTATTATAATAATATTATAATATTATAAATAAAAAATAAAAAATAATTTATTTTCCAAAAAAATCAAAAATATCAAAAATATCATATTTTCCCAAAAAAGGCCAAAAAAAAAATCAGAAAAAGCCAAAAAAGACTTATATTTTCCAAAAAGATCAAAAATCCAAAAAAAAAAAAAAAGAAGCTTTTTATGTAAAAAAAAATGAGAAAAATACCAAAAAAAATGTTTTTCCTCAAATGCATGGAAAATCCCTCAAAAATCCAAAAAGCCTCGGGGTTTAAACAAGATTAGGTACCGAAAGGGCATTAGTGATTAACTAGTGTAATCAAGTTCCCGATCCTAATTTCTCTGGTTGCGCAGGAGCGAGTATTTCTCCCAATACTTTGCATGGGTTTCTAATCAACCTACCCCAAATCGATTAGTGGCGACTCTGTTTTAAAAATTAACTTGTAGGTTAAAAATTTAGATCATTAAGTCGTGGATTGGTAGACTTGGGAGAGTTTGGGTTAAAATAAATTTAGCCGAACCATTAGCCTCCGCAAGGCGCCCGATCGAAGAAAAAGAGGTTGCGACAGCTTGGTGACTCCGCTGGGGAATTGAAGACTTAGGCCGTTTTATCTTGTTTAAATACTTTACTAACTTGTTTTTGTTTTTTTTCTTTATGCAGGTCAGTAGCTTAAAAGTTTATTTTATTAGATTATTTTGTGATTATAAATTGCTATGCATGCTTTAAATGTTTAAGCACTACACATGGCACACACAACTCGGCCGCCGGACTTGGACCGCGATAGGATATCTAGGATGGTGTTAAGAAAGATATGGCCTTGAACGCGAGACTGCGATGTAGAGGTTGCCTTTCTTTTCCCCGAATTTCTTTAGCCGAGATTAAGAGGGTACGCTGCTAACGCGAGACTGCGACGGGCGAATACCTTTTTAATTTCAACAAACTTTCTCAGTTAGAAATTGAGCCGCACGTCTCATCTGTATGTCTCTGTGCTTGCCATTTTCTTTAAAAGCAAAGTAATTTCTTTACTTTTACTCAGTATTTTTTATTGGCCCATGGCAATTTATGATAGGTTTTTCGAGTCCCAGTCTATATGCAATGGAAGAAGTCGATATCCAGTTTATTCCCCCTCCCAAAGTAGAGCTCTTCAGATGGTGAGGTCAATTGGACCAGTATGCCCAAGAGCGCGTGAAAGCCAAAGTCGGTCATCTCCTATCGTTGATTCAAATCACTGTTCATCCTGAAGTCATACAATCCATGGCGCATTTCTGGTGCCCGAAGACAACTACTTTTATGTTTGGTAGGTTTGAGCTAACCCCAACTCTGGAAGAATACAGCATCATCACTGGAATGCCTCTCGAGAATAAGCTTGTCATGCCATCAACAGGCATCATCCCGTTGCGTGGGTTAGTGCGACTTTTAAGAACTGAAGTTCATGTTATGAGGCAAATTCTTGAAAACAACCATAATACCTGCCCGCTAGAATTTATGAATGCCTGTTTTCAAAATCAGCCTATGACCCAAAAAAGTGAGATTTTCCTCTTGGCCTTTTTCGGGTTCATCATTTTCCCCCATCAAAGAAATGTCATAAGTCCTAAGATGGCATGGATAGTTGATCAGATCTTGAGGGGGCAAAATTATGTCAATATGATTTTAACTGAAACATTCTTGTCCTTTAATTGTTTTAAAGAAAACACGGAAAAAATCATGCGGGTCTCTCCGGAAATTTTACAAGTCTGGTTCTTTTCCCACCTAAGCGAATTCCAAGGCTTAATGCGATCGTCTGAAACAAATGATTTTGAAAATCCATTACAAAAATTTATGGTTTTAGGACCATACATTCCCACTTGAAACTGTTTAAATTGGATAAACTTCCTAAGAGACCCGGCTCCTGAGGCATTCCAATGGTGTGCCGGTTGGTTCCATGAAAAGAGAGCTCGCTTCGCTTACAAACACCGCCATCCAATTCCATTGCTCGGCCTCACTGGCGCCATTTCCTATTTCCAATATTGAGTGGCACGACAATATGGAGCCCTTCAGGAGACCCCACCGCCTTTCAAAAGGAAGGTCCCTCCACTCCTTTTCACCCATCAAAGTCATGAATATGCATTCGAGATTGACATCATCGATGAAGCATGGAGCAGGTGCCATCGTAAAAGAATCATGGTACCTGAAGGGCTTGAGGGACAGGAAAAAGCCCACCACGCCTCTGAGTCCTACATCCACAACCATCGTATTCCAACAAAATTGAAGCCATCGGTCCCTCACCCAATCAGGGAGATTAGCTAGCACGAACAAGCAGAGCTTATGCAAAGGGATTTGGGAATAGACTGGATACATATCTCAGAGCCAGTTCAAGGAAGCAGGCATCCTCGCAAGAGCAAGGCTCCCCGTCGCATATAAAATAGCAATCATGTGCCCCTTAGTGTTAATATCGTGAAAGTTTTGTCCCATTGTTTAGGGACTTTTGTTTAATATCTAGTATTTCCTTCTGTCATTTCAATTTCAAGTTTTAGATGTCAGAAGTCTGTGGTCTATAAAATCCTCTTTTGATAAATAAAAAAACAGTTAGACCATTGCCATGGGTCAATCTTTGTTTACTTTCGTACTCATTCATTGTTTTCACGTTGACAGGTAATTATGAATCGCCGACCACCAGTCGCCCGCGAATGGGCTCACGCAATAGGGCTCGATCAAAATGATGTACAAAATCGCCTCGCTAACATTGAAGATGGCGTAGCACAGATGTCCATTGTCCTACGACAACTCTCAAAGCAAATGGAATCCACTCAAGTCAAACCCAACTCCATAGCTGCTTTAAGCACCATCATGACACCTGCGAATTTGCCAGAAAATAACCAACACCATAGATAGTTTGAAAAGATCATGAAAAAGTTAAACCAGATGCAGGGACAGAGTCCCATGGACCTGTCCAATTACGCCGGCATTGAGATCCCTGAAGAGCTCAAAGCACCTGAATGCGAAAAGTATGCTGAAACCTCCCGCCCAGAGACCTACTTGAAAGCCTACCTAGTCCGAAGGATGATTCAATTGTACCAATCAAGCTTGACTGGCCCCGCCTTACGATGGTACATTGTCAGGAAGATTAGTCCCCTTGAGACCTGGGGGGAACTAATTCATGTTTTCCACCAAGAATATAATATTGACATCAGCCCTAACATCGGCTTGCCCTACGAAGAACCGATGGTCACAGAGCACAAGGAGCCGTTAGTCGCTGAGATAGGAGAAGAAGATGTCAATGAAGCCTCGCATGATAAATAGGCGACTGAGCAACATCCTATTGCTGAGAAGCTTCCCACTAGGAAAGGCAAAGAGCCCGCAGACGAAGTCAACACTACTCAGAGCCAAAGCATGATGAGACGACTTCTCAGGCTTACCATAAGAGCTAAGGTCCAAAGAATGCCGACTCCCATCAACCTAGGGAGCGAGGCTCCATTATCTCTCACTCCCCTTGACAAAGTCCAACTGGCGAAACGAAGGGCCTTACTCAAAAGGTCTGGACCAGGAGCCAAGAAAAGAAAGCCTAAACAAATCAATTCAACATCTACCATTGAGTATAGGCAAAATTTGATAGCTGATGAGCCGCTGCACCAAAACTTCGAGCATTCCCTAGAGTACAACCCTGAAGACTTCCAGTCTGTAGGATACAATCCCAAGGACTACCAGTGTTATACAGATGAAATCGGCCATTCATCGTATAACTGCTTTCTACCCACACACAGGGTCGAAAGCCTGTCAGAAGAGGGAACATTCGTCCTTATCCGCTATGATCCTAATGAACTACTAAGCTTGTCACCTGACCATGAAGATGGCTTAAATGCCTCATCCTCGTTTGGTGATTTTGACCCGGAAGAAAGCAATGAAGTGAACTCGGGAGAATCTAGCTTCTTTGAAGCATTAGAGTTTACCACCGCAATGAATATGCAATGGGAAAACCAGTGGCCTAGCCAGGATACATCAGGCCCGTCTTGCTCTCATAGGATCATGACCCCCAGAGGAATGTGGATACGTAATCTCCGCAAATATAATGGCATGACTTGTCCCGTGGCTCATTTGCAATATTTCCACGCTAAAATGAGTCGGTACTATAGCCCGATGTCATTCACAACTTAGGGCTTCCACGAAAGTCTTATAGGGTCTGCGTTGCAATGGTTCGACACAACAGATATCTACCTTATAAAAGATTGGAATAAGCTGTCTTCCGCATTCTTGCATCAATATCAAAGCCATATTGGAACCGAACTGCCTTGCGAGAACTTGGTTCACTTTAGAAGAAGACCAATGGAGGATTTTCGAGCATATGCAAGGAGGTGGGAGGCTTTCATGATGCAAACTTACCCTCAACTGGCTGAAGAAGAAATGATGAAGTTGTTCATAGGAGCTTTACCTCGCAAGCATCGTTGTTGGTTACATGGTTTGCACTTCCATAGCTTCAATGAAGTGATCCTCTCATGCGAATACTTCGAGTCTACTGGAGGGGAGGAACTCTCAGGCGCTTGATTTCAGAACCAACACTATCAAAGTGCTCCTTTTTCATAGGAGTTTTCATGGGTTTTGCTTGTTTTTATAATTTCATGTTTCTTATCCTGTCTAATGTGCTACTGTTGCATTTTCTATTCCAGTAATCTAATGTATAGTTCTAATATTTTGTTTTGAGAGCATGAGGCGGTATTCCAAACCAGCTCGGTGATGCTATCCAACCATGAAAAGAAAATATCATCCAAGAAGAATACTGAGGGCTGGGCTTCCTCGTGCTTTCTTCCCCCTAAAGATGTATACTTTTGAAAGCAAAAAAATATTTCATTACCAAAACTTTTGTCAAAACAAGATGTTAAATCATATTTGACTCACCCACTTTGTGTCTTAGAATATCATCCCCATCCTCCTTGACTTAGCGTGATAGGGGACATTTGAAGCTAGCACATCATGTGAACCCGCCAAATTCGAAGACACCCTGCCAAGAAAATAGGGGCAAACAGAAAGAATCATCCCATTTCAAAAAGAGTGAGTCTTATTCTCTTAATATAATTTTGGAAATGATGTCCTCTCTCTTCTATTTGCAGGAAACGAAAGATAGGACGTAATAGGTACAGGCATACGGTTGAAATCAAGCCGTCCCTAGGAGCTCTACACACTACATCTCTTTCCTATCCAACTCCTTCTCAAAACAGAGCAACATCTTCTTCCCTCAACGTATTCGAGCAACTAGATGCTGTGGTTTCATCAACGGGATTTTCAGCTTTGACAAGCCAAGAAGTGCAGAAAATGAATTTCTTCTTTTCCTTTGAATTGGCTACTGTCAACAGGGAGGAAATCCAAACAGTTGAAGTGGTCTCTAGCCCCCTATTCAAGATGATGACATTAGGACCTAGAAACCTAACTTCTTGTTCCAGACACATGCTCTCCCAAGAAGTAATTGCCATAAGAAGACTGGAGATTTTGATTGTCCATCTCAGATTCCATAGAAGCTTGAAGTACATGACTTTGCTCAATGCTACTAATGGTCATATGGTCAAAGACAGAATTCCACAGAAGGAAGGCGTTGCAAATCATCAATCGTGTACGCAGGGCCACAAATGAGGAGGGCCAATCAAAAGAGACATTGAACTGTGTCAAAGACAAAAGGCCATCATTGACATTCAAATATCCCTAGGAGTCAGCAAATATAAACTCTGGGGAAGAGTAATTTGGTATCATTTCCAATACTCCCAGTGTTTGAACTCACTTTTGACATATTTTCTCCTATTGACAGGAAGCATAGGATTCAAGAAACAAGCTTAATGATTAATCTGGGCAAATCAAATGACCCATATCAATTTACCTAACTTGGTATGAAAGGACGTGTCGTCCAGGAGCCGGTTCGGTTAAATGAAAAAAAGAAGCGCCCTATGGACACCATCGGCGCCTTTAGCCGAGTGGTACTCGGGAAGAAGCAAAATGGTCCGAAGTCGGGGGTTCAAATCCCTGATGCGGCAGTTAGTCGCTTGGTAGAAAAAAAAAAGAAAATTTTTTTTTTGCTTCTCTTGCACCTACAAATTACGAGAGAGCAGGTGATCTAATGGAGTGAAAAGTGCAGGACTTCATATCCTCCTGATGCCTCAAGTCTATCCAATCAATTGCAAACCAATGGAGGGTAATGTTGTATTGTTCCTAGTTGTTCAACTCCTGAGAAAATTCGTGACTGACACGTTCTTTCATATCTTTTGTAGGATCACCTGACTGTCAAAAATGCGGATAACAAATCAAGGAAAGACATGTCAAACTCTGACAAACTCTCCTAAGAGAAATGGCGTCCCGAGGGCAAAAGTAGAAAGGTCCGTCAAATCAATGATCATATTCCCAATCCTTGACTGATCATTCATGTGTCATATCCCTAATCAACAGGGACAACCATCGACACCCATTTTGTGAATAACTCTTTTGATGTTCAAAATTCAACACATTTGTAAATACAATTCCACCAAGTAAACACCCCTAAAGCTATTAATAGGGTTTCTTGAGTAAAAACCATTCATTTGTTTTGAGAGTCCAAGCTCCCTCATATTTAAAATGATGCATGCCTTTTCCAAATAGATTTCGCATGATGATTTTGTCTATCTAAATCACTGATTCCACTAAGGATTATCAAAATAGACAGTTGAATGAAGAGTATAAGAGTGATCGAGCATGCTGGATGAGGCGCCTCAGGATGATGAAAGGCAAGCCATACCCTACACACAGTCCCCCATCTATACACTTGTGAGATGAGTGCAGAAGATTCCATGACTACAGGGTAAAGAGTTCTCTCACGAATGGTACGATAACCAAAGCAGTGAGAGGCATTTCATTGCTCACCCCTTTGAGCTCCTTACACTGGTGAAACTTCTGTCCTACCCCCATCAAGAACCACCCTACACTGGGGCGAATCGGAGGCGAAACAACATCGCAAGGTAAGAAGAGAGATAGAAATTTTCTTGCTCGCACTTGCATCAATCTTCGGGTGTCTTTATTGCATATGAACACTTGCGTTAATTTAAGTGCCTTAGAATAATGAAGAGCAATTCATTTTCTATGCACTTGTATGCATTGTACAACCCAAGTGAGTCTATAATTTTACCCTCACATTGAGACAAAGCAGAAGTCATTGCTATAGTCTAGAGCGCCGGCTGAAGATAAAGACTCAAGAGTCTGATAACGGTGCTTCGATTGAACTTGCCTAGGCCAATTCCTCCAACAACAAGAAAAAGCAGGGGCATACAAAAGCAGTGTACCTGGTAAAAGCAAGGTCAAATGCCCATGAATGAAGAACTGGAATAAAAATAGGGGCACGAAAAAGCAGTGTGCCTGGTAAAAGCAAGGCCAATGCCCCCCAGTCAAAAATACAGCCAAGAAAAAGTTGTTGTTGTGGTCCATAGAACCTCCATCTGACAGTGAGAAGAAAGACCAGTGACAAATGCCGAGATAGTCACCAACTCTCACCCTCTTACATATGAGCAAAGTCTCTGTTACATTCCTATTGTAAAAGTCTCTTTAGACTAGGGCACTTCAATTAACGTAGGATTTCATATGTGCATAAGCATCGCTCGAAGAAGTACGAGCAAGATTACTCTATCTCTTTTTGCAGGGTTCTTGACTTGTAAACCTGGAGATGATTGTGCAACATTTTTGTCCATCGGCTTCAACTTGATGGTCCCCTTTGATGAGCCGCTGACCAAGTCTTCATCATAGTTTCGACAAAAACCTCTCACATTGGTAAAGTTGTACCATTTGCGAGAATACTCGGACCCCTGCTGACATGATGACAGTGAGATAGTGTGGTCCTTATAAATCCTACATCAATGGTCATGATAGCCTTTTCCATGAGAGTGAGCGGAAAGTCCTTTTAGACTGAAAGTCCCTCATCTGGCATGCTTAAGACATCTACATTCTAAATGAAGGTTGTCTTTTAAAATCTTCCCCAGTGGAACTCAGATGATGCAAAACTGATAAAATTATCATGCATGAATCCCATTTGAACTCATGAATTTACAGCATATACAATCATGTGTGCAAATTGTGCAAATAGCAGACGTACTCTCAGAGATCAGAGATATTGCTAGGTAAGCATATCCCTATCCGCATTTGTCTTAAAGTACCTACCATTGTCCAGGTACTCTTTTCTTGAGACTCGACCTATTCGAGTCGTCCCTTAAGTTTGGGTGCTTGCAACTGCCTAAGTATCCCCTTGTCTTTGAGTACCCACCATTTGCCGGGTACTCCCTCTTATCGACACTCGACCTGTTTGAGTTATCTCCAAAGTATTGATATTTGTGACTGTTTAGGTATCCCCATTGTCTTTGAGTACCGGCCACCGTTCAGATACTCCATTTTTCTTGACACTCGACCTGTTCGAGTTGTCCCCAGAGTATTAATACTTGTGACTAATCAAGTATCCATTTATCGTTGAATACCTACTGCTGTCTAGGTATCCCTATTGTCTTTGAGTATCGGCCACCGTTTGGATACTCCCTTTTCATGACACTCAACTTGCCCGAGTTATCCCCAAATAATAGTAGCCGTTCAAGCATTCCACTGCTTTGTGTGCCTACACATACCCAGGTATGCTTTCTTACACTTGGACCAGCTGAGTGGTCCCAGGTCGTATCATTAAATACTTGTGTTCATCCGAGTATTCCACTACTTTGTACACCTATGGCTACCCAGGTGTTCCAGCCCTTTTAAGCGCCTGCGGCAATCCAGGTAAGCCTCATACCACATTCAAGTTTATAATACCAGGAGGTGAGAGACCTTCATGAATATACGAGGCACGCCCTCGATATTCCCATTACCAGGAGGTGAGAGACCTTCATGAATATACGAGGCACGCCCTTGATATTCCCATTACCAGGAGGTGAGAGACCTTCATGAATATCCAAGGTACGTCCTCGATATTCCCACTTACTAGGAGGTGAGAGACCTTAATGAATATCCAAGGTACGTCCTCGATATTCCCATTTACCAGGAGGTGAGAGACCTTCACGAATATCCAAGGTACGTCCTCGATATTCCCTTTACCAGGAGGTGAGAGACCTTCACGAATATCTAAGGTACATCTTCGATATTCCCAACTACCAGGAGGTGAGAGACCTTCACGAATATCCAATGTACGTCCTCGATATTCCCATTTACCAGGAGGTGAGAGACCTTCACGAATATCCAAGGTACGTCCTCGATATTCCCTTTACCAGGAGGTGAGAGACCTTCACGAATATCCAAGGTACATCTTCGATATTCCCAACTACTAGGAGGTGAGAGACCTTCACGAATATCCCAGGTACGTCCTCGATATTCCCCTTTACCAGGAGGTGAGAGACATTCATGAATATGCGAGGCACGTTCTCGATATTCCCAATTACCAGGAGATGAGAGACCTTCATGAATATCCAAGGTACGTCTTCGATATTCCCATTTACCAGGAGGTGAAAGACCTTCACGAATATCCAAGGTACGTCCTCGATATTCCCATTACCAGGAGGTGAGAGACCTTCATGAATATCCAAGGTACGTCTTCGATATTCCCATTTACCAGGAGGTGAGAGACATTCACGAATATCCAAGGTACCTCCTCGATATTCCCAATTACCAGGAGGTGAGAGACCTTCATGAATATGTGGGGCACGTCCTCGATATTCCCATTACCAGGAGGTGAGAGACCTTCATGAATATGCGAGACACGTTCTCGATATTCCCAATTACCAGGAGGTGAGAGACCTTCATGAATATGCGAGGCACGTCCTCAATATTCCCAACTACCAAGAAGTGAGAGACCTTCACGAATATGCGAGACCCATCCTCGATATTTCCACATACCAGGAGGTGAGAGACCTTCACGAATATCTTAGGTACGCCATTGATTCTTCCTTCAGAGTTTTGTACTTGTGATCATCCAAGTACCCCTTTGATGCTTGCGAATATTCAGGTATCCTTCAAGAATTTGTACTTGTGATCATCCAAGTACCCCTCCAATGCCTATGATAAGCCAAATGCCCTTTTTGACGCCTACAAAGGCCCAAATATCCTTCAGGTTAGTACATGTGAATATCCAGGTACTCATTGATATGCCTGTGAATGTATAGGTATCTTCCAGAATCGATGCCCTGAGAAAGGTTAGCGCATTCTCCCGAGAAAGGTCGGGTTCCAACTGGTGTCTTCGACAGAAGCCAGACACCCCACAAATCGATGCCCTGAGAAAGGTCAGCGCATCCTCCCGAGAAAGGTCAGGTTCTAACTAGTGTCTTCAACAGAAGTCAGACACCCCACAAATCGATGCCCTGAGAAAGGTCAGCGCATCCTCCCAAGAAAGGTCGGGTTCCAACTGGTGTCTTTGATAAAAGTCAGACACCCCAACAAATATGATGCCCTGAGAAAGGTCGGTGCATCTCCTGAGAAAGGTTAGGTACCAACTGGTGTCCTCAATACAGATCAGGTATCCACAAATAGATGCCCTGAGAAAGGTCGGCGCATCTCCTGTCACGGCAACTGAAGAAAGGTTCGGGTCCGAGACAAACCACTTACTGCTCTGACAGGCGACCGAAGAATGGTTCGGGCCCTGGAAAAGCATTTTACCGTCACGGCAACCGAAGAAAGGTTCGGGTCCGAGGCAAATCACTTATTGCTCTAACAGGCGACAAAAGAATGGTTCGGGTCCTGGAAAGCAATTGCCCGTCAAGGCGACCGAAGAGAGGTTCGGGTCCTAGACAAACTACTTATTGCTCTAATAGGCGACCGAAGAAAGGTTCGGGTCCTAGACAAACCACTTATTGCTCCAATAGGCGATCGAAGAATGGTTCGGGTCCTAGAGAAGCAATCTCCTCATGCAACAGGTAAGATGACGCCTTAATACTTGCTAAAACTCGGGGTTCACACCCTATCTCACTCACTCCCGGTAAGTAACTACAGCTATCTTCTTATCTGTCTTAGTATGCGTAATGTTATATTGCTGATTTTCTGCATAGGACACTAGGTCCCAAATAAGATATAATCTATTGCATATGTATAGACAAAATTTAGGTATCAGGTTTGTCTTTGAATGCAACCTTTGCGAACTCACCTTCAAAGAGAGGCAGCTGTTGACACCTAAATTTTGATTAGGTTATTAATTAGGCCTTAATTTATTTTTCCTTTTTCAGATAATAAATAATAAATAATAAAAACAACAAAAAAAATAGTAAAAAACAAAACAAAACAAAAAAACCAGCCCCTCCCCTCTTCTTCTTTTTCACGCGGGCCTAGGGCCTAGCCCTATTTTTCCCAAATCCGGCCCAGCCCCCTTTTCTTCTTCTTCTTCCTTCTTCCATCTTCTTCTCCTACGCCGCTGCAGCTCACGCACACAGAGGATGCCGACGCGCGAAGGACAACCTACGGTCGAGGAGGGTAGGCCAACGTCGGCCGGAAGAGATAAGATCTCAGGCGCCATTATTGGCTGCCTTCAATGCCGAGCACGCCTTGTTGGAGGAGTTCGGATAGGACGCCGGTTTAGCCGCGGGGGTTCGGTCGGCAAGCCAAAGACCGGCGGCCGAGCCTCTCCGTCGACCGGACCTCCTCGCTTATAAATAGCGGAGCACTTCCGTCATCGAGAGCACACACGGAAGCAGCGAAAGATCGAGGGCTGTAGATCTTCGAAACCTCCCACTGAGAGACTTCAGAAGGGGGGCCGAGGACGAGCAGGCCGAGATCTGAGAGCTCGCGGCCGGAGACGAGGGGGAGAGATCCGAGTGGGTGGAGGCTGAGCGAGAAACCGGAGTAAAGGGGGCAGATCTGAGCGCGAGGGGGTTGAACGAGGTCAGATTCGGAAGAGAGAGCCGCTGCGAGCCGTGCCTAACGCCAAGGCCATGCCAAATTTGAGAGCTGAGGGGCCGCCGTCGCTGCTGCTCGCCTCGTCACCACCACAGCTGCCGTGCCATTCCCTCATCGCGAACAGGTAACAGTCGTGCTGACCCACGCCGTCCCTGTCGCTTCACCTTCCCTCTGAGAACCTAGCAGCTGCCTGTCATCGTCGCCGCGAATCCAGTAGCCGCTCGTCGTCATCGCTGAAACCCTAGCCGCCGTCCGCCGCGTCGTCGCCGTCGAGTCACCACCCGGTGACATCCCAGCCTCGGCACTGCGGATTGCCAAATCTCGAGGGTTACGAGCAGGTCGGGTCGGCGAGATCAAAACGGGTAACGAATCTGGGTAGGGTTTTAGGAATCAGGTTGCGGCTACAAGCCGGGTCAGAGAGCGGGTCAGGTGTGGGTTTGAATCAGGTAGGGTTTCCGCCTGAGACGGGCCTATGCGCATTTACCGGGTAGCCTTCCGGCTGAGGTTTTTATAAAAATGGGCCAAAGTGGGTTTGTGCTTTTACATTTAAAAAGAAAAACAATCAAAAATCCGAGTTGGGCCCGCAACGCGGGCCCGTCCAAGTCTCGCGGATCGCGAACTGGGTCGGTCCCAACCCGGGAACCCGACCCGGTTCGTTTTTATATTATTATAATAATACTATAATATTTTAATTAAAAAATAATTTATTTTCCAAAAATATCAAAAATATCAAAAATATCATATTTTCCCAAAAAAGGCCAAAAAATCAGAAAAAGCCAAAAAAGACTTATATTTTCCAAAAAGATCAAAAATCCAAAAAAAAAAAAGCTTTTTATGTCCAAAAAAATGAGAAAAAGACCCAAAAAAAAAAAAGTTTTTTCCTCCCCACAAATGCATGGAAAATCCCTCAAAAATCCAAAAAGCCTTAGGGTTTAAACAAGATTAGGTACCGAAAGGGCATTAGTGATTAACTAGTGTAATCAAGTCCCCGATCATAATGTCTCTTTTGTTTTCTTTTATAAATAATAGAATTCATTAACTTGTTCACGAGGAAATTGTGGAATCAGTTAGGATATTAATTTAGTCTTAAATTTCTCAATTTTGCCAATTTAGTTCTATACTTTTGTGTAAAATTCTATTGTAGTCTTTTTCTTAACTATTTTCGTTGGAAATTGCTAAAGTGACGGAGTGCCACATAAGATGACCGACTAAGAATAGACTAATGTGACTGATTTTCGGTGAAAATTGGTTGGAAAGACTACATTAGGATTTTGCATAAAAGTTAAAGATTAAATTAACAAAATTGAAAAGTTTAGTACTAAATTAGCATTCTTACATTATTAACTGGGTTATTTTCGGGTAAATGCCAGATAATAAATGTTTATTTGGCATCATGTTCGTTAGAAAACGCTTGTCACGTCCGAATAGTATTTATATATTTTGTAAGTTTCAATTAATTAACTATGTCAATAGGTTGTAAATTCGCTACACCAAGTGGAAAATACTTGAAAATTAATATAGTTGAGGTACTGAATCAGAGAATTAGCTCTCAAAGATTTGTCCTTATAGAGGACTATATAACATTTTCTATAGTTCTTCCATCTATTAGTGTGTTCTCTTTAACTTAGCCGTACGCTTGAATTTTCCTGGGCAATATGCCTCTTGATTTGAGTAAGAACTTGTAAACTTAATGCTCCTAACAATGAGGCAATTTCTTTGTATCGACATAATAGACCCCCTATTTTACTGAATGATTCCTCCTTGTTACAATATCTTTTTTTTTTAATCAATTTCTCAAGAAAGATATTGTTTAGCATAATTAGTCGATGAAAATCAATGGACTGCTAACATAAATAACGAGGGGGAGGTTTAAAAAATTAGCCATCCTAAAATATGCTGCGGCGATTGCAAGCAAATAATATGCATTAATATTTGCTTCTTCAAAAACTGTTGATTCGCATGACTATTGTGAATCTACATACTACTTTTAAGAATAACTACAGATATGCCAAAACGAATCAGCATGTGTAACAATTTTTTTTAAAGGTAAAAGCCACCAAAAATCTCAAATTATGCACACTGTGATATATTTATCCAAATTTTTTCTGATGACACTAAAAATCCCAAACTTGTAAAAATGTGATATATTCATCCCTCATCAAAGTTCCATTAATGAGTGTCGTTAAAAACTCCGGAAAGCAAATGGTGTTAACGTGGCGTTCGTGTGACTAAAGTGAAATAAAAAAAAAATTGCTTTTGCTGAAAAATCATTTGACAGAAAGTAAATGTGTCACATATATACAAATTTGAGTTTTTTATATTACAAGAAAAAGTTTAGGATAAACATGTTATAATAAGCATAATTTAAGGTTTTTGATATCATAAAAAAATTTCAGGATAAATGTGTTTTAATGGATATAGTTTGGGGTTTTTGATAACTTTTTTCCATCTTTTAAAAGCAAACCTCTACTATTTTGTGAGATATAAAACATTTGAATCTCAACAAAACACAAAATAAATCACCAAGTTAAATCAAATCTTCATATTAATTGCTAGGGTAGCCTCACAAGTTGAATTATCTAATCATGCTTCCCTTCATTCGAATCTAACCTTCGTCTTGTGGATGGGCGAGCTTGAGTTCGATCTCAATGCTCTCCAAATCTCTCGTACAGAGCCCCCCTTCTCACCGTCCTCATTCTTCACGAATAGCCTGCGACCTGCAAATGCAGACATATGATAAGTGGTCAACGGGGGTCCTTTGGATGTAACGTTGCAGGTAAAATCACAAATAATGGATTCTGTAGAATGGAGAGAGAGAGAGAGAGAGAGAGAGAGAGAGAGAGAGAGAGATTCATTAAATGAAGGCACGCTAAGTTGGAATTGATCGTGAGTAAACAAATAAAGCTGATTAATCCTAAATTTATTGTAACTATGCCAATTCATTTTTAAACTTTTTAATTTTATCGATTTAGTCCAAAATCATTATATGAAACTCAAATATAATCTTTCCAGTGAAATTTCACAGGAAATCGTTGATGTAGTGGTGTGCCATTTAGGGCCTACGACGATTGGACTGTTACGTCAACTATTTTTGATGAAATTTTACCGGAAGGAACTCTCTAGAAATCATGTAAAGGTTTAGGACTAAATCAGAAAAATTAAAAAAATTAGAATTGAATAAACATCTTGCGTAATAAGTCTATGATTAATTGGACAATTTTCTATATATAAATATATCGATTTGAGTCGATTATCTATTCAAAATATTGATACGATGATTAGCGAATTTTGATCACGCAAATTGAATTTCTTATTTTATCTGATAAAGGGGTGGACTTTGTTATGCAACAAAAGACTAGCCTTTTCTCTAGTGAAACAAAAGAAGGCCGGCATTCATGGAAGTGGGAAAGCACTGATCGAAAGCATAACGATGCTTTGAAAAATAAATTTAAATCACGATCAAAACTCTAGATTGGAATGAATGTGGGGTAGATATGGTAACAATCTTGTAGAGAGGTTCAAATCAATAATGCTATCTTTCTCCACCTCAAGTTTTGTGTAGGCAACTTGAGGAAAAAAATTAGAGTGCGTTTGGTTACATTTTTATTCCGGGAACAATTTTTGTTTAGATTTTTATTCCCTAGATGAGTTTCTGAGCAAAAGAATGCGTTTGGTGACTCTACAAATTTCTATTCTCAAAATAGAAAAAGAAAAGAAATGTGTTTGGTACAACCCTAAAAATTTCTATTCCCAATTTTTTTCATTTAATTATAAAAACTTCATTGGAGACTTAACAATTCATATTTGGATAAAACTATACTTTTGTAAGGATTTAATAGATCAAGATATTCTAAGATGGCTTAGAAAATCCAATGTAATAGTCAATCAAAAATAGGTGGAAGTAGAGAGTCCAACCCTACTGGTTTATAAACTCACAATATGATAAGGTTGACGATAAATCTTTGGGAATTACAATAAACAAGTGCATAGACATTTTGAGCTTTTTTAGCTGCAAGAAGAAGAACAAACGTTGCTTTGTGGAACGGGCAATGATAGAACAATTGAGGATGGAGGCGATCCTAAAGTTGGTGCACAAACTCATCAATTTTCAAGCAAATGACATTGGAAATCCATGGAGCACAGGATTATTCGACTGCTTTGAATACAAGACAAATGGTAATGCAAAAAAAATGTTTAGAGCTATCTAATTTTCTAATAAAATAGAATTGCATATAATCTTAAAAAGTGTCTCTAATTGTGTCTTAAGGGAAGAAGATGTCTTCTCTCAGAGGAGTCGTCAAGCTTTTGCGATCTTGCATTGTCTTTAAAAGAAAATGGCATTCAAAATTTGTATAGTAAAGCCGTAAGAGCTTATTCAATATTGAATCTAATTTTCATCAAAATATTTTCACATTTTTTATACTAGACTAATTCTAAACTAGTATTAAAACTAAGATTTAATAAAACTACTTAAAATCTAATTTCCAAATTTGTTTCCTAAATTTCTGAATTTTTTTTTTATTTCGAAAAATAGGGACTTGGATCGGGTTAGGAGACTGGGCCTTCTGTCAATTGTGTAAAGATGAGCATTAGGTTTCATTGAGCTTATTTCATTAAAATGACCTTATTTCTCTTTTTCTTCTTGGAAACAAAAAAATGGTTTTTTTTTTTACTTCTTGATTTTTTGCCAAATCTATTCCTTGACAATTGATTTGTTTCAGGGAATAAAAGAATTAATTGATGTTATCCAACGAATTTATGTTCTTTTTCTGCTCTAGAGATAGCCTAATATATCCTTAGCCGGTTTAAGAGTACATTTCTCCCCTTTTTCATGGCTTCTATTGGTTCTTCTTCCAATTTTCTTTTACTAGAACCCTCTTTTTCGTGTAGGGCCTATTATTCAGTGTAAGATTTGGTGATTTTGGTTGGTCACCTGTGCACCAACTAATAAAATGGAATTATTATCACATTTTCAACTTAATTTTGATGAACGTAGCTCATTTAAACAAAAGAAGAAACAAATTTTGCGAATTGACAATGTTAGGATGTGACTTAGTGAAAACATCAATAATTTATGTTTTCCTCTAATTTATGATGTTCTATAAAAACTTATAATGTTCGATCATAATTAAGTACATAGAATGTCATACAATGCATATGTCTTAATATTGAAACGTTGCACAGTTGAAGACATTTTTATTATAAATGAGTGCAACATACTATAAATTATTCGAAACTGTGAACTCTTTTTTATGTTACAATTACATTGATATACAAAGGATTTACAAAGTGGCATAATTGGTGCAAAACTTAGTTAAATGTCAATTTATTGGCGATCATTGCTACATTTTATCAAAGCCAAGTGCATGATATAAGTTATTTATTTATTTATTTATAAAATTTTTAGACATTTCACCATTTACCAAAGGTAAAATGTTGTAGAATGTGGATATTTTTATTTGATGACATTGTGAACAAAATGTAAAATTGAGTAATATAGAAAATAGGTTATATTGCAAGATTGTTCATGGAAAATGCTTGGCTAACCGTACCTTTAGCTTGGAAAACGGACAGTCAACCCTCAGCTAGACATTTTTCATGAGAGAGAGAGATTTGTGTTTTGCTTGGAGATTTCCACACACTTGTTTTGGAGAAAGGAAAATCTTGTGGCTAACCTTTGACTATCACACCATCCGATGGTGATGATAGCACAACTCTATGAATATAGGGAAATGCTTGGCTAGTCGTATCATTAGTTTGGAAAATGGACGGTCAAACCTCAATCACACATTTTTCATGAGAGAGATCTATGTTTTGCTTGAAAATTTCCACGCACTTGTGTTGGACAAAGTAAAATTTTGTGGCCATTTTTTGACTGTCACACCTTGAGACGGTGATGCTTGCACAACTCTATAATTTATATTTTGATTTTGATTCCAGAAGTAAAGAGTTAAATTTAACAGGTTTTAAAGTCATAATCAATTTGCATCTTTAATGAAGAGGAGCCGTGTGTGTGTGTATATACCAGATGTCATTTAGATTTAGATTTAAGTATTAGAAATTTAAAACTAAATGTTAATTTGACAGATTTTAGAGTTGTAACTAAACATCATCATTAATGAGGATTGTATCACCACATTTATATCTTGATAACATTCGAAGAAAAAAGCATTTTCTCTCTCTCTCTTTTAAACCTAGAATAGGACCATTACTGTTTATCAAACATAAATTAATTCTAATTATTCAACTGCGAACAAAATTTTCCAGGGCGCTATGATATGAGTGGAATCACTATTGCAAGGGATAATGACACTACAAGTGTCATAATTTTTGTATGACGCTCATTTAAGTACCATAATTTTTTTTCGATCACTTGAGTGTCATGATTATTAAAAAATTGTTATTTGATTGCCATAACTTTTAGAAACGTTCACTCAAGTATCAAAAATTCGGCGTGACATGACATTTGTGATGAAAGTTTTAAAAAAGTTACAACATTCAAGTGATTAATTAAAAAGTTATGTGGCACTCAAGGGATTGGGAAAAAAATTACGACACTGAAGTGATCACCATAGAAAAGTTATGACACTCGAGTGATTGAAAAATGTTATGGTACTTAAGTGAGTGCCGTACATAAGTTATGACACTTGTGGTGTTTTTTTTCCCTATTATGAAGATAGCATGTGATAAAAAAAATCTTAAATACATGTTCTTAAACAGTAGAGATGTGCAGTATTTTGAAGCCTAAGTTTCTGTCCAATAACCTAACATTAGAGACAATCAAAGTCTCTGATTTTGAAAAGCAAAAACTTTTTTCTTTCAAGATAATGGATTATGTTGGATTTTATGTTTACTGTAATCAATTTATATGTAGCCATTCAATTAAAAAAAAAAAAACTAGTTTCTTGCTTTTTCAAATAAAGAAAAATTTTAGTTTTATAAACAATTACCCAATTAGTCCTAAATCTATTGAAGGATATTAATTCAATCTTAAGTTTTTTGCCACTTTAATCCTAAACCTTTGCGGAAAATTTCAATGTAGTTATTTCGGTCAATTTTCGCAGAAATCGTTGACATGGCGGTCTTGTCCTCATTGATGTCCTATGAGGCATATCGCCACTTCAGCAATTCCAATGAAAATTGGCCTGAATGACTATATTAGAATTTTACGCAAAGGTTTGGAATTAAGTTGGCAAAGTTGAAATGCTTATAATTGAATTGGCATCCATAAAATAGATTAATAATTGATTGGATAATTTTCCCATCATGTGCTAGTGCTGAAAGGTGATTGGTTCAAAATTGTGAGGAAAAGTTTACCATGAAAAGTATTTCGCACAAGAAATTTTTTTGGCCAATTGGTATTGCTAAATCCTGTGGCCAACATGGATACTACTTTCCACAAAGAAAATGGAGGACGCAAAATTTCCATTAGTCAAGCTCATCGTCTCGAGTGGAAAGACGTGAAAATCCGTACAGCTTGAGGTGGGCCAATTTGATAGTTATCGGAATCTCGAAGCATACAAAAACCGGAAGTGGTGTCCATTTTGTATTAGGCAAATGATTGATCGAGAAAGGTTTGAAGCAAAGGTTTCGGATTCCAACCACACAAATCTAGATTGACCAGAAAAAATAAGAGTGCACAAAGAAATTTAAAAGTACAAATAAACGGCTTGAATATATCAAGCACCCTTGAATTTCCACCGCGTGACGTCCAACCTTTGATTAAAGTAGGGTCAACCTCATTTGTTGGATCCATGAAGATCGGATCCTGTTTCTGTACATTGCATTCGTTCCACTAATTCTTGTAAGTAAGGAGAAAAGTATTCAATCAATTTAAAATTTATTGTATAGATACCAATTTAGTCTTGAACTTTTTAATTTTACCAATTAAGTCCTAAATTCTTGTGCAGAATTTCAATATAGTTATTTCAGTTAATTTTTGTCGAAAATCGCTGGCATGGAGGTTTAGTCATCATTGGCTGTCTTGCATGGCACATCGACATGTTTGTCATTTTCGGCAAAAATTGGCTAGAAGAATTACATTGAAATTTCATACAAAGGTTTATGACTGAATTAGAAAAATTGAAAAAAATATGAAGACATTCATACAATAATATTAGAACTGATTGGATAATTTCTCCACAAAGAATGGATCCTGTTCCATACATTACATTCGTTCAACCAGTTCTGGTTGGTAGGTTTTCCATTTTAAGGTTATCATTTAAACATAAATGTTACAATGCAAATCCATGCTTAAAAAGCTGCATGTTCGTTGTGATTGGGTTCATGAAACATGAGTAAGATGTCAAAACTAATCTCTGATGACCAAAGACTAGCGATCTCTATGAAACCCATTTCATTTTCTTCAGCTTTTCCTCGAGCTGTAAGATGGATTCCTTGAGCAAACTATGACAAGTTATTAGAAAACAGATTTGACCAACTTTTTTCCTTTGACGACCTACAAGAGGTTACAAGCTGTCCATATGAGCCATTGAGATCTTCCAAATAATATGCTCACCTCCAAGAGAATAAGGCCAAAATATCCACCTAATAAATGCTATAACAATATTCTCCTTTCATATTCAAATCTCGAAAAATAAAAATCTTCAAACCTAGGATTTGTCTTCATTGGATATGGGTTAGAGATGATTTGTAACTTCCATGAAAACCACACGGGGTAGTCTTATCAGTTGAAAGAACAAGGGCATGCATCCCTGAATGAGGCTTATAAGAAGATTCGATTCTCCATACCACCAAGTGCAACTAACCACGGATTTGGCTCAATCATATTCGAGTATCAGCTGGTTCTTGCTGAATCCCTCATATCAGTTGGGTTAAAAAATATGGTTTATCCTTCTCGATGCATGTTGAGAATGGGTGAGATTGATGAACATGTTTGACGGGACGAAAGTGTTTGACATGTTTGTGGAAAAAAGAATTTTGGGATAAAATAGTTTACCACCACAGCATAAAGGAGTAATCCATCAATCAAGGATAAAGAAATTTAAGGCTTATCATTAATGAATTAGATAGAACCAAAGGACTTTAAGGTTCACCACCACTCTGAATTGGATGAAGAACTGAAAGAATTGCTCACTTGAGAAAAATTCTCACATATTATCAACTCACAAATCCAAGTCTTACCATTGAGAAGCACTTCTTATTTACTAGCTACGGAACATTGAATTAGGAAACATTAAACTAGAAAAACCTTACTCAGCCGGACGTGTTTTATTAGTAAACTCCATCTAAGATGCCATCACCTCTTGGACCTTGATGCTCCCACGTCACTTGTCAAGGTGGTTTCTCTCAGCTATAAATCGGTTGTCTTTATATATTAAGCCAACCTCTCTTTATTTTACATGAGCAAATGCAAGTAGAACACGGGGGATTCAATGGCAGCTACTCTTCCATTAATTTCCATAATCTTCCTTTCATTTTGCTATGTAGCTTCCAGCGTTGATCAAGTCTCCTTTCTCCAATGCTTTTCCCTTCATTCACTTCAATCCAACTCCACTTCCAAAACCATCACAACAAGAAAAGATCCAACTTACATCTCTCTTTTGCAGTCTTCCATTCGAAACCTCAGATTCTTGAACACTTCCTCACCAAGCCCACAACTCATTGTTACCCCGGTCAATCCATCTCAGATACAAGCAGCCATAGTATGCTCCCAGAAGGTCGGCGTGCATGTGCGGGTGCGAAGTGGGGGCCATGACTATGAGGGCCTCTCCTACGTATCCCAAATGCCCTTCATCATAATCGATCTCAGGAACATGAGGTTGGTCGAGGTGGACGTCGAGACAGAGAGTGCATGGGTGGAGACTGGAGCAACATTAGGAGAATTGTACTATGCAATTTCTCAAAAGAGCAAGGTTTTGGGATTCCCAGCTGGTAGTTGTCCTACTGTTGGAGTTGGAGGACAAGTTAGTGGGGGTGGGTTTGGCACGATATTTCGAAAGTACGGTCTAGCAGCCGACAACGTGATCGACGCCAAAATTGTTGATGCTAATGGAAAGGTTTTGGATCGTAAAGCAATGGGTGAAGATCTTTTTTGGGCTATTAGAGGAGGTGGAGGAGCAAGCTTTGGTGTGATATTTGCCTGGAAATTTGTGCTGGTTCCTGTCCCTCCAACCGTCACTGTCTTTGAAGTGGGAAAGAGCATTGAAGAAGATGCAACTATGCTTTTGTACAAGTGGCAGAATGTTGCACACAAGCTTCATGAAGACCTCTTCCTCCATGCTGTGACAAGAGTCGTCACTCCATCTTCGAGTTTGGCGAACAAAACAATCAGCATCTCATTCGGGGGCTTGTATCTCGGCAAGATTGAAAAACTCCTGCCTTCAATTCAAGAAAGCTTTCCCGAGTTGGGTTTGACGCGTGAAAGCTGCACGGAGATGAGTTGGATTCAATCCGTCCTTTATTTTGCAGGATTCTCTCAAGACGGATCTCCCGAAGTCTTGCTCAACCGGACTCAATCGTCCAGATCCTTTTTCAAGGCAAAATCCGACTACGTGATGGAGCCTATTTCGCAAAGCGCTTTGCAAGGTCTGTGGAATAAGCTCATCGAAGACGAGACGTCTTACCTGATTTTAACACCTTATGGCGGGGTAATGAGCCAGATCTCCGACTCGGCGACTCCTTTCCCACACCGGGGAGGGAACATGTACCAAATTCAGTACATGGTTACTTGGGACAGTGAAGCGGAAAGCAATCAGAAAATTAATTGGATGAGAGAGTTGTATGATTATATGGCACCTTATGTTTCACGATTTCCAAGAGCAGCTTATATGAATTATAGGGATCTTGACTTGGGGAGGAACTACGTCATCAATACTACTTATGCTCAAGCAAGTGTCTGGGGTTTGAAATATTTCAAAAGCAATTTTAAGAGATTGGTGAAAGTGAAGACCGCGTCCGATCCGGCTAACTTTTTCTGGAACGAGCAAAGCTTTCCTGTGTCGTCTCCGGGAAGACGATAAGCGCAGGCCTATAAATAGTATTAGGGATTAGCCCGTGTTCTGGGTTGGAACAACATCAACTATGTAATAAGTGTTCCACAAGTTCAATCATTTGTGGTAGTACACATACATTTTGAGATATAATCCTAACAGCTCTTCCATCTAATATAAGTGAGTATATTCTCGTTATATGCCGAATAAAAGCATGTGAAAAGGGGATTTCTTGAAAGCTCGAATTTGCCGTCGTTTCCAAGTCCAAATTGGCTCTTATTCACGTACAGGATATCTTGGTGGATTCGGTTTCAACGTGGGTCCATGACATCCATATAGATCAAAGGGTGGTTTTTGTCTTTATTTGTTTTGTAGCTGCACAAAAGAAGTCCACAAACCGCAATATTCGGGGCCTATTCTTTGTGGATTTTACTCGGTGATCTGTGCAATACATCCAATTAAGATCGCTCGTCTTACTGAGGGCATGAGTGTTTGGATGCCGTGAGGTAATCTCCCGTGATTTATTTTATCCATAAAAAACCTGAGGTTAAACACTATGGGTTTAATTATAATATAGGACTAGGAAATATTTAATTGAGCGATTGTAAATCTGTACTTCTTTGATTAATTAGTGGATACTTTGGGGGAAATTGTTTAATTAGTCATAAACTTATTGAACGGATGTCAATTCAGTTTTTAAGTTTGCCAATTTTTACGAAAACTCCAATGTAGTCTCATGGCCTATCTTTGTTGGAAATTGCTCTCGTGGCAGTCCACCGCATAGGATGTTTACTGCTGACTGGATTACTACGTAGTGATTTCTAACAAAAATTATTCAAAATGATTACATTGAAATTTTGTGTAAAAGTTTAGAACTAAATTGGCAAAATTGAAAAGTGCCAATCATAAACTATTTTTGTTTTGGCCACTTATGAATAAATGTTTGTCCATTTGACTTTGGTTTTGGTAATTTACTAGGAAAATTGTCCAATCAGTTTTAAACTTATTGCACTTTTATTAATTCAGTCCTAAATTTTTTAATTATGTTAATTGTGTCCCAGACCTTTTCACGTTTTGTCAATTGAATCTAACCATACAATTTTAGCGAAGAATTGCTGATATGGATATTGGTCATCCTATGTGGCATGATCGACACAAACGTGGATAATTTTTAAATTTTTATGAATTATTTTTTCCTTTTTTCTTTTCTTTACCTTTTTTTTTTTTTTTGCTTATTGTAATTGGCAAGGGTTGCTGGGCCCTCGTCAATCATTGGCAAGGGCTGTGACACCCTCATTGATTGCGGGTGAGGGTCGCGGATGTGGGAGAGACTCCCAAATTTGGGCGAGACCGGGCAAGGGCTGTGACACTCGCCTGTGGCTTGCGAGGGTGCCTAGCCCTTGTTCAACGGTTGAGGAGGGCACAACAACCCTTGCTGGTCAAAGAAAGAAGAAAGCAAAGAAGGAAAGAGAAAGAAAATAAATAAAAAAAGAAATAAAAAGAGAAATAATTTGAAAAAAATTAAAATATTGTTAAAAAATTGTTCACGTTAGTGCTTACTATGCCATATAGGATGACTTGTGTCTAAGTTAGTGATTTTTGGTTTGATCAGATGAATTTAATTAGCAAAACATGAAAAATTTTAAAATTCAATTAATACAATAAAAATATTTACGACTCAATTGGCAAAACGCAATAGGTCTAAAATTTTTCGATGATTTTTCCTAATCGAATGGGTTGTGTTCCTTATGTACCGAGAGTGGAAGGCTGTGAAAAGAGAACATGTTGCCAATGATTTTGTCTAAGAGCTTGCCAATTGTGATATCTGGATTTCGTCGGACCTCGAGTACGTAACGGTTTGTGACGGGTCGACAAAATTACCGTTGGACTACATTGTTGGCACCACTTGCGGTTGCCGTTTCATCACTGCCAGTACCGGACCGAGACGTCACGTTTCGTGATGATCTTACGACGTACCCTCATAGTCATGCCTTTACCACGTCGAGACAATCCGTTCATCGAATAACTTATAGTCTCGTTGGAAATTTTCTTATGTAACGCCACCACTGAGACCGACATTCATTGATAATTGTACCCCTCTAGCCGAACCTTCCAAGGCTAGAACCTTCCATGCGACACGTCGAGACATAAACGCATAACCTTATTCCTTTAGTGGCTGTCATGGAGACTTTGTTTAGTTGACCTAAGTGGTCAATTAATGAGAGCGACGTCCACAGCCGACGCCATGCAGGGAAGAAGCCCATGCCCATGCAGGCATGAAGGCCACGACCACCGAAGTGCAGCTCCGTTTCTCTTCTCCTCGGCTTGCCAGCAAATGAGAGTTGGGACGGCAAACTTCGGCCACGTTGAACGGCCCCTCCTTCATCCAGCAAATGAAGACCGTTGACTCCCGATTGCTGCAGCCACGTCTAAGCCACGTCTTCTTAATTGTCAACCGAAGAAGCGGTTGACCGAGAGGCAGCCCCTCACGGCCACGTCTCCTCTCTCCTTAGGTGGCCGACCAGCGCAAGCCCCTGCATGCAGGGAGACACGCCTTTGCATGAGAAATGCAAAGTGTCCCCTTGCATGAGCGGTCCTTGGTGCTGTTACTGATTCTCGTTGCCACCGTGACTTCTTCCTTCTTCATTGACTTAAATTGTCAACATACTGGAGACCGTCTCTTTCTCTCTCTTTCGGCAGTTTAGGTCTCCCCTGTCCAGCGAAATCTTCGGTAGATTTAGTTGAGAATTCTCTCACCATCTTGCTCGCTCCTCATCGTCAGCCACCAGCCTCCTTCGCCGCCATCCCATAGCTCACCGCCAGCCGCTTCTCCGCCAGCTGTTGCACCGTCCCGCAGCTCGCCTCAGCCGTGCTCGTAGCTGTAGCTTGCGGTTCGCTTGCCGCCGACGATGCCGGACCTGAGGCAAGTCAATATCTATAACCTATACGACGTTAACTCTGTCGTTGCTTGATGAAGTGCGCCCCAAAAGTTAACTCTATTCTAGGTTATTCGCATTGATTTGTGAACTTGAAAGTCGTTGGATCGACTACGAGCTGTTTGAGGAAGTATTCTGTGTTAGTACGATTATGTTTAGAATCGGGACTCATGAACGTAGTGATTTTGGTATTTTAAAGTCTTTAACTCCAAAAATCTTCAGGTTGGGACCGAAATTATCGACCCGCCGAACAGTGGTTTCCAATATTTCAAGATACATGTGCTGTTTTGATGAAAATTATCACCCGTACATCCCAAGTTTTGAAACGTGAAAATATTTTAAGTCCACACCTATGAATTTCAGACTATGATCGGGGTGGAACAATAAAGATTTATTTCGAATTATTCTGGTATTTGAACTTGGGACTTTATGAGAGGTTTATTGCCACTGGTTTGGTATATTTCTAAAGTTTTCGTTGCACGTTGCTTTATACCATGAATTGGGATTTCGAAAACTAAAGCAGTTTTCTTATTGGCGATATGAAAATGTTTTGGCATTAAATTGATTAGACTACTACACCACGGTTGAAACGTTATTGATACCGTCGGACTCCTGAAACGACGATGCCCCGAGTGTCGGGTTGCCTAGAGGATCGTGATGGCGATGCCTCTAGAAGTTTGGGGACTGGTGAGCTCCGGAGGTTCCCCGGAAGTGTAACGTAACACGTTCCCGATGCTTGGGGACATCATTGACATGGTGAACCCCGGAGGTCCTCGTGATGCCAGGTGGGGTGCGGGATGCTTGGAGGTGTGACGTAACATGCTCCAGATGCCCGGTGACTGAAATATGGAACCGGAGGCCTTCGTGATGCTAGGTAGGGTGCGATATGCCTAGAGGGATGCAAACACTGGTCCTCCGGAAGATGGTGGTAGTGGATTGAGATAAAATGAGTTTTTAAAGTCTCATTGTTTCTGATATGCCGTTTTTGTTATGACATTTTCCTATATTGATGTTTACTCTTTGCTCCAGTTGTGTGATTTGTTTCAGACTATTTGAAGTCGGGTAGTGGTAGATGTACGTAATATAGTTTAGAAGAACTTTGACTGCTGAGTAGTCGTACTCACCCCTCATGGGGCTAACATATTACGGAGTTATAGAGATGCCGTTGCAGCTCGCGTCCTCTGGTACGTTTAATGGTATCCCCATCGACCTCAGATGGGAGCAGACGGAGCACTGTGGGGCCACTGCCACTGCCGGAGGATGACGATGGTGGCTCAAGCAAGGTGGAGTAGCGGAGGACATGGGAGGACAGCAGAATTTTTGGATACCAACGCATGAAGACAAATGACGTTGTGGGTAGATAGTGGAAGAGTCGGACCAATTTTGGTTAGCCAAATTTAGGAAACCTTTTGGCCTGTGTGTACTGATGAACGTTGTCTAAACAAAAATATATGTAAGTAAAAGTGCTTGGCTGATATATATAGTGTGCATCATTTCAAGAGTTGAAAGGGAGTTGATGTATCCGCTTCCACAGTGAATTCGCGCAGGGACCAGGAGATTGGGCATGGCGGACCTTAAAGATGGAGGACCGTCGCGGTCATGGTCGTCACACCATAGCAGGGATGTTGGGGAATTTTTTCTTGTAATTTATTTTATTTGTGATCACATGGTAGACCAGACCAATCTAAATGTAGAACATAAAGTTGAGATTTGGAGTGCAGGATTTTTAATTAGACACCTTTGTGTTTATGTTCAAAGTTGACGCTGGGAAACACATTAGTGACAAGATATATGGCTACCATCTAAGAATTCGAAAAGTCTTTTCCTCTCTCTTCTCTTTTCTCTGTCTTCTTCGACCTTCCACTATGGGGAGGGTTTGAGCTAGTCTCACTCTCCCTTACATATGTTTTAATTTTCTTTGAGGTTTTTTTTTTTTTGCCTCTTTTTTCTCTCCCGATCTAGATTTGAGAGTTGTGCTGTTCCGACCTAGTTCTAGATTTGATAGTTTGAACTCTCAAATCTAATTCTAGACCTAGGAGTTTCTTTCCTGATTTAAATTTGGGAGTCTAATAATGTTTTCGGGGATTTGATATTGACGTGCTTTGTTCGTGTAAGGTTCTCTGTCTTCAATTTCAATGATGATCACAGGACTTGTGGCGTTTTTGCTTAATTATGATGATTTTCTCTTCCAAAGGTCAGATTTGTGTTTATCAACTTATTTTGGTTGCCTCTGTATGGCAATAGTGTAGAGAAAGCCGAACCTAGGCGTGCAACGCTAACTGGTAATGGTGTAGTTTTTGGAGAAAGAATATGTGGCGTGTGCTCATCACTAATAATGATATGAGATCCAGTGATTGGTCGTCAATTATGTTTGACAAATCCGTTCTTTTGGAACACGTATATGCTTAACCCTATTGGTGCTTTGTTGATCCTCCTTATTTTTTGGATTTGGCTTTGCTTTGTAGTATTATGGCCTTTACTTTGCTTCGATTTGCTTTACCATGAAAGTCTATATACTTTTCATATATCCTTTTAAGCCATGAATACAATTATTTTTCTGACCAAAAAAAAAACTACAGAATTTAATGTATAGAATCAGAATGCGATTGGTCAAGAGTAGAAACCCATTTCATGATTTATGGATGGCTCGAGCAAGACTTTTATTGTAACATCTCGGGTCTCCACTGTACACATATTGTCCGCTTTGGACACTAAGTCCTCACGGTTTTGTTCCTCTTAGGGCAGCCCATACTATCCCAAGAAAACGCATATGTATAGTTAGATGGACTTAAGTCTTATAAGCTAGGCCAGGACTCCTTCCCTAAGCGATATGAGACAAGAGACGTGCCCCCTTCCTGCGCGCGTCCGGGGAACGAGGCGGGAACGCATCGCCATCCTTCCTCCCCGCGCATCGTCGCCTGGGCCGTCACATTTATAACCACCTTCATGCCTCCATCCATAACTTGACCCTTGAATGCTTTTGCTAACTCGATAAGCTGGTATATGGAGCTGCCGATTCTTTAAAGGGAATAATTTAAAGAGAAATATTGCTAAGATTAGATCTTAGGTCGGGTTGGCTAAGTTGATTATGAGTTGGGTTGTGTTTTTTTGGTCGGAAGGGTTTGATTGGATATAGATCGCTAAAATTGTATCATAAGTAAATCGATCAAAAGATGTTAAATGGATCAATTTGGGTGAGAGCATTTTTGACTTGACCTAAACCTAACCTGACTCACCCGTTTAACTGTCTATTCACATGATCTCTTCATATGACTTGGGTTTATTATTATTATTATTATTATTATATTGAAGAGTATTTTGGTCTTTTCGATGAGGAAGGCTAGCGCGAAGCCATTCAAGGGTTGAAAAATGGTCCCGCAAAATGTTTTACTAACAAGGTTGAAGTTTGATCGGACCTCACTCGAGGCTTCCCTTCATTGAAAAAAATTAAGATGAGACGGCAGAATTAGGTAGTGCTAATCACAAGTTTTATAACGATGCATATATATATAAATAGCCATGGCCATTTGATTCCGACGATATCGAGAAACCCCTGAATTTTCAAAATAGTTTGGCAGGGAGAATGATGTCAACCATACCTCGGACAAAGGAGATTAAAGTCAAATGAATCTGTCTAATTGACATAGTGGATGATGAAAAGACAATAAAATAAAATAAAAAAAGTTTGTCCGAACGAACTTTGAAAGTGAATAAGAGATCGCGTGACTACATGAACTTTACCAAAATAAGATAAACCGAACTCAGCCGACTAAGTATTTTTACAACAGTAAAAGTGCCAAGAAAATCATTACTTTTGTATTCTTTATACTTAGAACTCTTGAAAGTTGCTTATGGGACAAACATTTAGGCCGCGTGTATAATAACAATTTTATTTCTATTTTAGAACAATTTTTCTATTTTGACAGAAATCTGTTTCGTGGCGAATTTATTTTTCTATTTTTGGGACAAATTTTTAGTCTAGAAATAGGTTTAGAATAAAATGAGAAGTAGGAGTTCGAAGCCCTTGCGATGCAAGTGGCAAGGGGGGTGGCGGGCTATTAGGTGATTGACGCGTGGTGCCGGGGTGGTGGTTTCCTCGCTAGCGTCACCTGAGGGTTTACGTGGTGGCTGTCGGCCAAAGCGGTTCCTCTAGCACCAAAAAAAAAAAAAAAATAGAATGAGAAGTAAAATTTTTTTACTAATTGGTCACCCACCTATTGTCCATCGCCTGCTGTCACCGTCCATCGCCCGTCGCCGTCGCCCGTCGCCATTGCCATCATTCGTTGGCCATCATTTGTTGCTGTCCACTGGTCAATGTTCGTTAGCCGCCCACTGCCATCAGCCGTTTATTGGCTGCCCACTGCGTCGGTCATTGGTCATCGCCCATTGGTCGTCATTCGCCACCTTCTGGGAAGGAGAAATTTTGTCGCTATCAAATGAAATCCAATTCCGAGAACAAGAATTTCGCATCTTTATCAAATACGAATTTTTGCTCAAAAGCTCATACAGAAACAAAAATAGAAAAATCTATTTCTCTTTCAAAAATCAACTTCTGGTCAGAATGGTTATCATTTGTGCTCTTATATTTTCTTAAAGGGAAAATTACTAAAATAGTTCTAAACCTATTGCAATTGTTCCAGTTTAGTCATAAACTTTTTTTTTTTGGGTTAATTCAATCCTAAACTTTTTCGTATTTGTGTCAATTCAGTTAATCTGATCAATTTTAGTCAATCTGAATGAATGCCAACTAGAGCCAATGTTCTGGCCGACACTGACATGTCAATTTTTACTATCTATTTTTTTTTTCAATTATTCCTTTTTTCAATTTTTTTTTGTTCTTTTTTTTTTCTCTCTTTTCTTCTTCCTTTGGCCGATCTGATGACGTTGACGTCGCCAACCACTTGGGAGGTTCACCCTCATCGACACTAGCGAGGGCAAGCCTCGGCCACCGCTGGCGAGGACTCACCATTGCAGGTGAAGGTTGCTAGGCGAGGGCTAACACCTTGCCCAACCTTGGTGAGGCTTGTGGAAGGTGAGGCTTGCCCACGATGACGAGGCTAGCCCTTGCCCTCGCCCTCACCCTCGCCGTTGTGGCCCTTGGCAAGCTCGACCTCACATAGTAACCCTCGTTATGATGGTGAGTCCTCGCTGGCAGTGGCTAGGGCTTGCCTTCGCCAAATTTGGGCAAAGGCGAGCTTTGCCATGGCTGGGTGAGCTCGACCTCGCCCAACCATGGGGAGGCTCACGGATGGTAAGGTTTGCCTTTGCTCTCGCCCTCCACCAAATTTGGGTTAGGCATGCCTCGCCAGCACCGCTCACCCTAGCCCAACGACCTCGCTTGTGACGGTTAGTTCTCGCCAATGGTGGTTGAGGCTTATCCTCGTCAATGTCAACGAGGGTAAGCCTATCTAGTGGCCAGCAAGGTCGACCTGGCTTTGGCCGATCGCAGACTAGCCAGAGAAAGAAGAAAAGAGAGAAATAAATTGAAAAAATAAAAAATAAAAAATAAAAAAATTACATGTCAGCGTTAGCTAGACTGCTAGCATTGGCCGGTGGCCTTGCCAACCAAAATTAGTCGGATGAATTAAATTAACATAAATACAAAAGGTTTATGACTTATTTGACCCAAAAAAAAAGGATTTAGGACAGAACTGGAAAAATTGCAACACGTTTAGGACTATTCTGGTAATTTTCCCTTTTCTCAGATACTTTCTTGGAGGCTTGATTTAGCATTTGACATTGGTTAAATCTCCTTTATAGTCAATTTAATAGATCAAAGTACTAATTAAAATTTCAGAAGTTGCATTTCTTTAGAAAATAGTAGCAGATTTATCAAACAATCAATTTGACTCCTCCCACTTTGGTTGCATCTTTGGGACAAATACATATGACATTGATCATAGAAAACTCTTATCTGCTTGCATACATCATGCGATAAGTTACATGCATTTACGTTTTTCGAAGAGTAAATATTGTATATGCACACATCGATGGTGTCGCATCATCAGATGAATAATAATTCGCTTCTTTTGCAACAGCTTCACCGATAGTGATTTCGACAATATTTCATTATAAATAACAAACATCACACATATAATTTATGCTTTATTTTTTGAGCAAACATATAATTTATGATTAGACAATAAAATAATGCACATAGTTTTATGCAAGACCTAATCAATGTATCCTGATATTGAAAGGGTGTTGTGGGGTGCCAAATGCTTGCACATATAGTTGAACCATCAAAACAAGTGCTTTAGTTTTTCTTACAAATTTATTAGCAGCATTCAAATGGGTTAGCTGATTACACAACTTGTCTCTAATACCTAGGTTTTTTTTTTTTTATTAGTTTGAAATAGATGCATGGGAATTTAGACTTGATTGTTTAAGTAATTAGCTAGTAAGGGCGCGTTTGATAACACTTATATTCCGGAGAACAATTTTTGAACAAAAATAATTTTTTATTTATTTCTGTTCCCAGGAACAATTTTTGAGTATAAGAACGCACTTGATAACTGCACAAAATTTCTATTCCCAAGAAAGAAATGTGTTTGGTAAAATTGTATAATTTTATTGTTTCTTTTAATTTTTTAATATTTTTATTATATTTTCTTTTTTTCTTCTTCCTTTTTTTTTTTTTCTTTTTCTTTTTTCTTTTCTCTTTTCTCTTTTTCTTTTTCTCTCATTCTTCCTCTTTGTGGCCAGTTGTTGGTGGCCGGTGACCGGTTGGGCCAGTGTGAGGGCCGGCAAGCTCGACAGAGCCTCGCCCAAATCTAGCAAGGTTGGCTTTGCCCAGCCACGGCGAGGCTCGGGCCAATGACACTTCGGCAAGGTCGTCAACCCTCGTCTGGCTAGTCGCCAGCGCCAACCATGGCCAAGGCTGGTGACTGGCTAAAAGGAAGAAGAAGAAGAAAAGAAAGAGAAGAAAAAAAGAGGAGGGAGAAAAATTGTTTCTAGAAATTATTCTCGGGAACAGGAAGCTACTTTTTTCTACTTTTTGTTTCTGTTCCAAATCTATTCTCGGAAACTAAAAAATAGATTTTTTATTCCCGGGAACAAAAGTTTTACCAAACACGTTTCTGTTCCTTTTTTGGTTATTTGGAACAAAAGAACATAAATTTTTGTTCCAGGGAATAAAAACACTTTTTAACAAACAGGCCCTAAGTTGCCCGAACCGACAAACTGTCAGTTTTGAGAACTTCAAGGTACTATAATGTACTTTTGCCAAAAATAGTCTCGTCAACCCTCATAAGCTTTGCCGGTTCAAAATTGAATGATCGAAACTGGACAGTATTGCTCATCTGAACTTTAATTCCCAGAAGAAGACAAAAGAAGTTCTTAACCTATGCATATAAAGAGTCTTTCCCTTAGATTGATCTACCATAGAAAATTGAAAAAGCTACTCCATGGAAGGATGATAGAGTGGAGACAAGCGGTCTTGCTTGCAAACTTGTGTTTTATTTTCTTCTTTGAAGCCAATGGACTTCACCATCAACATCTTCATACTGACGAAGGAGACTTGGAGCCGAAAAGGCAACTCCAGGTTGTCAACAAAGTTCCTGTCAAGACCATTAAGGTTTCACGTTTTTTCCTCCCAATATCTTTCCTGACTTTTCAACCGTTCTACTATTTAAACAAAAATAACCCTGTTCGCTCTTTATTTGCTCAGACAAATGATGGATATATCGTCGATTGTGTTGATATATACAAGCAGCCATCTTTCGACCATTCTTTACTCAGGAACCACAAGCTTCAGGTACTGATAGTTTCTTTTGGATAATTTATTGGAAATATTTGAGACATATAAGAACTTCGATGCTTATCACTTGTGTCCATGCATTTGTGCATTTGCATAATCTCTATCAGTTGGTAAAAGCTGGTTCGATTATCGATTACATAATCACTTATAATTGTAAACTTTTGTTGCCCCTTGAACTTTGCAAGTATTGAATCTTATTCAATGATTAGTGTACTGCACTTGTACTTTTCTTGAAAATTAAAAAGTACCCCAACTAATAATCGGACAAATCGAAAACTATTGTTCTTGGTGAGAGGGTGGTCTAAATTTTTTAATTAAAAAAACATATGCTTGCAACTAAATACTAATATCCACTTTAGCTATCGATCAATTGCATTGTCAATTTATTTGCATTATAAGCAAATGAAATTCCGAATCATATCATATAGGAAGTACTGTGCATTTTATCTGTGTTGAAATTTGTTATATAATGTATTTGTTGAAAGCAATTATAAATGTTTGAATAGAGAAACCCTATCTTTTTGTCGGATGGAGCCAAGAGGGAAACGACGTCGCAAGATATGCAAAAAGAGACATTACATGTTTTGGATGGTTGTCCCGAGGAAACTGTTCCCATTCGTAGAACGACAAGAGAAGATCTGATAAGAGAAAATTCTCTTAAGAAGACATATCTACAGAATCATAATCTTGTACCAAATGGGTCTCCGAGCAATCATGTAAGCATTTTAATTATTTTAATTTTGTAGTCAATTGCATTACTCAATCTATAAATTTTTTGAAGTTTATAGATTGAGATATAACTATACTCAGTCGTGCACTTTGACAATCTATTTCTTGTGCATTTCAAATATTGACGTGCTATGTTAATTACTCCTTGGAAAATCAAAGTCCATGAGAAACTTGTATCGATAGATGATATTGTGCTTACAAGAATTTAAGTACTTCAAGATTACTTAAATTTCGTGAATTTAACTGAATATATGAACATGACTCTTTGCTTCTATAAAAAGATAAGGTGATGAAAACTTCCTTTACTGTCACTATTTAGTGACACGAATTTTTTACTTCCTTTATTTACTCCTCGATTCGTTCCATTCCTTTCTCCAGTAGTAAAATAATTTTTAGATTACTCAATTTTACTAAATTTGCCATGTGTTATAAGTATGCTATTATGAGCCGAAACCTTATTGTATATTGCACTTCTTTTTCCACGTTTTTATAACAATTCAACATCTACACAAAATACGTTACTCGAGTTATATGAAGTTTATCAAATGCTTTATCTTATATTTGATCCCTCTTTATTGATAGCTTCCAAAATCCGGAATCATTCTTAAATGTCAACCAACCTCTTCAAAGGATTATCTTCTTCCTAATAATAATTCAGTTTTTTTTCTAAGTAACTTACCGGAGTATTTCTATTAAATAGATGAAAAGAGAGTTTAAATTTTTAAAATCTTAATTATCTCTGTTCTCTATAGGTTAAATTAAACTAGAAACTAAAAATAAACTATTCAAACATGAGCGAATTGGAGGGCTAGTTACAGCTTAATTGTATTCTAGAAAGTATATGGACGTCATTTATGTCCAAAGCTACCATAATAAGCTTTTTAAAAATTTGACTAATGCTGATATATACCCCACCAGAAATTAATTAACGGATATCTTGTAGCTACACAATATGTGCACATTAAGTGATATTGCATGCTTCGATTTTTTGTACTTTCTAGTTTGCATATCTCACCATGGTACGTCCTCCAAATGATTCTCTGCATGGAACACAAACCTTCATCGATGTCTATAATCCATAGTGTGGAGAAAAGCAGTTCAGCACAGCTGAAGTCCGGCTCTTCGATGGCCCTAAAGATGCGTTTAGCTCAATTTCAGTAGGGTGGATGGTACGTTTTGTATTTTTTAAAATTTATTTTGGTGGACCTAAAAATCATACATGAGCACTCAATTTGATATAAAAAGAACTTATTTTTCCTATATAATGGCTCGATAAAGTGAGAGAATGACGACCATCTATTTTTTTATATAAAGAAAATTTTGTTGTCCATCGTTGGAATTATTAACAGGGTTGTGTCATCCTTGCTAAACATTCTAAGAAAACACTATCCAGTAATTAAATTATATTTAATGATTAATCTTCCCATTTTACACACGTGATCTTTTTTTATTCATTTTATTAGAGAATGACCATATCCTATATATATTTTTGCTTCTGATCCAATGGACATAAATAGTATTGACATGGCAGGTGAATCCAGGTTTATATGGAGATCGTGAATCAACCCTGCTCAATTTGGTTCCAAGTTCTAGGGTGAAATTAATCAGTGCTAAAAGTAAGAGATAATAATGTAAGTGGGGTTGATGAAATGGTCATCCTATTTAGACTGCTAGCGTTAAAATGAGAATAAAAATGAAAAACATGACTAAATTTGAAATGTTACCAGAAAACTTACTGTAAATGCTTAGGCATTGGCATAAAAGTGAGATGTGTTTTGGACACTCCCAAATCCTATCTCGTTAAATTGATATTACTCTCCAAATCTATTACGGGTATTGATACAAAATTTTGAAGTTGACTCGTTAAAGTTGTCACACACCAAATCCATTAAGAATAGGGAAATGACACAGCTATCTTTCCTCTCAAAGGACGCAGCTTCAAAAAAAAACATTTACACTGCCAACTCAACTAAACTCAACAAATGTCATCTTAGACATCTATACAACTCCCTCAAATCATACGCAAAATCCAACTCCCAAAAGTCCCCAATGATAGTGTTCTCATACTATTGACTACTAATCGAGGAACCTAAAAAAGTTAAAGAGAAATGAAATGAGCAACCATAGCTTCGTAAGTAGTACATCTCTTTTAATCAAATCATATATATAATATACATATTTGAATCAAATATGAGTTATTTCATTTTAACAAAGATTTATACAAATAAAAAATACTTATCTAATCCATCACCACGATTCAAACATTAATGATCAAGTCCATTAATCAATCTCAACAAATTATACATTAATAGTCTATTCCATTGATCAATCTCAAATCGCACATCAATGATCAATTTCATGCTCAATAACCAATTTAAGATTCTAGAGGTGGCTTCTGTAAAACTTACCTTGCTCTTGATCAACATATGTCAATGGTCCAAGGTTCTAGAGATGGCTCTCATGAGACTCGTGACATCATGTAGCACTTAGCCCTTGACCAACACATATTAACACTACTAGGCCATAGAGGTGGCTCTCATGAGACTTGTGTTGTTGTATAACACTTAGCCCTTGAGGTGATTCTCACGAGACTCGCGTTACCATGTAGTACATCGTCATTGATAGGTACATATCAATAGTACAAGACCCTATAACTATAAGTGACTCTCACGAGACTCGCGTTGCTATGTAGCACTTAGCCTTTGACCAACACACATCAATAGTACAAGACCTTAGAAGTGGTTTCCACAAGACTCATGTTGCCATGTAACACTTAGTTCTTGACCAGTCCATATCATAATTGGTTTTACAACCCACAACACAGAGTCTTTCACAACTCAATTTTTTCCACAAAAAAATCCATAATCCGTATCATAAATTGATTTTATAAATCAAAATACATAATCTTTCACAACTCAGTTCATTGGTTAGAATCTCATTTTGTAAATTATTTCTCAAATCATTTTAGATCTATCTCATAAATCAGATTCACAAAGTAGTATAGATAACTTTCAAGAAAGGTTTATCAAAGCATCTCACAACAATAAAAAAAGTTGTAAACCATCTAGTTTTATGCTTAGGTAACATATATTGAACCACTATTACTTCAAGGCATGGGTTTTACAAAATCAAAGAAGAGATTAGCACTACTCACATAAAAATGCCTAAAACCAACATAATTGTCCAAGCCAATAATCTTGCAATTCAAGCATTGTGAATCAAAGTAAATCTAGCTTGGTGGCGTCCTCATGGCAATTGTGCACAAAACCCTCTTAGCCTTCTCTCTCTCTTCTTTTTTTCTCTTTTCTTTTCTCCTTCTTTCTCTCTCCTCTATCTTTCCCTTTTCCGTTCATGAGTGCATTTCTCTTTTTACCGGCTGAAGTCCACTTTCTTTCCTTTTTTTCCATTCAACCCCACTTTTGACCAAGTCAAAAGAGATAAAAAGGAAAATATTAGGGTAATTGCAACCCGATCGTTGACTCAAAGTCCAAGTTTCGAACCTTCCTTAAAGCAGGTTGCCCCATTCTGGAGTTCGTTCAATCCTGTTGAGTTTGGTACACGATGTTAAACTCGGGACACATGCTTAATACATGCTCACTTGTTAATTCTTATGAAACAAGGACTATTCCTCTTTGTATTTGTACCCATATAACTGACAGGCCATTATCTATTTCATATACAATATATTTTTACTCTCACGTTTACTTGATTTGTCCAATATAGTTGCTTGGTATTGAGGGTATACATTCTTCATAAACCAGCTTTGGTTTCCGATATATTTTTAAGGGGATAAGTACACTAATGGTGCCATAAGTTGTGTACGGCGCTCACTTTGGTGCCAAAAGTTTTCGCCGGATAACTTAAGTGCCAAATCGGAGAAAAAACGATCACTTTGGTGCCACCGGCGAGAAATTCCGGCCAAAATAATTACGTGGCTTTATATCTAAAAAAAAAATCGATAAACCCTTTAAACGACGTCGTTTTCTATCCTACTTAAGAAAACGACGTTGTTTTGCCGTCCTATGTGGATGGCTTAGGAAAAACGACGTCGTATAGCTCATTTGTGATTGAAATTAGGGTTTTTTTTTGTTCATCCTCACCGACCTAGCTTGCTCGGCCACCGTGCTCGGCCAAGAAGTGATGGGAAAATAGGAGGCGAGGGCAGAGGAGGAGGAGGAAGAAGGGGGGTTGAAGGTGCAGAGAGAGAGAGAAGACGAGGAGTGTGAGGGAAACAAGGAGGGCACAGATGGAGATGGTGGATTGGGCTCTGTTTAGAGAGTGGCTGGTGCTGGTGTTGTTCTTTGGGGAAGAAGACGCTGCCGCCATGGCTTCTCTCTCTCTCTGCTGGTGTTGTTCTTCGGGGAAGAAGACGATGCCGCCATGGCTTCTCTCTCTCTCTCTCTGCTGGTGTTGTTCTTCGGAGAAGAAGACGATGCCGCCATGGCTTCTCTCTCTCTCTCTACTGGTGTTGTTCTTCGGGGAAGAAGGCAACGCCGCCATGGCCTCTCTCTCTCTCTCTCTCTCTCTCTCTCTCTCTCGATTTGGGGATTTAGGGTTTCGACTTGGGGTTTAAGACGCCAAACGACGTCGTTTGGTGGTTTACACGTTGACTGGACTCTCCGGCGAGCCACATCAGTGTAAGAAATTAATAAAAAAAGGCCACGTCGGATTTCCAGCCGATCAGATCGGCATTGGCACCAAAGTGAGCGTTTTTCAAATTTTTTGGCACTTCAGTGATTCGACGGAAACTTTTGGCACCAAAGTGAGCGACGTACACAACTTATGGCACCATTAGTGTACTTATCCCTATTTTTAAGATTGGTAAATGGACTCCTAAGATTGGAAAAGGTTTTGAAGGCCGTGTTTCACTCGACAGCCCTGCATTTGACCATTTCTGAATTGACATGTCGCATTTTCTTTCCTCATAAGATCATTTGGCAAAATTATTCAACTCCAATCATGTTAACTAAGCTATGTAACCGTATGCACCGCTTGATGCAGTTTACCACTTCTCACAACAAATTAACTAAGTCAACAGTTGTTGAAATAGTTTGTTATTATAAAAGAGGTGTTTATTGGTTAAGAGAATACGTGACTCTTATTTAAGATAAAACATGACTCTTGGTTATGAAAAAGATGACTCTCCATCCTAAAATGATAATATCCATAGTTATGAAAGAAAGTTATTCTTGATATGAAGAGTGGTGATGATTGGTGATAAGGTATATATTTCCAAGAGGTGTATTGATTGGTTGTTTATGAATGGAGATCAATTTACATATAATTTATAATAACTACAACTGTTCATAAATGCCTTCCTCTTCTTCTCTTTTCATACAAGCAATCTTAACACATTCAAAGTGAAATTCCAAGAGAGAAATTGAGTAATTGCTAAACTCGTTTTTTTTGCGGTTTTGATGTATATCCTAGAGGTATATTTATTCTAAACCCAGCAGCAGCAATAGTGGGGGCAAATAGTACCTTAAGGACAGTGACTGTCATTATCCATCAAAGTATCAATAATCTACTATAACTTCTCTATCTTCTTCACCAAACAAATTTTCCCAACAACATTTTCATGATAGGGTCCGAGATTGCAAACTGAAGGTTTACCATTGGGGCTGGGCGTTCTCCCGTTGGATACCGGCTGAGAGAACTGTTTCAATATTTCAACTATGGCTCGTCCATGGTGAATATTGGAGGCCAGGTCAAAGCGACCATGAACGAACCTTCTCCGGCAATGGGAAGCAGATTCTTTTCAGGTGCATCAGGCAAATCCAATATATTGATCTTATCTGACTAGTTGGTAACTCTTACAGATGAGCACGCCTTTACCGAGACAGACTCTCCAAAATGTTGCGGTCTGAAAAGTTTAAATGCCAGCGTCCCCGGAAAACATATGAGATACACCTTGTTGTTTGGTGGGCCAGGTGGATTCTCTTGTTGATTCGAAAATGACATTCGACCAACATGAAATAAAATTGATGTTTATTGTCTTTTCTTACTTTTTAAATCAACGAGATGTCCGCGGATGTTCAGGGCACTTTGAGCATCTAATGAATCTCCGTGAAAAGTGGCAGTCGCCCAATCCCGTGATCGGAGACAACACAAACCTGCACTCGAAAGCATGGCCAGAAAAAATTTGTGCGATTAGGACAGTTTTCAAATCTAAGCCCTTACCACTTGAACAACCCATAAAAATGGATGTATACTGTCCAAAGAAGGTATTGTGAAATTGTCATTCTAAGAACAATTGAAAACCATATGGAACCTATAGAGAATGCCCTCTTTGGTTGGGAATTGACAAAGTTATGAGCGCATGAATTTTTTATTTTTGTGGGTAAAAGTGGACGTGAAAAGCTTGAATCAGCACCCGACAAAGAAAGAAAGTCCTCGAATTTGGGCTTTTCTAAGAATAACAGTATCATCCTAGGTTTGACACAAAGGCCCCCTATCTAATTTTTCGTGCAACTGATTAATGTTTTAATTGTTCTTATATGCTAAGTATACAAACTCTTAGCATACATTTGGTAGCTATGATAAAATTTAGGATATGATAAAATTGTATTTAGTTCTTCCCCAAAATACAATAAAGTTGAATTTAAGGGAGATATAATTCGGATAAAATAATTCCATGGAGGAGGTATGACGAAGATGAATAGGATTTTTAATATTCATGATATAAAAGTTATTCTTTTTGAATAACAAAATTTTTAAATTTAAAAAATAAATAATATTTGAATATAAATAATATTTGAGTTCTTATATAAAAATTCAATAACAAAAAAATAAAAAAATTTTCGTTTTTTTATTTTTATTTTTATTTATACATTTGAATTTCTTTCTATCTTATAATATAACTTCAATATATACAAATATATATTCAGTATTTATATTTATTACAAATTTTAGGTATATTAGTATAGTTTAGTATTTAATAAAATTTTATAAGAGAATGATGGCAAGGGAAAAAAGAAATGAACAAAAGACAGGGAAAAATAAAAAGAATTAAGTAAATAAAAATGAAATTGGCAAGATTGTCGTGAGAGATTCTTATCATCTTCGTTTATGCAACTTTTTTGTTCATTTGCACTAATATGCCATTCATACAAACAATGGACATAATAGGATGTTGAAATACTCGGTTTTAACAATGGATAGGATAAACAAAATCCCTCCAATCTTGGTTAAAAATCCAGACTACAAAATAGAGCCTTAATGTAATAGACATGCCCAATATAAGGTTCTCATTTAACTCTTGGATTAAGATTCACACTCTCAAATCCTCTAGCCAAGATAGAGGATTTTAAACCAGGTTGAATTACGAGCAACATTTGGTACAAAATATTATCGTTAACGGACCATTTTTTTTAACCTTTCGGATGAAAATTTTCTAATAAACTTAATTCGACAAATATGACACTAATTACCTGAAAAATATGGACCCAAGTACAAAGTAATTGTGGAAGAGATACACCTATCTCACGTTTACGTGACTTCTCATTTTAAAAGAGACCTCGAATATAAATATAGTTGTTACGTTATCTTGTGTCAGATCATACTCCAACGAGAAACACTCATAAATCCGCCGATGTCATGGAGTTAAACAGCTGAAGAATTTTTCTTTACTATCGTTGCCATTGATAGATACATAGATAAATAGGTATAGTGACAAAGGATCTAAATTTACTTCTCGTGGACCTTGGGCACACGGTAATTCCTAGCTAAAGGAAATCTACGGAAAAAGAAAACACTCATAATAAAGAAGAATTATAGCTTTCAATTTATTATTTTTCGCCAAAAGACAACAACAATTGATTTTAAAAAATTCTTAATTAAGCTGCTTCTCCAAACGTTTGACGCCTAAGGTACCATTCCCAGACTTGCCCGTTAAGAGGCGTTTTCTATTTGTTCATGGATGAGACTTTTACGCCAAGCAGGAACCGACACACGATTTGAAAACCCTAGTTGCCGATCTTAGACGTCGCCCGTCCAAACCTAGTTGACGTAAAACTGATGTAGTGGCATTGTCACCATATGGGCAAATCTATTAGAAACTTTTAATGGCAATTCTGGGTCAAATTGCTTTTGGACCAATCTTTCCAAAACCTCGAAGCAAAAGCAAGTCATTATCCATAACGTGAGTGATAAATAATTGGACTGGGGCAAATAATGATTTGGACATAAGTGCACTATAAGTCCTAAACTTGTTACAAAAGTGCAATCTAATCCTAAAACTTTCAAAAAGTATAAATTAATCCTAAAATTTATTACAAAAGTACAGTTGAGTCATAAAATTATCTAAAAATGCAATTAAGTCTTAAAATTTATCACAAAAGTACAATCGAATCCTTAAACTTTCAAAAAATGCTATAAATAAAAGGACTAGATTTAACTAATTTGATAAATTTTAGGACTTGATTATATTTTTTAAAAGTTTTAAGATTTGATGCACTTTCATGATAACTTTTAAAACTTAATTGTACTTTTTGAAAGTTTTATAATTAAATTGCATTTTGTTGACAAATTTTACAACTTTCAATATATTTATTCCTAAAAAATTTATTAACTAATTATTTCAAATAACAAAAAATTATATTTAGAAAAATATTTTGTAAATCATTTTTTTTTTGAAACAAATGGAGTCCACGATTTAATTTTGAAAAGGACACAGCTTTCTATGCAAAGAATATTGGTGCCATCTTTTAGTGGGGAACATAATGACCCATTATCGCTTATTGCTTGCTAATGCCTTTATTCTTCTGCCTTTAGCTCTTATGCCGAAATCGATTTATCTTTGTAGTAATCCTATCGCAATTAGCGGCACTTTACACCTGCCATGAAAGTCATGACGGTGATCAAAGTGAAAAGCATCGGAACTGGAAAAGCACAAAAAAATACGTAAAAATTCGAAAGTGAAAAGCTGAAGAACTCATTTTGACATGAAGTCATTCAGTTGACGGGGTGGATAGGTTTTACAGTTTTCAGCTATCTAAATTCGAGTTAGCATATGTACTACCAACACAATAATTTCTCCTTCCCACGAGGAAAGGTAATGCTCTGAAAAGTGAAAGATTTTCAAAAGATTGCTTGTCCCATTACAAAGTAGGACTCCTAGAATCAGTGACGGACCGATAGTGGTGCCGGCCAATTCCTTGTATGTTGGAACCACGATGGCACCATAAAAGAAAATTTTCTGTTTCGACGACGAAGTAGGACCCAAATTCAAGTGTACACGAATGAACCTTAGCGTGACGTTTGCATTAACTCAATCCCACGTTACGATCATAAGCACGCCACATAAAAATGCCTGAAATCCTCATAAGCATGTATAAAGCCATTTGTGATGCTCCATCTGCTGAGCACATTCCACCGAATAACACACGCCCTCCCAGGAGAAATGTCCCCTTCAATTCATTCCGCGCTCTCGTTGATCCTACTGCTTCTCATATCACATTCGTGCCTAATCTCAGTTTCGAGCACCATTCAAGATGATTTCGTCCAGTGCCTCAACCTCAACTCTGAGCTCGTCGTGCCGCTCTCCACCTTCTACAACCAGAAGAGCTCCAATTTCAGCGCCGTGCTTCAATCGTCCGCCCAGAATCTCCGTTACCTTGTGCCTTCCATGCCGAAGCCCGAATTCATCTTCACCCCGCTGATCGAAGGCCATGTCCAGGCTGCTGTTATCTGCTCGAAGCAGCTTGGGATCCATCTGAGGGTCCGGAGTGGGGGGCACGATTACGAGGGCCTGTCCTACGTGTCTGAGACCCTAACCCCGTTCATCATTATGGATTTGAGCAGGCTCCGCTCCGTGACTGTCGATCTGGCGGATAACACCGCATGGGCTCAGGCGGGGGCCACGATAGGGGAGGTTTACTACCGAATTGCTGAGAAGAGTCGAATCCACGGCTTTCCAGCAGGTCTATGCACAAGTCTTGGTGTCGGGGGACACATCACTGGCGGGGCATATGGTTCTATGATGAGAAAGTATGGCCTCGGGGTGGATAATGTGCTGGATGCTCGGATTGTCGATGTGAATGGCCGAATTCTGGACCGGGCGGCGATGGGAGAGGATCTATTCTGGGCCATTAGAGGAGGGGGAGGAGCGAGCTTTGGCATAATACTCGAGTGGAAAATAAAGTTGGTACCAGTCCCCTCGACGGTGACTGTCTTCACGGTAACAAAGACTTTGGAACAAGGTGCGACGAAGCTCCTGCACCGGTGGCAACAAGTTGTGGACACGCTAGACGAGGACCTATTCATCAGGGTGATCATCCAAGCGGCTAGCGCCGGCGGAGGCAAAGCCAACCGAACTGTGAGCACATCGTACAATGCCCTCTTTTTAGGGACCGCTGACCGACTCCTTAAGGTGATGGAAGACAGCTTCCCAGAATTGGGACTCATGAGGAGCGATTGCTTCGAAATGAGTTGGATCAGATCAGTCCTGTACATCGCTGGGTACCCAAACGGGACACCGCCTGAGGTCCTCCTCCAGGGGAAGTCCACATTCAAGAACTTTTTCAAGGCGAAGTCGGACTTCGTCCGAGACACCATCTCAGAGACCGCCCTGGAGGGGCTGTGGATGAGGCTGGTACAGGAGGACAACCCGCTGATGATATGGACACCGTACGGCGGGATGATGAGCAAGATGTCAGAGTCCTCGGCACCGTTCCCACACCGCAAGGGCACCATCTTCATGATCCAGTACCTGAGCCTCTGGAACGATGCCAGCGAGGATGCCACCAGGCACATGAACTGGATCCGGAGGCTCTACAGCTACATGGCCCCTTACGTTTCGATGTTTCCTAGAGAGGCGTATGTGAACTACAGGGACCTTGACTTGGGCATGAACAAGAACGGGACAAGCTTCATACAGGCCACTGTCTGGGGCGCCAAGTACTTCAAGGACAACTTCGATAGGTTGGTCCAAGTGAAGACCAAAGTCGACCCGGACAACTTCTTCAGACATGAACAGAGCATCCCACCATTGCCACTTTCTCTGAGGGGGAAGTGGACAACAGACTGAGGAGGAGAGAGAAGATGGGGTTGGCCCTTGAAAGCATTGTGTGTGGGTTCGATTGGTCTTTTGTGAGGCACTTTGGTGGGTGTAAATGGTTTGTGGGTTGGCGTGTTATGGAGTGGTGCTTGTATAAGTCATCTCTTGATGGATGTAATTGTACTAGAAATATGTCAACTTTGTCTTGATATGTAAAAGCCGATGCTCTACTGGATTGGCGAAGGGGTTAGTACCTTTTAAGGTAAATGCAATTCACATCCTCCAGTAGTGGCCTACTCATATTTCAGATTCCAATTTTTGGAAAATGAGATTTCATATATTATAGCCTAGCTTATGCACTATCGGATGTTGTCCATCATCCATATTTCACTGTGACATCGAAAAAAATCATGGGGCATTTGATAGAGAGCGGAATCATTAGTTTGGAAGCATAGAAAGGAGAGCAATTCTTAATTTATGATCAAAAGCTAAAATAGTCATTTCTTGGCAAACCCAATATAGTCAATATTGATTTATGATCAAAAGCTAAACTAAATGATTTTAGACACCACGACGTGTATGGAAACATTTTAAGGCCATTTTTTCCCTAGGAATCGCAATTACGTATTGTTGTTTTATGGTTCAATTTCTTGCCCAATCAGAGTTTGTAAGGGATTCCAGAGATAAGTCGATGACATGTTTGGACAAGTTGGAAAAACATTAAAACGATACTGGACATGCATCGGTCGACTAAGCCCCGAGAGCCCGCTAAACAAGCCCGGTAGCATTTAGCTACTAGGCATGCGTCACCAGCCCCAACCGATGACACATGGCCAGGCACTCGCGCACTGGCCTGGAAAAGCCAGATTGGAAACTAGCACCTGGTGCATTCCAAGTAAAAGCCCAGTTATCACGCCAACCCTTAAAAACACTCCTATTTTAAAAAGTTGTCCATACTTATTTTGCTTCGAACAGGAACACCACCGAGCAAGGTTTCTCCTATGATTCCTAGCGAAACTTTGTTAGAGAAAATGATAAGTGCACTAGAAGTCTTAAAATTTATCATGAAAGTACAAGTTCTAAAACTTTCAAAAAGTGCAATTAAGTCTTAAAATTTGTCATGAAAGTGCAATGAAGTCCCAAAACTTTCAAAAATTGCAATCAAGTTCTAAAGCTTGTTATGAAAAATGTAATCGAGTTCTACAATTTTCAAAATATGCTATTAATAAAAAGATTTGATTTGATCAATTTGACAAGTTTTAGGATTTGATTGCATTTTTAAAAAGTTTTAGGACTCGATTACACTTTCGTGACAAGTATTAGGATTTAATTGCATTTTTTAAATTTTTAGGACTAAATTGCACTTTGTTAACAAGTTTAGGACTTTCAATATACTTATCCCTTAGAGAAACATGAGAACTTATGAGGATTGGTATATTAGATTTTGGGAAACATATTAGCAATTGAGCAGTTCATTGTTTGTTACTTTATATCTCTTTGTTTGATTGTTCATTCTTTATGGCTAGTCTCGTCGTGCAGTAAGTACTGGCATCTCTGAACAAACATGTAAATCTCCAATATTTTTTGTTGTTTCTTATTGATTTCTCTAGTAATTTTGTCATCTCACATTTGGTATTTAATTGCTAGATCCATTAGGTCCATTGTCATTTCACAATAATTGGTATCAAAGCATGAACTAATGTTTTTGTGGTTGATTTAGAGTTTTTGCTTGTCAAATAACTATTTGGAGATTTTATCATTGCAATTATGTCTGGAGCGGTTGAAATATAGAAGTTCAACGAGGGTAATAACTTTGGATTGTGAAGCATAGAGATGTGTGTCTTATTAACAATTCATGATTTGTTGAATGTGTTGGATGGTAAGGATAAGGTGTTGGAATCCCTGAAGAGGCCATAAGAATGAGTTGATAGAGAAGGAAAAATATATAATTTGATTGGATCACCTAAACGACGTGTTGATTGAAATAGCCGAGGCAAATAATGTTGCTTGTTGTGGACAAAGCATCATGTCTTTTTGTAGCACGTCAAATTTCCCAAACCCTACTAAGGAGTGGGAGGGAGGGTAGTGCACTAGCCTGTAGCATCTGCAAATCCTAGGATCTTCCCAAACTCTAGAGAAAATTGTCAAAAAAGTCATAAATTTAATATATTTTTGTCAATTTAATCATAAACCTTTCAATTTTACTAATTAAGTCCTAAACCTTTTGATAGTTTGCCAATTGAATCCATCTAACCAATTTACCACAGAAAATGCTTAGATGTTGTTGACACCTAATTTATATTTTCAAGCACATATATATACGAAAAAAAAAAAAATTTGAAAAAATTGATTGAAAAAATATATATTTTAAAAAAAAATTCAAAAAAAAAAGGGCCGCGGGGGTCGGGTTGAGTTGGATCCTGCCTTGGCCCGGCCCGCCCCTCTTCCTCTTCTTTCCCCCGCATGGGCCTGGGCCCGGCCCCCCCTCTTTTCCTTTTTCCTTTTTTCTTCCCCTCACACGGCCCGACCCCCTTTTTCGTTTCAACCGAGCCCGCGCCTCTGTCTTCTCCCTCAGCCGTCGTCTGCATGGGTAACTGGCAAAGCCAAAAGCAGAGTCGCATGGACAGCAGGGGACAGCATCATCTCGCGGGGGCAGGTGAGCGGTGCGATCCTAGGGTTAGAGCCGGCTGGCAAAGGCTGCTAGTTGGTCAGCTGAGGCCACGCACGTGAGTCGAAGGAGTGGGAAAAGAGAAAGAAAAGGGAGAGAAGAGGGAACTAAAAGAAAAAGAACAAAGAGAATGATGGGGAGGCAAAGAGAGAGCGAAACAAAGAGAAAATGAGAGGAGGAGGAGACCCCCACAGGAATTGTCGATCGCCACCAGAGCTGCCCACCGCTTCCAATCCCGCCGGAACCCAAAGAACAGAACATAAAGAAGAAAGGGAAGAAAAAGCAGAGAGAAAAAAGGGAAGAACCAAGAAAGGAGAGGAGGCGGAAGAGGGGGAACTCAGTGAGGCTATTGCCGCCGACGCGTCTCTATGCTGCCGCCACTGCCGACGTGTCTCCGAGCCGCCATTCCTACCGGAACCCAGAGAACAGAACATAATGAAGAAAGGGAAGAAAAAGCATAGAGGAAAAGGGGAAGAACCAGGAAAGGAGAGGAGGTGAAAAGAGAGGGAACTCACCGAGGCTACCGCCGTCGACATGTCTCCCGGTCGCTGCTACCGCCGCCGACGTGTCTCCGTACCGCCGCCGCCGCGTCTTCGAGCCGCCATTCCCACCGGAACTGGTTGGTATTTCATCGAATACCTGGTGTGCGTTTCTTGAACTCGAGTTGGCCGGAGCTTGTTCCGCCCATTTCGGCAAGCTCCGGCCCCTGTAGGTCCCCCATAGGTCGTCGTTCGTTGTTGGGTCATTTGCTGAGAATCCCAAGTACGCCTCGAATCCTCGTTAGGTCGGAAGCCGTTCAGTTCGCTAGTGTTCGCCACCTGTTCGTCGTAATGCCTAAGCGGGGTCTCCCTCCCCGAAGCTCCTCCGCATGGAGCCCAAGGACCCCTGGTTGCTGGAGGGACGCCATCGCAGCCAAGGAAGCCGGGCCGTCCCCCCCCCCTGCCGATTGGCCACGGCGGCACCGTCACCGGCGTGCGCCTTCTCGGCACCCTTGGTCGCGACTAGGAAGTTGCAACTAAAGGGGCTACCGGCGGAGTGGGCAAGATCACAAATTTGGCCCACTCGACTCCTGTGTTTGCTTGGGCCTGGCTCTCAAGCCCAAGTTGGGCCGAGGTTAGGGCCGACTAGGGACGATCGGGCCTAACCCAACCGGACCGGACTCGGTCAAACCGGACCTGACTCAACCAGGTCAAGTAAGGTTAGACTCGACCTGACCTGACCTGGTCCGGGCAAAATTAAAAATAAAAATTTTATTAAAAAATATTTTATTTTTAAAAAATTTTAAAAAGATTATTAAAAAAATTTCGAAAATCCAAAAATGTAGGGTTTGGTTAGGAATTGCTATGTTTTGCATTCTTAGTGTAATTAGACATTTATTTGCTTGTATTTTGATTATATCGTATGTTTAATTTGCATATCTAATTATGTTTAATTGCACGTGTTTAATTTTACTATTAGAAATCTTGTATTTAGGACATATGGCTTGTAATTTTCACATTGATATATAATTTCTTGATTATGAATATAAGTTGCTCTTTTTCAGTTATTTGTAAGTTTTTCAAAGGGTCAGTGTATATTTTCATATTTGAAGGAATTTATAGTAACTAATAAAGTTCTTGAGAATTTTAGCAATTTCTCAACGCTAGATACAATTTTGATCAAATTAGTTTCTAGAAATTTTGAATAGAAAGTTTGCCGATTTGTTAGAAACTTTACTCAAAAGTCTCCATGGCAGGTTGCCTTATTTGAAAGCAATTTTTTTTCCATTGAATTGGACACAGGTCCACTTGTCAAGGCTTCCGTATGAATTCTTACTTGGGCCTCTTGAATGAACCTTTCTTTCGGACTTTGGTCCCAAGCTTGTTGAGTGAAAAAGAGCTAGTTTTTTAGGTCTATTTTTGCAACTCCCCCCAAAAAAATATAGTAGTTATTTGAAGAGAATTAAAATATTTGCTAATTTCCAAATGCGTACCTTATCGGACATTTAATTGAACGGCACCAATTAAAAGGAAAAGCCCAGGCAAGAAAGCGTCTTTCCTGCGAACCGGGTCCCGACGGCCATGGGGTTTTCAAAACTCAATGTCTATGGCTCCTTTGCCATTGGAGCGGTAGCCAGAGTTTGTAGGGACACTTCCGGTGTGATTATCGGAGTTTTGCTCGCTCGATTAAGGTGCAATCTGTGCTCCACGTTGAAACCCTAGCTACTGTCGAAGGACTGAAATTTGCGCACGATTTGATGGAGTCTTGACAGCAAGACATCAGTTGAGCTTTTCTTGGGTCAGCAAGATCATGTAACGTGGGATGTAGCCGTACTTATCTTAACGGGCCGGGCCTGCTTTCCTCTTTTTCCTTCTCTTCGGCTGGCCCACTGTTCCTCTGAACAGGGCTTCAAGCCCCCTCTCTCTTTTGGATGCTCTTTGTTCTGAAATCCATATGGATTACACTTCAATTTACCTGTATGAAAAGATAAGAAATGTTTGAGCGACCAAAAAAAAAAAAAAAAATTGAATGGCACCAATTGCAAAGTTATCAATTTTATGTCACAACATTCTCATTGAACAAAATATAGTCCAGTGGTCAAAATTGTACAAGTTCCAAGTCCGAACCGCCCTCATTTATTCATGTCTTTAAACCTAATTAGTCTTTAGGACAAGTTCTTAGAAGACGATAAGTAAAACAGAGGTAGAGCCACACTTGCAAATATTTAACATTTAATACATGGTACTACTGACCAAGGCAGTGGCTGCATACGTGTAATGAGAGTAAACTATCATTTGTTTTTCGATAAAATTATACTTACAGAGAAGGGTTTTTGCTAAAGCATTTTCATTGAACTAAAGGTGCAATCTATTATAGTATATAATTATTTATTATGTTCCTATTGGTGTGGTATTTTGGCTAGTAAGTCATCAATATCGAGACAAGAAGATCGTCGGTTATGAAAACTTCAGGGTTCCAAATTTGCTAATAAAGTAATTTGAGCATACGCTATTAGTACAAAAGTAATTTTCAACAAGCAAATTTATCTAACGTGGATTTGATAGTTAATGAGGGAGTGGGTTATTCAACCCCTCAAATTGATGGTAGATAGTGAGTAGTTCTCGGCCTAAGATTGAGAACTACCTACTAAGGACCGGTTCCGAAAAATTGGAATCGGAACCACCCGTTAGTTTATGGATCCACCCAGGAACCAAACCGCCTGTCTGGTCCGGTTCCCTGGTGGATCCTCGAAATCAATCTCATCAAAAGCTATTTTAATAGTTGTACAAAGTGTTGGCCAAAAGCATGAATTTAGTTTAAATAATGACCAACTAAAAGCCTAAAAACAATTGCTTGAGCTCCACGAGATTGTCTCGATCATTGAATAGTGATCCATGCAATTAACGGGCAGAGTTCACTGGTGATCTCATTCAAAGATTTCTGGGCTTTTTGATGACAAATCTGCAATCAGGAAGCTACTATATTTATTCCATTTCCCACCTTTTGGGATAGGCCGAGAATAAAATATAGGGAATCTCGGTAAACTCACAAGAAATCCCACAGCTTATCTTATATGTAGAAGTTCCTCCACTAACAATTATGTAGATTGTGAAATAGTTCAAAATTTAGATGTGCTAATTTCAATTTTTTTTAAATATTAAAATTAATATATTATTATAATATAATCGGTCTGATCCGAATGGATGGGTGGACGGATTCGTCCATGGAATCAGAAACCGAACCGGTACTTACTGATTCCCATAAATTGGAACCGGAAACCGGACCTATTCCCTTAAGAACCACCACTTTTTGGCTGTCTGGATGGGTTCTGATTCCTTTGCATACCCCTAAGATAAGACTGCTTATGTAAATTGTTTTTTTGTAGTGATAGTTTAAAAATATATGCTCTGGTTGTCCTTCCTAATATTCCTAGAACTTTTGATTAAAAAAGAAAAAAAACAATAATTAATCTTCTTTTGAGGGAGCATGTCATTGCGTTGTCCCATCTCTCGTCCGGCCATCTCCATCATCAACTAACACCTATTCCCCTCGAAGCGGAGCCGATGACGAGCATGAAACGGTGGTCGGTTGACGGTTTCATGGAGGCTGTCCATAATAGCAGGAGCTATCTTATAAACTTATACAATTTTAAAATGAAAGTCACTATCGATGAGTTTATAATACCATGATACTTCTTAAACACGACCGTCTCTCATTTTAGGATCTTTTGTTGTTATTTATATGCTTTTTGATGAGCTCATTATACCTCGGAAAGCATAGTAATAGAAGAGAAGCGACAACGATGAGAAACTTTTATTAAAGTTAGGTGAACAATGAAGTCTCTAATGCGTGTCTAAAGCTGCGAAAGAGATGTAAAGCCTACACGCAGAACAACATGGACATGTTTTTGGAGATGTCTGAATAAATTTGAACTGATATTATGAAAAGTTTAAGCTATAACTCGAGCTTAATTGTCTAGCACGAAAAAAGAAGAGAAAGAAAGACCTTAAGTTGAATCAAGTGAACTCATTAGACTATTATTTTCAAATTGTTACATCAATCTAACTGACCGACCGTTTTGTGAAGTCAAATTGATTGAATTGATTGCCTATTTTAACGGAGAAGGTCCTGAGTCAAAATCACATGGGACAATTTCGTGGAAAGCCCTAAAATATGATTTAAAATACATTCGAGTTTTAAAACGTTCTTGTCGTTTATTTGAATCCCTAAATTTACGTAACTTACACGAACGATTTTTGTTATAGATGGATAGGCCTAGGTGGCATTTTATTAATTTTTCCATTCAGCATGGTATTTACTATGGTTATGTGCTTTCTGCCAAGACACGTGGCACTGTTGTAGCACTAAATGGGTGCTGCCACGGCCTCTCCTTCATTGAAGAGGGTAGGCGACCCTAAATAGGATATAAGCAATCGAGGGCCAGCTTGCCCTTGAAATCACGAGGGTCGGTCGACCCTTGCGAGTATAGGCTTTTAGTAGGATATGAAATTTTATGCATAATACCAATTAAACTTAGCTCGAGAAAAACCAAAACTAACAAAACCCGTATGAATCCAGCTTTGGGGTTCAAATCATCAAAAGAAAAATTTTAGGTACACATTTTAGATACTTCTGATAGAATTATTTCAAGCCACATGAAATCCTATATGGTTAAATCTAGAAACACGTTGAGTACAAAAATACAAAGCTGAGAAACCTCTTCCTTCCTATGCAATCAGAAGTCAACAGCACTCTAAACGTGGCTTAGAGATGGACAGCACCTCTTTCGCGTTGCTCTTCTCGAAATTAGTCCTAACCTTATCGATTCGAATTCAAAAGCCAGAGTTCAAATTACTAAACTAGAGAATTCGATTGAAACCTTCTTCAAGAATTTGGACTTTTGTATCATGCGATTCGAATTGCCCCAAGTACATCGGAATGGAGAGAACTGTCACACCAAATAAAGATTACATTTTTGGTGTTGGCAAAGGGAGGAGATGGACCCCCTAGTCGAAATCAAGAAAGTTTGCCCTGCCTTTGTTGACTGTGCGGGAGTGCTTGGAGAGTCAAAAAGCACGCTAGTGCGCATTAAGCGGCGAAATTTTCCTGTTGCATGATAGTTTCCGCCCAAGCCAAGGGTCCAAAATTCACGGCCGGAAGTCTCACCCACCAACAACATCTCCCCTACCCCGTTCGCAGTCGTTTTCGTCTACTTTCATATTCTTGTTTTTTCTTTAATGTTGGATGAACTTCCTGTGTCGTGCCTCTTGTCGTCAAGCTCCTACTATTTATGTATCAAAGCGAATATAATCAATTCCAATAAAACCCTAGCGTGATGCACGGGTACAGATGATAGAATACTAAATTACAACTTGTCTTTCCTTCTTACGTATGGAGGACTCTCAATTGACCCTTAAGGACGTGAGGTTTTGAACCAAACTAGAGCCCTTATTTGACGGTGTCTTTAGACATGACTATCTTGTGCAAAGATTGTCGCACAAGATTGTCGTGACTAATCGGCTGAATTAGTGAAGGCAGTATTTTCTGGGGGAGGGATAACTCTATCAAGCTAGGAAAATATAACCCAGTAGACTATCAAGGAAATGCGAGTATGACTCCATTACCACCACCATCATCGTCTTAAGACTTTCTAGAAATTGGAAATTGGTCGCTTCTCTTTCCTTGCTTAATGGTGTTTAACCTTTTAGACTGCGTTCGATCGTCTGAATTTCTAATTAGGATATACTGAATATAATAGAATATGAAATTAAGGAATTTTGATGTTTGGTGCATTACACTAATAAAGTGAGATATTTTCGTATCATATCTTGATCACTATTGATATGAACAGCATATCAATCTAAATGAACCTGAAAATATACAAATGGAGATAGTAAGAATCTCTCATGATCCACTTCTAAAGAAATCACAAATTAACAAACAAAGAAAAACTCCATCAATAAATCTATTATTATTGCACCATATAAATCCTAAACAATAAAAGAGCTCATTGTAGTATTCCATAGGCATAGTTCGACTATGAAAAGAACTATCAACAAGGTAGATTAGCTAGTGAATGCCAAATCTAATAAGAGAGAGAAAACATAGTCATTCACCTTTGTGATTCCAGAAAGTGTAATGCTTGGACTCTCACACCTACTTCATTTTATTTACATACTTTTTTTCCCTCTCTTTTATTTATTTATTTTCTATTATTAGTATTTTTATTATCTTCCATTGTTCCTAAATAAAATTTTAATAAATAATAAATTATTCTTATGTACCTGTAATAAATATAAATACTAAATTATGATAGAAATAAATTCAAATATTTAATAAATAATGAATTTTTGTTATTTTGAATTTTCTCTTTGATACTAAAATTCAAATATTATTTGTATTTAATTATTATTTTGGTTTTGTTATTTAAGAAAGTTGTTATTTGAGAAAAATAATTTGTATATCATGAATATTAAAAATCCTATCCACTTTATCCCACGTCTTCCATGGGAGGCCTCAAGCAATTTGGCTAAGAAAAAACTACTTGAATAAAGGGTGGAATGAAGACAAATCAAACTAAAAATATTAAACATACTAAGCATTTTTTTTATTCTGGTTATATTTCTTTTATATCAATCTTTATCCTGACTTGGGTAGCAACTGAATACAACATATGATAAATTTTATTCTATTCTAAATTTTATTCTATTCTAAATTTTTTATTGACTACCTGACGTAGCCTTAGGGATTAGAGTCAGTATTATTGGGTTTTCAAGCGTATATTGCAAAACTAAGGACTTCTTCCTCATGACCATAGAGAATAGGATGTGTTTAGTGTCACGAGGGAACATTTAATGCCTATTTAGTCCCACATGAAATTGATTATCTCCGTCGACAGATTTTTGCAGGTGAAGATACCACTTACTAATGTTTGTTCTTGAACCTTTCGATCACTTTACTATAAATTTTATTAAAATGTCGACCTACGGGAAGTTCATCAGCGATAATGCCAATCATAGATGTTTATAAAAGACATTTTTATATTGTATTTCTAAGTTGTACCGTTATTAATACCCCACATGCAACTTTTTAAGTATAAGCTGAGCTTTTTAAAATAACACTACTCAAAGGAGAATATATGCGGGTATACATCAAACGAGAGATCAATAGATGCAAGAAATTGTGAGAGAAAGAGGGGGGGGGGTTTGTTTGTGACAAATAACCACATTAGCCACTAAACTTGATTTAGTGTGTGAAATTATGTAGGACCATTGACAATTGTATTAAAAGCTTAAGATAAATACGTGAATTAATAATTTAATATTCTAACATTCTCCCTTGTGCATAGATTGGAAATTGGCCTAAATTTAAAGCGTGAAAATACGGGATCAAGAAGGCCAATTGGAGCTGAGAATATTTAAACTCATGATCTCCTTCTTTGATATCATGTGATATTTTGTGGGAGCACCGCTAATTGTTCCAAAAGCTTATACTTTTAGATGAAGGATGCCATTTGATATTTAATATTCTAACAGAGTGAATGGGAACATTTCACAAATGACATTCTGGCGTGAAATGATTTGGATAGTCATGATAAATGCCTTTTTTTTAATCGTAAAATCATAAAAAAAAATCCTAACTCTATTGCACTTGGGTAAATAGAGTTCTAAATATTTAATTCAGCCAAATTAGTCTTAAATCGTTCAACAATTTGCCAATATAGTCTATCTAATCAATTTTGGTGGGAAAATTGCTTACATGGATGTTGGATGTTCTATGTGGCATTGTTGATGCTAACGTGGACAAGTTATGCAAATTTTTATTTTTTAAATAAAAAATTTGACAATATGCGAATTTCTATAATACCAAACAATGCTAACATGGACAAGGTGATGATGTCACCTTCAAGCAATGGAGTCGACAATTGTGAATCCAACTATTAAAGTAGTGCAGTCGATAAGTGTCAAGTAGTGGAGTTAGTAATTGTTGAGTACTTGAGTCGATAATCATGGTTTTAGCCATTTCGGTTACTGTTTGCGTAATCTTCAATTGTGGGTTATAAATGTCACAAGCATACTTTTTGTAAATCCTCCTCCCAATCAATCACATAATTCAATGTTCTTTTACAAATTTATCATTATCTTTACTTTCATTACAATTTAAATGGCTAGATACGATTGTCTCTAATCTCGGTACTTTTAATTTTTTTGTCATTTGCTTTCATGTCCAAAATCAATAACCGACACTTTGCAACCTTTATTGATGACTTATCAAGCCACATTTTGAAAGATTTTCGTTGGTTACTCTTTGGCATAACATCTTTTTGACATGTCTGGTGGGACACATTTTATTAATTTAATAACACTACAATGGCAAGAACCAAAAATCAACAAGATTCGACAAATGCTATTAGCAACATTGACTCATTACCACAAACTAGTAATAAAGCTATTGCGCATTCTAGATCCTTAGCCACCAGAAGAGTGGTAGAGGGAAACAGACAGGGTGATGTTGATCTTTCAAGGCACCTTAGTGAAGAACCATTGGAGGAACTTGCACGAAATCCCAGTTTAATGTCGACATGAGAAGATTGCTCGAAGAACAACAAAAATGATATAGCTAATTATGTCATGCACCACATGCAGAATGTGATTAAACCAATAGCCATCATTTTTATGCATCACATTCTACCGAGGCCAGGATCGTCCAATTAAATACCACCATTCCAAGCCAATCCAACAATATTGAGATATGTTCATAATTCCTATGTCTTTCATGATAGAAACAATGTTTCATCGAAATAATTTAGTCAGTAATAACGACTCGGCAAATCAGATTGGTTGACAGACTGGTCAAATGCTGAAAATTGAAAATGTTAGGCCAAAAAACGTTATGGCACCACCAAGTGCTATATTTTGAAAGTTGTTTTCATCAATAAGTTTTCAGAACGAATCATTTTCGTGAATCTCCCCCTGTGAAGTAAGCACATCACCATCAAATCATGTAAAATTACCGTGTTTAAATTTTATTGCCACAATTTATTTCTTACTCGAGCAGTCTCGTTTGAAGAACTGCCTTTGTCGTAATATCAATGTCAGTCGAAACAATGAGCCCTGTTCCCAAATTAAATAAAGCCACAAAAGAAGAACCCGAATGATAACCTTCTGCTTGGGAAAGTCTTGATTGTCTGGCAAATTTCTCCTGTGAAAGTTGAGACTCTCAAGTCAACTTTACAGATGAAGATATGCATATTATAATGATCGAATTGATTGTCGGAGTAAGGAGTGGACGGGACGTAATCATCATGATATGACTCTGGATTTTTTTTATTGGACCATATAAGACGAGAGAGTGCGCCTTCCTTTCTCGTAAAATCCTAGCAAAAGAGCAATATGATTTTGTGGACTTGCTTGCAACACGAGAAGACACCGATCTCTTTCTTCCTTGGGAAAAACCCTATTCGTTTTTGCATGGCGTAGAGTGTCCTCCACGATCTGTACCGAGTTTAACCATTGCACAGGTCCCATGTCTTCACTTCCATCGCCTCTTCAAATGGGGAAAAGATTGAGCGAAAGGCATGCGGTGTTCCCAATTTTGATTTTCGGTAGTGGACTCTGACTGTCTGCTCCCCTCTCTTGGGAAGGTGAAAGATTGATTAGCCACGCTTACTTCGCGAGTACGATTTAGGAGAACTTGAATCGAAATAGAATTTGGGGGTATTGGTCTGTCTCCCTAGTTTATGGATCGAGATCTAGTCCCAAAGTGGTCTTTAACTTTGAGGACTATCGTTATGAAATTTCGGATGTAGGAAAAACAGGAGAGCACGTGATTGGTAAATTCTAATCGTGGATCAAAATTGCCTTGTAAAATTTTGAGGGACCACTATGAATTACTTTAAAAATGAAAGCTGTTATGAAATGTGTCAATAATGTATTTATAATAATATGAAAATAGGCAAGATAAGAGGAATAACAAGCAAGAGGAAAGGGCTGCATCAGGAATTGAACCCTTGACATGTTTGAGTTCGTCAACATAACAATTGGTCAGATAAACAAAAACATATCCAATTAAATTTACTTTCACTCAAAAATTTAAATTGTTAAATAAATATTTGATTTAATATATAAAAAATTTGATACTCCCCTCATGCATATACTGGAAGAGAGGCGAATAAAGGATTGGGAAAGATTTGAACTCAAGATCTACTCATATATTATAATGCTTTTACTGCAAATTATTTTGAAAATTTAAACCTTTGAGAAATGTGTCAATATTGTGTTTATCGTATATGACTCATCAATTTAAAAAAAAAAAAAGTATTATGAATGATGTCTACTATTACATGGGATGGACTTCCAAGATTAGTAAAGCGCGATAAGCTATTCAGGCAGTAAATCCTGAAACTTCTTGAATGGCTTCTCCGAGAAAACTGGTACAAAGGATGAGTGTGAATTGTTTTCTGAGGTCTGAAAAGAACAAGAGATGTTGATGATGAACCGGCACTTGCAGTCACAATTATTAATATCTAAAGAAGTTCAAATGAATAGATGCGACCACTAAAGTCAAACTGATCAGAACTCTTCAGAAATCAACCGACTATGAAGCGATACTATTGGTGGGGGTAATGCAGCATTTAATCGATCATTCAATTTATGTAGGACAGCCGATACCACTTTAATCAATTCAGTGGTTGAACTATTCGGTGGACACAATGCCCTGCAAGGAGGCAGGGCAAAAGTCTGAGAGTGAGTGTTAGAGTAGGATTAGAGTAGGACTGACAAAAAAAAAAAAGTCTATTCTCAATTTTACTCTAAATTATTTTTTTATTCCAAACTTTACGCCTATTTTAATTCTACCTAAACTTTTTCTTTTTCTTTTTTAACTTTTGCTCACATCCCAGATCTGTCATTAACCCTCCATCTAAAATTTTTGATGGAGAACTCTTGAATGTGAGTTGTTTGAATGTCCCGAGCGGGAGCTTTTTGACCACGAGAGATAGAAGACTCTCGAGCATGAGAGATTGAAGACTAAGTGCAAAATCGAAAATCTCTTAACCAAATGGAATGAAGACTCTTACAAGTACGAGCAATTGAAGAAAGCCTACCCTAATTGCTCTAATTTTTACCCATATTTCAAATCCAAGAATATGTTATTTGGACTAACGTGGAAATTCATCTCCAAAAAACGTTTTCTTGGAACTTAAATTTTGGGGAAAAACTAGAGTAATAACATGGAAATGCCACGCAAGATTGTACGAAGGATTAACAAGGCACATATAAGACCCAAGTAAAAGTTTGTGGTTTTTTATAAGACAAAAAATTTAGGTAAAATTTAGACTAGACCTAAAGCAGGAGGTTTTGACCAGACAAAAAAAAGTTTAGAGTATAATTGAAATCAGAACAAAAATTAGGGTTTTTTTTTTTTTTTAGGGTATTAGGCTGTCTTTAATGTTAGTAACACCTTGAAATATTATATTTCATGATCGAATAGATCGATAGTTCAACTTGGAAAGTTCATGGGTTTTTTGAGTGATCAATGAATCCAAACTATATGAACTTTAAAATGGAGCTGTCAAGGTAGATTTTTTTGACTTTCCTTTCTCTGCTAATTTGTTAATAACACTTTAAATGGAGGACTACAGTAAGTAGTTTAGTAATTAGTATTGTCTAGTATTATACACTTTTTCTCTTTCTCTTTGTTTTATATTTATAAGTGATTTCACATCTTTTGATGCTCCACTACTCCTAAGTATGCAACATAGTCTTTGAACTAATCTAATGAAATAATAATTCAACTATGATGCTCCACTACTCAGTATGCACCATAGTCTTTGAACTAATCTAATGAAATAATAATTCAACCTGTAACTGCAACTTGCATCGCATGAGATGAAGACATCACAGCTCCTCTCCCTCTACTGCGTGCGCGGCGAACCCCATATCAGAGGTCAAAGGGCGATGACCTCCGGACTAATTCTTACTCCCAGGCCGCCTGGCCCCACTGTTATTAATAGTGCCAGTTGTGAATGTGACTTTATGTGATCTTGGGAAGAGATGCTTTTCCATTCAGAGTTGGTGACAAAAGGAATGGTTTGAGAAGCTTATCAACTGCTTACAACTTAACTTGTCAACATTGATTGTATTTATATGTTTGATAACCCTCAGACCACAAGCGACATAATTAATCCAGAACTCCTAAATTGCAGGGGTATATTGAGACCTACTTTCGTCTGCTCAATTCAAACATTAAAATAGTAAACGGCAGGACGAATAGTCGAGAGGCGCTCTCAGCAGTTGAGTTAGAAGATGCGTGTGGTAGAATGATGAACGGGTGGCGGGGAAGGCGCAAGCAGTGCCGCCGGCCATGGTGTTTGTGGCGGCGACATTAGTCGGAGTGTTGTTATTGCAGCAGAAGGGAGATGGTTATGAACAAGATGTAAAACCTCCGTTGAGAATATGTCAAAATTGATATCTACTTTACGTTTTCCAAAGAGAAACTCGAAGATATTTGACATTTGGACATTCTTAGGTACTTTTTTTCAAACTATCACTTAATAAAATTTCCCTAGAAATTTGGAAATCTAAAGATAGTTTCAAGCACAGGTCGTCCACTATGTTCACACGAAGTAGGCAACTAATTTAAAGAACCAGCACAAGTCGTAAAGGCTTACTTTAGCCAATGAAACTAAAGTTTTCATCAGGGGACGTTTTTATTTTTAGATCTTTAAAAATACAATTGAATCATGAATAAAGGTTTTCTTAATTCAATTTTTCTCCTAGAAAGACATTACTTTAGCCAGATGAACTACCCCACCTACAAGGAAAACATTTAATTCATATGAAATCCTATGATAGAACAGGAACTAACTTGGAACTGGCAGGTTCGGTTCCAGGCCAGTTTCAAGTATAATTGGTTTGGTTCTTGATTCTTATTTTTCAGAAGCGGAAGGTAGATTCCAGATTTCTGCCTCGCAAATAACCCAGTATGAATGGATCAAATTCCGGTCATTATATTTATGCTTGCTAGCCGCAGATAAGAGTCAAGGAAAATGAGTTTATTGCGTTTGATTAGGTTCACGTGACAAGATCGTTACATGGTATGATATTGACAATCGTTATGTGTATGCTTGGACTTTGATCGAATAATGCATTTTTACCAGAAGTTTTGCAATAATTCATTTGACGACCCCACATTAAAGTAATGGAAGACCTTGAAGACCCGAAGTGATGTTCGCAGTAGATCATCGCCACGTCCCACATTAAAGTAATGGAAGACCTTGAAGACCCGAAGTGATGTTCGCATTAGATCATCGCCACGTTATCCAGGCCATGGAAACCCGCTATATATGCACGGCTTGCCAAACGCTTGATCAATAGAACCAAGTGACGAGAGCGCAGCGAAACCGACCTGAAAAATGGCGTTTCGGAGCTCTCTGCTACTTTCACAGATTCTCTTCCTTTTCGTAGCCTTATCATGTTCCTGGACATCTGCGACTTCCACGATTCAACAGACCTTCTTTCGTTGCCTTTCGACCAATTCCATGAACTCCATTCCTCTTTCCACGTATTACACCCCGAACAACGTCACTTCCTTCACATCTGTCCTCAATTCCACGGCGAACAACCTCCGGTATTTGCTCCCGACGGCGCCGAAGCCCGTGATCATCTTCACCCCGCTGTGTGAGGCCCATGTCCAGGCCGCTGTCCTCTGCTCGAGGCGGTTTGGGCTCGCCCTCCGCGTCAGGAGCGGGGGTCATGACTACGAGGCAGTCTCCTATGTGTCCCAGATCGAGTCCCCCTTCCTCGTGCTCGACCTGGCCCGCCTCCGCGACATCCAGGTGGACATCCCCCGGGGCACGGCGTGGGCCCAGGCAGGGGCCACGACCGGGGAGGTCTATTACCGGATTGCCCAGCAGAGCAGGGTCCACGGGTTCCCGATGGGTCTGTGCTCCAGCTTGGGCGTCGGGGGCCACATCACCGGCGGGGCCTATGGGTCAATGATGAGGATGTTTGGGCTTGGGGCGGACAACGTTATCGACGTCAGGATGGTCGACTCCAAGGGAAGGATTCTTGACCGGAAGGCGATGGGGGAGGATCTGTTCTGGGCACTCAGGGGAGGCGGTGGAGGCAGTTTCGGCGTAATCCTGGCTTGGAAGCTGAAATTGGTCAATGTCCCTGAGACTGTGACTGTGTTCACAGTCACCAAGACCCTCGAACAGGGCGCGACCAAGCTCCTGTACAAATGGCAAAAGGTAGCCCCGAAGATCGATGACAGGCTCTACATCAGAGTCATCATCCAGGCCTCGAGTGCCGACCTGGCGGCGAACCGGACGGTGATGACCTCCTACAACGCCCTCTTCCTAGGAGACCCGGACACCCTTCTAAGAATCATGGGTAAGCGCTTCCCCGAGCTGGGCCTGACACGGGCTGACTGTGTCAAAACGAGCTGGATCGGATCAGTCCTGTACATCGCAGGGTACCCGAACACGACGGCCCCGGAGGTCCTCCTACAGGGGAAGCCCCTGTTCCGAAACTACTTCAAGGCCAAGTCCGACTTTGTGAGGACTCCGATCCCCGTGAAGGGCCTCTTAGGCCTGTGGAAGATATACCTCCAGGAGGAGATCCCGTTCATGATATGGAACCCATACGGTGGGGCGATGGCCCGGGTCCCCGAGTCGGCGACACCATTCCCGCACCGGTATGGCACGCTGTTCAAGATCCAGTATGTGGCCACCTGGCAGGATGGGACCCAGAGCATGGCCAGGCACATGAACTGGCTCACGAAGCTGTATAACTACATGGGACCTTATGTGTCCAAGAATCCTAGAGAGGCCTATGTGAACTACAGGGACCTCGATCTGGGCATGAACAAGAAAGGTGTCAACAGCTTGGCGGTGGCAAGTTCTTGGGGTTTGAGATATTTTAAGAGCAATTTCTACAGGTTGGTTCAGGTCAAGACCAGGGTTGACCCTGATAACTTCTTTAGGCATGAGCAGAGCATTCCTCCTCTGCCCGTGAAGAGAGGGAATTAGAGAGCATTGATTGGTCAGTGCGAGATTTGATTGGACCTCTTCATAGTTCGGTGGCTGGTGTTTGGTTTTTTCTTTTTCTTCTTTTTTTTTTTCGCACCATTTGATTTTGGGTTCCCCCCATCATTTGACTAACTGCAAGGCAGTGTGCACTGTGAGCTTACTCAGATAAATAACAGTTTCTCTCTCTCTCTCTCTCTCTCTCTCTCTCTCTCTCTCTCTGTGCCATTTAATTTTCTTAGATTCATCTCATACCTTCCAGCTTAAGCTGTACAGGAGAACTCCTATAATCCCTGAAAGAGCTCATCATTGCAAGAATGGTGCTCCCAAATGCTTTAAAGAGGGGGTCGCGAAAAGGGTTAGCTGTCCATTATGAGCCAACATCATTCCATGTTTGCCAAGATTGATTGTGGAATCTGTTTATAAAGCGACGTCAACATCCTGTTTGATTTTCCACGTTTCCCACGATCTAAAATTAGGGGAAAATTCCGTGAATCAACATCTTGTTTGAACCGTCAAGCAAATCGCAGCTACTGAATAGTCAATAGTGCATGTGCCGGTTAAATCGCGTCCTCAATCGACTGCGATAGATTGACCAGCAACTCCAATTTCTTATTTTCTTGACCTTTATAAATAGACATTGGATCCATCGGGAGTTAATTTTCCTCGCATTCATCAGCAATATTCTATCGCATCGAAATTGCATCTGCCTTGAAGAGCGCAAGAAGTGTACAGCGGTCTTTCTCCAAGGACGCAAGTGTGACATTTAATTCGTATATCTACATGAAGGGCGCTATTTCTGGGATTTGTATCCTTTTTCTCCAGTGAAACACGGGAATGTGGGAGGTAGTCAATTCTTCCGCCTCGTCTAATGTTCCTTCTCCTACTCCTGGGATCACCTACTTTTTTATGAGTACTGTGATTTTTTATATATTTTTCCTTCAAGTAGATGCAGATCGATTATCCGAATTTTCTACTAAACTAATCTCTCTGATCACACAAACTGCCAGTTTGTGTGTATTATAGTTCCATTCACAAACCCCAACATGAATCAAAATAAGAATTCGTCGCGTTTGAACCAAGTGTTTGACCACTCAGTTAACTCTACGAAGATCACAGCTATATTTGAACACTCCTACTGGACTATTTCCTGCCGTGTATAGGGTTCTCCAAAGTCATTGTATAATGCAAATGACTTTAGATTAAAAGATTTTCTTTAAAAACAAATAATAAACACTATTTGCTTTAGGCTAAAGGTGTTTTGCAAAGAATAAACAAAACCCGATTTCTTTGACTGAGTAAATTGCCATGACAAGGATATGTTTCTGGCCATTGCATCGAACACGCAAAGCAGTACGCAAGTAAATGGATTTCCCGGCTTCTGCTGGTTATTGAAGCTTGATCTGGTTCTCAGGTGCCTTAGTTGCAGTTGACACGGCGCATGCATCTCAATCAATCAGTGATGGTGAGACACTGGTTTCGACCAGTGAAAACTTTGAGACGGGATTTTTCCATACAGGAATTTCAAGGGTTGGTACCTTGAAATAGAGGCAAAACAGATCTAGGAACAGAGGCAAGTGTAGCACGCCGGACCACTGAGGTCGAGTGACCCTAGACGAGGTGACGTTAAGATCACCTAACTTCAGCCAAGCTAGATTTGGACCAGAGGTTACCATCACATTCCAAGCCACTGACATCATGCCCCCAAGGTGACGGGTTGTCGAGGTTGCGCAACCTCACCCTGCCGGCATCCCACTAGCACCTTTTTGAGTCCAAGCCACTATCCTCAGCTCCTCCATGAATCCTAGATTTGCAAAATTGAGCATCTGCGTGACTGTAGGTGAGTGCTACCGAGGTCGTTCGATCCAAGGCAAGGCGACGCCGATGTTGTGCAATTGAAAGTCATCCCATGCCGGCATCCTCCTTTGGCTCCTTGGTGAGTCCCAGTCATCATTTCCTCGTAAGGGTAACACTGGAATATGAATATATTAGTGAGGGTAAGATTGAACGACAAAATTCATTATATCCAGTGACAACATTCCAAAAAACACTGAAATGCAAATGTTGGGTTGGAGTTGTATTGGGCTAAGGGGCTTTAGAAATGTTAACTTGGCTCAAAGATTTTGACATTGTATTACCAAACACCTCAACTTTGGCACAAAAGTATTCGAAGGCCCACGGTCCTTTGTAATAAGTGAACCAAACACAACCAGCTTGCAAATTGATTGCCTTGACTACTTGGCTTTCAGGACAATCGATTTTAATTCTTTTCCAGGTTAAGTACGCTTTCGGTCCCTAACGATTTTTGTGCAGTCCTCTATCTTCTTTCGTTAATTCAACTGTAGGTTGACGTTATTACTGACAGTTTTTTTTTTCTTTTTTGAGAAAGATCTTTTTAACACCTGAATTTTGACTACTTATTTAGGGACAAATTGTATAAAAAATTAAAAACTAATTTATCCCCTAAAAAAAAAACATAATTGCACAACATATAATTTTTAGGAGCATTCATCAGATAGTTTAGTTCATTAATTGCAATTTGCATTGGACCAATAGGGGATGGATTTAATTGAAGGCTTTGGACTTAATTGAATTATTTGCATTGAACCCACGGAGACAGTTAAATTCGGCCAAGCTCATTGCACATTATGCTAGCCGAAAATCGCAGGGTGAAAGGGAGAGTTTCTGGGCTTGATTAAATCTATATGATTAGGGCTAAAATTTATTTAATTGAGTCCACGTGATTAATATGAGCTTTAATTAAAGGGACTTTAAGCTTAATTGAGTCCATAAGGCCAAAATTTAACCTTATAAGATGAGAACGTCGCGTCCAGTAACCTTGGGGTGAAGTCCAGATCAGTCTGCAGCAAACCAGCCGCCGGCGATTTCTTAGCAGCTCTCACGAAGCCTTGTCGTCGCGCTCAACAGCTATTCACGCTTAACACCAGGCGAGTCCTCAAGCAATTCCAACGAGCACCGTCGTCTCGGCTACCATCTGCCGAACCGTAGTCGTCCGGGTGCAGCTAGAAGTCTCCAGCCTCCCACCTCATCATCGACGAGCACACCTTCAAACATCGAGACTTATTTTGGCTTTTGGTCAAAGCGGTGGAAGTTGTCTCATATTGGATGGTGAATTTTGGAGAGTTGCCCGTGAATTCTTGAGAAAGAAATATAAGTGGGGTGGAGGACGAGAGAAGATCGCGACGTCGGAGTTCTCAGTTGAGATTACTTGGCCCAACCAAAACACCAAGTATTAATACACTACGATCTCCTTTCGATGGTGTTGAAAAAATGTGGCTTTGAACCAATAGGGCAATTAAGTTGGACTTTGAGGTATAATATCACTTTATTTAAGGATTTATTTACCCCACAGAGTTGCTAATGATTACCAGTAAATATCTTCCAAGATACAACAAAGTCTCAAAATAATAATACTATATAGCAATTCTAGTATTTCTCCAGGATCTTTCTAGGAAACAATTGAAAAGATAGATGTAGTTTTGGAAAGAAGATTCGAAAAAAGAAATGATCTCTATTCGTTCCTTTGGAAAACTGACATATGTATATAAATCGATCTTAAAGAATAAAGATAACTCTTTGTGAAAAATTGTGAAGTGAAGAATGTATCATTATGAAAGAAGTTGCCCAAATGAACAAAGGTGTCCATTCGGAAGAAGTTGAAAAATGAACAAATGCAACCCTTCAGGAAATATTGCAAATTGAACGAGTATCATTTCCAAAAGTTGTCTTAAAGAGATAAAAAAAAAATCGGAATAAAAAAATTATTATTGTTATTATTTTAATAATTAAAATTTCAAATTTTCATGATTTCCGAAAATTCTCAATAATTGAAAAACAACCTTTGAACTAATTAAAGTTAATAAGATAACCGTACAGAATAAAAAAAAAAAAACAAATGGGTTAATGCTAATTAATCTACGGGTGTGTAAACGTGCAAAGTGCAAAGTGCTAAGTGCGCCTAATAATCACACCAAAATTGCGCAATTATTCGCGCACCCGCACCTAATCTTTTCTTTAGATATATTAAAGAATTCTCACACTTATTAACTAGCCCACTTCCTTCACTTTTCCTAGCTTCTTCTTCTTCTTCTTCTCCTTCTCATTCTTCTCCTCCTTCTCCTTCTCCTTCTTCTTGTTCTCCTGCTCCTTTTGCTCCTCCTTCTCCTTCTCCTCCTCCTCCTCCTCCTCCTCCTTCTCCTTCTCCTCCTCCTCCTCCTTCACCTTCTTCTCCTCCTTCTCCTCCTCCTCCTTCTTCTTCTGCTGCTCCTCCTCCTCCTCCTTCTTCTTCTTCTTCTTCTTCTTCTTCTTCTACCTTGCCCAAATCTCGCGAGGTCGACCTCGCCTAGCCAAGGCAAGGCTAAGCCTTGCATGGCCATGGCAAGGCTCGGCCTCCCCAACTGACGCAAGGCTGGGCCTCGCTAGGCCAACAACACGCCTCAGCCTCGCCCAAATCTAGCGAGGCCAAGGCTTGTCGTGGCCAGGCTGGCTTCTAGCAAGCTCGCTGGGCCTCGTCCTAGCCTGGTAAGGCTCTGGTGAGCTCACCAGACCTCGCCCAGCCGGTTGCCAGCCACGGCGGTGGCCGACGATTAGCCAAAGAGAAAAAGAAAAAAGAAAAAAAAAAAAAAAAAAGGAAAAATAATAAAAATAATAAAAGAATTAAAAAATTAAAAAAAAAATCTAAGAATCCTACCAAATGTATTTCTATTCCGAGAATAGAAATTTTAGGAAGTTACCAAACACATTTTTTTGCTCGGAAATTGTTCCCGAGAATAGAATTAAAAAAAAAATCATTTCTCATAAAAAATTATTTCCTGGAATAGAATCGTTACCAAACGTACCCTTACTCACCTAAGATACAACACCTCCACCTAGTGTGAAATCCATTCAGAAGTGAAATGCTCATCTCCCACTCTTGTAATCCAACTAGCATTAGTGTATCCTTCTAATATAGTCGAATAATTATTATAGAACAATTCTAAATTTTTAGTTCTATTAAGATAACAAAAAATTCTGATAATAGCTCTCAAATGTTCTATAGTATTAATATACCTACTCAACTTGCATATAGAATAAGCAATATCAGGTTTAGTACAATGCATTGCATACATTAAAGACCCTATAGCACTTACATATTCAAGTTGTGCCACCGCTCTACCAGTATTATAATTTAATTTAATACTGGAATCAAATGGAGTACTTATTTCCTTGAAACCAAGATGTTTAAATTTATTTAATAATTTTTTAACATAACTACGTTGGCTTAAAGAGTAACCCCACTATGTTTCTTAACTTTAATACCTAAGATATTGTCTACTTCATCAAAATCCTTCATTTTAAACATGGAAGTTAGATACTTCTTATTTTCAATAATTCCAGTCATATTCGTTCCAAATATAAGCATATCATCAACATACAAGCACATTGAGACACCAACAGTCATTAGTGAATTTAGAGTATATACACTTATCGGCACTACTATGGATGAAATCATTAGACAATATGACCGAATCAAATTTTTCATGCCACTGCTTAGGAGCTTGCTTAAGCCCATAAAGAGACTTAATCAATTTACATACTTTTCTTTCGTTTCCTAGAAGAACAAAACCCTCTGGTTGTTCCATGTAAATCCCCTCATTGAAGTCTCCATTTAAGAAAGTAGTATTGACATCCATTTGATGAACGCAAAGATCATAAATGGAAGGTAGAGCAAAAATAATTCGAATAGAAGTTATACGTGCAATAGGAGCATGCGTATCAAAATAATGTATTCGTTCTTTTTGTCAATATCCCTTGGTCACAAGTCTTGCCTTAAAAGCTTGGATAGAACCATCAGAATGATATTTTTTTCTAAAAATCCATTTGCACTCAATAGATTTGGAACCTTTTGGTAAATCTACTAATACCCAAGTATTATTGGACATAATTGAGTCCATTTCATCATTTACAGCTTTTTTTCCAAAAGGAAGCATCTCTAGAAAACATAGTATCATCAAAGCTTTTAGGATTGTCTTCTAAATTTAATACTAAAATGTATTTATTTACCATGTTATTATCTCGGTCTCTTTCAACAAGAAAAGCACGAGTAATAAAATCAGGACCTAGGTCTTTTAGTTTCCTAGCTCTAGTACTTCTCTTTGGTTCAATCATATCTTTAGAATCACTTGTTTCTTTCTCTTGAGAATTTACATGAATTTCCATAGATTTTGAATTATTGTCTATAATTTTAGAACTTGTAGAATAATTATTCTCAAAGAATTCAACGTCTCTCGATTCTACAATGACATTGCACTCTAAATCAAGAAGCCTATAAGCTTTATTGTTTTCGGCATACCCAACGGAAACACTTTTGATAACTCTAGGATCGAGCTTTGTTCTCTTGAGATCTGGTACTTAGTAGTATGTCAAATGCCCCTACACTTTAAGATATAACAAATTTGGTTTTCTACATTTCCATAATTCATAAGAGGTTATGTCATTTTTCTGGGAAGGTATTATATTATAATATAACATGCAATAAGCAATGCTTCTCCCCAAAGATTAATTAGTAACTTTGAATTTGAAAGCATACAATTAACCATTTATCCAAGAGATCGATTTTTTTTTTCAGTCAAATCATTTTGTTGTGGGGTGCCAAAACTTGACAAATAATACCATGTTCTTCACAAAATGAAGAAAATTCATTTAAGAAATATTCTCCAACTTTATCTAAACGTAGAACTTTGATTTTCCTTTCTAATTAATTTTCTACTTCAGCCTTATATTTCTTAAATGGTAAATGCTTCATCCTTCGATCTCATGAGATAAATATATAAAAACCTACTACAATCATCCACAAAGAATAAAATACCTTTTACCCCCACGTGTTAGCTTGCCATTGAATTCACATATATCATTATGAACCAAATCTAATAAATTCGAATTTCTTTTAACACTAGGAAATGGTTTCTTAGTAAGTGTGAGGTTATCACATATTTGATATTTATCAAATTCGCCTTTGAAATTTATCAAGTCTAACTTCTTCACATTCTTCAAATAACGACTATTTATATGTGTCAACCTACTATGCCATAAAAATGAAGACTCAACAATGTAAGCAGAATTAGCAATATTATTATTGATACTTAGTTGATACATGCCATCATTGGCATAACCATTTCCTACAAACAGCCAATTTTTTGACATGATAACCTTGTCAGATTCAAACAAAACCCGAAACCCCCTCTTACAAAGTAAATCAATAGAAATTAGGTTTTTCTTAATTTCGGGTATAAATAATACATTAAGAAGAGTAATATTCTTTCTAGAAGTGAAGTTTATCTCCACCGTTCTTTTTTTAGCAACCTTTGCAAGAGCATTATTCGCCATCAGGACCTCTTGAACATTTGAGTTGACAGTCTCTTCAAATTACTTGCACACAGACTATTACTCCAGAATCTAACCACCAACCGGATTGGATAGTGGTAGAGTTGATTTCAGAAATCATATCCATTATATCATTAATTTTAGAAATTTTCACGTTTGAAAACATGGTTGAAATCATGACTACATAATTTTCTTCAACCAAATTTGCATCTGCCTTCACCGTCCGAATGTTGTTGTCCTTTGAAATGCTCTTATGGTGAATGTAATCCTTGGCATAGTGTCCCCGTTTGCCACAAACAAAATAGCAACCATTTTTCTTCTTTTGTGTTCTCTTAAATTTATGCTCACTTTTTACTTTGAAATTCTAGCTAATTTCTATTTTCTTTCCACAGCATTCACCTTGGAATTGTACAGAACAGAATTTTCACGTAAATGTGACTTTTCCACAATCGAAGATGTTTCTGTACTTGCTCCAAGGTGAAGTCCTCTTACTTGTGCATCAACCTTTTTTCCATAGTCTTTCCAACTTGGAGGCAATTTTGCAATAATTGCTCTAACTTGAAAAGCTTCTGAAATATCAATCTTGAGGGCACGAATTTTATTCACTAGCACTTGCAATTCATGGACTTGTTCTAACAAGGGTTTAGTATCAATAAACTTAAAATCAAAATAATTTGTGATTAGATATTTGTTGGTACATTGCTCTTCTGCTTTGTACTTGAATTCCAGTGCATTCCAAATTTCTCTAGCCAACTTCATTTTAGTGAATAAGTCGTACAAATGATCGGATAGTGTATTCAGAATGTGTCCTCGACAAAAGCAATTCGTCATCCGCATGTTTCTTCTTCTCTTTAATAACCCTCTCCATGGCTTTTGCACTTGGCTGTCCTCTTTCGGTAGTAGACTTCGGATCTTCTATAGGCGCCAAGTTAGGATCCAATATGTAGGAAATCTTTAGGGTAGTGAGTAAAAATATCATCTTGTCCCTCTAGCGAGCAAAGATGTTCCCGTCGAATCAATCCAGTTTGGCCATGTCGTGATTCATGACTTTGATTATTTCCGACTCCATTGTTGAACAAAATGAGTCCTTCAAATTGTTGAAAAAATGTGGCTTCGAATCAATAGAGCAATCAAGTTAGACTTTGAGACGTGATATTACTTTTTTAAATGATTTATTTGCCCCACAAAATTGGTAATGGTTACCAGTAAATATTCTCTTGGATATAACAAAATCTCAAAATGATAATACTCGATAGCAAGTCTAATATTTCTCCAGGGACTCTCTAGAAAATAATTGAAAAGATGATTATAGTTTTGGAAAGAAGGCTCGAAAAGGAAATAATCTCTATTCGTTCCTCTGGAAAACTGACATATATATATATATATATATATCAGTCTTAAATAATGTAGGCAACTCTTCGTGAAAAATTGTAAAGTGAACGAATGAATCCTTTCGAAAGAAATTGCCCAAATGAATAAATGTGTCCATTCAAAAGAAGTTGAAAAATGAACAAATGCAACCCTTTGAGAAAAGCTACAAATTAAACAAGTATCATTTTCAAAGGTTGTCTTGAAGAGAAAAAAAAAAAATCGAAATAATAATTTTTTTTTAATAAATAAAATTTCGAATTTTCATGATTTCAGAAAACTCTCAATAAACAAAAAAAAAAAAGAACCTTTGAACTAATTAAAGTTAATAAGATAACCGTTGAAATAAAATAAAATTAAAAATAAGGGGGTTAATGCTAATTAAACCGCGAGTACGCAAGCGTGCAAAGTGCTAAGCGCACCTAATAATCGCGTAATTATTTGCGCACCCGCATGCGGGTATGATGAGGTCTACCTCATACCCAATCTTTCTTTAGATACACTAAAAAATCCCCACACCTATTAACTAGCCCACTTCCTCTCACTTTTCCTATGTGGGACAAAGAAACATACAATTAGTTTGTTTTACAAACAAACTTCCAATAGCCGATTGCCATAATCATTATTCATCTAAAAGACTAAGGAGCCAGCCGCCTTGCACAGCTCGCCAAGGTGAACTGCTGTGTTGTATTGAGGAGCCACCATGGCAGGGCCCCTTTTTGTGGGGCTACCCCCTGCATCATTATCAAGCACTGGTCCCAAGCTATGATCCACGTCGGCCACCTAATCAGGTTAGATATTTTGGCTAGGTTTCCTATTGGCCATCCCCTTGACTTATTTGTTCCCTCTCTCTCTCATTTCTTTCCCTCTTTTCTTACGTGCACCCCCTCCTCAGCTGACCAATTCTTCTTCTCCCTTAATTCCTTTCCCTCGCTTTTCTTCATCATTTTCTCTTCCTTTATTCTGCTGCTATCCCATCATTTCCCCTCCTCATTTCTTCTTCACCCGCCCCACCATCCCCACCACCACCGTATGCCACATCACCCCAAAACCGTCTCCACAGTCTGCTCCACCTCACTGCACCACCTTCACATCTTCATCACCTCAGCACCACCACCGAAGCTCAGCACCGACTAGCACACCACCACACTGCCAGCCTCCTGTCTTCCTCCTCAGCCCAGCAGCAGCTTGTCCAGCCACTAGTTTCCCCATCCCCAGTGTACAACAACCACTCTTCATGGCCAACCCCACACTTCTTCACCGCCTCACTCCTCCACGCCTCTAGCCACCATCCCTCTTCATTTTTGCTGCCCAACTCCACAGCTGCGTCCACCATCTAGTCGCCCAGTCACCGTCCAACACCATCTAGCCCCGTCATCACCACCACATAGCCACGGCTTCGCCCAGCTCAGCTCGCTGAGCAGCCCCACTGAACTGTCCAACTAGCCCTCAACCGAGCAATTGTAGGGCAGCCAACCGCCGATTGAGCCTTCGTTCGAGATGCGGTTGTCTTGAGTTCTCGCCACCGCCGCGTTGCCGTCACCATGAGCCCGCCGCCGTCGAATTATGTGAGTTAACTCCCTAATCTCATATTAGGTCGTTAATTACGCTTAGAGGGTTGGATTAGCATTAATGAGGATTAGTTAGTTAATCCTAGATTAGTGCTAACTAGCTTGGTTAGGTTAGTTAACTTGGTTAGGTTAGTTAACCATGTTTAGATTAATTAATCATGGTTAGGTTAATTAAGTTGGATTAACTTAATTAATCGCGATTTACTTAATTAATCGTAATCAGCGTAATTAGTGACGGATTAGCCATTTCATAGAATTTTACGCTTGTTCTCTTAAAATGAATTTATGCATGAATTGGGTGACTTATACATGCTATGTTGTGCCATTGATTGTTTGATGGTAGTAGTTGATTTTTACTACAAAACTTGGTTTTGAGCTTTTAAATAGAATAGTGCTAGGTGTCTGTTTTGGATACCAATTTTTATGTACTATATAAAACCGTGGAGTTTTAAAATTAGTCATGTACCATGTTTAATGGTCCGTTCCCGAAAATGGGACCACGCACGATTATTTTACTGAGATTTTCAATACGAAGAAAAAATGGCCAAGTTTAGTATTTGAAAATGAGGAATTTGAACGCAAAGCATGGTGTTCTTGACTAAATATATGCTCGTATGGTCACTATCGGAACCCGTCACCCGACGAGAGTTGGGGAGGCGATGCCTGATTAAGTTCGGATGCCCAACGTCAATAGATGTCGAGTCGCGGTTGAGGCCGGGCTGATGCTCCTTTATAGAATGCTGTCTAGGTGGGGAGTACTAGACGTTACCGTGCTCGACGGGGCGGGGCGATACCCGGTTACGCTGGATGACCACCGACTTTTGAGTTGGTTGTGGCCAATGGGTCGTAATAATCGGAACACGCCTGAATGGTTGTGCTATTGCGCCTAATTATGAGGCAAAATTGTGTGGCATGATATGGGACGTGTCATAATGGTTTTACCTTATACCCATGTGAATGTTTGAAGATGAGAATTATGTGTTCCAGTTATTAATTACGCTTGTTATATTTGTAATGGCATATGTGATGCGCTAATTTGCAGGGACGTGCCAAGGCAAAGTGAGTTTTGTGTGGTGCGTGTTTAGTTATGCCTTCGAGGCGAATTTGCGTCCTAATCGAGGCTTAGGGTTTTGACTCGCTGAGATTTATCTCACCTCGTTGTGGTTAACCCTTTTCAGGTCCTTAGTATGGAGATACGTCCAGTCCATTTTTGGGGTTCCATGGCACATGGACTCAGAGTCTATCTTCTTCCCTATCCTCGGGACCACCCGGACTCACGAGTTAGTGGTGACCACGATTTGGGCCGATGAGAGCGTCCTTTATTTGGTGCCTCATCGTTTCAAGGCTTGGTTCATTAACAAGCGCAACGGTGCTCGGGAGGGTCCACTTTAGGGTTTTGATGGATCGCTCGTTGGGACGGAGGATGGGAAGGTAGGTCACCCCATGGACATCGACATCCCAGATGGTGTCATGGTGGACCCAGAGCCCGAGTCGAAGGGGTCCGGGGCGTAGGTCGCTTAGTAGTTCCTTTTTAAGGCAGACTTGTATATGAACTCATAGGGTTGACTTGGTATATATATATAAAGCGTAGTTTGTGAAAAATCATTAGCATATTTTTACGATCCTTATGTTTTTTTTGTTGGCCGGGTGTTTATTTAATTCGCTTCCACATGTGCTTAATTGAAAGATAAAAAGAATGGGTCAGCAACACGTCCTAGGACGTCGCATTTTTAATCGATCGCCGAGGGATGTGCGCATACCCGGGGTTCGTGGCTGACATCCCCGCCCGAAGTGGTATCAGAGCTAGGTTAGTGTCTGGAGTGATAAGGTGCGATGGATCAAGAGATAGTTAGCTAGGAAAGACATTTTCTTTACACTGATGCTTGTGATTGATTGATTGTTTTGTGTGGGTCGCTCAGATTTCTAATTCCGTGTTAGAATTAGAAGGTAGGTTTTGTAAAGATTTTGCAATATGAGCAATCCTGAGTAAAGGACTCTGCGAAAGAGTGCAGTTTCGACTGTTTATTCGGGGAAGGACGTCGACTATGATCGGTGCTTGAGGTAGAGCGCTGGCTCAGGCTAGCACAAGGGAAAGAGTACCGCCTCAGGCTGGTACTAGGGGAGGAGCACCAGGCGATCCTAGGATAGATGGGATCGTGCAGGCGCTAAAGACCCTAGGGAATATGATGGGTCAGTAGGCTTAGAATCAAGCTGCTGCTACCACCGCCACCACTGCTGCCGCCAATGCCATTGTCGCTGTTGCCGTCGCACCTGCTGAAGTCCCACCAGGAAATGGGAATGGTGAGTGGCTAATGCATAAATTGATGGAGCAGTTCCTGAAGTTGAAACCACCAAAGTTTATGGGAGCAAGCGATCTTGAGGTTGCAACCCTCTGTATCGGAGAACTAAAGAAGGTCTTCGCACTGCTGAGGTACTCTGAAGAAGACAAGGTAGTTCTGGCGGTCTACCAGTTGCAAGGGAACGTAAGTACTTGGTGGGAAACAACCAAAGGGAGAGTGTTTCCCGAAGGTACGGTTTTGGAGTAGAATGCCTTTATGGAGGTTTTTTTACGGAAAGTACTTTTCAGATTGCGCCAGAGAGTAGAAGATGGCTGAGTTCCAGTGTCTAAGTCAGGGTCAGATGTCAGTGGACTAATACGAGGCGAAGTTTGCAGAATTATCCAAGTATGCACCAACAATTGAAGACCTAGTGGACAGAGCGAGGAAATTCAGAGACGGTTTGAGGCCAAAGATCAAGGATCTGCTGGTACCATTGAATCTCAAGGATTACAATGAGCTGTACAAGAAGGCCCAGCTGATTGAGAGGAATTTGAACGAGCAAGCCACTGCATCTAGGTGGCGGTTCGGGCCCAACAGAGATAGCAATCGGTTCGGGAAAAAGCCGATGACAAGAGGCAGGTATTCAATTCCTCCCAATCGAAAGGGTGGAATAGGAAGGTCGGCACCCAACTTGAATGGTGTGTGCCATTTCTGTGGAAGAAGACATGGATCAACCCCATGTTTTGCTAGGACAAGAGCTTGATATGGATGTGGCCAGCATGGCCACTAGATCAAGGACTGTTCGCGCAAGCGTGTGGGAGCGCAGGCACCACTGCTATAGATGGGACAACCAAGAGGGAATGTGTCGCAGAACGCACAACATGGTATTTTGAACAGGCCTCCAATGTAGGGAAGGGTGTATGCTGTCACCCGAAAGGAGGTGATTGACTCGCAAAACGTGGTCACAGGTACAGTCTCACTAAATGGCCATGCTGCTTATGCTTTATTTGACCCTGGAGCTACCAATTCATTTATTGATGAACAATTCGTTAAGTTGGTAGGATTGAGTCTAGAACCGTTGGGGACAGTCATTAGTATATCTACCCCGTTAAATGATAAGGTGTTGTCTGCGATAAGATGTCTTGGTTGCAAGTTAGTGATTGGTGAGCGAGAGGAAATGATAGATTTGATTGTGCTGGCCATGTTTGATTTTGATGTGATCATTGATATGGATTGGCTCATCAAGCAACGAGCTACTGTAGACTGTTATCATAAATCGATTCAATTTAACCCGTTAGTGAGTGAAAGTTTTGAATTTATTGGACGTCGAGGAGGACCCTCGATTACCTTAATCTCGTCACTTGAGGCAACCCGTTTGTTAGAGGTGGGTTGCCAAGGTTATTTGGCAACCGTTGTGGATGCATCAGTTGAGGAGCTGAACATGGAGAACATCACCGTAGTTCAGGAGTTTTCTGACGTGTTTCCTGAGGAATTACCCGGTTTGCCCCCAGAAACGGAAATCGAGTTCATGATCGAGTTGGCCCCTGGGACGGAACCAATTTCTAAGGCTCCTTACCGTATGGCACTGTAAGAATTGAAGGAACTAAAGGTGCAGATGTAAGAATTGAAGGAACTAAAGGTGCAGATGCAGGAATTATTGGAAAAATGATTTATCTGTCCTAATGCATCACCTTGGAAAGTACCAGTTCTGTTTATAAGGAATAAGGATGGTTCGTTGCGCCTTTGCATCGAGTATCGGCAACTCAACTAGATGATGATCAAGAACAAGTATCCGTTGCCAAGGATTGATGACTTGTTTGATCAGTTATAGGGAGCGTCAATATTTTTCAAGATCGACCTAAGAACAGGTTACCATCAACTGAGGATTAAGAAGGAGGATATATCGAAGAGGGCTTTTCGTATGCATTACGGCTATTATGAATTCACCGCAATACCATTTGGTTTGACCAACATCCCAGCTGCTTTCATGGATCTAATAAATCGAGTATTCAAGGAGTATTTAGACCAGTTCGTGATTGTGTTTATCGACGACATCTTGGTTTATTCGAGAAGTCCAAAGGAGCATGAACGATACTTAAGGACGATGCTTCAAACCCTGCGAGAACATGAGCTGTACGTCAAGTTCAGAAAGTGTGAATTTTGGTTAACTCGTGTAACTTTCTTAGGTCGCATGATTTCTGGGGAAGGGATTTCCGTAGACTCGACTAAGATTGAAGCAGTTATAAACTGGCCGAGACCAACGATAGTGACAGAGATCAGAAGTTTCTTGGGATTGGCAGGCTATTACAGATGATTCATGGAAAGATTCTCGGCGATAGCCATGCCTCTGACTCGATTGCTGAAAAAGGAAGAGAAGTTTGAATGGACAGATAAGTGCGAGTGTAGTTTTCAAGAGCTTAAGCAGAGACTGACTACCGCACTAGTATTGACGATTCCGTTTAGACCTGGAGGATATAAGATTTTTAGCGATGCGTCGTACAGAGGACTAGGCTGCATTTTAATGCAACATGGAAGAGTTGTCACATACGCGTCCCGTCAGTTGAGGCCTCATGAGTTGAATTATCCGACGCATGACTTAGAATTCGTAGCGATCATCTTCGCTTTGAAGATTTGGAGGCATTACTCTTGTGGGGAAAAGTTCCAAATCTTTACAGACCATTAGAGACTGAAGTACTTATTTTCTCAGAATGAGTTGAACATGAGACAGCGTCGTTGGATGGAACTTCTCAAAGACTACGACTGCGACATCTTGTATCATCCTAGAAAAGCCAATAAGGTCGCGGATGCGTTAAGTCGGAAGTCTTTGATTGCGCAGATGATGGTTCAGGAGTGGATCCTACTTGAAGGAGTTTGAGATTTGGATTTCAAGTTTAAGGTAGGCCACCTTTCAAGTCTCATGGCTACCCTCAAAATTGAACCGGAAGTGCAGATAAGGATTAAGAGGTTGTAGTTGACAGACCTTGAAATCCAGAAAATTTTGCAGGAGGATGCGAAAAAGAGGAAAGCTGACTTTCAAGTTACTGAGAACGAAAATTAAAATTTCGTGGGCGATTATGTGTACCTGACGATGCAGAGCTTAAGGAAGAGATCTTATTAGAAGCCCATCCTAGTAGTTACAGTATTCATCCAAGCAGTACGAAGATGTATCAGAACTTGTGTCAACACTATTGGTGGACCGGTATGAAGGCAGATATCGCCAGACACAATGCCAAGTGTCTGACATGTCAGCAAATGAAAGCACAGCATTGCAAACCTGGAGGACTCTTGCAACCTCCCGAGATCCCGAGTGGAAGTGGGAACATGATGGGATTACCGAGAAGTCAGTGAGATAACAATTCCATATGGGCTGTAGTCGACAGATTGACAAAGTCTACTCACTTCATCGCAGTACGAAAGGACTTTGCATTGGATATGTATGCGGAATTGTACATACGACAGATAATTCGTCTTCATTGAGTGCCAATGACAATCACATCCAATCGAGACTCGAAGTTCACAACAACTTTTTGGAAAATTTTACAAACTGCCTTGGGAACGAAGCTGCAATACAGCACGGCCTATCATCCGCAAACGGATGGCCAATCTGAGAGGACGATTCAAACCCTCGAGAACATGCTATGAGCTTGCGTTTTGGACTTCAAAGGAAGTTGGGAGGAACAACTTCATCTAGTTGAGTTCGCCTAAAACAACAGTTATCAGCAGAGTATCCAGATGGCACCATTTGAAGCGTTGTGTGGCAGAGCTTGCAAAACTCCTGTTTATTAGGATGAAGTTGGAGAGCATAAGATTACGGCCCCTGAGTTGGTTTAACAGTTAGTCGATGCCGTCAAAGTCATTCGAGAAAGACTCAAGACCGCGCAAAGTCATCAGAAAAGTTATGCAGAGAAGCGGAGTAGACCATTGGAGTTTCAAGTAGGTGAACACGTATTCCTCAAAGTCTCATCGATGATGGGTACTTTGCACTTTGGCAAAAAAGGAAAGTTAAGTTCAAGGTACGTCGGTTCCTTTGAGATTTTGGAGCGAATTGGGACTTTGGCGTATCGTCTTACGTTGCTGCCGAGACTTGCTCAAGTGCATGACATCTTTCACATGTCAATGTTGAGGAAGTACGAACCTGATCCAACCCATGTGCTGAATTTCGAGGAATTAGATGTGGACAAGAGAGTGTCGTACGTGGAGAGATCAGTGTAGATAGTGGATCGAAAAGAGCAAGTGCTATGCAACAAGACGATTCCCTTGGTTAAAGTGGTCTGGCAACACCATGGAATGGAGGGAGCTAAGTGGGAAAATGAAGAATTGATGAGACGTCAATACCCCCACATTTTTAAAGAAAAATTGTAATGGTTTAAATTTTGAGAAAATTTTTTTTATAAGAGAGGAAGAGTTATGACATCCCAAAATTTGACCCCGTTTTGAATATACGAAATGGTTGTTTCGTCGACGTGCTTATAATTAATTTACTCGGAACTAATCACTCACGGGTTAACTAATTTATTAGGTGAGGCCGTTAAGGAATATAAACGCAACAGACTAGAGAATTCTATCAAAAACCGACCGCTCGACCATAATAATCTGCAAGGGTCAATGACACCATTATAATTGATTAGCGAACGTATATAAGTCGATTCAATGGAATGGCATAGTTGCATTGCGGGTGGTTCCGCATGATTGCGAAATTCGCATCGAATGGCAATAACCCGATTTTCTATCGATATTATACTCGGGACACGTAATTGAACCCTTGCGGTTTTATGACAACTGAGAGTCGTCTACGATTCGGACATGTATAAACGTACAAAGGCGCTAAAATCCCTAAAAGCTACCTAATAGGTTAGGTCGTACTAAAATCGCATTCGGTCAATATTAACCATGAAATTGAATTCCGTTTCGGGATTCGGACGTTTGAGCGTATTACAATTCATTTATTGGATGTCGTCTCATCTTTCGACAAATTTTCATCGAGTCCGAAATTTCGTGGAAAATCAATTTTCGAACAAACAAAAAAAATTAAAGGAAATTTGAATCAAGAGGAAAAGTGGGAATTTGTTGTCCAAAAATGGTTTATTGTGAGAAATGAGGGCTAATTTGTGATTGGTTGAGCCATGGACTTTATGGGCATGAAGACTTTGGGGTAAATGCGATAATGGGTTAAACATTTTGGCAAGGTTTCCTATTGGCCATCCCCTTGACTTATTTTTCTCCCTCTCTCTCTCATTTCTTTCCCTCTTTTCTTGTGTGCACCCCCTCCTCAGCCGACCCATTCTTCTTCTCCCTTAATTCCTTTCTCTCACTTTTCTTCATCCTTTTCTCTTCCTTTGTTCTGTCGCCAACCCACCATTTCCCCTCCTCACTTCTTCACCCGCCGCACCATCCCTCACCCTTCCATCAATGCCATCCCTACCACCACCGTATGCCACATCACCCCAGCACTGTCTCCACAATCAGCTCCACCTCACCGCACCACCTTCATGTCTTCATCACCTTAGCGCCACCACCGAAGCTCAACACCGACCAGCACACCACCACGCCGCCAGCCTCCCATCTTCCTTCTCAACCCAGCAGCAGCCCGTCCAGCCACCAATTTCCCCATCTCCAGCATACAGCAACCATTCTTCACAGCCCTCCATGCCTCCAGCCACCATTCCTCTTCATTTTTGTTGCCCAACTACTCAGCCACGTCCACTGCGCAGTCATCATCCAACGCTAGCTAGCCCTGTCACCACCGCCACACAACCACGGCTCCGCCTAGCTTTGCTTGCCGAGTAGCCCCACCAAACTGTCCGACTAGCCCTCAACCAAGGAATTGTAGGGTAGCCAACCGCCGATTGAGCCTCTGTTCGAGATGCAGTTGTCTCGAGTTATCACCCTCGTCGCATTGCCGTCGCCATGAGCCTGCCACCGTCGAATTCCGTGAGCTAACTCCTTAATCTCGGATTAGGCCGTTAATTACGCTTAGGAGGTTAGATTAACATTAATGAGGATTAATTAGTTAATCCTAGATTAGTGCTAACTAGCTTGGTTAGGTTAGTTAGCTTGGTTAGGTTAGTTAAGCATGGTTAGATTAATTAATCATGGTTAGGTTACTTAAGTTAGATTAGCTTAATTAATCATAATTAGCGTAATTAGTGACGGATTAGCCGTTTCGTAGAATTTTACGCTCGTTCTCTTAAATGAATTTATGCATGAACTGGGTGAATTATACATGCTATGGTGTGCCATTGATTGTTTGATGGTAGTTGTTGATTTTTACTACAAAACTCGGTTTTATAAGCTTTTAAATTTAAAAGTATCGATTTTTGACACCAATTTTCATGTACTATATAAAACCGTGGAGTTTTAAAATAGGAGCGTACCACGTTTAACGGTCCGTTCATGAATATGTGACCACGCACGATTATTTGACTAGGATTTTTAATACTAAGAAAACGTGGCCAAGTTCACTATTTGAAAACGAGGTATTTGAACGAAAAACATGGTGTTCTTGGCTAAATATGTGCTCATATGGTCACTATCAGAACCCATCACCCAACGAGAGTTAGGGAGGTGATGCTTGATTAAGTTCGGATGGCCCAAGTCAACGGATGCCAAGTCGTGGTTGAGGCCAAGCCGATGCTCCTTTATGGAATGCCGTCTAGGCGGGGAGTGCTAGACATTGCCATGCCTGATGGGGCGGGACGATACCTGGTTATGCCGAATGACCGCCGACTTTTGAGTTGGCCATGGCCAATGGGTCGTAATAATCGGAACATGCCTGAATGGTTGTGCTATTGCGCCTGATTATGGGGCAAAATTGTGTGGCATGGTATGGGATGTGTCATAACAGTTTTACCTGATAATTGGGACCTATGTGAATGTTTGAAGATGAGAATTATGTGTTCCGGTTATTAATTATGTTGTTATATTTGTAATGGCATATGTGATGCGCTAATTTGCAGGGACGTGCCGAGGCGAGGTGAGTTTTGTATGGTGCGTGTTTGTGACTGCCTTCGATGCAAATTTGCGTCCTAATCGGGGTTTAGGGTTTTGACTCGCTGAGATTTATCTCACCCCATCGTGGTTAACCCTTTTCAGGTCCTTAGTATGGAGATACGTCCAGTCTGTTTTGGGGTTCCAAGGCACATGGACTTAGAGTCTACCTTCTTTCTTATCCCCAGGACCACTCAGACTCGCGAGTTAGTAGTGACCACGATTTGGGTCAATGAGGGCCTCCTTCATATGGTGCCTCATCGTTTTAAGGCATGGTTCATTAACGAGCGCAACGGTGCTTGGGAGAGTCCACTTCAGGGTTTTGATGGACCGCCCGTTGGGAAGGAGGTTGGGGAGATAGGTCACCCCATGGATATCAACATTCCAAATTGTGTCATGGTGGACCTAGAGCCCGAGTCGGAGGGGTCCGAGGTGTAGGTTTCTTAGTAGTTCCTTTTTGAGGCAAACTTGTATATACGAACTTGTAGGGTTGACTTGGTATATGTATATAAAGCGTAGTTGTGAAAAATCACTTGCATGTTTTTACAATCTCTATGTTTGTTTGTTGGCCAGGTGTTTATTTAATTCGCTTCCACATGTGCTTAATTGAAAGATAAAAAAATGGGTCGACGACACGTCCTGGAACATCGCATTTTTAATCGATCGCCATAGGATGTGCGCGTACTCGGGGTTCAGGGCGTGACAAACTTATTTGTTGAACATGCTTACACTTAAATATCTAATTTTTTTTTTATGAATATGTGGACTAATATATAAATAATCTAATACTCCCACTCATGCATAGGTTGAACTTGAAGCTAAGGTTACAGCGTGAAAATGGGGATGACTACTAAATTAGTCCTAAACATATTATATGAAAAATTATTCAATATAAAAAAAAACTTTTATTTTGTGCAAAGATTTAGAACTACATTAATAAAAGTGCAAAGTTTCAAACTAAATTAGCATATATATATAATAGGTTTATGACTAATTTAATAATTTTTTCGGTAGAGATAATAATGACGAGGGATTTAGAAAACTTTGAATTCAAAATCTCTTATTTTATATTATGTAAAAATTTGTGGGCCACTATTAGGAGTTCCAAAAATTTATGTGTCAAAAAACGTGTCAACAATCTATTTATATGACCATGACTTGACGAACCTCAAAGAGGGTCGCGAATGATGTGTACTATTATGTGGTTTGCAGTTCCAAGATTAATAAAAGCGCAAGAAGCTGTTCAGGAAACACATCCTGAAGGCTGATACTTCGTCAATGGCTTCTAAGAGTGCAGAGGAAGGGGATTGTCTCCTGAGTTCTGAAAGGAGAAAAAGATAGCGACAATGAACTGACCTTTGCATTCACATTCAAGAGAAGTTCAAATGAAACCAATAAAGCCGAACACATCACAACTCTTACATAAAATAACAGATCGCAAAGAGAAATTGCTGTTGGTTGTAATCTAGCATATAATAGTCATAAATTTATTGTACGAATACTAACTCTGACATTCACTCAAGTTGGCAGTTGAAGTATTCAACCTTTCATATTAGTAACACTAGATCAGGAAAAATACCTAATCGGTCTTAAACTTGTTGTATGAATGTTAATTCAATCTTGAAATTTTCAATTTTGATAATTTAATCATAAACATTTGCACAAGATTTTAATATAGTCATTCCAATCAATTTTCGCCGAATATTACTAATGTGGTGGTTCAGTCATTGGTAGCCATCCTACGTGGCACACTGCAATATCAGCAATTTTTGACGAAAATTGACTAGAAAGACAACATTAAAATTTTATGCAAATGTTTATGATTAAATTAACAAAATTGAATGACTAAATTGGCATCCATATAATAGGTGTTTAGGACTGATTGAATAATTTTTTCCAACTAGAACTATTTCACAATTGATATTTTTGGATCAAAATAGGTGAAGAGTTTGAACTTAAATGGCCCATGGGTATTTGGAGATAGCAAGGAATTTACAAACTGTTTGAACTTCAAAATATAGTAGGTAGTTTGATGGGGGAAAATGATCAATACAGTCACAAACCTATTGCATTTTTTCTAATTCAATCCTAAACCTTTTCTTTTGGCTAATTCAGTACTAAATCTTTTTTAGTTATGTCAATTCAATTCATTCGGCCAAATTTGGCTGGCCAACGTTGACATAGATGTCAGCCGATGTGGACATAGCAATTTTTTTATAATGCCAGATCTTAGTGAAGGTGAGCCTTAACAAGCACATTGTCTTAGAGCAGCTCAAGGATCTCTAGTGGATATGAGTACGAAGGCCATTTGGGGCTCACCCACAATAGCAAGGTCAACCTTGCCGATCGTAGCCATTGGCCAGTCTGGTGACCAATCGGAAGAAGAAGAAAGGAAAAAAAAATTTAAAAAAATATAATTAAAAACTTATGATGTCAGCATCCGTCGACCAAATTTGACCGGGTGAACTATATAAAAAAAAGGTTTAGAATTGAATTGGAAAAATTACATTAAGTTTAGGATTGTTTTGGTAATTTTCTTAATTTGATAGTGTTGTGTAGTGCATTCTACCCCTTTTTTCTTTCTTTTGTTGGTTTTTATTTGTAAGTGATTGTTCATCTTTCCTTTTCTCAATTTTCATGTGCACAAACTATTGAAATTCTCATACGGTTCACGTGTTCCAATTAAGTATAAGCGTAATGATGCTCCACTACTTGAAGGCACAATAGTCTTTGAGCTATTCTAATAAAATAACTCGTCCCCTCGCAACTGCAACTTGAATCGCACGAGATAAAGACGCTGCATCTGACAGTATTCAAGTAATTGACAACTCCAACCTAAAAAAATAAATTTTTTTTGGCATTTACGAAAGGGCATATCCTTCTGTGCTCGAATTTATTTTTTAGTTTTCATTTGTCTTTTCTTGGAAGTGAGCTTATTTCGGACTCGACTTGAACTTTATCTTTTAGGCACACTATTGGAGGGTTACGTCAGTCGTAGTGTCATGGCATTTTAGGTTGGAGAGATGTCCATTGCATTGTCGATGCCATGTTGGGTTCGCACCCCTTGTAAACTTCTTAGCGAAGCAATTCATGTATAGATTTCAATAAGGGCAAAAATCTTTTGACATTATTATACTCTATCTTCGGATAGGAGATTATTACTGACACATCAATCCGGAAAACTTTGAAGGGCAGAGACCTATCTTTGGCGTTTATTGCTTTTCCTTTCTTTCTTTCTTCTTACCTCTTCTTCTTCGCACTGTCCACCCATTAAGCTAGTATTACAGCCGTCATGTCCACCTCCGCCATGTAGCATCCTCTTCTACCCATCACAACGCATCTCTCTCTCTCCGTCGCACGTGCGCGCAACGAACCCCATGTCAGAGGTCGAAGTGCGAGGACCTCTGAGATTGAAGTGGATGTGTCAACGACCCTGATTTGGAGTGATCGTCCAAAACGAAATAACGAGCGGAGAGAAGACAGAGAGGGAAACCGGGGTTAAAGTCTATGCAGCATGAACGGCAGTGCTGGCGGTTTGATTGGTGCATATGCACGGAACCTTTTTCACAAAGTATGACTTCATTTTGGTAGCTAAGTCCTCGATTTGGTTGCTGGTGTGTCAACTATATAAAGGCTTTTAAGTTTGTCCTTAATATCCAGCCACATTTTGCTTGAATAATAAGCCTGAAATGGTTTGGCTCCATTGTTAAAACTTCAACTCAAAAAGAGTAATTACTGCTTTCCAAGCCTTTGATTTTAATACAAACGTAATATCTTTCACTTTCAAAATTATGAACACTTTCCAGATGACTAAAACTTTTAAAAGATCTTATATACTCAGACGTTTAACTAAGGCCAAATTCCAAACATTTTCAATCACAAAAAGGAAAGAAAAAACATAAAAGTCACGCCAAAGTACTATGAAATTAAAGTCACGCCAAAGTGACATATCATAAGATTTGTACTAATTGCGTATTTTTATTATTTCATATCGGGCTAGTTTAGGAAAAGCCTTTTCGAAAAATATGAATATATTTTTATCTATTTTCGGAATATGAGCTAGACGTTGCTGCTGAGTTCGCTTTTTAGTGACCATAGAGATTTGATTTGGTTGGGCTCCCTTAACAATAAATCTACTTTGGCCCTTCTTTATCATGTACAATCTTGTTAGTTTTACACATCAAATTCGATCACCATTTTGCAGACCTAAATGGATGGAATCCAAGCTTGTAAAGTGGTTTTGCCAATGCAACTTAATATCTACGTTCCATTCCACTGACGAGTTTGTACCTAACACAGGAATGTGACTTCCGCCTAAATGATTTCACTATTGTAGAGGTGGCAAAATGGGTCACTTGTTTTTTTGACAAAAAGTAGTTAAATGGGTTTAGCAATTAAAGATTTTAATAGATGGGTCTTAAGTGGGTCTTAAATGAGTTGGATTTAGAACCCATTTTCACCCAAAACCTCATAATCTCTCTCTTCTCTTTTTAACTTTACAAAAATATTTTTTTTATAAAAACCGAAACTATAATTATTTTTTATTTTAATTTTCTTTTCTTTTTTCCTTTTTCTTTCCCTTTTTTTTTCTTTCTTCTTCCCCCAGTCGCCAGCACGGCGATGGCCGGCGACCGGCCAAGCAAGCCTCGAGCTCACTGGATTTGGCAAGGCGGAGGCCTCGCTGATGTCTAGTGAGGCTCGAGCCTCGCCGATTTGGCAAGACTCGAGCTCGCCGGCATTGGGCAAGCTCAAGCTCGCCGAATCTGGCGAGCCTTGAGCTTGCCGGCGTCGGTGAGCCGGGCGAGCTTGAGGCTCGCCTGTGGCCGGCCGCCGGCCATCGTCTAATAATTTAATTTTTTAAAAATTAAAATAATAATTTAATTTTTTAAAATTAAAATAATAATTTAATTTTTTTAAAATAAAAATAATTAAAATTCGATTTTTAAAATAATTATTTTAAAAATTATAAAATTTGTCCATTAAATTTGTGTTGTATAAAACTATTTTAGCAATACCATTTTTTTTAAATATATATATAAGAAATAAGCTTTCTTAAAATTTAGTTAAATGGGTCAGGTATGAGTTGAAAAAATTACATTAAGCATAAATAGATCATAAATGGGTTAATGGGTTAATTTGGGTCGGACCATTTATGACCCAACCCAAACCCGACCTGACCCACCCGTTTAACAGCTCTACACTATTGCAGCCTATAAAATAAATGAGAATGCTAATTTCGATATTTATTTCTTTTGGAATTCCTGTTTATCATCCATCTTATCCCCGCCTTTATTTCCTTTTCAAATAGCAAAAGTTGTCACAAAATTCACTGATCCTCAAGATGCCATGACTTCACTGGATTAACTTGCTAAGGTATTGTCCGTTTTGGTTTGTTCCATATCAAGTCTCATAGCTTTGTCTTTCGATGTACACGTAGGCACCTTACCAAGAGGTCATCCATCTTGGGAATGCTCCCACTTGAGCATGCCTAATTTTGGAGTTCCAATGTTAAGCATTGTCGTTACATCAAAAGGCACATTCATGAGTTAAATATATATAATTATCAATCTCCCCTTATTCGTTGCACAATTCAGTTTCTTCCTACCCCATTTGCCATCGTAGAAGCTTATCAAGAGTCGTTCCTTGTTCAAGCCCTTTGATCCCATCAACCACTCTCTCCTCTTGTCGGATTGGATTGTTACAGGTCCACCAACTTCCATGTTGTTCATCCTCAAACCATACACAAACTAGAGATGGTCCTACTTCCTGCCCCTTCACCATCCTAGAAGCCTACTGGGAGCTATTTCTTGTCTAGGCCTTCTGGCCTCGGCAACCTCTCCTTGCCTTCGTCTGACCAAGTTAATATAGGCTCACTAGCTTCCACATGGTTCGTCTCCGAGCCAGACACATTCTAGAGGGGAACCTGCTCTGATACCATATTGTGACACCCATTTATTAACTCACTAAGGTATTGTCCACTTTGGCCCATCCTATACTGAGTCTCGCGATTTTGTCATTTGGTGTGTGGGTCGGAACATTGTCACTCATCTTAGGAATGCTCCCACCTAAGCATGCTTAAATTTGGAATTCCAAAGCTAAGCATTACTATTAAGGCACTTCCATGAATTAATTACAATTTTCACATATATATATATATATTTCAGAATCACTCTCAGCCTATCTGGTGCACAGTTCAGTTGATTCATGTCGCTTTCACCATCCTAGAAGCCTGCCAAGAGTTGCTCCTTATTTAGATCCTCTAGTCTCGGCAATCACTTCCCGCCCTCATCAAATCAAGTCGTTGTAGAAGAAATCTTGGGAAGAGAAATCTGTATGACTAGTTTCAACATGGGGAGAAAATCTTTCTCCTGGTCTAAACCCTATGCCCCAGTCGGACAGTTGTGAGGCGTGAGATGCTTTTCCAAAGAGTTTTGCTGACGGAAGGATTGGTTTGAGAAGCTTATTAACTGCTGGAAACTACACTTGTCAACGCTGACTATATTGATATGACTGAAGCTAGTGTGATATAATGGAGGACGGGTGGCGGTGAAGGCGCTAGCAGTGCTGCGGACAGTGGTGCTTGTGGCGACAACAATGTTAGGAGCGTTGAGATTGCAGAAGAGTAAAAGAGTGAAGTTAATATCACTTTGTTTGACTATGACTGGGAAGGCAAATTGACGCATTTATTACGGCAGCTCAAAATTGTTGCTCTTATTAAAATGCAGAGATTGAGAAACTGGTGGAGAATATAATACGCAAAAGGTTTTGGAGACCCCACACCAAATTGATGGAACACCTTGAAAACCAGATGTTCGCATCAGAACATCCAACGTTGTCTAGGCCACGAAAATCGACTATATATAAACGACCCACCAAGAGCTTGCTCAATAGAACCAATTGAAGAGAGCATGGAAAAACCGACACAAAAAATGGCGTTTCATAGCGCTCTGCTACTTCCGCAGATTCTCTTCTTTTTCCTTGTCTCATCATCTTCATGGACATCTGCGACTTACACGATTCAACAGACCTTCTTTAGTTGCCTTTCGACCAATTCCATGAACTCTGTTCCTCTTTCCTCATATTACACCCCGAATAATGTCTCTTCCTTTACGTCCGTCCTCAGGTCGACAGCGAACAACCTCGGTACTTGCTCCCGACCGTGCCAAAGCCCTTGATCATCTTCACCCCGCTTTCTGAGGTCCATGTCCAGGCCGCTGTCCTCTGCTCGAGGCAGCTAGGGCTCGCCATCCGTGTGCGGAGTGGGGGCCACGACTTTGAGGCACTCTCCTACGTGTCCCAGATTGAGTCCCCTTTCATCGTGCTTGACCTGGCCCGACTCCGTGCCATCGAGGTGGACATCCCCCAGGGCACTGCGTGGGCCCAGGCAGGGGCCACAGTTGGGGAGGTCTATTACCGGATTGCCGAGAAGAGCAAGATCCACGGGTTCCCGATGGGCGTGTCCACAAGCCTGGGCATCGGGGGCCACATTACCGGAGGGGCCTACGGGTCAATGATGAGGAAGTTTGGGCTGGGGGCTGACAATGTGCTCGATGTCCGAATGGTGGACGCCGAGGGGAAGATTCTTGACCAGAAGGCAATGGCGGAGGATCTGTTCTGGGCACTAAGGGGAAGCGGTGGAGGCAGTTTCGGCATAATCCTGGCTTGGAAGCTGAAATTGGTCAATGTGCCTGAGATTGTGACTGTGTTCACAGTCACCAAGACCCTCGAAGAAGGCGCAACGAAGCTCCTGGTCAAATGGCAAAAGATAGCACCAAAGCTCGATGACAGGCTCTTCATCAGAGTCATCATCCAGGCCTCAACCGCCAACCTGACGGTGAATCGCACTGTGACAACCTCCTATATGGCCCTCTTCCTAGGAGACCCGGACACCCTCCTTGGGATCATGGGCAAGCGCTTTCCTGAGCTGGGCCTAACACGGGCCGACTGCACTACGATGAACTGGATCGGGTCGGTCCTGTACATGGCGCTGTATCCAAACACGACAGCCCCAGAGGTTCTCCTCCAAGGGAAGCCCCAGTTTCAGAGCTACTTCAAGTCCAAGTCCGACTTCGTGAGGGTCCCGATCCCCGAGAAGGGCCTCTTGGGCCTTTGGAAAATGTTCTTGGAAGAGGAGATCCCACTCATGATATGGAACCCATACGGCGGGGAGATGGACCGTGTCCCTGAGTCAGCAACACCATTCCCGCACCGGCGCGGCACGCTGTTTAAGATCCAGTATTCGGTGTCTTGGCAGGATGGGGCGGACAACATGGCCGGGTACATGAGCTGGATCAGGAAGCTGTATGACTACATGGGTCCTTATGTGTCCCAGAATCCTAGAGAGGCCTATGTGAATTACAGGGACCTTGATTTGGGCATGAACAAGAGAGGAGTCAACAGCTTGATGGAGGCTGGTTCTTGGGGCTTGAAGTATTTCAAGAGCAATTTCTACAGGTTGGTTCAGGTCAAGACCAGGGTAGACCCTGAAAACTTATTTAGGCATGAGCAGAGCTTTCCTCCTCTTCCTGCGAAGAAAGGGAATTAGAGAGTATGATTAGTGCAAGATTTGACTGGACCTCCAGAGTTTGATCTCATATTTTCCTGCTTAAGCTGTAAAAGATAAATTTTTAATCCCTAAAAGAAACTTGTCATCGCATGTACGGTGGTTCTAAATGCTTTAGGGATGTTATGGCTAAAAAATGTGGCTATCAAATATGAACCAATATTATATATCTTTCGGAAGATTGATTATGCGATTTGTTTATAAAGCGACGTCAAAGTATTGTTACATGTATTCCACCAAAATGTGAAAATCAGCGATGCTTGTAGTATTCCGCGATGGGAACGCCAAGAAAGGAATCGAACTTGAGGGAATATTTATTTATAATGGATAATAACGCAAATGATGGAAAAGTAGAAATATTAAGTTGCAAGTACCGGTAATTAAAGGTTATGACAATAATAAAAGGTCAGGAAATTTAAATGTGCTTTTAGACGAATAAAACATGTGCTGAAAATGTTAAATTTGCAGGAAGAGTAAAGAAGAAAAGTAATGTGCAGAAAAACATGTGCTATGTTGTTGATTGATGATTTTCCCATTGATTAAACATGGGATTTTATACGCCACCATGAGCAATTATTTACAAACAGTCATGAATTTTGAATCCCTTACTAACATTTTCGCACAATCTAAAGTTATTGATTATCAATTAAGCTTTCGAGATAATAGGCATATTTGCCGAGCAATCATGTATTCATGTCAATCCATCATCTTCGCCTTCAACAATTTCGTTCACAAATTTTTGTTATTAAAAAATGACATTGTGTCAACACTTAGCAAAATCTACAATTATTTACTACCAATAATTCCTTCAACTTGTCAATTGGTGAATCATTTCAGTAATAACCTCCACACCAATCTCACCATTTTGTTATATCGACATCATGCACTGTCAATGAGCTTATAGCTCGTGGAATGGTTTGTTCATAGATAACTTCTACTCTGATCAAAATTTGTTCTCATGAGCTGAATTTGATACTCAACGATATCAATCAAGAGTCAGTCATTTTCCGATTTCAATATAAGTCGCATTTTAAAAAAGGATTGAATGGTTCATTGATCCTTCAATTTTTTCAATATCCATGTATTATCAGTGCCTTTGGAATTTGAAGGGATATGCAACTAAGTTTTGCACCTATATACCTTGATCTTACCGAACATTATCCCCTTTTTCTTTTGCCCTTTCCCTTAACAAACCCACATGTCTCATCGGAGCACGTTTTGCCGATAGTACAGTATGCAAGCATAAATTATTCCATTTTACATTCACTTTCTGCTAGTTCTCTCGTTTTCAATCGACAACGGGCACAACGTCACTACCAAATGAGACAGAGAAGATTGAGGTGTGCTCCAGTGTGCAGCGTATTTATAGGTTTCATTAGATGACTATAAATATAATACCAATTATAATCGTTCAGGGATACGCGCAATCGAATGAGACATACATAATTCTGAAAAATATAAAGAATCAAGATAAATATCCTATTAATAATGCTAACAGGCTCTATTGTACATAACTTTTAGGTGGATGTTCCTCTAAATTTTGGAGAGTTAAATTAGCCCGATGTAATTTGACACATTAATGATTAAATCTTGAAAACTTTGAAGCAAAGAGATATTTTTTGGTGTTGATTACATTTTTTTTTTCTCCTTTCCTTTTCTTACCTCCTCTTCTGCGCATCGTCCACTCCAACTAAGATAGAACCACCTCCATGTCTGCCTCGGCCGCGACAGCATCGTCGCTCTCTCTCTCAATTTCAGTGGTCAAGGGCAATGACCTTCGAAATTAAAGGTCTTCCATGACAAACACGGCCACATATATAAGGCCAACGACCCTGATTTGCAGTGATCGACTACAAAGAATTAGCAAGCAGAGAGAGAGAGAGAGAGAGAGAGAGACCGCTGTGCTAGTGGTTTTCTCGGCAGTTGGTGTGGCTTCGGCGGGCTCGATAATCAGTCGCTTTAGTCCATCACATGGGCAGAGAGGGAGAGAGAGTACCTATGAATAGTGTTTTGGCTGATGGGTGTGCAAGTAATTTTATTCAGCAAATTAACAAAATCATGATAGCTTTATGGTTCGACGTAAGTTATATCATCGATTTGGTTAAGGGTTAATATCACGAAAAATTCCAAAGTGGTACACATAAGATAAATTTACCTCAAAATAATTTTTTTACTACTAAAAATCCTAAACTAATATACCATGTAACAAATTTATTATCAATTTGTTTATGTTAAATTTTATAGTTAAATTGCTAAATTGAATGACACGTGCCAATTGGCGAGTGTATCAGTTTGGGGTATTACCTTCCATTTTTTACAAATGTACCAATTTGTGGGTTTTTGTGTTATTAATCTAATTCAACGAAAAATAACATAAGATAAATTTATCATAAATATATTAATTTAGGATTTTTGGTTATAAAAGAAATATTAGTTTGACATAAATTTATCAAATGTGTACTAGTTTGGGTTTTGGTGATCAAAAAATTAGTTTGGAAAAATTTGCATAGGTATACTAATTTGGGTTTTTTTTTTAATGATATAAACCCTTTGGTTAAGGATTTGTAAACTATAAAAGGAGATAAATTTATGATATAAGTTTATCCTCCTAAATTTGAAAGTTCCAATCCTTTTTGTCCAGCCACTTTTTGCTTCTATGGTAAGCCTGAACTGGTTTGGCTCCATTGTTAAACTCAAACTCGAAAAGAGTAATTAGTGCTTTTCGATTCTTTGACTTCTACACAAAAATATTATCTTCAACTTCCAAAGTTATAAACAATTTTCAAATACTAAAAGTTTTTTGCAAGATTTTATATTCAACGCTTAACAAGTGCTAAATTCCAAAAGTTTTTAATGAAAAAAGGGAAAGAAAGTAAACCAAAAAAAAAAAAAGTCCCGCCAAAATATCAAAAGGTAAAAGTTACAACCAAAATACCAAAATATTAAAGTTGTACTAAATATGTCTTTTTATTATTTCATACTGGGGTAGTGTAGGAATACCACAAATCTCAGCTTTGTGGTTAGGGAAAATTCCAAATAAGGACCCGAAGTAAACTCATTGTCTCAAATAAAGATTTGAAGTGATCAAGTTAATCTCAATTGAGGATCTCGGCTCGTCGGCAGACATTTTCCGGCGATTAAAATAGAGGCAATTTTGTCCGAATTTTGTGATTGGCAAAAAAAAAAGAAAAAAAGAAAATTTCAACTGAATTAAGTTTAGCTTATTCATATAGATGTTTACATTTTCTTATGTGTTCTCCCTTGCTGCTCCTCAACCAAATCGCTACTTGGTCATCGCCGCTTCTTGCTCGGTTCTTGTTGGTCCTCGTCTACTCCTTGCGAGCATCAATCTACTGTTCGCCGTTGTCTCTTCTTTCTAGGGTTTCAGTGCCCACAAGCTTCAAGTTCGTCATTCGAGTGCACCACTTGGGCAACCACAACGGCGAGGGGTTGTCTCTTTGGGAGGCACTTCCATCAGTAGCAATGGTCGATGACTAGGTAACAGTGATCGAATTTAGTCGCATTCTACTTGTCAATCTCTGTTGTTGCAGATGCTTTATCTAATTAGATGGTGTGCTTTTTTGTTGTTGGGATTTTAGAGTTCTTGAGTGTGTACAATGCTTTCTACCTTGTATTATGGAAAATTTGACTTTTGTTAACAATACAAAGATTGTTGGTTCATTGTGTTGGATGCAAATTGCACAATCCCAAAATCTCCATAACCAGAACAAGAACATGCATAACATAGTAGAAAGATTAACGCACCCGTTTTGGGATTCATCATTCTTGAAGTGGAAGCAGAAAACTAATGTTCCACGCGCTTTAGTTCTTCTCCTCTATTGCCCTCTGTATCACTGGCCCAATGAGACGGCCCCCTCACCCTTTAGCGTTAGGTAAACGCTCATTATGTGAGGATACATGTGAGAATTAGGGTTAAAGGAGAGACTTGAGCAATATTTATAGAGTTTCCAGCTAGACCCTCTCATTACGAGCTAGGCTCAACTCGGCCCACGCTAGCCAGCCCATATTAGACTAATTAAGAAACCTTCTATCTCACCTTAAACTAAATCCCGTAAAACGGTAACCCCGTTAAACGGTAAATTACAATATCAATTAATGTAACCCACATCAAGAAAACTCTTACATTCTCCCACTTGGGCTATATTAATTGAAATCGTACTGTATGTGCACACATTGGTCTAGAGATAATTCTTAATAGTCAATCATATCCCATAAACTCTCAGACATTAAATCATGGCGGTAACTGCATGTATACACATAGAGTCTTCCATGGTCACAAATGTTCTCAACTTTATTGATATGAATTCAATATGATAGTATGGCAAATGGATAACATCTCTCATAGAGAGATCCCATTTGTCAGTCACCATTCTCTTACCTTAAGCGTCACAAAAAACTTGTACCACTAGAGAATGTCTTTATGGTTCCAATGAACCCACATATGCCTTGTCATTACGGTTAACCTTTCTTTATGTATAACAAGGCATATGCATAAGGCTAATAACCGGATGCCCCTAGCCTTCACTCAAGGTTTATAGAGTACCTTGAGACTTTATCAATATGTATTCAACATAATAATATAACATTCAAAAATATTTTATTGAATGCAAAAGTTGATATATATCAAACTGTTACTAAATGTAACAAACACAGATGTGAACTTTATCAGAGTAAAGCCAAAATAGCTCATACTAAATAACAGTATCTCAAGATACTCCTAGGCCCATGCTAATGACATTTAGCTCAAATACACACGGGCGTATGGTTTTAGTTAGTAGATTTGCAATCATATCATTTGTGGAAATATGTTATATTATAATGTCACATTTCTGTTCCGTTTCTTTATGGTCAACAATATTTGACCGCCATATATTTAGACCCTTTGAGACATTTGTTATTAAATAATATTACAAATTTATTGTCTCAATACAACCGTATGGGTTTATTCATAAAGTTAAAAATTGTCAACTCCTTGATGAGGTTCTGGAGCTTATTAGCCAAAATAACAACCTAAAAGAATGTTACAAGCTCTACTAACATAGTAGAAGATGACATACAATTTTATTTACCATAGTTCCTGCTAACATATATATATTCCGTTATTGATCTTATGTCATCCTAATAGCCAGTAAAGTTTACATATAAATACCCTACTAGCTGCAAAAATTGAACATGTTTGTAAAACATCATATAATCTACTGTCTTATTTAAGTACCTTAAAACCTTCTTAACAGCAACCCAGTGATTGCATCCTGAATTTGACTAATATCTGTCTAGAAGACCCGTCGTAAAGACAATATTTGGTCTAGTGCAAATTCGATCATACATTATACTTTTAAGTGCACTAACGCAATGTATACCCTTTAATTAGATTTTCTCAATATTTAAATAAGGACAATATGATAGATTCAGTCCATCACCCTTAACAACAGAAGCAATTCCTGACTTGCAATGATGTATATTGAATAATTCCAAAATACAATCAGCAAATGTTCTTCGAGAAAATCTAATATAATATGGCAAAAACAATCTTTATGAACCTCAGTACAAAGGATTAAAGATGTCTCAAGGTTACTACTTATAAGCAAAATATCATGTACATAGAGTATGAGAAAAATAAATTTCCTCCCACTGACCTTACAATATATTGAATTACTTTGTTTCCAATTAAACAAAATAACAACACTATGAAACTTTAATAATATTGTCTGGAAACTTGCTTAAGACCATGAATAAGATTTTTCAATCTACACACAAGTTTACTTAAAACATGTGCTGCAAAATCTTCCAATTACACTATATAAATTTTGTATCTATTTGGCGTAAGTTTCTATCAAAAAGAGCTATTAATGCTATGTTTACTTTGAAAGAATCTTTAAAAGATATTAGAAAGAAATAATTATTTCTTCACTATAAACTATACACCTCTCTTTTAGAGTGAAAACGTTATCATCTTTTATGGCATCCAATCACATACTTGATTGAGAACAAGAAACGACATTTATATATATGTCGCTAAATCAACCATATAGTGGATATTATAATCATGCTCTCACAGATAAATTATAGTCTAATGATATAACTGACCGTCTTTTCCTAACAGATCTCCTAATACAATCACTTCATTATGCACTTGAGAGGTTTGAGAAATTTCATCATAAATTATATCAAGAATAGTACCTTGAACCTCAACAAGTTTAGTCTATGGTACAGGAGATTCCATAATTATCTGTATAGGTAAAGACAAAAACACAGTAACCTCCATCATACTATTATCTTTAATAGTGTGAAAGCAGCTATCCTCTACAATTACGTTGATATCTAGAAATTTTACTGTATGTGATTCCATAATTCTTGTACATTCTTTAGAGTCATAAAATTAATACCCCTTTGAATAATCTATGTAAGATACAAAATAATTCCGAGTGGATCTGAATTGTAACGCACTTAAAATTGGATTAAATAATCTCACTTCTACATGACACCTCTATATTTTAATATGATTCAAGTTAAAATTATGTCCAATTCATAATTCAAAAGAAGTTTAGGGAACAACTTTGGTAAGAAACACGTTTTGTATGTAAAAAAATTACTTTAAAAATATCAGCCCACAGAAGACTGAATAAATTAGTCTTACCATCATACTCATCACCATGTTAATTATGGTGCAATTATGCCTTTTGGGCAAATCTTTTTGTCAGGATTTTCAAGCATAGTAAATTAAGTTACCACCCCATAATTTACCAAGTATTTGACAAATGACCCTTTAAGCTGTTTCGCATTGTCATTTGCCAAAATACTCACGGTCACTATTAGGCCTGACAACCTTTAAGACTAATTGTAACTTTTTTTTTCTTTATCTCGGTCATTTTCCTTAAATTAAAAACTTTTGGAAACAACATTTTCAATCATATACGAGATGTATATGTCATTTAGGACTTAAACACAATCTTTGCAGATGAATCGTAATTTCAATATTAGACAAGACATAATTCAAGCCACTAAGACTTCCATCATCTTTTAATAGTGCAGTTAATTGGTAAACCACTTTTCAAGTGCTCCTAGAATGGAAAGCTTCATGGACAGTAAGCAAATTCTATTATTCTTTTCCCAAGCAATAAATCATATGTCTACAACTTAAAATTTGAAGTAGTAAAAACCTCAATAATAATGGAGTTATTAATTAGAGAAAATGTGACTGAAAATCAAGCAATGTATATAATTAGCATCATGTGAGCATCGTGTATCTTGATGTACAAGTACACATCCAGAGAGTTACATGCATAATCATATAATCACCTTTAGGCAGAATACATGACATGTAGTTGTACATTCCCCACATGATAGCGGTTATGAGAATATATTTTAATCTTTGTGAATTCATCACCTTTTGGCATATGAATCACTAAGATTAGTCACTCCTCCATCACACCATCATGCATCCCTCCACGAACTAATACACAATCACTTCCTTTGGGAGTATGACCATGAGATCGATATTTCTCAAACATAATCAAGCGTGCCACTTTGGCGGTCACTACTCAATTGAATCATTGAAACTCTCTCATACCAGGGATATAAACTTTACTTCTCACATACACCATATACATGTGATTTTAACTTTAGTGATAGGGGCAGTAAATCACTAAAATCACATATCATGCTAATTACATTGCTTTATTTATTAATAAAAATTAATCATATATAACCTGAAAGACAGACTCCTATGAGATCACCGATTATAGCAACACAAGAAATTTCTCATAATAGAAAAGAAAGCATCTCTTATGTACCTTGATTACAGATTACCCGAACAACATAAAAATAATGCTAATCTAGAGGATCTATTACAAGCAAACATTAATAGCAATACAGGGTACACCAGATTGAAAAACCCGACAACTGGTCCACTATCGCTCATGAATTTCATAAGGCAAACATGACTCCAAGGCTAACAGTTGATATATTAGCCAATTTTAAGTAACAAAAATCATTGCATCAACCAGTGTCCTATAAATTGAGTCAAACCACAAAACTAAATATCTAAACTATAACAATAGATACTATTGCTCGGCGTAAATGTTATCATACTTAACCATAAAAAAAAAAAATGTTCGACTTGATGGACATTAACAAGTGACCAAATGAGTTTAGGTACAATATGCAATAACTTAACTGACATGCATTACCCACATTCAGCAGATGTGTTAATTAGTACAATCAATTTGGTCATGAGTTCTTAAGACGTCCATCATTCAAAGGTTACCAGCGTGTAAAGGAGTATGCTTGAGCAACAAAAGTTTCATAACCTTTACTGTTTCTCATCACCTCAATACATAGCTCAATTACTATCTCATAATGGTTGTATCTCATTAAGGCAGCTTCAGTTCACAATAAAATTTAATTTTTATTAATGAATCACACATTTATAATGTTTATATGATAACATACCTGTAACCCAACACTTGTATTTCCAAAATCACAGAAAATACAAGAAAAATATATTAAAAATACATGTATATAGGGTTTTGTATGTATTTTCACATCCATAAAATCATCAAACATGTAAAATAAATACACCACAATATAGAGGATGAACATACGAATCCAATGCCGCCAACCACACGCCGATACGATGCTCCACGCGCCCGCACCCCGCCCGCACCCGCCGCCTAAGTGCGCGGCGCATGGAGCCCACGCGCGGGCGTAACTTGACCGGTCAAAACCGGTCCGACCGGTAGCGATCCAACCGGTTGACCAATCCAGTCAACAGTTGACTGAGTTGGGTTGGTCAACGGGTTGGGTCAGATCCTAGGTCGGGTCGGGTCGAGTTGGTCAATGGTCTCGGTTGGGTCAACGGTCAACAGGTCGGTTCGGGCCTGGTCGCTGACGTCATCGTGACGTCAGCAAGGCACATGCATCACACGCGCGAGCCGCGCCCTGTGCGTGGGGGCGCGTGACTGCGCGTGGGGCGCATCTCCGGCGCCCTAGCGGCGCATGGGGGCGCGTGGGGGCGCGTGCGGCCTCCTCCTCCGACGTGCCGCCCACAGTCTTACTCGTCTCAACGAGCCTGGTCCGAATTTGTGATTTAATTTTATTGTTATTGAACAAAAAAATCACGAAAATCACAAATTATGGCAAAAATCTTATGCATTCCGTTTCTAGGGTTATAATTGCTCTGATAACTCATGTTGGATGCAAATTGCACGATCCTAAGATTTCCATAACCAGAATAAGAACATGCATAATAGAGGAGAAGAACTTGCGCATGGAACATTAGTTTTCCGCTTCAAGAACGATGTATAACGAGAGCTTATGAACTGAGTGGGGGCATTAAGGTGGTGGAACATGGACTCGGGTCCATTGGGCCTGGTTTGAAGTGGCTACACTTGCTGGCCCGCCCGTTCCGAAAAGGTGGACTACTTTGGTCCTAAAGTGGAGAGGTCCGTGTCGAGCTTTACAAAAGTAGCAGAGACCTCCCGCTCTGATACCACATGTTGGATGCAAATTGCACAATCCGAAGATCTCCATAGCCAGAACAAGAACATGCATAATAGAGTAGAAAGATTAACGCACCTATTTTGGGATTCATCGTTATTAAAGTGGAAGCGGAAAACTAATGTTCCACGTGTAAGGTCTTCTCCTCTATTACCCTCCGTATCACTGGCTCAATGAGATGGCCCCATCACCCTTTAGCGTTAGGTAAACGCTCCTTATGTGAGGATACATGTGAGAATTAGAGTTAGAGGAGAGACTTGAGCACTATTTATAGAGTTTCCAACTAGGCCACCTCATTACGGATCAGGCTCAACTCAGCCCACACTAGCCAGCCCATATTAGATTAATTAAGAAACATTCTATCTCACCTTAGACCAAACCCCGTAAAACGGTAACCGTTAAACAGTAAATTACAATATCAATTAATGTAGCCCACATCAGGAAAACTCTTACACATTGGAGCTTGAGAAGGTCGAATTAACTCCTAGAAGTGCAATGAATGTTGTTGTTAGCCTGGTAATGATATTGCTGAGAGAATGAGGTTTATAATTGATTCTTGATATTCTAGACGAAATCAAAACTCTGGCTATCTATGTTTTTTTTTTTTTTTTTATGGTGACCCAGGGAACCCTGTAAGCCAACAGCCAGCGAGCAAACCCTGGGGGAGCGACTGCAGGACCCACCACCACAGTACTTAAGGTAAGAATCCCTAACGATGCCTCTGGGATTCAAACTTCTCCCCTTCGTGAGGGGGAGAGAGCCCAAACTAGTTGTGTCGCTGCGGGCGGTGGTTCTGGCTATCTATGTTGATATTTGAGAATTCAACAAGTATTGGCTAATTTCTTGTTAAATATGATGAGACATGCTCCATCTCCAAAGGGTTGGGTGAAGGTTCAAGTTCTTCCTAGTTTGAAGCAAACCACTGGAAGGCTATCTTTGTGCACAAGGAATTTAGTATTCCTTTGAAAGGTTTCTATCTATTTTGAGTATGTTATGTGGATAATGTATAATCCTATTTTGAGATAATTACCTGATACGACTTTTTTTTCCAAAATTTGGCCTTTGTTAACTTTAAAGTGCCCTTGAGGGTTAATTGCCTTGTATTTTTGGTAAATGGCTAGACTTAGCTTGTCTACTGCATAGTTCTATTAGCATGTTGCACAATATTTTACTTCTCAATAACGAGAAACACAACAAGTCCTTGAAACACCAACATGGTCATTAAATAGTGTCCAGTGTCATCCACTTATAAAACCCTTCATTCCTTCGTTGCATGTTAGACACTATTTTACTTGGCCGTGTAATCCACAGATTTCAGCATTAGCATGGCAATAGAAGCAACTTCTGTGATGATGAAAGTAGGAATGGACACAACAAGTGCTACTTAAGACTATTATTGCGACAATCTCTCTGCCACCTGACCCGCGGGGAAAGGAAGGGGGGAAAGGTTGGATTTAGAGGTATTTGACCATGAAAGTTCCCTCACTATTCTCATCCAAAAAAGTGTCATCACTTCACCTCCCAGGTGAACCTCTTGTGAGTATATTTGATTGCAGTCGTGAGCTCTCCCAAACTCATATCTACATGATAGCAGAAGGTGTCATAACCCTATCTTGACATTGCGGCACATCTTGATCGACGATTTTAAGGTCGATCAAGATGTAAATGTGGGTTTAAGGGTGCCTTTATGATCATGATAGTTCTCTTAAGATGTACATCCACCAAAAATGGCAACACTTCATCTTTATTAGCTTCACCATAGATGCTAAATCATAACCATGAACACTTTCTAAAGGTTCGTACCCCTTTCAATGGATTTATTAAATGATGTAGTTGTTTAATACATCCTAGAAAGAAGACAGGATCGCCACTAGCCTCATTTTTGGGGGTCGGCTAGACAACCCAATTAAGGGTCAGGAGAGTCTCTCGATTCCCGTACAACTAGATATCCAAGTTCAAGGACTTTGGTTATGCTAATAATTTTATTAGTGCTCTTTTGGTAATTACCAATGTGTTGTGTTATCTAAGGTGTCCATGCATTTTATTTTATTTGTACTTTTCTGGATAGTTTACCCTAAACTAGGCAACCATGCGTGGATAGTCATTTTCATGCTATTTTATTTTTAAGAAAGATAAAAGAAAGCAATCAATTAAATTGAAAGTGTGAAATGGTAAATAAACAATCAATGAAAGCAGTAAATCTATCATACAATCCTATGAAAGATAAAATGAAAATGAAATTAATGGACATTAAAAAAAGGAACCTGCAACTCGTCGGGTTTTTGTACAAATAAGGAAAATTCAAGACATGTCGAGGATAAATGGTACAAGATTATGGTTGGAATGAACATCGACCTTCCACTATCTTTGTGTTTTCTCTATCTTCGGGATCATATTCTAAACCTAGTCTAAGAATTATAACTAGGTGCATACAATGGAAAGAAACAACGGTGAATGTCAAAATAATCAAAAGCATGACATAAGGCTAAGATCAATAATATACACACGGCTTGTACGGGTGAGCATACCACTAAACTCGACGGTGTAGGCTGTCATCCTAACCAAGAGTGAAAGATTCTACTTACCTGATGAGGTGGTGGTGGCTCAGTCAAGAGAAATGGAGCTTGAGGGCGGCGGCAAGGGAGTGTGGCCGAGAGAGGAATATGGAGAGGGAGAGGTGGGCAATAAATGGTGGTTGGTGGAAATGAGGATGGATGTCCTATTTATAGACCTCTCCTCACTTAATAACCCTAACAAGTGGCCCAATCATCTTTTCTCATATGTCTTAGCTAATATGGGAGATGTGACACCCTAATGTTCTAGTGAAATAATTAAGGACAAAGGGCATTCTTCTCATTGGTCCATTTGTACTAATGAGTTATCTAGCATTTATGAATTGGCTAACTTGCCTTCCAAGGCTCATATTAGGGTCATGATGACCTAAGTTTATAGGGACACCTAAGATGTTGAGTCACCCTCTTTCATTAATGACTAGCTTCCAAAGTCATTAAAGGCTTAGACTTGTCATCAAGCAACTTGGACTCTAGACTACTTGTTCTCCAAGTTAACCACATGAGCATGTGACTCATTCCCCCTTCTTAATGTTCTAAAATTCCCAAGAACATCAATGACTTGAAGAAGCAAGTCATTTTCTTGCCACTTGGTATGGTGAGTCATTGAGCTCATTAATTAGCTAACTTCCAAAAGCATTCAATGCATTCTTATCTTCATGTCAAGAAGACTCTAGATTGGCTTACTTCTCAAGTTGGGTGTGCAGCCTCCTTTGCTCCAAGTTGGGCATACGGTTCTCTCAGTCTAAGGTGAAAACAATTTGAGCAACTTTTGAAATTAGTGTCATTACCTTACTAAAAGGGCTTGAAAAATTATACAATTTTAATATGTTATAGAGAAGATATTGCACAACATTTTTCATTAGGAATTCAAGTAAAATTCGTTCCGTGGAAAGAGCAGCAAATCATTGAACACAACCCAAAAATTCACCCGTCTAGTAGATTCAATGGTCGGGAAGAAAGACCCATTTCGAAATCCAAATATTCTCCAAAATATTTGAAATTTTTATATGTTGTATAAATGGATGTCCTTTAAAACTTTCATGAAGGAAGCATGTCCAAATTTGAAACAGAAAATTTCATAAAAAATTGAGAAGGTGACCAGGTCACTGCTTTTACTACACTGGGCAGGTTCCAATCGGTAAATGATTAGGCCTTTATTTCAACCATTTCACCTCAGAAAAATATATAATTTAATTATGTTTTAGACGAAGATAGTTTGAACAACTTTTATGAAAGGAAGCTTCTCCAAATTAGAAACACAAAAAGCTCTATTAAATTGGAAAGTAGTGAAGATCTAGAAATTTTGAAAAACTGGAAAGTCAAAACCTATGAAATCCTAGTTGGCAAGTCTATGAAGGAGAGGTGGTGCCCTACTTGGCTTCCAAGATCACTTCTCATCATTTGCGTAGGCCATGAGTCATCCCCTTTCATTAATTACTCGGGATTCATAAGCCTCCACACTCATTATCTTTATTTAATGCATTTGACTCTTGTTCTTCAAGAAGATTTGCCTATCTAGCTTAGCCTCCTAGTTGGGACCAAAATAAGGGTCGAAATCGAGGATGTTACACCTCACAAGGGACATTCTCCTTAATCAAATCGATCACAACAAGCTCAATCATAACCACAAAGTCGTCGTCAAATTCATCTCCCCATCCACTAGGAACGTTGTCCTTGGGGTCTTGAAAGTAACTTGGGAAATGAGTATATTTGACCATAAAGTCATACTTCCTGCTTGGTTGTCCAAGGATATTCACTATTTCACCTTTCTTGCGCTAGGCCTTCCTTATGAATTCTCGGTCCCAATGGAAAGTCTTGTATTCGGACTCGTCATCAACAAAGGAAACTTCTTCATCCTTTGTCAAGGGTTGAACGGGACCTTCTTTATCATCCCATCCACTCAGGATAATGTCTTTTATATTTACAAAGAAACTTCGTAGCGGTGTGAGCTTCACCTTGAAGTCGTACTTGCCACTTGATTGGCCTAGGATATCAACCACTTCACCACTCTTGTGAGCTTTCTTAATAAATTCACGATCCATGCGGGAAGCTCTATGCTCATCCTCACTATTGGTGTTTGAAGCTTGGTACATCAGAGCCTTCCCTTTAGGGCTCGACAATCCTCCTCTCGAGGTCTTCCTTGCTTAGGTTGTCAACTTCCTTTATGATCTTCAAGATCATGTCTTCACTAGCCAAAACGACTTTTACTAGAGTCATCTATTCTTGAATGGGCCCGCCATCTTCGTATTGGAGGACTCCTAGTTCAGCCAACTTTTCTAGGCAAGCAATCTTCTCATCGCTAGTAATGCTGCCTATCATCCGACGATTAGCAAAGGACATGATTTGTTTCAACTTAAGTATATCCACGGGGAATGGATGCTTGTCATCGTCCCCAAAGATCACATTGATTTCCTCAACATTGAGTCCTTAAACGTGAGTAACTTCTTGTCTAGCAAGTTTTGGATCTTCAAATGGAGGAAAAAATAGTTGTCTATGTGATGACCCTTCTCTCCTATGTGGTATTCACAAGTCTTGTTAGGGTCGAACCTAGGGAACTTTGGCAGGTTATCCCTCGGCACTTCTCTTGCCACCTGACAGTTCGAAAGTAGCTGTGACATCGGTCTTGGTAATAGAGTAAACTACCTTTGCAGGGCTTTCCCATTACAATCGAAGTTTTAGGAAGATCTCCCAACCTCCATGGTAGGCTTATGAGCGGGCGGAGTCTATATCTTTTAAGCGAAGGAGTTTTGGATGTAAGCAACATCCACAGTGGGTTCCTTGTCCTTCTTTAGGGCATTCCTGTGATTCGTGATCTCAGCCAACCTTCCTTCTCGTAAAATCCCCTCGATACATTCTCCCAACTCGACCAGTGGCAAAGTTGATGCAAGCATGGTCATATATCTTCTCGAAGAAGTCTCGAGGCATGACTTGAAATAGTAGTTTCATAACCTCCTTCTCAGATAAAGGTGGCTTTACTTGAGATGCGCTCTCCACTTTTGAGCATATGCTCTAAATGTTTCTGTCCTTCTCTTCTCTACTCGAACTAGCTCCTCTCGAGTTGGTGCAATCTTAGTGTTAAACTTGAACTATTGCGAGAACTCTTTTGCAAGATCCTCTCGAGTATGGATATTCTCTAAATCTAACTTGATGAATCAAGTAGTTCAGGACCAACCGGGCTATCTTAAAATGAATTGATAAGGAGTAGAGGATTGTCGGAATAGTGAGCCATCTTACTGAAATAATACTTCAAATGGGTCTTGAGGCATTCAATGCCATCATACTTTCTCATAAACTCAGGCTCCTTGTAAAATTCGGGAACTTTTACTTTGGTGAAGGGCGACAACTTGTCAAATCTCTGAAGTTGGTAGCCTTGTAGCATGTGAAGACACTCCTCAATCTTTGCAAGGCATCTTAATCTTTCCTAGTCAAAGTGGGTATTTGGGATCTCCTTAGACGGAGCCTCTAGATTAATGACAGTCAAGATAGAAGTAGGAACCTCTTCAGCAGGTCCTTTCCCAGCAAGTTTAGCTATTAGCACATTGGCAGACGCGGTAGGAAGATTTGTAATGGCAGCAGTAAGGGCTACAGGCATCAAGTTCTTGACTTGATTTGAGAGATCAATCAACAACGCCATCATTTGTACCATTTGATTCTCCATGGTAATGATGCAAGTACGGGAATCCTCGCTCTCCATCCTTGCTTGGCGGTGAGTACGTATGATAGACCGTTTCTCAACTATCTTTCAGTACCTTTGTGAAAGAAAGGAGCTCGAATTAGTACATGATAAAAGAAAATCAAGAAAATACAAACCTTATCAATTTTATATTTTCTTGAGAGGAGATGGTGATAAGAAGCGTAGATGACCCAGTATCGTATATCATCTCATCAAGAAATAAATTATACAATTGAAAAGGACAAAGACAAAAATTTAATTGGAATGCCCATTTTCCAAAAATTACATGAAAAAGGAAAAACTCGATGAATTTTATTGATTACATTGAACAATGATGAGGGTGTAAGCGCTAGTATAGACACCTAGAGGGGGGTGAATAGCTGTGAAAATAGCTTTTTGTAAAATGCAGTAAAAACATTTTACTTTTAAACTAAGTTTGATGAACAACAGACTTTGAAGAAAACTTCAAACTTTAATAGCTATTTAAAAACACAGAAAGATATCACAGCAAATAAAGTAAATGAGTTCAAGGAAGAGAGAATGAACACGAGATTTATAGTGGTTCGGCTTAGATTAAGCTTACGTCCACTTTCCCACGCTGACAGCCTTTTGGCTGGTTTCCACTATGAATCGAAAAAGAGTGTTACAGCCTTATAAGCTTGACTTCTCAGTGAAGAGTTTCTATTGCTCTCACAAAGTCACACTTTTGAGTTTCTCTCTCTTTCGAATACAAGTTTGAGCACTATATGATGAAGAACAAGTGATTTGGAAACTTCGGACTTTGGAATTCTTCTTTCACACTCTTTATCGAATGACTTGAAAAACCTCCTTAAATACTCCTCTATGCATTTTCGACCGTTGGCACTTTCCAGAGGGATTCTTCTAATCAACTCGTTGGAAAAAATCAATTAAGGAGATCTCGAGTCGTTTGAAGATTGAGATGAAAGCCCAATGATCCTAGTCGCCCATACAATAAGCATCTTGCTTTCCATAAGTAGATTCTTTCCAAACAAACTTGCCTTCAAAAAATAATTTTTTCGTTCCGTGATTGATTCCAATAAGGATAACCAAAAAGGTAAGTGATATATATATATATATATCTCGTTCGTACTGAAGCCTTGAAGAAAGAAAATAATCTTGAGTCTGATTATGTCTTCGTTCTTCACTTGCGTTTAGTTTGGGTCTTCGTCAGAGTGGGGCAGACTTCTGATGTAAGATAGACTTTGAAAGAATCTCACGGCAGTCTCGTGTTCCTCAGAATGAGAATAGAACTTAGAAAATTTTTGTCAGCTTCAAAACCTAAAAGGAGTTTTCTCCAACAGAGGGAAGTAGGATCTCGCATCCTTGAAGATTACAAAATGGTTCGACATTACTTGTAATATAGAAGTGAATACAGGGAAACTCCAATTGCAATGAAATGGAGGATATACAAAGAGAGTTCCTTTTATAAAGAAATGGGAAAATACATGAAAGATTCTCAAATAAGATCCTAAAAGCTAGATGCGGTGCGAAGATGCTTGTTATCATGGGACAAGCGTTCCACATCAATTGAGGCTTCGTCCTCATGCGTTTCAATATGAGCTTGTGGGAATCATGGAGACTTGGGAATATTGAGTAGCTCCACTTCGAGCTCAAGCTCCACTTGGCAGTGGATATAGTCAATAATTGCATGATGGATCTTCATTTCTCCCTCCATGTCGGAATCGTCAATTGTGACTCCTAGATGTGAGGATTGGGTGCACTATATTCCAATAGCATCCTAGACCGCAGCTTCGAAATGGCCAATTTGGTCTTCCGTAATGACCTCATTATGATAATCAATATGGTACAACCCTAGCTTGAGGATTGGCGGGATAGTTTGAAGTACGCAATATTGGCAGAGCACCCTTAAAGGGTAATATGACGTTAGACCTGTTAACCCCATGATGGGGGGTGGGTCGTCAACTCCATTAATAAGTTGCACATTGGTATTCCCAAGCCATCAAACATGCCATTGGATTGGGCTCGGGGTGAGATTTTTTAGGAAATGGAACCATATAGAAAATGACCAGGATGGAAAAAATTCATTCTTTTCGTGGAACATAAGGATTGAATGATAATTCTTCATGACATTGATAATCCTCATATGAGGGGTAAACTCTTTGATGTAAGAGACGAGCTAAATTTGGAGAAGACCTGGCGGGGCTCTAAGAGTTCCTTGTCCATTTGCTTTGAATCGATTGAGAGATACAAAGAATTTCGGCAAGAATCATGTGTAAGAAAATATGACAAAGCGAAAAAATATATATATGAAAAGAAAAACATGGGAAATTTGATTCCCAGATTTAAGTCTAAGATTAAGGAGATATTGCTCAAGGAATGTATAAGGCATGGAATTTGAATTTCTCTTAAGAATGGCTCTAATTTTATCAATAGGAATGTTAAGGAATTGATTCAATAGAGAAATCAGATTTTGACCTATAAGAGGAGTGGTGAAACCTAGGGAAACCTTACCTAACCTAATGGTTATCACGAACTCCTCAATTGGAGGGGTCAACTCATATTGATTAAATACAAAGGTGGAGATCATGGGATTCCAAAAGTGGAACAATTCCTTCACCATCATGATTCAACGTTCGACCTTTACTAAGGTTGGAAGAAAGCCGATGCGTTTCTCCACATAATCTTGATACTTTAGGTCAAGATTATCCCATATGGTGATGAGACTCCTCCATATAAGGATCACGTCAATCTTAAGCTTGTCCATCTAAGTCTAAACCTAAAGGGGTATTCATGATTACAAATTCATCGTTGTTGGAGTATAAAGCACATAATTAAAATTCAGAAACTAGAAAAGATAATAACAATAAAACAAGAATGATGTCTTACCAACCGAAACCATGGCAAGCACAAATCGTACATCGCATGGGGACTTGTGAGGTTTCGACACCTAAGAGGAGGATGCTAAAGGCTCAAGGTCCCAATCTCTAAGGATAAAAGTAGTTTATCCACTACTATTATCATCGGTCAGTGCTACTTTTATTAATCAGGATGAGTTGATTTATGGAAGCATGGATTACCATGAGCATTCACTTGCAAATTTCATCCATAAACTCTCTTAAGATTCTAAATTAGGCAATCAGGATTTTAGACTGCGATTGTGTGTGCAATGTAGTGCTACAGCTTGTAAACATGCATTTTAAATTTAAACATTCAGCACTAAAATAGAAACGCGGACCCCTGGAGTGCCATAACTTTGCAGAAAGGGACACTTAAGTGCCATAACTTATGAAAGATACACTTAAGTGTCAAAATCAAAGCAAAATGGCTCACTTGAGTGCCAATCCGGCCAAAATCTGGCCAAAGTGCATACGTAGCATTTTTCTAGCAAAGCGAGTGCAAAACGACGCCATTTTGCACGCTGACGTAGCCAAATAATGCAAAAACAGCGTTGTTTTGGGCTGACATGGTAAAAAATAATATAAAAAATTAATTTAATTTAATTTAAAATTAAATTTAGTTAAAAATTTTAAAAATAATAATTTAAAATTTTTTAAATTTTTAAAAAATTACAAAAAAAAAAAAAAAAAAAAAAAGAAAATGAGGGGAGGCGGGCGAGGGCTGCGCCTCGCCCACCACCGCCACCTCCTCGCTGTCGCCGGGAAGGGCCGAAGACGGAGGGGGGAGGGTCGGCTGGGATCGCTAGGCCCTAGCCAGGGGCCGGCAACCCCGGCCGATCGGCGGCAAGTGCTCGCGAGCCCTCGCCCCGATCGGGGGCGAGGGTTGCAGCCCTCGCCCAGTTCCAACGAGGGTCGGTGGCCCTCGCTAAACTGGGCCAAGGGCCGCCGCCCACTGGGGGTCGACCCTCGCCCAAATCTAGCCAAGGGGGGGAAGAGAGGGAGGGGAAGCAGCCGGCAGCTAAGAAGGAGGAATAAAAAAAGGGGGGAAGGAGGAGGAGGGAGGCAGCTAGTGGCGAGGGCTGGGGCCGCCGACCCTCGGCTGGGCTTGGCAACCCCGGCCAACCCTCCCCCACCTTCCGGCGACAGCGGGGAGGCGGTGGCGGTGAGGGCTTAGCCCTCAGCCATCAGCTGCCTTCTTCCTCCTCCATTTCCCTTTTTTAAAAATAAATATAAATTATATTATTATTTTGTTTTAAATTTAATTTAATTAATTTTTATATTATATTAAAATTCAAATTATGCCAAAACGACGTCGTTTTGGCCGATTTAAGGGTTCCATTTTGGCCAACACCCGAAACGATGTCGTTTTTGGTGAATTAGAGCTAACTCAGCTCTCCGGCGAGCCACCTCGGCGAGAAATATTAATATTTAAATGTCACGTATGATTTCCAGCTAGCTTCGCCAAAGGTGACACTCAGGTGTCCTACTTTTCTACAAATGTGATACTTAAGTATACATTTCGTAAGTTATGGCACTTAAGTGTCCCTTTAGGCAAAGTTATGGCACTTGTAGTGTTCTTTTCTCCACTAAAATATAACTCCACATACATTCATACATCCTTACACCACCTACAAAATAAGGGGTTTACAAGCACACCTTCCCTTATAATTCCCACCTACAAGACTATGTAATACTTAGTTAGTGACTTACCTCATTTTCCATGCGACTTTGACATACAGGCGATCCTACATAAGACATGTTAGTTAACACAATAACCATTTTTAATGATTTCAAGTCCTCTTAATCTAGTAATCAGTCACCAGTGGAGTCACCAAGCCTGTCGTGACCCGATCTTTCACTTGGAACCTTTGGGCTTTACTCGTCGATGGGCCCCAAATGCATACCCCACAAAATAGATTCTCGAATATATGCATCCGACGTTTTAGCATCAAATTTTGTCACTATCTCCTCTTGAAGGTCATATAGGTCTCTGTGTTTGATTCATCTCATTATTGCTAAGGCACCTTGTGCAACTTTCAAAACTCCACATTCTAAGGTATACCAAAAGCCACATTCTAAGGTATACCAAAAGCTAGCTAAATTCAAGATACTCAAGGAAAACATGTTCTTCTTTAACTCTGGAATATGCCTCACTCTAGTGAATGTCCTTTTAATACAATTGTGCATTTTGATTTTAACATCGCAAACACCTATGACATCACACTCAAGATCACACTTTACTATTACCCATACACTGATAAGTAGAAAACTAGTTCTTATTTGGTGAAGTATGAAACAAACAACCAGAATCCATTATCCATCCATTGTACGATGAATCCATAGTTACAAACAAGTCATAATTAAGATTATCCAAATTATTATCAACTACAACTGCAATATCATATACAAACTCAACTCTAATTCCATAACCCTTCTTATTCTTCAACTTGAAGCAATTCCTTCTAGGATGCCCATCTTGCCACAACTCCAACAAACCACACCACCTATACTAGTAACCATGTCCGTTAAAGTTTATATAACTTTTGCTAATACCAATACTAATTCTTCCTCTACTTTCACCTACTAAAGTAATAGATACAAGTTCTACGAATTCTCTTCTACATGTGTATTCACTCAGAATCAAATAGCAAATCCCATTAAATGTCAAGCTCAATGACCTAGAGCAAATACTAACAATAGTAACAATTGTATTCTAAATTTTAAAAACCTAAGCCCTTTGGGGAAATGCATATTACTTTGGATAAAACTCTTTGCAAAGCAACTTTGGGTTCTACTAGTGTTTGGCCAAAAAAAATAAAGAACTCTTGCAATGGGCTTTAGCTCAATTTTTTATATTTTAATACTAAAAACAGCTCAAACCTTTCGTTGGAGCTGACAAAGGGCTCAAGCCACTGGTGAGCTAGATCTAATGCTAGTGGCCATCAATTGAGGAGGGTGTGTGACCTTAAGCGAGGGCTACCTCGAGAGACCTAGGCGACAGTCACTCGAGGTCATCCTCCCTTGGCCGTGTAATCCAGGTGACCCTCACCTAGGTCACATGACCCTCATCAGCTGCCTTCGCACAAAGAGACATAAAGTAAAAGGAGGGGTAAAACCAAAAAAACTAAAGAATTAGTGAAAGTAGTCTTGGAAGAAAAACATATTGTAACCCTAGTTTTAGAATTTTGCAAATGCTATTTCAGAAAGCTAGTTCTTACTTGTTTTGAGTTTTCAACATTTTCAATGCCAGTATTTGGTTGAAAGCTACTTCAAAATGCTTGCCAAACACCATAGCATTTCTTCAATAGGCTTTGGAGGCCAAAAGCCTTTAAGAAAATTGAACCAAACCAAGCCTAAAAGTCTTCCTAAAAGTCTTCCACAACAAACGGCCACATGTTCGAGGTCAACAACCCCAATTTGCGGTGATCAACACCGAGCATTAGCCCACCACCAACCACTAGAAAACCACCTGCGCACTGTTGACCCGTTTCTTTTTTATTTTTGATTTAAGCACATGTGAAAACGTTACAACATTGACACACAACCACAACACAACACACAAGTAGTCAGGAAAATACTGCACAAAGTATACTGCTAATATATTACACCAAGATATATTTACAAGCCCATTCTACGAGTCTCTCCTTTTTACAATATCCTTTTATATTCTTGTAGGCCAAGGGAATTCCTATCTCCTCTAACGTGACTACAACTCTTAAAATTGGTGTGAGGCCTCCATGCCTACAAGTCTGGAAAACAAGGAGTAAGTCCAAGATTTAGTAAGTAAAAACCCATAATCCTCTACTAGGATGATATTTCATCATCCACTCTAGCATGTATAGTACTTGTATTACAATATCAATGGCAAATCGATAGCAATATTACTGCCTCACCTCGACTATATATGTGGCACCCCGAAACACCTAGGGTTGCCACAGTCCGCTTACCTTTCCACTATACCTAATGAACACTAGGTACATCTCTTAGAAGAAGCACCGCAATTCATAGGCATTTTTTTTTTTTTAAAACGGTCCCAGCGCAACTTACTTGCGGAAGCCTAATCATGTCTTACCAATTCTCCCTCCAACAATCATGATACAATACACACCAACTACACATCAAAGGAAAAGATGAGGCCGAACCACTTTTTATTTACATATATTCAAGATGGGTTTCTTAGGTCGGTACATCCAAAAGAAAAGCCAAGACTCTTATCTACGCTTGGCCATAACCAAAAAGGTATCTCGACCCTATATCGAACGTGTATCATCCCCCATCTACAAGTGTCGGCTACTATCAAAAAACGTCAGCTCTCTACTCCTCACCCGGCCATCACATCCATCCTGGCGCGTCGGGCGGTGGTGGCAGTAACATCCCTCGAATCACTCCATCTCGTCGGACGTGTACCGACAAAAACTCCTGAACGATCGGGCCCCCAGCCAGGCCCACATCGTACATGACCAGCACGCGAACTCGCACAAACGTCAGACCAGGAATAATGGTGGAATCTATCTCCGAACACTCTACCTCCACGTCAGATAGGAGGCCATAGAAACTACCCCGCGTGACAGTAGGGAGCGGCATCTCTCTAATCTGAAATGTTGGTCCCCAGAGGGGTGAGTACAACCACTTAGCAGATAAAAGATCCAATAAACCACTCAATGCATCACACAATACAATCACCACATCATAGCATAGTACATGTCATTCATGCATACAAGCATATCTTACCTTGAAGCCATGCATATATCATCATATCATATGTACATACATCCTTATGTACTCATCACCATCACATCATACATGTACCATCATGCCATAGGTGCACACACAATCATGCACTCATCATCATCATATCATAGATGTACCATCATGCCATAGGTGCACACACAACCATGCACTCATCATCATCATATCATAGATGTACCATCATGCCATAGGTGCACACACAACCATGCACTCATCATCATCATATCATAGATGTACCATCATGCCATAGGTGCACACACAACCATGCACTCATCATCATCATATCATAGATGTACCATCATGCCATACATAATTCAATTTCCACTTTTTATCTTTCAATTTGATCACCACCTCTTTCTTTCTCGGGATCAGTAATTTCATCCCACATTTTATCACTCGCACCCCAATCCAGGTGTCGCGAGAAAAACCTCCGACACTCACCACCGGGCATCCGGCACCCCCACATTCCAGGCATCTCGTATCCCAACTAGCATCACGAGGCATTCCTCAGGCACAAACCTCCGAGGCTTCCGGCACCCAACCATTCCGGGCATCTCGAAACTCCCGAGGACATCCGAGTATGTATCTCAATACAACCAGGCATCCGGCACCCAACCATTCCGGGCATCCTAACACTCCCAGGGCATTATCAACTCGCCTCCAATAGTTTCCTCATTCATCACAATTCATATTTGCCAATACATGGCTCACAATCAACATGGCATATGATGCATGACAACAAAGTCAAATTCAGCATTTGATTCTATATACAATGCCAATTTTCATCACATGCTCAGCAAGATTCAGTCACTTCAATCAATATAATTAATAGGGCTCATTCAAAATAGAAACAATCATAAACTTCAGCATTCGAAATTCACACAATCCAGCTTGCACAGTTTTAGAAAATAATTCCATTAAATACCCAAATGGTCTCTAAAAATTATGAAATTTGAACACGTGATATTCAAGACATAATGGCATATATTTCATCAAGAACACTGCACCAAAAGATCCTCACACCATTTGATATAGATCACGCATCACAGCATTCCTATTCTATCAATACAGCTTGCACAGTTTTAGAAACATTTTTGATTAAATAGGCAAATGAACTTCAAAAATTATGAAATTTGAATATGTTACAGGGAAGACATAAAGAAAGATACTTCATGAAGAATACTTTGCCAAAATAACTTCATATAAAATGATGTGATCCATACATTGAAACTGATTAAGTCCAAACGCGTCAGATTATAGGGCTTTAGAAACATTTCCGATTAAATACCCTAATAACCTTCAAAATTCATGAAATTCGACTATGTTATAGTCAAGATCCTAAGGTAGGCTTTTCATAAAGGAACCAAAGTAAAATTCATTCTGGATAATTTAATATAAACAGTTGAAGCTTCTGTTTCAATACCGAAATTTCCAGATTCAACACTCTCCGAAAAACTACAATTTCACCTAACTATTCTCGTTGGTTTTCTCTAAATTTTGGATATGTTAATCCTCAAGATATCCTTTACAACTTTTATTAAGAAATCAAGGTGATATTTTCAAAGGAAAGTCACTTTATAGCCCACGAAATCTCTGGAGTCCAGTACAATACTTCCAGATCTATCATCTTCAAAAGAAAATCATTTCACTAGGCTACACTTGTTCGTTTTACTTCAAATTTGAGTATGTTAATCTTCAGGATGTTCTTTACAACTTTCGTGAAGAAGTCGAAGTGAAATTCTTAGTAAAAAAGTGACATGCAAGATACAAAATCACCAAGAGGTCAACAAAACAGCTTCAGATCTGACATTTTCGTAGAGGAAGGGTTTCACCCCTTAAAATTCAGCCATTTTGTCTCAAATTTTAGTATGTCATACTATGAAATGTTGTCTACAACTTTCATGAAGAAGTCGAAGTCAAAATCCGACTCAAAACCCACATACAAGCCTCTACAACATTCTGGGTCAGGCGGCATACACGAACACAGCAAGCTATTTCAAAAACAATACACTCTAGCTTCGGTTTCTCATACCCTAAACACCCGAAATTCAGCACCATTTCAAACACACATGCAAGACACACATGCAAGAGTAGAATATAGATCCCAACTTGCCTCTAAGATCAAGTGGACGGCGGCACACGGACGGCGAACGGACGGCGACGGCTCCTTCCTCCTCTCTCTCGGCTTCTCTCTTTCTCTTGCAACCCTCTCTCTCTCTCTCGGCTTGGGCGACAGCCCCTCAATCAGCCCGCCTCTCTCCCTTTTGTTTCCCCACAAAGCCATCATTGGCAATCATGATGTGCCTCCCCAATAGCCAATGCATGGAACCTTCTTTTTGCCACTTGGCAAAGCATGCAAGATGGGCTTGGGCTTGGAAGAAGTGGGCCGGCCACTCCTCCCCTCCTTGGTCGACGGCCACCTCTCCATGGGCTTCAATGGGCCGGCCATTTGGCCCACCAAGAGTCCAAGCTATTGGGCCTAAGGCCCAACCTAATTAAAATCAAACTTTAACCTTCTTTTTTAAATACTAATTAAATCCTTATTGGACTAAAGTACTATAGGGTAAAATTAAATAACTAAACACTTAAAATCACAAATCCAAAGATTCTAATTCACGATACAAATGGCCAAAGATAAGTCATCCTATCAAGATTTATCCATTTAAACTCGGCCATAGATCTCAATACAAGACATTAATTGGAGCACCCCTAATGACTGGCAAATAATTTCAGTATGCCACAATATATATGTAACCCTTAAGTGTAACTTCCGTGCATGCTTACCTTCAGTTTTTCTATAAACACACTAAGTTATGTAGTAATAAACATATCAGCATGCATAAAAGGTTCATTAACATATATCTTGGCTCAATCAGTGTATCCTGGCTCAATTGAGGCATCCAACTTCAAGCTAAGCATCCTGTCTCAATCAGGGCATCCCTTTTCAACTGAGGCATCTTAGGGGCTAGATCATCTGAGGCATCTAGGCTCAACCCAGGCATCTCAGCTTAACTAGGGTATCTCATTCTCACTAACAAGGCATTGCCGCCAACATTATGTGATAATGGTCTTATTCTTTCATTTAATGATCACATATCATGTGTCGCAGAAGTCGGTTTATTATGTTCCATCTTAACCCATACATTAGCAAACTATACAAAATGGACCCACAACATAAAAATGACTACTCATGGGTAAGCACACGACTAAACTCGATGATGTAGCATATTGCCATAGCCAAGAGTTAGGAATTCTACTTACCTTCATGAACCTTGGTGAACTATAGGTAGTTTCACCATAAGAGGGCTGTCCGATGAGATGGTGGGCAAGCAAGGCCGAAAGAGGGAGAGGGGGCGATGGTGAGAAGGCATGAAAGAAAATAGAGAGAGTAAGTGAGAAAGAAGAGATGGAGTGAGGAAATGAGGAGAGGATGCCTCTATTTATACACAAATCATTCATTATTTCCCTTCCAAGTGGACCAATCACATTTCTTTAGGTGGATAACTTAGGATGAAGAGGTAGCAAGCTAAATAGAAGAGTGGCAAATCTAGTTTCTAGAGGAGGACACTTGCTCCTTCTTTTATTGAGCCATTTGGGGTTGAGTCATCTTTGTAATGATGAATAGTAATGATGACTATATCTAAATTAGGGGATGCACAAGCCTTATGTGTCACGCCCCGAACCTAGAGTGCGTACGCATCCCTCGGTGGTCGATAAAATTGCAACGTCCCAAGACGCGTCGCCGACCCATTCATTTTATTACACATGCAAAAGCGAATAAACAAATCTCTAGACAACACAAATAAGGGATAGAAAAGCAGGATATAAAATTCACAAAATACTTTTATATACAAACCAGTCTGTCTACAAAAAGATTGGCTTTCAAAAAGAAGCTATCCTACAACCTACTAGTCGGACACATTCACCAATCCTTCGGAATCCACCCCCATAGGCTCTGGGGGCTTTAGGTCCTCCACAACCCCCATCAGGAGGGTCAGCTGCACCCTTGCTTAGAGCGGCATTGACTGCAACAACGGGGATATCAAATCCCTGAAGGGGGCCTACCTTATACTCATTGAGTCCATGGTGAAACCACACCCTGAATTGATGAGGTACCCTCTAAGGTAGGCCCTCATCGACCCAGACAGTGGTCACCACCAACTCATAGACCCAATGGCTCCCAGGGACAAGGACATCTATGCTCCACTCGGTAACCCCTCGAGGCTGACCAAAACGTTCCGGAGGGACTGCCATCTAAGAACCTGAAAAGATTGAGCCCACGACAGGGTGAGACAACGTCTCAGCAAGTTCACCCCCTAAAGCTCGACTTAGGAAAAAAAATACGCCTACAGGTGGCCTAACCACACAACACAGAGACTCACCTCACCTCAGTTCCTCCCTGCATGTCAGCATAGTTCATATACTTAACCATATGCAGTAATAATACTCAATCAATTGGAACGCCACATCTCATAGCTCAAACAACCACAGGGGTTCCGATAATAAGGCCAAATCGTTATGACACGTCTCATACCATACCACACGATTTTGTCCCATAATCAGGCATGGTTAAGACACTCAATCATGCATTCCAATTTTAACACAGCCCAACAGGCACAGCCTACTCAACGTTCAGCGGTCTTCAAGCATAACCAGGTATCGTCTCACCCCATTGAGCACGGCAATGTCTACCTCGAGACGACAATCCCGAAGGAGCATCGGTCCAGAGTTTACTGCGACCAGTATCTGTTGTCCAAAGGCATCCTATATAAGGGCAACGTCCACCCGACTCATATCGGGGATGGGTTCTCATATCCTTCACACGATCATTCACTTCCAGCTAAAGATACCGTGCATTGCACTCAAATGTTTCAATTAAAATAGTGAACTTGGCATATTTTCTTCATATTAAAAACACACAGTAAAATAATTGTGTGTGGGTACACAGTCAATTTGAACCAGAAAAATTGATACCCTCCATTTTAAAACCTCACTATTTGATATAGTACTTAAAACCATTTTCGGTGTCAAAATTCGACACTCGGTAATTTCTAATTAATTACCAAAATTTTGTAATTTTGAAATAAATACACAAAATCACAATCACCACTCAATTTGCACAAATTAACACTCAATTTCCTATGAGTCTAACTTGAATGTCAAAAGTGCAACAAAAAACAGCCCTCTAATTTTCCCAATCTAAAAATGCCTAAATTTGATTTTTCGCCAAAATCTTGGGTTTGCAGAAAAATCTTCGGAGGATGAGTTGACGTTCCTAAAATGAATCGTGACCTGACAGAACTTTCAATTTCTAAAATCGAGTTCAAATTCGCGGTTAATTTCAACCGAGCGCAATTTTAGCGTGACCTAATCTACCGGGTAGCTTCTAGGAATTTTTAGTGCAATTGACCCGTGGTTGATTATTTTTTAGCCACATTGTGCATTTTCGACTCATTGGCGACTCTCGGTTGTCGTGAAAATCTCGAGATTTTAAATACAGGCACAGCGTACAGAAATGACAGAAAAATCAGTTTAATGTCGTTTGACGAGAATTTTGCAATTAGGTGATATCACCTACACTTTAATCACATACCTCAGTCGAATCGACATATCTCCGATCTCTGATCGATTTGGCAGTGTCGTTTTGACCTTTGCAGATTAGCACAGTCGAGTAGTCTATTTCTAGTCGAATTCTCAAGTCTATTGTGTTAAAATCCTTAACAGCTTCACCAAATAGACTGGTTATCTCGTAAATGGTCAGCTCAGAGAAAAGAACTATAGGCGCGTCGATGAAAAGCCCAACTTATTCAATTGAAAACAGAATCAGAAAATTAGGATGTCACATTATGACACAACTTAGCATTAATGCGTTAAGGTCCAAAGCATTTAATGCGTGTTTATCTTCAAGTCAAGAAGACTCTAGATTGACTTGCTCCTCAAGATCGATGTGCAACCCCTTTCCGTCCAAGTTTTAGCATGTGGCTCTCCCATTCTAAGGTGAAGAATAGTTTCAAGTAACTTTGGAAATCAGTGTCATTATCTTATCAAAAGGGCTTGAAAAATTATAAAAATTTAATATGTTGTAAAGAAGACCTTCAACAAAAATTTTCATAACTCAAGTGTAATTAATTTTCTAGAAAGAGCAACAAATCATGGAAAACAACTCAAAAGTTCATCCGTTGAACAAATATAATGACCACAGAGGAAAACCCATTTTGAAATCTAGATCATCATAAACACTTTGAAATTTTAATATATTGTAGATGTGGATGTCCTTTACAACTTTTATGATTGAAGCATTCTAGATTCGAAAAGGAAAATTTTATAAAAAAATCAAGAAAACAGTAAGGTCACTGTTTTTACTACACTAGGCAATTTTAACATGGTAAATAATTGAGATTTCGTACAAGCTATTTCACCTCAGAAAAATTTAAAATTAAAGTATGCTGTAGATCAAAAAGTTTTGAACAATTTTCATGAGAAAGTTTCTCCAAATTAGAATTGCAAAAGGCTCTATAAAATCGGAAAACTATGAGGATCCAGTAGTTTTGAAAACTAGAATCAAAGTTAGAACTTATGAAATCAAAGGTGGCAAGTCTAATTGAGGAGAGGTGGCACCTAGGTGAATCTTGCAAGATCACTTAATCATTAATTGGCCTAATTACTTGTCCTCCTAGACTATTTATAAGGTCATGATGCCCTAGATTTTGTAGGGACACCTAAGCCATTCATTAATAGCTAAGGGACAACTAAATTTAAGAGTTGTCTTCTTGCATTAATAGCCAAGACAACTAAGTATGTGAATCACCAACTTGCATTTATGGACTAACTTCCAAAATTGCATATGAAAGACGTGTATTTCTTGAAGTTTCTAAAAGAGAATTAACAAGCAGAGAGACAGAGAGGGAGAGAAACCGTAGTGCTGGTTGTTTTCTAGCGGTTGGTGGGCTTGACATAGAGAGAGAGAGAGAGAGAGAGAGAGAGAGAGAGAGAGAGAGAGACCGAGAGAGAGACAGAGAGATAGGGAGGGAGAAACCGCAGTGCTCAATAATGAGTCCCGTTGGTCCATCACTTGGGCAAGAGGGAGAGAGAGTACATATAAATATTGTTTTGATTGTTTGGAGTGAAAGAAATTTATTTCACCAAATATGGTTGCACTTTAATAAAGTTAGGATATTTTTATATTGTGACTTAACTATGTCCTAAATTTGGTCGATGACATGTGAACTACAAAAGGAGAAAAATTTAAGACATAAGTTTATTGTCCTAAATATGAAAGCTCCGATCCTTATTGTCCGGCTGCTTCTATGCTGAGCCTAAAAAGGTCCGGCTCCATTATTAAACTTAAAGTCAAAAAGAGTAATTAGTGCTTTTCAAGCCTTTGATTTCTACACAAAAAATATTATCTTTAACTTTCAAAGTTTTCAACAATTCCAAATGACTAAATAGTAGAATTTTTTTCGACATTTAACAAGCACCAAATTCCAAGAGTTTGTAATGAACAAAGGGAATGAAATCAAACAAAAAAGGTTACGCCAAAATATCAAAAAATAAAAGTCATCACCAAAATACCAAAATTCAGCAGTTGTAATAATTATGTTTTATCTGTCTTTTTATTATTTCAGACCGGGGTAATTTAGGATTACCAGATACATGAGACGACGAGGTAAAGTTTTTCCCTCTACAAGAAGTCTTTTTACCACAAAGTAATTATATGCACTAAATAGAGCACGCGTGATTGTCTGTTTGTAGAAATTAGTGAAGAGCCTTTGATTTCCGAATTGAGCTTTCTTTTTATTAACAATGGAGCTTTGATTAAGTTGGCTCTCTTAACAATAACTCTAGTATGACATCCAATCTTGTTACTTTATACATTAATCTCCACGATTAGCTTCCGTTTGGGAAGAAAATTTTGTTCCTGGTCTAACGCTAAGCCCGAGGTAGCAAGTTGTGAGACATGAGGTGCTTTTCCATTCAGATTTGCGGACGGAAGGCACGGTTTAAGAAGCATATTCACTGCTGAAAACTAGACTTGTCAACACTGATTGTATTGGTATGTTTGGAGCTAGTGTGATGGAATGGTGGACGCTGGCGGTGAAGGCGCTAGCGACGCTGGCGGTGAAGGCGCTAGCAGCACGGCGAACGGTGGTGTTTGTGGCGACATCAATGTTGGGATCATTGTTTGACAAGAAGGAAATCTGACGCACATTTTACAGTTGCTCAAAATTGTTGCCCTTGTCAAAATGCAGAGATTGAGAAACATGTGGAGTAATTAACAATCAAAAAACGGGGAGACCCCGCACTAAATTGACGGAACAACTTGAAGACCCAAAGTGATGATGTTCACATTAGATCGTCCACACATTGTCTAGCCGATGAAAATTCACTATACATACACAATTCACCAAAAGCTTGTTCAGTTGAGCCAACAGATGAGAGCAGAGATATATCGACCCAAGAAATGGCGTTCCATAGTTTCCTGCTACTTTCACAGGTTTTCCTCCTCTTAGTCCCGTCATCTTCATGGACATCTGTGACTTTCACGATTCAACAGACCTTCTTTCATTGCCTTTCGACCAATCCCATGAACTCTGTTCCGCTTTCCTCATATTACACCCCGAATAACGTCTCTTCCTTCACGTCCATCCTCAATTCGACCGCAAACAACCTCCGATACTTGCTCCAAACGGTGCCAAAGCCCGTGATCATCTTCACCCCACTGTCAGAGGCCCATGTCCAGGCTGCTGTCCTCTGCTCGAAGCAGCTTGGGCTTGCCATCCGCGTCCGGAGTGGGGGCCATGACTACGAGGCAGTCTCCTATGTCTCCCAGATTGAGTCCCCTTTCCTCGTGCTTGACCTGGCCAGACTCCGTGCCATTGAGGTCGACATCCCCCAGGGCACTGCGTGGGCCCAGGCAGGGGCCACAGTTGGGGAGGTCTATTACCGGATTGCTGAGAAAAGCAAGATCCACGGGTTCCCGATGGGCGTGTCCACAAGCCTGGGCATCGGTGGCCACATCACCGGAGGGGCCTACGGGACAATGATGAGGATGTTCGGGCTGGGGGCTGACAATGTGCTCGATGTCCGAATGGTGGACGCCAAGGGGAAGATTCTTGACCGGAAGGCAATGGGGGAGGATCTGTTCTGGGCACTAAGGGGAGGCGGTGGAGGCAGTTTCGGCATAATCCTGGCTTGGAAGCTGAAATTGGTCAATGTGCCTGAGACTGTGACTGCGTTCACAGTCACCAAGACCCTCGAAGAAGGCGCAACGAAGCTCCTGGTCAAATGGCAAAAGATAGCACCAAAGGTTGATGACAGGCTCTTCATCAGAGTCATCATCCGGCTCTCAAGCGCCAACCTGACGGCGAACCGCACCGTGACAACCTCCTATATGGCCCTCTTCCTAGGAGACCCGGACACCCTCCTTGGGATCATGGGCAAACGCTTTCCTGAGCTGGGCCTGACACGGGCCAACTGCACCAAGATGTGTTGGATTGGGTCGGTCCTGTACATGGCACTGTATCCAAACAGGACTGCCCCGGAGGTCCTCCTCCAAGGGAAGCCCCAGTTTCAGAGCTATTTCAAGTCCAAGTCCGACTTCGTAAGGGCCCCGATCCCAGAGAAGGGCCTCTTGGGCCTTTGGAAAATGTTCTTGGAGGAGGAGATCCCACTCGTGATATGGAACCCCTATGGCGGGGAGATGGACCGGGTCCCCGAGTCAGCGACACCATTCCCGCACCGGCGCGGCACCCTGTTTAAGATCCAATATGCAGTGTCTTGGCAGGATGGGGCCGAGAACATGTCCAGGCACATAGGCTGGATCAGGAAGCTGTATGACTACATGGGACCTTATGTGTCCAAGAATCCTAGAGAGGCCTATGTGAATTACAGGGACTTTGATTTAGGCATGAACAAGAAAGGTGTCACCAGCTTGATGGAGGCAAGTTCTTGGGGTTTGAAGTATTTCAAGAGCAATTTCTACCGGTTGGTTCAGGTCAAGACCAGGGTAGACCCTGAAAACTTCTTTAGGCATGAGCAGAGCATTCCTCCTCTTCCTGTGAAGAAAGGGATTCCTTCGGCCGGAAGCAATCGACGCACCTTACCTACTGCTGTCACTTTCATTGCCTCGGCCTTGGCACTTGTGACAATTCTGATCGGACCATCATTGATCGATGATGATTACTCCTAATGGTAAAGACTAATGGAAGTTTAAAGTCGGAAGCTCCGACTTTGTTCTTTTCTTTTCTTTTCTCTCTCTCCCTTTCTTTAATCGCGTAAGCTGGTCTTGCTTTTTGATTTCTTTTTTTTTCTTCTTCAGGTGAAGGAATGAATTATGAAGATGCTAATTTCACGATTCTACTTTGATGTGTCATCATGTTCGGCACTAGGAACATTGCGCTTCATGATTTTATATGTGATTATAGGTGAAACTTAGGTGTCTAACCTATAATTTCATATTTTCCCCCTTGCCCTCTTAGTTTATTGATTAATGTAATCCGGTCTTCTAAGGTTTGAAAATCGAAAAATGAAGTATATAGATATAGAGGAAACATTGTGTCAGGCATGCGAATGGCTGCTACCTTTTTGGGAGACTTGAGAATTAGCAGGCGCTGCTTTTGAATTGCTGTGGGAACCTTCAATGACATTTGGAAGTATAATTAGTGCAAGATTTGATTGGACCTCCAGAGTTTGATCTCATATCTTCCTGCTCAAGCCGTAAAAGATAAATTTTAATCCCTAAAAAGAACTTGTCATCGCATATACGGTGCTTCCAAATGCTTTAGGAATGTTATGGCAAAAAAGGGTGGCTGTCAAATATGAACCAACATTGCATATTTTTCAAAAGATTGATCATACAATTTGTTTAGAAAACGACGTCAAAGTATTGTCACTTGTATTTCACCTAAATGTGAAAATAAGAGATCTCTGTAGCATTTTGCGATGGGAATGCCAAGAAAGGAATCGTACTTGAGGGTAGATTTATTGATAATGGATAACAACGCAAATGGTGTAGTAGAAATATTGAATTGCAAGTACCGGTAATAAAAGATTATGAGAATATAAAAAATGAGAAAATGTAAATCTGCTGAAAAGGTTAAATTAGCAGAAAGAGTAAAGAAGAAAGGAAATGTGCAGAAAAACATTTGTTCTGATGTTGATTGATGATCCTCCCAATGATTAAACATGGGATTTTATACCCCACCGTAAGTAAATTATTAACAAACAGTCATGAGTTTTGGATCCGCTATTTAGCACTATCTAGAGTTAATGATTATCAATTAAGCTTTACAAGATTCCAAGCACGATCGTCTATCATCAAATAATGATTATTCACAAAATTTTACATACTCCGAAATTATAGGCACATTTGCCTAGAAATCATGAATTCATGTAAATTCATCGTCTTCCTCTTCAACTAATTTGTTGACAAATTTCTGTTATTCATTAATGATACCGTTTCAACACTTAGCATATTGTTTACTATCAACAACTTTATCGGAGGTTTGTTGGTTTCCTGCAAATTATCAACTAGTGAATCCTTTCATTAACAACCTCTATACAAATCTCATCATCTTGTTGTATTGACGTCATGTACTATTGATGAGTTTACAGCTCGCGGATTGGTTTGTTCATTGATAACTTCTGCTTTGACCAAAGTTTGTTCTCATGAACTGAATTTGATACTCAATTATATCAATCAAGAGTTCGTCATTTTTTAGTATCAATATATGTCCCCTTTTTTAAAGAACTGAATCATTCATCGATCCTTCGATTTTTTCAATATCATATGTTGTTAGTGCCTTTGGAATTTGAAAGGGACATGCAACTAATGTTTGCACCAATTTATCCTTGATCTTGCCAAACATTATCCTTTTGTTTTTGTCCTTTCCCTTAACGAACTCACACGTCTCATCAGAGGGCGTTTCACCAATAGTACAGTATGCAAGCTTAAATTATTCCATTTTATCTTCGCTCTCTGCTAATTCTCTCGTTTTCAACTGACAACGAGCTGAGGTTGACGTGGCTGCGGAGGCGCAGGTCCAGGGACAATAGGAGCTTGACGTGGCTGCGAGGTAGGGATTGCAAAAGAGGCTGACGTGCTGCAGAGCAAGCTACACGACTGCACGTTGACGTGGCTGCGCTGTAGGCAACAACGTCCCCCACCAAACGAGACCAAGAAGATTGAAGTGTGCTCCGGGTGTTCATCTTATTTATAGGTTTTATTAGATCATTATGAATATAATACTGATTATGATCATTTAAGGATATGTACAATCGAATGAGATATATACATAATCTTGAAAGAAATGAAGAATCAAGATAACTATCCTAACAATAATACTATCAGGCTCTTTTGTACATAATTTTCAAGTAGATGTTCCTCTAAATTTAGGGGTGTTAAATTAGCCGTCTAATTGACACATCAATTATTAAATCCCGAAAACTTTGAAGGGAAGATTTAGTTTTGGTGTTGATTCCTTTACTTTTCTTACCTCCTCTTCTTCGCATCGTCCACTCCAACTAAAATAGAACCGCCGTTATGTCTGCCTCGGCCCCGACAGCATCGTCGCCTATCCATCGAAGCTTCTCTCTCTGTCTCTCACAATTTCAGAGGTCAAGGGCAATGACCTCCGAGGTTAAAGGTCTTCCATTACAAACGGCCACATATCCAAGGTCAACGACCCTGATTTGCAGTGGTCGACTACAAAGAATTAGCAAGCAGAGAGAGAGAGAGAGAGACCGCCGTGCTAGTGGTTTTCTCGGCGGTCGTGGTGGCTTCGGCGGCTCAATAATGAGTCGCTTTGGTCCATCACATGGGCAGAAAAGGAGAGAGAGAACATATGAGTGGTGTTTTGATTGGTGAGTGTGCAAGTAATATTTTTCAGCAAATTAACAAAATCAGGATGGCTTTATGGTGCGACTTAAGTTAAATCATCAACTTGGTTAAGTGTTAATATCACGAAAAATTCCAAAGTGGTATATACATGACAAATTTACCCAAAATTATTTTTTTTTTAAATTAAAAATCCTAAACTAATATACCATATGATAAATTTATCATCAATGAGTCCACTTCGACTTTTTCTTTGAAACAAAGTCCACTATAGATCCTTATTTGAAATTTTCCCTTATAGTTACATACTACACCATATAACATTTTACAACCAAGTAAAGTTTTTCCCTCTCCAAGAAAACTTGTTTATCAGAGTAATTATATGCACTAAACAAAGAGCACACACGGTTGTCTATGTATTTAAAGTAGTGAAAAGCCTTTGAAATTTATAAACAACAAACTAATATGAAAATATTCAATGTACTTTCAATAAATGAGTTCGAGTTTACTATTGAGTTTGCTTTTATTAACAGTGGAGATTTGATTAAGCCGGCTCTCTTAACTCTAGTATGACCCTCCTTTATCACGTACAATTTTGTTACTTTTACACATTAGTCTCAACGACTGGTTTCCATTTGGAAAGAAAATTTTGCTCCTAGTCTAACCTTAAGCCCCAGTCGGACAGTTGTGAGACATGAGATGCTTTCCCATTCAGTTTTGCTGACAGAATAAACGGTTTGAGAAACTTATTTACTGCAAGAAAAGTATCAAAAAAGTCCTATGGCATTGGTACTAATTTAGTCATAAAGATTTCAATTGGATCAATTTAATCATAAACATTTTTCACGTGAGTACCAAGCTGTATGACTACATGGGTCCTTATGTGTCCCAGAATCCTCGAGAGGCCCATGTGAATTACGGGGACCTTGATTTGGGCATGAACAAGAGAGGAGTCAACAGCTTGATGGAGGCAAGTTCTTGGGGTTTAAAGTATTTCAAGAGCAATTTCTAAAGGTTGGTTCAGGTCAAGACCAGGGTAGACCCTGAAAACTTCTTTAGGCATTAGCAGAGCACTCCTCCTCTTCCTGCGAAGAAAGGGAATTAGAGAGTATGATTAGTGCAAGATTTAATTGGACCTCAGAGTTTGATCTCATATCTTCCTGTCTAAGCTGTAAGAGATAAATTTTAATCCCTAAAAAGAACTTGTCATCGCGTGTACGTTGCTTCCAAATGCTTTAGGGATGTCATGGCGAAAAAGGGTGGCTATCAAATGTGAACCAATATTATATATCTTTCGGAAGATTGATTATACGATTTGTTTATAAAGCGATGTCGAAGTATTGTTACATGCATTTCACCAAAATGTGAAAATCAGGGATGCTTGTAGTATTCCGCGATGGGAACGCCAATAAAGGAATCGAACTTGAGGGAATATTTATTTATAATGGATAAGAACGTAAATGATGGAAAAGTAGAAATATTAAGTTGAAGTACCGGTAATTAAAAGTTATGAGAATAATAAAAAGTGAGGAAATTTAAATGTGCCGTTTGACCAAAATAAAATGTGCTGAAGAGGTTAAATTTGCAGGAACAGTAAAGAAGAAAAGAAATGTGCAGAAAAACGTGTGCTATGTTGTTGATTGATGATTTTCCCAATGATTAAACATGGGATTTTATACACCGCCATGAGCAATTATTTACAAACAGTCATGAATTTTGAATCCGTTAATAACATTTTCGCACCATCTAGAGTTACAGATTATAAGATATTAAACAATTCGTGACACCCCTCTCCCTTCAATGGCGAGTCCTCCTCTACCAGCTGGGTAGTCTTCCCCATCTTCACGGTAAGATCTGTCTTCTTTGTTGCCAAACCCTAGCTTTCCCCTCCATGAGATGCGGAATGGCAAATCCTCCTCTACCAACAAGGTAGTATTTCTCATCGTCAAGGTCCGATTTCTCTTCTTTGTTGCCAAACCCTAACTTTCTCCTCAATCCTCCACTCCATCACAACAGCACATCTTCATCCAGTCGACTGCATCAGTCGATTCACCTTCAATCCGAACCCACCTTGAGATACCCAATCCTTAAAGACCGACGGAACATTCACCCCATTCAAACCCTAATATCCATCTCATCCTCACATTGTTTGCTCCAACCCATTGTTGCCATCCCCCATTCAGAGCTCCCTTCAATCAAATCCAGGTGACAAGAAATGGAAGGTCAGCTTGCAGAAGAACGGCGTCTAGCTGCCCTGTGTAAAAGCTTAGGTGAGTTATGGTCTGAAAATGATGTTGATATCAAAAGTGCTATCTCAGAAGAAAAATTGATTGAATGCCGGAAAACAGTGTTTGGGAAGTTGTACTCTAGACCAAATGTGAATTATAAAGCTTTCGTGGCTACTATGACACGGGTTTGGAGAGTCGACAAGGTTACATGCACTCAGCTCGGACCAGGATACTTCTCATTTGCTTTCCAATCGGAAGAAGATAAACAGAGGGTGCTAGATACCGGGCCATGGTGTTTCTCCAGCAATTTACTAGTACTACAAGAATGTGACCCTGATATCCCTGACATTTGTTATGAGTTTACCCACTGTGCATTTTGGGTTAATTTATATGGCCTACCGTTTAGGAGAGTCACTAATGAAGTAATTAGGGACATAGCTTCTAAATTGGGGGAAGTCATTGAGGTGAAAATAGAAGCAAGAGGCAATAGTCATTACAAAATTGGAAAAGCAAAGGTGAGGCTGAATCTGGAAAATCCGTTAAAGACGAGAGTTCTTGTGAATTTAGAAAGGAATAAATTATGGGTAGAGTTCAAATATGAGCGACTACCACATTATTGTTACTCATGTGGTAAAATAGGGCATTATGCTACTGTATGCAAGGATATTCCTTATGAAAAGTCAGGGCTGCCAAAAGACTTACCGGGCAGATTTGGGAATTGGCTCTGAGTGGATGTGCATGAATTAAGCCCGTACAGGAAAATTTTCTATGGCAAACAAGAGCCAATCCTTGAAGAAACAGAAATTGTGCCAAAAACTCCCATGCATTCTACATCAGATAACCAGCAGCAGGATCAGCATTTCAATATTAAATGGGGATAGAACAATGCTGAATAGATGACTCAAAAGGAAAATAATTCATCCACACAGCAGCTAGCATTGCAACTTAAGGGAGATAAAAGCCCACAAAAGAGAGGGAGCTGTTGCATTGATGAAGAATCTGTGATGGTTCTCTACGAAGAACAACAAAAGGAAGCAAAAGTCAACATGTTAGAGGCTGAAACAGGGGAGGGAGGGATGATCAGGCGAAAATCAAAAGGCACTAAGCACCACTTAGCTAAAAAAGGAAAGCAATTCTGCCCATATGGAGCGCAAAGTTCGAAAACACCGGAGTTAGATAGTACTCAACTGATAGAGACACCGATTGAGGTGGTGAAGAAGTCATGTCAGTGGGCTTTGGTGGCTAGCCCTAATAAGCCACCGAAAAAGCCATGAAACTATTAAGTTGGAATTGTCAGGGGTTGGGCACACCCCTGACAATTCAGGCTTTGCGAGTCTTAGTGACTCAAGAAATGCCCAGTATTTTATTTTTAATGGAGACTAAGAATTGAGAGCAGAAGGTACATCAGTTAAGGAGGAGGTTAAAATTCCAGAACTGTTTTGTAGTAAACCCAGAAGGAATAGCAGGGGGTATGGCTGTTTTTTGGGATGAACAGGTAGTGCTATCAATCAACTCATTCTCAAATAACTATATAAGTGTTCTATGTCAAGTAATGGAAAACAGAAAGCAAATGCAGATCACCTTCATACATGCTCCTAATTGCTTTCGAGAAAGAGTTCAACTATGGGAGGATATTTATAGAGCAAGTAGAAGCTACCACTTACCATGGCTTTGCGTTGGGGACTTCAACGAAGTATTGTATCATTGGGAGAAAGTGGGCAGAAAACGTGCGGAAAACTACCGACTAACAGCTTTCAGGGAGTTTCTCGGCAAGTGCTCATTAATGGATTTGGAGTCCAAGGGCTGAGCTTTCACCTAGACAAACAACAGAACAAGAGATCAATTCGTCAAAGAGAGACTTGACAGGGGACTATTTAATCTAGATTGGAGAATATCTTATCCCAATGCAGAAAGTATAGTACTACCAGCTATAGGGTCTGATCACAGCCCTATTATTATATCTCTACATGCACTGAAAGATAAGAAAAGGAAGGTCTTTCGCTATGAAGCTTTCTGGGCAGAAGATGAGGAAAGCATGATGATAATTAAAAAGGCATGGGCTGAAGGAGACTCTCAAGGGCTGAACATAGCACAAAAGCTGCAGATGGTGGCTAAACAATTGGCACAGTGGAGCAGTAAAAGATTTCACAATGCTAAACAGAGAATTGATGAGCTGAAAAATGTATTACAAAGGTTGTCAAATGGAAATGATGTACATAAAGAATATGAGATAGCAAAGGGGATTAATCAGGAAATAGAAAAGCTTTGGTGACAAGAGGAGATGTTTTGGGGGATGTGCTCAAGAATCAACTAGTTAAAATGGGACGACAGAAACACAAAGTTTTTCCATGCAACAACTATCCAGAGAAGAAATAGAAACAGAATCACCTTACTAAAGAATACAACTAATGAATGGGTGCAAGGAGAACAGCATTTGAAGATGATGATAGAAACATTCTTCAAAAACCTCTACTTGTCAGTGGGGGCGCGCGACTTTCAGCCTGTCATACAACAAATTCCAACCTTAGTAGATGAAAGAATGAACCAGAGGTTGGTAAAATCTATTACAATGGAGGAGGTTACAGAGGCAATGCAGCAATTAGGAGAAAACAAGGCTCCAGGACCGGATGGCCTAAATGGGCTATTTTACAAAAAGCATTGGCCAGATCTAAGTCAGGGGATTTTCAGCGAAGTACAGCAGTTTTTTGAAACGGGACACTTAAATCTAGACATAAACAGAACCCAATTCACCCTTATTCCCAAAGTCTTAAAACCTGAAAAGCTTGAACAATTCCGCCCTATCAGCCTATGCAATTTCATTTACAAAATCATTTACAAAGTAATGACAAATAGACTAAAACCTTTACTACCAAGCCTCATAGCCGAAGAACAAAGTGCCTTTGTTGGGGGAAGACAAATTCAAGACAATATCTTGATTGTTCAGGAGGTGTTACATAAGCTGCGAACTCGGGAGAGAAAGAGTAAGTTCCAAGCTGTCCTTAAACTGGATATGCAAAAAGCATATGACCGAATTGAATGGGACTTTTTACAAACTTGTTTGATGAAGATGGGATTTAGTGATCAATGGGTTAAATGGGTGATGCAATGTGTGTCAACGGTATCTTTCAACATAAACTTCAATGGCGAATCCCTACCTTTTTTCAAGCCTACCAGAGGACTACGACAAGGTGACCCACTTTCCCCATATCTATTCATTCTAGTGGCCAATGGCTTATCCTTCCTGATGAAACAAGCAATTATAGATGGCACACTAAGAGGAATTAAGCTAAACAGTTGTTGTCCTGTATTGTCACACCTGCTATTTACGGATGATTCAATATTTTTCCTTCATGGCACTGTTGTGGAATGTTAGAATTTGGCAGCTATCCAACACCAATACTGTCTCGCCACAAGATAGGCCATTAATCTCAACAAATCAGGTATCCATTTTAGTAAAAGTTGCCCTATGAATTTGAGAAGAAATATGGCTGAGATGCTAAGAGTCCAAGAAATAGAGAAAACAGGAAAGTATTTAGGGATTCCCTCGGACTGGGGAGGTTCGAAGAAAGAAATATTTGCATGGATTCTTGCAAGAGTCAACATGAAGTTAGAGAGTTGGAAGGATAACTTGCTGTCAAAATCTGGGAAAGAAATATTAATTAAATCAGTAGTGCAGGCCATCCCACAATATGCTATGTCCATTTTTAAACTTCCAGTGTCAATTTGCAAAGCCATTGAGAAGAAAATTGCCAACTTTTGGTGGCAGAATGGAAACAAAGCTGCTGGAATTCATTGGAAAAAGTGGGAAAATTTAAAACTCAGAAAGGAGGAAGTTGGGCTCGGCTTTAAAGATCTCTTATACTTCAATAAGGTGATGTTAGGCAAGCAAGCTTGGCGTATTTCTCAGCAACCATCTTCACTTCTAAGTCAACTAATGAAGGGCCTTAACTACCCACAAGGCGACTTTTGGAAAGCTGGAAAAGGTTGTAGACCGTCTTGGGGATGGCGAAGCATTGTCTTGGGGAGAGACTCGATAGCTCCTCAAGTGATGTGGGCCGTTGGCAATGGACAATCTATTTCAATTAGAGAAGATAAATGGCTAAAAAGTGGCATTATTGGTGGGCCAGCGACAAGAAATGAGCCATAAAAAGTGGGGGCTTTAATAGAACAACGAGATGGGAAATGGAATGAGGGAATGGTATGGACATTGTTTGATGACCACAGAGTCAAGGAAATCTTGGAAACTCCCATCGGATTACCTTCTACAGCAGATAAGCGGGTATGGATGAGCAACAAATCAGGGGACTATTCGGTGAAAAACGGATATATCTATAACAGAAATCAAACAGCCAACACACTAAACACAACGGCATCTTCCTCTCATCAAACAAAGCCAGACCTTTGGAACTTCATTTGGCAATCCAATACTCTACCTAGAGTTAAACAGTTTCTCTGGAATGCTTGCCAGAATGCAATCCCTACAGTGGAAAACCTGCACAGGAGGAGAATAGTACATGATCCTCTATGCCCAATCTGTAAGAAAGAAGCTGAAACTACAGAACATGCGTTGTTGCTCTGCCCTTGGACTATCCAGTTATGGCGAGCGAGTCCCCTGCACATCCAGATTTCCAGAATTGGGTTAACATGAGTTGATGAATGATTACACTCGAAAAAAGAAGACCCACATAGAGATCGAGATTTTAACTTAATTGCCACGACCATGTGGTGCATTTGGAAAAATCGAAACCGGTATGTTTTCGAGCATCATCCCCTGTCTCCGCATTAGACCCTATCCAAAGCAATAGCACTCCATGAGAGCTATACGAGTTGTAATAGAAAGCAAGCCGCAACAAAAAACAACATCACGCACACGAAGAGATGGAAACCACCGCCACTAAACACTCTGAGCATAAATATAAACGCTTCATTTGTTGGGGATGGAGTCGAACTACCAGACCTGGAGAGGAACCAAGTGGCCGGGAACAGAGATGATCCAGCTGTGGCTGAGAACAGGGGTGCTCTCGACACTTCTTTTGTTGGGGAAGAAATTGAAGATCCAGAACCGGAAGAAGCCAGAGAAGAGAACCTGAATCGCAGAATACCAGCTACGGAGGAAGGCTGGGCAGGGTCATCGAACGAAGCCACGGAAAGCGAAGCAGATCTGGACGAAAGAAGAGAGGCGGGTCAATTTTTAAATCGCATAACCCAAGCTCTCAAGGAAGACCCCGCAGGGACCGAGAGCAGAAACATCTTCGGAGTCCCCTCTGTCGGGATTGCAGGAGAATTACCGGATCTGGAGGAACACGGAGCCACGGTGACCGGATCGAACCGAACAGCACCAGGTCTTAGAGAAAACAGAGGAGGAACCGAGCACAGGAGCGCCATCGCCTGTATATGCCGTGACTCTCGGGGCTACCTGGTGGACGGTTTCGCGAAGACGATAGCAGCCTCCTCAACTGAACAAGCAGAAGCCATAACTCTCATGGAAACCCTAGATTTCCTTTCTAAAAGCTCGATCAAAGTCTTTGAAGTACACTCTGACTTACTGTTGCTCGTGCAAGCTGTTCAGGAAGAGATACAACCGAACTGGGAAGTTGCAGGGCTGGTGGACCGGATCCGAGAGAAAAGGAAGAGATTTCCGGGCCTGACTTTAGCCCACTGTAGCAGAGACGCCAATAGGCCCGCCGACTGGATTGCAAGGGCCCAACGTCAGCATTACCTCCCCCGAAACTGGGTAATCTACCCCCCGATAGGCTTATTTGATTTACTAAGCGCTGATGTTACTAATGTAATTGCCCCGAACTTATCTAAGTAAATGAAAAGATGATGAATTTTCGACCAAAAAAAAAAAGAGTTACAGATTATCAGTTAAGTATTTCGAGATAATAGGCATAGTTGCCGAGCAATCATGTATTCATGTCAATCCACCATCTTCGTCTTCAACAAATTTGTTGGCAAATTTTTGTTATTCGTAAATGACATTGTTTCAACACTTAGCAAAATCTACAATTGTTTACTATCAATGACTTCATCAGTGGTTTGTCGATTTCCTTCGAGTTGTCAATTGATGAATTTCATTAATAACCTCTAAACTAATCTCACCATCTTGTTGTATCGACATCATGCACTATCAATGAGCTTACAGCTTGCGGATTGGTTTGATCATTGATAACTTCTATTCTGATCAAAATTTGTTCTCATGAACTGAATTTGATACTCAATGATATCAATCAAGAGTTGGTCATTTTTTTTATGTCAATATATGTCTCCTTTTAAAAGGATTGAATGGTTCATCAATCCTCCAATTTTTTCAACATCCATATATTATCAGTGCCTTTAGAATTTAAAGGGATATGCAACTAATGTTTGCACCTATATACCTTGATCTTACCAAACATTATCCCTCTTTTTTTTTTCTTTTTTCCCCCTTCCCTTAACAAACCCACAAGTGTCACGGGTCAGTTGTTTCCAATCGATCAATCACCCGTGCGGCCTTAGGATTTTCAATCCCAAGTCAGCCTCACACACACACGCACAAACACAAGGGTTGTATGAGTAAGGAGCAAGTGTATTCTCTTGTGAACAAGCTCAACATAATGAGGAGGAGAGACCCCTATTTAAACAAGTTCGGGTCTTATCTCGGCCATTGATCTTCCCTCCGATCTAACGGTGGTATTTGAATGCGTATCATCATTACAAATTTGCATATTAGGCCACTCAATGGCTCTAGGCCTTGGGAAAGCCCATGGACATGTGTCAAAAGCAAGATCAGGGTCAGTAGGGCCGCCTAACATGGGATAGGTGAACGGTCGCAGGTTGCACATGGGCTGGCCGAACATTGATCATGGGTCAATCGCAAGTCGTGCACGAGCCTTTGTTCGTATTGCGCATGGGCTGATCATGCAAGGATCATGGATCATTTATGGATCGGTCATGGGCTGCTTGTGGATAAGCCCTTTTGCATGACACAGCCACATCACAGACGGTCTTGGATCATGCTTCATCCGTGGGCCGTGTCAATCTCCCCCACCTAATCAAGCGATGCCCTCGCCGCGTCTGTGGTATGGAAGGCATCAATGTGTTTCTTAAACTGCCACAGAGCCTTGAACGATTCCCAACTAGCTTCACTCTTAAGAAGGCCCTTCCATCAGACGACGTATTCCTTCTTTGGCGCACAATATCTCTTCCATATGACGCGGTTCGTTATGATGCATTCGACGTCCCGATCATAGGAGGTTTTCGCTCTAAGGGGTGCCCAATGCGACTCGCCTTGATCCGGATCCTCCTCGTCCGCATGGAAAGGTTTTAGCATACTCACATGGAACACGAGGTGTACCTTGAGGTTGGCCGATAAGTCCAGCTTGTATGCTACCTTCTCAATCCGTTGCAACACTCAGAAGGGGCCTTCATAGCAACGGATTAGCCTTTTCTGCATGTCACGGTACCGAAGGACCAAGTGCAGCTTAGCCCACACCAAGACTTCGACCTGAAACTCCGTGTGTTGTCGCTTCTTGTCGGCCCACTTCTTCGTGTGTGACATCCCAGATTTTCAATTCTGTTTTCCATTGAATAAATCGGGCATTTCATCGACGCGCTTATAGGGCTGTTCTCAGAGCTGATCACTCTCGAGATAATTAGACTATCCAGGAAAGCCATTAAGGAATTTTAATGCGATAGACCTGAGAATTCAACCAGGAATCGGCTTCTCGATCGTGCTCATCTTCAGAGACCATTACGGCACAATTAAAAATCAATTTGAGATTAGAGATAGGTCGGTTCGACTGAGATGTGTGGCTAATCGTGGGTAACACCACTAAATTGGAAAATTCTCGTCAGACGGCACTAGATTGATTTTTCTATCGTTTTGGTACCATGTGTCCGTATTTGAATCCTCGAGATTTTCACAACAATCGAGAGTCGCCAATGCATCAAGTGGGTTCATTGTGGCTCGAAGAAAATCGGCCATAGGTCATTTGCACTAAAAATTTCTGAAACCTACCTGGTAGCCTAGGTCATGCTAAAAACGCGCCAGATTGAAATTAACTGCGAATTTGAGTCCGATTTCAAAAATTGAAAGTTCTGTCATGTCACAATTAATTCTAGGAGCGTCGACTCAGTCTCAAAAGATTTTTCTGCAACCTAAGACTTTTTGGAAAAAAGTCGTCCTAAGGCCGTTTTGTTCAGAAAATGTCGAGGATCATTTTTTATCGCAAATTTAGGAAGCAATTGGGATCCATTGGTGAGAAAAAATACCAAATCGATCTTTGAGGTGTCGGTGGAATTTATTGAGACCAATTTGTCTTGATTTAAGAAGGAAAAGAAGGACTAAGGGAAATTCGTAGCTCTCCCTTGCCTAGCCATTTTGGACCATTTCAAGGGTTGTAATTGGAGCCTTGGTGGCTGATTTGAGGCCATGGAAGACCAACAAGCTTGGTGGACAAGTTGGATGAGGTCAAGGGGACAAGTGAAGAGAAAATTTGGCCAAGGTGGACCCCTTGCTCTCTCTCTCTCTCTTTCCTCTCTCTCCCTTAGCCGATCGACCAACCCATCCTCCTTCTTCTTTGTGCTGTGCGAACTCCAGCCAAGCCAGAAGAACCACCGAAGCAGTCACGCCTCTCGCCGGACAACACACCATCGCCGTTCGCCGTCTCGCGCACCGCCGCTGCCCCACGCCGTTCAGCCGCGTCTCCGCCTCCATCTCGCCTGCTCCTCCATTCCAGCAACTGTTTCGGAACTTGTGGAGCTCAACTAGAGCTGTCCCGCCTCCGTTCAACCACCCCGAGAACATAACAGAAAGGAGTGGGTTTCCAACGGTGTTCGTGGCCTGTTTTGGCCTGCTTCCCGGCCTTGAAAGTTAGGCCCGCTTTGAAGGAAGTTGTTCCCCGTTGCGTCCCCATCGATTTGAACTAACCAGATTGCTGAACAAATGAGTTGAACTCACTAATCCTCGCTTAATCGATTAATGATGCTTATGGGTTGATTAATTTAGACTAAGATGGATTAGGTGGTTAGATTAGGTTAGATTAGATTAGTGAATTTAGATAATTGCCGATGCATGTTAGGTGGTTAGTTAATGTATTTAGTGAGTAGACACGTTCTATTATTTATTTAACGAACCTTGAAATTTTTCCGGGTCTATTTCGGCGTCAAATTAGGCCTTACGGGCCTAAGTTGGATTTATTGGCATTTATTTAATATTTTCTGTAATTATTTAATTATTTATTTATTTTCCAGAAATTAGACCGGGATAGCCGACGATCGGAATTTTATGTTAGTTATCGTGGTGCAATCTATTTATTTATTTGAGCTCTAATTTGTGCTGAAATGATTTAATTGTGATTTTAGGATTTTATTCATAAATTAATTAATTTTGGTAATTAATGGGAAAATTACCGGACGTCGGTTTACAACGCCAAAAATATGTTATGGGCTATTGAAATTGGTGGGATGTTCAAAAAGTGAAATTATTATATTTTGACTAAGGCCGACCGTGTACCCGCACACAACTATTTTATCGAGAATGATAAAAAGATGGAATTGGTTGGATGATTAGGAAGATATACTATATCGGCCTACGGGCGATATGTCAACTTAGCAGAGAGCAGTATACCGGTATGCTATATCAGCCTACGGTTGATATGTCAGCTTAGCAAAGAATAGTATACCCTATCAGCTTAGATTGAGCACTGTTGGTATATTATATCAACCTACAGGCGATATGGCAGCTTAGAAGAGAGCAGTATACATGATCATCTTAGAAGCAAGCTATATTATCTATCTATCAACTTAGCAGTGAGCAGTCTTGATATGAGTGGACTTTATAGATAGTATGAGATAAGCCAACCAATAAAGGGTCGTGGTGACATGTAATCGACCGAGTCGATTGATCAATGATTTGATCTGATGTTATGAATTGATTGATTGATGTGATTTGAGACATCTGTAAATGATATTGACTTGCAGGGTGAAACTGAGGCCAAGGTAAGTCCTCTGACCTGTGGTGTGCTTAGGCGGCCCTTAAGCGTATTTGCTTCCTAATCGGGTCTTAAGGGGTTAAACTTGCTGTGACATTGTCTCACTGGTTATTATATAACCATTTTCAAGCCCCTAGTTGACAGTGGTGGGGGACCCAAGGCCCGAAGTTCAGAAGGTGAAGCCTAGAGAATCGGCGAGCATGTCTGACTAGTTAGTCCTAGGATATTTCTCTTTTGTTGAAAGCCGATTCATTTTTAAAGGCTTCTGTGTATAAACTTGTGTGTTTATAAAAAGACATTTTGTGGAAAATTGGTCCTACTTTCCTATCCCATTATTTTATTGTCTGGGGATTATTTATATGCTTCCGCATGCATATTAAAAAGAAAGGGTCGGTGATGCGTCCTAGGACGTCGTTATTTAATCAACCAGGTGAGGGATGGGTGCTCGCTCAAGGATTGAGGCATGACATCATGCACTTTGTGGCCCTATGTAGGCACGGTCGTGCCAAGTCCACATGTTCGTCCCATTCCTTAGCGAACTTGTATGCGAAGGGATTGCTCCCCAGATATCCCGAGGCAATCGCGCTTGGTGCAAGCAGCTATTGCCCGGTCACGATCTCGAACGAGCTTTGATTCATGGACTCACCCCACTACAAGTTGTAGGAGAATTAGGCCACGTCAATCAGTCGTGCACAGTTCACTCGCGTGTTGCTCACGTAGTGCCAAAGATAGATTTCCAGGAGAGCATTCACCCCCTCCATCTGTCCGTCGGTTTGGGGATGCAAGCTCGTGGAGAAATTGAGGTTCGTCCCTAGTAACTTGAAGAGTTCAATCCAGAACCACCTAGCAAATCGAGGATCGCAATTGCTCACGATCGTGCGTGGAATGCCCCAATACTTGACAACGTGCTTGAGGAATAACTTGGTTGCTTCCTCGGTTGGGCGATCTTTCGTAGTTGGCACGAACGTCTCATACTTGGAGAAACAATCCACCACGACCATGAGGGTCCGACACCCTTCAAACTTCGGCAAGTTCATGATGAAGTCCATGGAGACGCTCTCCCATGGACGTTCTGAGATAGGCAATGGTTCGAGGAGCCCCACCGATGACCAATGCTCTATCTTATCCTATTAACACACAAGACACATCCGCACGTAGGCTTCAATGTTGTCCCGCATGTATGGCCAATAATATTGATCATTGACAAGTGCCATGGTGCAATGGATTCCCAAATGACCCGCAAATTTGGAATCGTGGCACTCGTGCAAGACTTCCTTCCTAAGTTTCCCGTGGAGTGGCACATAGAGTCACCGTCCCCTAGTGTAGAGAAGATCGTCCTCACACTGGAACTGCCTTGTTTTGCCCTCTTGTGCATACCGAATGAGGGCTTGGATTGTTTGATCGTGTTTCAACCTCTCCTTGAGACAATCGATCCATAGACAGTCAGGTCGACTCACTATGTTGGCCAACTCCAACGTCCTGCTTAAGGCATCAACCACAGAATTAGACTTTCCAGGCTTGTATTCCAACACATAATCAAACTCGACTTGGAAGTCTTGCCACCGAGCTTGCTTCGTGCTGAGCTTCTTCTGAGTTTGGAAGTAGCTCATGGCCATATTATCGGTCCTCATGATGAACCGAGATCCCAAGAGATAGTGCCTCCATGTGCGAAGGCAATGCACCACCGCGGTCATCTCCTTCTCTTAGACCGTGTATCGTCGCCCGATGTCGTTCAATTTCTATTTCTCGAAGGCAACCGGATGCCTCTCCTGCATCAAAACACCACCAATATCAAAATCAAAGGCATCAGTTTCTACCTCGTATGGCTTGGTGTGGTTGGGTAGTATGAGCACTAGCTCTTCAGTCATGGCTTGCTTCAACCGATCGAATGCCTTTTGACACCGATCTGTCCACTCCCATGACCTTTCTTTCTTCAATATGTCCGTGAGTGGCACGGTGAGGCTCGAATATCCCCGGATGAAGCGCCGATAGTAATTCATGAGACCAAGGAAGGACCCCAACTCCGTCACCTTAGTTGGTGGCTCCCATTCAACGATGGCACAGATCTTGGCCGCATCCATCCGCACTCGTCCAGCCCCGACGATGTGCCCAAAGAAATGAACTTCCTTTTGCACAAAAGCACATTTTTCACACTTCAAGTACAAGTCATTTTCCCGAAGAAGCTGGAAGACTCGTCTCAAATGCTCGACGTGTTCCTCGAGCATCCGACTATACACAACGCTATCGTCAAGGTAAACCACAGCAAACCGGTCAAGGAACGGATGGAGTACATTGTTCATAAGAGTGCAAAACGTGGCTGGCACATTTGTCAAGCCAAAAGGCATGATGAGGAACTCATACATCCGTAGCGGGTCACACACGTGGTTTTCGGCTCATCCCCTTCGGCAATCCGAACTTGGTAGTATCCCAATCGAAGATCAAGCTTGGAGCACCATCGAGTTTCCTGAGTTGATCGAACGAACTACAATAAGGGGGATTGGATACTTGTTCTTGACGGTGAGCTTATTCAATGCTTAGTAGTCTATGCACATACGGAGGGATCCGTCATGTTTTTTTTTTTAACAAAACCGATACATCAAACAAGGCCTTGGATGGCTGAATATATCCCACGTCAAGCAGCTCTTTGAGTTGTTTTTGCAACTCTTCAAACTCGAGCGAAGCCATGTGATAGAATGTCATGGCCGAAGGTTGAGCATCGGGCACAAACTCAATATGATGATCGACTTCTCTTCGGGGAGGCAACTTCTTGGGCAGCTCGAGCGGCATCACATCTTGGAAGGTGTCAAGGACTCGAGTCACCTCATCCGGTGCCCCGCTTTCTTTCTCGTCCTCATCCTTCAATGTTGCCAAAAAGGTCACCTCGCCCTTCTTTAGTCCCTTGGTTAGCTACAAGGCCGATAGCATCTTCCTATCACGTCCCGACTCGCGGTAGATCGGGACCATGCATTGGCACCATTTATCTAATACAATCAATAAAGCGCATAACACCCGCATTGATCCAATCAATAAATCCTAAACCAAGCATGAAATCATAGTTGTCAAGGGGGATTACCTCAATGTCCTCTTTATTGGTCCATGGACCAAGATGAAGCTCTATGTCCCTAGCCACGCCGTTAGTCAGGACTTCCTTGGAGTTCACCGTTTTAAGCTAACCGGCTTTTCCCATCTTGACCGAAAGATTCAGTTTCTTCATGGCCTCTTTGGATATGAAGAGACCGGATGCCCCAGTATCCACAAGCACACTCCTTGTGGTACCACCGATCTTCACATCTACAAATATCACCCCCTTAGGTTCCTTTGCTTTCTTGGTCTTGATCGACCCAAGGATCCGCAATGATCCCAACCGCGCCTCTTCTCACGGTTCATCCTCCTTGCATAAGGCTGCTAGCTTTCCTATTTTCAAACAATCTCGAGCCATATGTGGTCCATCGCAAAAGAAGCACTTGTAGGTGCATACCTTGCAATGGTATCCTCCATTGCTCAACTCAGGTTGAGTCCTAGGAGGGACCAATGATGGTTTGCCTCCGCTTCGAACGGTTGTACCAACTTCAATCTCCTCCACCATTGGCATTTTCTCTCAGATGAGAGTCTGGCTTAGTCGAAGATGACGGCTTGTATTCCACGAGGGACTCGACCACCGAAGTAGCCGTTGCGAGATCCGTTGCATGGCACCGTTTGAACTCTTGCTTGACCCATGGTTTGAGTCCACTTATGAACTAATGGAATGCTTCTGTCTCAATCATGGATAGGATTTGGAGCAATAGCTCCGAAAATCACTTCACGTAGTCGCGGACTTCGCCTTTTTTCTTTAGGCGCTTGAGTTCATTGCAAGCTTCCTCCTTTGCATATGCGGGATAGTAGTTCCGTTGAAATTCCTCGACGAACTAAGCCCATGTCATGATAGGGTCACCACACCTATCATCCAACCAACGACGCCACCACAACAACGCGTTATTGACTAAATACATTGAAGCGGTGTTTACCCGAGATGCGTCATCGTTGATTCTCATGGCCTAGAAGTATTGTTCCATGTACCACAAGAAGTTGTTCATGTCCTTGGCCACCCGCGAGCCCTTGAACTCTCTTGGCTTAGGTGCTTCAGTTCATAGATTTGCATGCACGGTGACCACCCTGTTCACGCATGCAGCTTTAAGCTCGGTGAGCTTGCTTTTCAACTCGGCCATTTTTGCGCACATGGCCACCATCATGGCCTCCCAAGTCTCATCCCATTGATGTAACTCATGTGTGAGGGATCCCAACACCTTGACATAGAGCTCTCCCATGTTGGCCTTGAGTTCTTTCACTTTGGCCAAGAACTCCTCCCTTCTGGTTTCCGCTCCTTCGACGGTCTAGTTCAAGTCGTCCATCAACGCTTGGACGTCCGTGACGGTCTCCTCTAGGACCGTTATTCAATTCTCTAGATCCCCCTTTAGATCCCTCGAGCTTGAGACAACACGGTTCTTCTTCGACCGGGTGGTCTTCTTGACTGGTCACCCCCAATCCTCTCGGTCATCGCCTTGAACGACCGGGTCATCAGCACGAGGATCAGCCATTGCACTTGGAATGATGGCTCTGATACCACTTGTCACAGGTCGGTTGTTTTCGATCGATCAATCACCCATACGGCCTTAGGATTTTCGATCCCAAGTCAACCTCACATACACACGCACAAACACAAGGGTCGTATGAGCAAGGAGCGAGTGTATTCTCTTATGAACGAGCTCAACACAATGAGGGGGAGGAACCCCTATATATACAAGTTCCGGTCTTATCTTGGCCATTGATCATCCCTCCGATCTAACGATGGTATTTGAATGCGTATCATCATTACAAGTCACACATTATGCCAATCAATGGCTCTAGGCCTTGGTAAAGCCCATGGGCGTGTGTCAGAAGCAAGATCAAGGTCAGTAGGGCCACCTGACATGGGGTAGGTGAACGGTCGCAAGTTGCACATAGGCTGGCTGAACATTAATCATGGGTCAATCGCGGGTCGTGCACGGGCCTTTGTCCATATTGCGCATGGGCTGATCGTGCGAGGATCATGGATCATTCATGGATTAGTCGTGGGCTACTTGTGGACAAGCCCTTGTGTGTGACACGGCCGCATCACAAATGGTCTTGGATCATGCTTTGTCCATGGGCCGTGTCACATGCATAAATTATTCCATTTTATCTTCACGTTTTGCTAATTCTCTCGTTCAATCGACAACGGGCGACAACATCACTACCAAATGACACGGAGAAGGTCAAGGAATGCTCCGAGTGTACAGCATATTTATAGGTTTTATTAGATGACATATCAATTATAATCATTCAAGGATATGCACAATCGAATGAGATATATACATGATTCTAAGAGATATGAAGAACCAAAATAAATATTCTATTAATAATGCTAGCAAGCTCTATTGTACATAATTTTTAGGTAGACGTTCCTCTAAATTTTGGGGTGTTAAATTAGCCCAACGTAATTTGACAAGTTACACATTAGTGATTAAAAACTATAAACTTTGAAGGGAAGAGATAAATTTTTGGTGTTGATTCCATTTTTTTTCTCCTTTCCTTTTCTTACCTCCTCTTCTGCGCATCGTCCACTCCAACTAAGATAGAACCACCATCATGTCCATCTTGGCCACGACAACATCATCTCCTACCCATCACTGTTAGGATTTGCCATACAATCATAAAAATAAAAAGCAGTAAAAGTAAGTAAGAGAATTCGAGACATAAGGTTTTATCCTGGTTTATCCTTAAACTAGAGCTACGTCCAACTAAGGATTCCATTATAATTAGCATCTTGCACCTCTATGTTACATCCCTCAACTGCAAGAAAAAAAAAAGGGAATAGATATATCCAGTTATTCATGAGTGTAAACTCAAACCGCCAATAAAATATAAAAGGATTCGTAAATTCGAAGTTGCTATTGATATTGCTTTTTTTTATTAACAATGGAGATTTGATTAAGTTGGCTCTCTTAACAAAAACTCTAGCATGACATACAATCTTGTTATTTTTACACATTAATCTCCACGACTACTTTCCGTTTGGGAAGAAAATTTTGCTCCTGGTCTAATCCTTAGCCCCTGTCGGACAGTTGTGAGACGTGAGGTGCTTTTCCATCCAGTTTTGCCGATGGAAAGCACGGTTCGAGAAGCTAATTAACTGCTGAAAACCAAACTCGTCAACACTGGTTGTGTCGGTATGTATGGAGATAGTGTCATGGAATGGTGGTTGGCTGGTGGTGAAGCGCTAGCAGCGCGGCCAACGGTGATGTTTGTGGCAACATCAATGTTGGGATCATTGTCATTGCTGTTGAACGAAAGAGTGAAGAAGTGATTATTACTTTGTTTGGCTATGACTAAGAAGGAAATCTGATGACCATTTTACAGGTGCTCAAAATTGTTGCTCTTATTAAAATGCAGAGATTAGGAAACATGTGGAGAAATTAATAAACAAAAGACCCCACACTAAATAGATGGAACAACTTGAAGACCCAAAGTGATGTTCACATTAGATCATCCACACGTTGTCTAGGCGATGAAAATCCACTATAAATACACGACCCACCAAAAGCTTTGTTCAATTGAGCCAACTGATGAGAGCAGAGAAAAATCAACCCAAAAAATGGCTTTCATAGCTTTCTGCTACTTTTACAGATTCTCTTCCTTTTCTTAGTCTCATCATCTTCATGGACATCAGCGACTTCCACGATTCAACATACCTTCTTTCGTTGCCTTTCAACTTAGTCCATGAACTCTATTCCTCTTTCCTCGTATTACACCCCAAATAATGTCTCTTCCTCCTCGTCTGTCCTCAACTCAACCGCGAACAACCTCCGGTACTTGCTCCTGACGGTGCCCAAGCCCATGATCATCCTCACCCCGCTGTCAGAGGTCCGTCTCCAGGCTGCTGTCCTCCGCTCGAGGCAGCTTGGGCTTGCCAGCCGCGTTCGGAGTGGGGGGCATGACTACGAGGCAGTCTCCTATGTCTCCCAGATTGAGCCGCCTTTCCTTGTGCTCGACCTGGCCGACTCCATACCATTGAGGTCGACGTCGCCCAGGGCACTGCGTGGGCCCAGGCAGGGGCCAGAGTTGGGGAGGTCTATCACTGGATTGCCAAGAAGAGCAAGATCGACGGGTTCCTAATGGGCGTGTGCACGAGCCTGGGCATCGGTGGCCCCATCACCGGACGGGCCTACGGGACAATGATGAGGAAGTTTGGGCTGGGGGCTGACAACGTGCTCGATGTCTGAATGGTTGACGCCAAGGGGAAGATTCTTGACCGGAAGGCAATGGGGGAGGATCTATTCTGGGCTCTTGGGGGAGGCGGCGGAGGCAGTTTCGGCATAATCCTGGCTTGGAAGCTGAAATTGGTCAATGTGCCTCAAGACTCTGACTGTGTTCTCAGTCACCAAGACCCTTGAACAAGGCGCGACAAAGCTCCTGTACAAATGGCAAAAGTTAGCACCGAAGCTGGATGGGAGGAGAGGCTCTTCATCAGAGTCATCATCCAGGCCTCGAGCACCAACCTGACGTTGAACCGGATTGTGACAACCACATATAAGGCCCTCTTCCTAGGAGACTCTGACACCCTCCTTGGGATCATGCGCAAGTGCTTCCCTGAGCTCGGTCTAAAGCGGGCCGACTGCACTAAGATGAGCTGGATCAGGTCGGTCGTGTACATGGCGCTGTACCCGAACACGACTGCCCTGAAGGTCCTTCTTCAGGGGAAGCCCCAGTTTCAGAGCTACTTCAAGTCCAAGTCCGACTTCGTGAGGGCCCCGATTCAGAGAAGGGCCTCCTGGGCCTTTGGAAAATGTTCTTGGAGGAGGAGATCCCAGTCATGATATGGAACCCATATGGCGGGGAGATGGACGGGCCCCCGAGTTGGCAACACCATTCCCGCACCGGCGCGGCATGCTGTTTAAGATCCAGTACACAGTGTCTTGGCAGGATGGGGCCGAGAACATGGCCAGGCACATGAGCTGGATCAGGAAGCTGCATATCCTTACCAACAATCCAAGAGAGGCCTATGTGAATTGCAGGGACCTCGATTTGGGCGTGAACAAGAAAGGTGTCAACAGCTTGATGGAGGCAACCTCTTGGGTTTTGAAGTACTTCAGGAGCAATTTCTACAGGTTGGTTCAGGTCAAGACCAAAGCAGACCCTGATAACATTTTTAGGCATGAGCAGAGCATTCCTCCTCTTCCTGTGAAGAGAGGGAGTTAGACATCATTGATTGATTAGTGCAAGATTTGATTGAACCTCTTCAGAGTACGATCTCATATCTTCCTGCTTAAGCTGCAAAAGACAAATTTTAATCCCTAAAAAGAACTTATCATCGCATTTATGGTGCTTCCAAATGCTTTTGGGACACGACAGCAAAAAAGGGTGGCTGTCAAATATGAACCAACACTATATATTTTTCAGAAGATTGATTATAAAATTTGTTTAATGACCTATGAGAAAACTGCTATAAAAATAAAATTGAGAAGAATAAAGAAATACAAGATTTACATGAAAAATCCTTGCTGGAAAAACAAAAGAGAGAGGAGAAGCAAAATCCATTATGGAAATTCAAGGATTATGATAGGTGGCTTGAAAAAAACTTAAAACTCTCTCTCTATCTCTCCTTAAAATCTATTAAATTGAGAAAAATAATATATATACCGCATGAGGGCCACACCCCCTACCAAGGATTAGTTTTGGGCTATGGGCATGGGCTGTTGCTCAAGCCCATAGCTACCAACATTAAACCTCCATTTAATTTCTCAAGTTCATTCACTACAAATTTCAATGCGGGTATCATAACTCAATTTGGGTTGAATACCCTAAAACAAAATTCAAGACATAATCAACAAAATTCCACCTTCACTTGATTTCCTTAATGAGACATAAGTAACAAACAATCTTCTCCTCCTACCAGAGTAAAACTCAGCTACAGCAATTATTAACCAGATTCCAACAATGCTCGAATTTGGTCAAAGTTGTTGACATCTGATTTTTAGCCAATGCATCATATAGTAGTAAAAAAAAACTTGAGATTAAGGGTCTCTGATTATGACAAGACCTAATTCTTGCCAAAAAGAGTCATTGTAGTGTTTTTCAAGTTAATTTCAATTTTACAGTGTTTTATCTAAACCAAAACACATTGGTTTTATCAATAAACCAATGAAGTATTTAGAGCTAACCTTTTGGTCAACCATTAGTTATAATTTTCCAAAAAAAATCGAAAATCTGAAAAGTCATCAAATCAACTCCTTTTTACCTTAATTTAACTTTGAATTTGTAAATTCTGTAAAAAAACAATCAAGAACCGACTTTTCCCAAATTCATGAATTTTGGTTCAAAATTGATCCAAAAACAAAATTACTTCCTCTCTAGCAATTTTTTAGGAAAATTTCCTTTACAACATTTGATTGAGAGATTGTTTCACATTCAATTGTCAAACCAGTTTTGAGATTTCAAGATGAGGATAAAAACGCCCCAATTTGAGCCCCCAATTAGGGGTTTCGGTTGATTCTTCATAAATTGTTCGAATTAGCCAAAGTCAAATGCAACTGTGTGTGTAGAACTCAAATCCAAAGTCAATTTTGACAAAATCACACCAATTGAATGTAATTAGACTAACTTGGTGATTTCATGATTGATGAATTCATGAAGAGTTGGTTCAATTGACTCAATTACACTTGACCCATTCTTGCCTAACATTCAATTTGACCAATTGAGGTTCAATTTGCCCAATTGAACTTCAAATTGTACACATTGGTATTAGTTCATGTCAGAAATATTCTAGAAATTGAAGAAATTAAAGCATTGTTTGTTGATTTGATCAAACCAAATTAATCTTAGTCAAACTGGATCGATCGGATTGAATTCAATTTGATTTGTGGATTAAAATCATTAGAATTTAGCTTAATTAAGCAAAATCAAGAAAACTAGAACAAAATCGGACCAAGAATTGAACAAGTTCAACCCGTTTTGATTGGCAATTTTTTCAGTGAGAAATCTAGTCAAAGAGCAACCGTTTGACAGGCAAGCTTGGGGCCTATTTCGTAACATTTTTATCTCTCCCAATTTTTATTTTTTTGTTCTTTGAAACAAAAAAAGAACGAAAATCCATTTGATAACGTTAACTAATTTTTTTATTTCCCAAAATAGAAAAATGGCCAAAGAATATATTTGTCATAAAAATAAATAGAAAAAATAACTTTTTGTTCTTGGGAATAATTTCTAGAAATAAGTTCTTTTTCTTTTTCTTTTTTTTTTCTTTTCTTCCTCCTTGGCCCCCATCGCCACCTGCCGTTGTTCGGCCACTACCACCCACCGCTCCTAACCGCCGACCACTACCAATAGTCGCTTGCCAAAGGCCAGCGACCGCTGCCAGCAGCAACCGCAGTAAGGAAGAATAATAGATAAAAAAAAATCTTAAAAAATTAAAAGAAATTCTACATTACAAAAAAAAATTATGGATCGTACCAAATGCATTTCTATTATTTTTCCATTCTAATAATAAAAGTTTTGTGTAGTTACCAAATGTGTTCTTTTATTCAGAAATTGTTCTATGAAATAAAAATAGAAAATGACTATGTCTGAAACACTGGAACAAAAGCGTTACAAAACGGACCCTTGGTCACCGACTAGTCCCTCTCCATATGTAGAAAATTACTAAACAAAAAACCCCATTTGGTGAAAATGACCGAAATGCCTTCATCCTTGTCATTTGAAATCAATCAATGATAGCATTCCTTAATGAATAAAGAATTGATCTTGATCGTTAATCATGAGCTCATCCTGGCCATCAATTTAACACCTCATCGGTCCTTGTGACATAAAACAAGCCAATAAGGTGATTTCTTAAGGTTTAAGGATCAAATTTAAGCCATTGGATCAATCCAATGGATGAACATTGTTGAGGGAGTACATATCCATTTTTCCCTCCAAAATTTGGGCTTCAGCCATTATTCACCTCTCTCTCTCTCTCTCTCTCTCTCTCTCTCTCTCTCTCTCTCTCTCTCTCTCTCTCCATCAACTTGCCGACCATCCTTGAGGTGTCCCTGTGCCATATGTCATCAAAGCCTCGCTTGAAGACCACCGACCGGCCATGTAATTGGCCGATTTCCCTCTCAGTCTTCTTCCTCGTGTTCCATGCTAGTAGTTAGTCTAGCAAGTTCCAGCGGCTGTCTGGTGGCCTCCCTTGGTGGTCATAGCCTTGTGACACCACTGCCATACTTATCCTTGACATCCTCGTGGCTAGAGTTCACTTGGATTACCGCTAGATCATCTTCAACTGATCAATTTCTTTTGATTATTCATTCCAAGCTTATCACGTTGAGTATCTTACCATTTGTTTACACATTTCAGTCACTTGCTGAACTCTCCGTGGCCAATCCATAGAATCCTTGAAGCTATAGCGTTGGCCAGATTGCTCAATCATATGTCAAGGAATCAATAATCAAGGTTGGTACACAAAAGCTTGATTAATTATTATCCGAAGCATGTTAGGTTCGAGATTTCTGGCTAAGCCATTTCAACATGTTTTAGTCCTGAATGAGTGCTTAGATCAATGTAAATTGAGCAATCCTTGTTTTGGAATCAATGGATGATAGTTCCATGCATGCTAGGATGTCAAGTATATTTGGAGTCCATAGAGTCATTGAGCTTAATTAGATGATGTGACCTAATTAACTTTGAGATTAGAAAAATATGTCAACTAATGAAGTGATCCTAACATCCAATGCTTCAATTTGATGGGTTATAATCTGAAATTGGAGGTCATTTGCTAGATCAAAGTAATTTTGAAATATAAGATTAGAAACTTAAATTTTAGAGTTCAATCTATAATTCTCGTTTCTAGACCAACCTTGTTCTGTTCTCTGATTTTTTCTTTTTTTGTTCCGAATCTGAAAATTTTGTCCTCATGAAAGTTGTAGGCAATATTTCAATCTTTCTAGCCATAAAATTTAGTAAAATTCTGAGGTTGTTGTTGCTTTTCTTTTTTTTTTTGGGTTGAAAAGGAGGATATATTGCTATTCACGTAGGGAAAAAAGAACAACCCTTAACTAGGGCTTCAGTACAAAGCATGTCTAACATAATTTGAGGAGGAGAATTGGCCCAGTTTGGTGAAAGGGATCCTCATATGTGGGCCTTCGCGGCCCAGTCAGCTAGGGCATTGGCTTCACAGCGACAGTGCTGCACCTTTAGGTTTGGGAAACAGAGTAACAACACTTCGCTTTCGGCAAACAGGGCACGGCAATCCCACAGCGGCAGACGGCACCGGTTGATGGTTTCCATAAGAATGATGTTATCGGATTCCAACAACAGGTGAGATTCAGTTCTTCCTTGCTGTAATAGATCCTTGAGAGTACCTAATAGTGCTTGGATCTCCGTCTCGAGTGCAGATGTTGCTGGAACGCTACGGGTGAAGCCTCCGATCATTTTGCCGGTGTGATCTCGAGCAATACTTGCGATCGCTCCCATGTTATTTGCAATAGGAAAGGCTCCGTCCACATTTACCTTCACGATGCCCTACTGCAGTGGGATCCAAATTAGATTAGGGTTCAGCTAAGTGTTACCTTTACTCGATTCCTGCTGCTGGGTTCTGATATTGAGTTGAGCTAGAGTGAGAGCTGTATCAACAAGCTGGTCTGGGTGGGTGCGTTGATGGTGAAAGACAAAGTGGTTCCGTGCTTTCCAAATTTGCCATAAGAGGGCTGCGATGCGCTCAAAAGCTGGTATGTGCGTCTTCTATTCTATTAGATCAGCTAGCCAAGCATCTATGCAGTGTGTTCTGTAGGCTGCAATGTTGATCTGCACTTGGGGATGGCAAGCAAAATGGAAAACCAAATCCTGAGTTTGATCTGTTTATCTAGTTCCTGCTCTAACCGATTTCGCTTTTCAAATTTCGAATAGTTAGAGTCACTTTTTGCAAAAACTGGAAATTGAAATTTTGTTCATTGCTGTCCAAGAGGGTAGACTAGAAATTTTTAGGATCATATAGCAAAAATTAGGGGCCAATTTGGTTAACCATCAGACAAGGTCAATCTCGGCCTACAGAGCTATTTTTATTTAAGTCCCCAAGAAAATCTGCAATTATCCCACAAGGAAGGGCTTATTTGGAAAAAAAATTCAAAACGTGAAAGTTGTCAATAACAAAATGAACTATCTATTTGTTAGATTTGGCGGGATTTTGAAATTCCTAGACACTTTTTTCTGGATTTTACAAAATCGGCTCAGTTTTTCGGGTCAAAATTGGAGCCATGTCAAATCTGGGTCAATTTCGGATCTTTCGGGTCAAAGCCGAGTCAAGTGGCCTAAGCGAACTTTGGATTACACTTCCTAATATTTCTGAAAATGATTAAATCATTTCAATTGGACCTTGTTTGATATATTGATTAGGTCAATACACAATCAGTCCAAATTTGAATTAAAACTGGATAAGTGGCGATACTTTATGGCTCACTTCATCAATCGATTGATTGTTGTGAATTAAGGTCAATTGACCTGAATGCATGTTTAATTATGGCCTTATGCATGTGATTGTTAGATGAATGATTAGCCTGATGCATGCCTCAATGGGTAGCTTAAAGGGAATTTTTAAAATTTACCGACTCATGATGTTGTTCATCGCTTTGTGCATGCAAATGGCGTCCGATAATCATTGGTCTTAATTAATGAACCCCTAGCTTATTAAGAGGCAACATGGGGGTAATCGGAATGTATGAATTCGAAGGCTGATTCCGAGACCATTCAATGATTGCTTTGGTGAACATTCTTAATTGATTTGATCCCTTGAGTGCATGTCATATGAATGAATGAATGAATGAATGAATGAATGAATGGGCTGAATGGAAACCGGCACTACCAATGACGGCCATATGAGGCGATCCATGGACGAGATGGCTGAGGATCATGAAGATAGTGGCAAAAGACCAATGACCATTCCAGTCTCATTTTTGTAATAGTTAGTTTAACATCAGTTAATCATTCTTAGAATTAGCTTCAATTTCAAGTTCAATTATAACTAATAATAATAATAATAATCAACTTAGACTTAGCCTCATTTCTAGATAAACAACTTAGGCTTAGTTTTAATCAATCAAATAGAATTAGGCCTGCTTTAGTGATCAGTATTAAGCTTTTGAGCGCTCATGTCTCGAGGCTCAACAATAAGGCCATGTAATAATCTACTTGATGAGCAGGTCATTTACATTTCTTGCTCTTAGATAGCCGCTTCTAAATTCCATGGGTGTTTAATTCTCACACCACCTTTCAATAAATTGTTTGTTAATTTCTTTTTCTAAGTTAGAATTAGGATTAACTTAGAATTTTAAATGAACCCTCCTACAAAAAAAATTTACATGGACACTTAGTGGATCAAGACCTTTAAGGCCACAAAATGTACACCAAGATGGCATGATCACCCTAGAAAACAACCAACTGATTAGGTACCAAAAGTGTGCTGATAGAAAAATTGGCATAATCAAATCCCGGTCCCTAAAAAGTTCTAGGGGGTAAGTACACTAGAAGTGTCAAAAGTTGTGTATAGCACTCATTTTAGTGCCAAAAAAAATTTTCGGATCATTTAAGTACTAAATTTTATTAAAATTGATCATTTGAGTGTCAAATTTTATTTAAAGTGCACACTTCAGTGCTAGTCATTATTAAAAAACGATCACTTCAGTGCCAAGCATGCCACGTGGACTGGATTTTTTAAAAATTTTGCCAAGTCATGTTATAATTTTAATTATAAATGCCACATAATCAATTTGGTCGGAATTTCTCGTCGTTGGCACTAAAGTAATCATTTTTTCTCCTATTTAGCACTTAAGTGAGCTAGCAAAACCTTTTGGCACTAAAGTGAGCACCGTACATAACTTTTGGCACTTCTAATGTGCTCATCCCAAATTTCTAGTTGCATAGAAATCAAGAAGAATCTACTGCTTCTCGTTTGGATTCTAGCCATTCCCAAACAATGGTTAGTGGCAACTCCTAGTAAGATCTATAGGTTGTTAAAGAACTTAAAAGAAATCTCGTATCATGCGAGATATTAACTTGGGAGAGTCTACGCTCTTGATTGACGAACTTTCTTCGGTGATTGAAAAGATAATGTATTCAAGTCGTCTTTTCAAATGAACCTTTAAGACTATCTCTTCAGTAAATTCTTCTAAATCTATTTGCCTTAGGTGGCTACTTGAGAGGGAAGGTCACAAAAATAGCTGAGGCTTCGTCAACATATCAACTAGATTATATTCTGTTTCATTCTTCAAGACCTTGATATAACCATCAGCAAGAATATCATGATATTGCACGTCAATGTGCTTTATCCTCTCTTGATATATCTGATCTTCAGTAAGATGTGTAGCACTTTAACTATCACAATGGACAACAATCACACCATGATCCACACTGAACTCTCTAAATAAGCCTCTTAACCATATGAGCTCTTTAACTACCTCTGTAATAGACATATACTTTGCCTCTGTAGCAAATAAAGTAATCATATGCTATAAAGTAGTTTTCCAACTAACTGCACAACCTCCAACAGTAAAAATGCACACAGTCAAAGACCACCTCTTATCTAGATCATCACATAATCAGAATTTATGAAGCTAACAAACAACTTAGAGGGAGTGAACGCCCTTAATAAATTTTGATGATCTTGTGGAAATCAGTAACCAATATAAAATTAGGTTTAGCAGATACATCTAGTATCACGAGGTGTTGATGTGTGAAAATAGATAATACATAAGGGAATAAGAGCACACAACAATTTATTATAGTTTGACTTTATCACCAAACTTATGTTGAATACTCAGATTAATAGCCACAAGTCAAGCTGGATAAGTTACAATTAGCAAACACCGATCCTATCAAATGATGATCGGTGTTTGCTAATTGTAACTTATCCATATTGGATGGAGTTAACGGTGTTAACAAAAGGAATTGATTGGACATATAGGACAAGTTTTAGAATTTAATGGTATTTTCTAAAAGTTTTAGGACGTGCTCCGGTCCTTCCAAGGGCAAGATCCTCGCGAGGCAATTTAATTAATTGCCAAGTGGGCGCGAAAGATTCCACCGTGAGGTGGTGTTTTTATTTTTGGAGCCATCACCGATCTACTCTAAGCCAGTAAGAGGCCAAGTAATAGGTGGTAGGTCGTTTCTTTCTACAAACCAAAAACTGGGCCTAGAAATTTGGTAATGCTACATGTCTAACTAATGCTTAGAGTTGGCACCTGTTCTCCTTGTTCCCAAACATTTCCTATGATAGTTTTTTAATTTTCTTAACCTTAATCATGCACAATTAGGCAGCCACGCATAGTCAAATTACAACAAACACAAAATATATATAAAAAATCACATGAACCATACAATAACACAAGAAATAAAGTACGGTAATTATAATGCATCAAAAGTGCAATAAGTAAAACCCAATATAAGTTGGATAAAGAATACACATGACGCTATCGTAAAGATTCAGGATAGGACCCAAGAGCAATGCTCAAAATCAAATTTTCATGCATTTACAACAAAGCACGTATGCATTCAAAACTAAATAGTGATAATAGAGTATCTAACGAGATAACATGTCATTAAACATTCATCCGTAAAATGCAATTTACCACTAAATGCAAATCTGTTTTTTCGTCATTTTTCAAATTATCATTCTTTCTTTCTTTTTTTTGGTCATTTTCATTATATACGATAACATAATCAATATCTAAACTATACTAAAAGTGTGCAGATAAATTATAAATGAACAACGATGCTACACATTTGACAGCGGTATAACACGAACATGCAGATATCTCCTGGGAATGATAAAACGATGTAATAGGACCAATCCGAGACTGCTCGGGACTCAAATAATGGTCAAATGAGGACAGTAGACTCGCTGTCCAGCACTTGAAGCTTTCTGGACAGTGTGCTCAAAGAGGTTATTTTGCCCATTAGACAATTTTGAACGAATAGTCGAACGTCCCGACACAACAACGGACCCTCGGGACAGATTGAGACCACCTCAGGATCCCACAAAGGGCATCTACACCCCTCTCAAAACCAGTCACGATTCAACGTCAATAGGCCAAACCGAGAGACCTCAAAGGAAACCGAGTTCAATAAACATGTCTTAAACGACCAAACCATTGCAGTAAACAATCCTGAAGATAAACAGCACGTATGACATTAAAGCTTAAGTTAAACAAGCTACAGAACTATATCCGAGTCAGTGGAACCGAGGCAATGAGCATGCAACACCCACAAGGGCGAGGCGATGGCAAGCCGAGCTACCGTAACCCGTCTTTCAACTATGGTTCCAGACTCGGAGCTCTCGGTGGATTAAACATAAGTAAAATATAGGAAGAAGTAAGCCGACTATACCTTAAATAAGAGAGACGAGGCAGGCTTGGATTACACTCAACTGAAGGACACACGCCCGACCCTCAGCCTCGAGGACACGCGTGACTCAAGTTGTGGGGAGGGCAATTTAAGGGACTGCAGAGAGAGTTAGAGGGAGCTAAGAGAGAATTACTAAAGGGAAAATGAGTAAAGAGGAGAGATTTGAGAAGGCCCGCTAAAAATATCTTGAATGGCCTTATATAGGGCCGGCCACTATGGGTCTTCGCCCCATAGTGCAAAGTCCATTACACGTACTTAAATGCCTTGGAATGCGATGTAGAATGCAAATAAACTAAGCGACATTAGTATTTTGGTGTAGGGGTCGAGTTCAACCTTTACTTTTCTTATGCAGGTCTATATGAGCCAAAATTTAGATGTGAATAGGCGGTTTCTCTCATCATGCAAAATCTTCATCTTAAAGGAAAGGAAGAAACAGAATAAGTTTTTTTTTTTGGTAACCGAGGATTTGCTTGAGACCCCTTCGGGGTCACCGCCCGCCAATGCCCGGTTGCACCGTCAGACGTCATCACAAGCCACTCTTCAACGTCACTACCCCGGGGGAGACTAGCACAGGAAAACATAATAAGTTGTGTTTCACGTTAGGGTGCGAAAATCCTCAACCACAAGGCGACTCCCTTCTTAATGAATTTTGTGATTAGACACAAATTACGGACAGTAATTTATTTTCTGCCCCACGAGACCCAGCAGCTAGTCTTGGCTCTATTGGGACGGCCCGATCTCGCTTACTGCGAGGCATAAGGGTAAAATGTTTGCCCCGAGCGCATTGGGCGCAAAAATGGATTCCACACTCCACCTCGAGTACATTATTTTGTTTTTCTATTTTTGGCTTCACGTATTATTAAGATTATTACTATGCGAGGCTGGTCATGTCAATTCCCATTCCTCGCCCCGCCCCATCGTTATCCCTGGCACTAGTTGTGTAGGAATTTTATTAGGTGTGATCTACTCTTGGGATGAGATATGTGACAAGTTTCAATTTGGGAAGAAAATCTTGTTCCTGGTCTAACCCTAAGCCCCTGTCTGACCGATGCGAGATGCTTTTCCATTCGGTTTTGCTGACAAAAAAATTGGTTTGAGAAGCTTATTATCTGCTAAACTAAATTTGTCAATGCTGACTGTATTGATACATAACCCTTATACTACAAAGTATATCTCACATTGATTGTAGAAAGGTCTAATGGTCGGTTTATAAGTATGAGAGAAACCTCACCCTTCAAGTTAGCTTTTGAGGTGAAAGAGGCTTAAGACCACCCAATACTAGTATCAAAGCTCGAGTTGTCAATAAATCTAGACCCAACAGTCATACAGGAGAGTTATGAGTTGTTGTGACTCTGACCCAAGCTCCCAATGTATGAAGAGGAGATTGTTGAGGTTGTCTCACATCAGTTATGGAAGAGGCTGATAGTTGATTTATAAGTATGAGAGAAAATCTCATCATTTGAACTTGCTTTTGGGGTGAGAAAGCCCAAAACCACACAAAAACTATATATGACTTAATTAGTCAATCCACCTTAAGCCAAAACTCACTTTGTGTCGCCAACAGAAGTGTTTGCAGAGACGATGATGTTAGGGGCATTGTTATGGCAAAAGAAGGAGATGGTAATGAATAATATGATGTTGGGGGCATCATTATGGCAAAGGAAGGAGATGGTAACGAATAATATGTGAAACCACTCACTTAAGTGCCAAATCGAAGAAAAAGCAAAGGAATGAGATGGTAATAAATAATATGTGAAACCGCTCACTTAAGTGCCAAATTGAAAAAAAAAGCAATTACTTAAGTGTCTCCGGCAAGAAATATGACCAAAGAAAGTACAAGGCTTTTATAATTGAAAATTTTATTTGAGGTGGCATTTTTTGGAAACTGAAATAATTACTTTTTTTATCGAGATTGACACTAAAGTGATCACTTTTTAATAACAAATGGTATTGAATAATCATTTTTTTAACATAGCCACATTCCAAATTGAAACTGACACTTAGGGCCTATTTGTTAGGAACATGAATTTTTTATTCTTTTGTTCAAGGGAACGAAAAAAGAATAGAAACGTGTTTAGTAAAACATTTGTTTCCGAGAATAAAAGATCTATTTTTTTTTGCTCTCGGGAATATATTTGGAATAGAAACAAGAAGTAGAAAAAAAAAAAGTAGCTTCTTTTTCTCGGAAACAATCTCTAAAATCAATTTTTCTCTTTCTTCTTTCTTCTTCTTCTCTTTCTTTTCTTCTTCTTCTTCTTCTTCCTTTTGGCCGGTCGTCGGCCTTGGCCATGGCCGGTGTCGATGACCGGCAAGATGAGGGCCAGCGACCTTGCCGAAGCGTCGCCGGCCCCTAGAGACACCAAGCCACAACGAGGCTCGTCAGCCTGAGCTTCGTCCATGGCCTAGCAACTCACTTGGCCACCAACAGGCCATCGGCGAGGCTTGGCCTCACCTAAATCTAGCGAGGCCAAGACTCGCCATGGCCAGGCTGGCCTCTAGCGAGCTTGCCGAACCTGGCCTAGCCAATCGCCAGCCACCGTTGTGGCCGGCGACCGGCCAAAGAGAAAAAGAAAGATGAAAAGAAAAAGGAAAAAAATAAGAAAATATAACAAAAGAATTAAAAATAATAAATAAAAAATCTAAGAATCCTACCAAACGTATTTCTATCCCGAAAATAGAAATTTAGGGAAGTTACCAAACGTGTTCTTTTACTCATAAATTATTCTCAATAACAGAATCAGAAAAAATCTTTTCTCATAAAAAATTATTCTCCAGAGTAGAATGATTACCAAACGCGCCGTTAAGTGATGAATTTAAAAAAAAAAATAGTACTTAAGTAATAAAAAAAAATATTTGACACTTACTAGTATCTTTCTTCTATCATGACATCTGTTTTATGCTTTTCAAAGAAAAGTTAAACATATCTTAACGCTTAACATATTCTTGGAAACAGCCTTCAATCTTTCAACTAATAGGATTCCCTTGGAAAGTTAGAGATATAGTAATTAAAAGAAAAGTTAAAGATTGTTTAAAGAGAAGCACAAGTCGTAAAGTATGTTAACGCAAACCAGCAACTAATTTAAAGAAAAAGCACAAGTCCTAAAGGCTTTTCATGTACTTATTTTGTCCATGGTAATTATAGCGAGTAGCAGTAACTAAAGATTTCACCAGGAGAGAATACCATCTTGATGAATAGAATAAATATTCATGTATAAATGGGTTTTACATTTAAATTTTTTTCCAATAAAGACATTACTTTATGTAGATGCTACCGTGCCTCCAAGGCAAACATCCGTCTATGTGATTCAATTTTTCTCCAATGATAGAGCTGGGAAACGACCGATTCCAGGCCAGTTTTTCAGCATAACAAGTTCACTTTCTGGTTTCAATATTTTGGTGCCGAGACCTATCAGATAGTTCCGGAATTCCGCATCAAGAGCGACCTTCTCCCAAACTGATCAATTCATATGACTATTCGCGTGCTTGCTGGCTGCGGAATAAGAGCAAAGGAAACGAGTTTCTTACCGTTTTGATAGGTTTACGTGGCATAACCGTTAAATAGTATATTATGGAAAACGTCTGTCTTCAGCTCGACGGTCGGACTAGGGGAGGCTGGTTACCTTTTACTTGGCTCCACACAAGGACTTCAATCAAATAATGCATATTCACCAGAAGTTTTTGTAATAATTACATTAGACGACCCCACGCTAAAATAATGAAAGACCTTGAAGACCCTAAGTGATGTCGGCATTAGATCATCCACACGTTATCTAGGCCATGAAATTCCACTATATATACCGACCCATCAAACGTTCAATCGAACCAACTGACGAGAGCAAAGCCGAATCGACCCAAGAAATGGCGTTTCACAGCTCTCTGCTGCTTTCACAGATTCTTTTGCTTTTCTTGGTCTCATCGTCTCCATGGACCTCTGCGACTTACCCGATTCAGCAGACCTTCTTTCGTTGCCTCTCGACCAATTCCAAGAACACTGTTCCTCTTTCCTCGTATTACACCCCGAATAACGTCTCTTCCTTCACGTCCGTCCTCAATTCGACTGCGAACAACCTCCGGTACTTGCTCCCGACGGTGCCAAAGCCCGTGATCATCTTCACCCCGCTCTCTGAGCTCCATGTCCAAACTGCTGTCCTCTGCTCGAGGCAGCTCGGGCTCACCCTCCGCGTCCGGAGCGGGGGCCACGACTACGAGGCGGTCTCCTACGTGTCCCAGATCGAGCCCACCTTCGTCGTGCTCGACCTGTCCCAACTCCGGGCCATCGAGGTGGACATCCCCCACGGCACGGCGTGGGCCCAAGCAGGGGCCACAAATGGGGAGGTCTATTACCGGATTGCTGAGAAGAGCAAGGTCCACGGGTTCCCGATGGGCCTGTGCACGAGCTTGGGCGTGGGGGGCCACATCACCGGCGGGGCCTACGGGTCAATGATGAGGAAGTTCGGGCTTGGGGTCGACAACGTGATCGACGTCCGGATGGTCGACGCCAAGGGAAAGATTCTTGACCGGAAGGCGATGGGAAAGGACCTGTTCTGGGCACTCAGGGGAGGCGGCGGAGGCAGTTTTGGCATAATCCTGGCTTGGAAGCTGAAATTGGTCAATGTGCCTGAGACTGTGACTGTGTTCACGGTCACCAAGGCCCTCGAACAAGGCGCGACGAAGGTCCTGTACAAATGGCAAAACGTAGCGCCAAAGCTCGACGACAGGCTCTTCATCAGAGTCATCATCCAGGCCTCCAGCGCCGACCTGACGGCGAACCGGACAGTGTTGACAGCTTACAACGCCCTCTTTCTGGGAGACGCGGAGACCCTCCTTAGAATCATGGGCAAGGGTTTCCCGGAGCTGGGACTGACGCGGGCCGACTGTGTCGAGACAAGCTGGATTGGGTCGGTCCTGTACATTGGAGGGTACCCGAATACGACCGCCCCGGAGGTCCTCCTACAGGGGAAGCCCCTGTTCCGAAACTACTTCAAGGCCAAGTCCGACTTCGTGAGAACCCCGATCCCCGAGGAGGGTCTCTTGGGCCTGTGGAAGATATACCTTGAGGAGGAGGTGCCGTTCATGATATGGAACCCATACGGTGGGGCGATGGCCCGGGTCCCCGAGTCAGCGACACCGTTCCCGCACAGGCGAGGCACACTGTTCAAGATCCAGTATGTGGCGACCTGGCAGGATGGGACCCAAAGCATGGCCAGGCATATGAGCTGGATCAGCAAGCTTTATGACTACATGGGAAATTATGTCTCCAAGAATCCAAGAGAGGCCTATGTGAACTACAGGGACCTTGATTTGGGCATGAACAAGAAAGGTGTCAACAGCTTGATGGAGGCAAGTTCTTGGGGTTTGAGGTATTTCAAGAGCAATTTCTACAGGTTGATTAAGGTCAAGACCAGGGTGGACCCAGATAACTTTTTCAGGCATGAGCAAAGCATTCCTCCTTTTCCTGTGAAGAAAGGGAGTTAAAGAGTGTTAATTGATTAGTGTAAGATTTGCTTTGACCACTTCAGAGTTCGATGGCTTGTGCTTGTTCTTTCTTTTCTTTCTTTTCTTTCTTTTTCCTTTCTTTTTGCTCTTTTTGATTTTGGCCTTTTCCCCCCTCTTGGGAGTAACTGCATGTCAGTGTGTACTGTGAGCATATAATCAAATACAAACATCGGTTTGCATACCCCTCTCTCTCTCTCTCTCTCTCTCTCTCTCTCTCTCTCTCTCTCTCTCAATACTTCCATTTTCTAATGTTGATCTCATATCTTCCCGCCTAAGCTGTTGTTAGCTGGCCCCAACAAAGGGGCAGACCCAGCCAACTACTTCATCCTCACACATCAAGCCCTACATCGGAATAGCAATAAGCTGAATCTCTCATGTAACTATTGAATTCGGACTTAATGGTAACTAGGCTTTGATATTAATATTTTGTGATCTTTGACTTGTTTCATCCCAAAATTTAACTCAAAATCCTCCATATTTATAGACCGATCATAATTTCATTCCATCGGGACCGACATAGGATAATCCAAACAGCTGTAAAAGACAATCGATATTTTCTTAAAAAAGCTAAGCATTGAATGAATAACCCTACCAAATGCTTTAGGGATGTCATGGCCTAAAAGGGTGGCTGTCATTGTCGAACAGGAACCAGCATTATCTATGTTTCCCAAGTTCGATTACAATATCTGTTTATAAAGCGGCGTCAGCATCTTCTTTGATGTCTCCACGTGTCCTACGATATAGAATCCTAACTTAGGGTTTGACGCATGGGGAAATTCACGAATCAACTTACTGTACCGCCAAGCAAATTATAGCCGCTGGGTAGCCAATAGTGCATTTGCTTGTCAAATCACGTCCTCAATCAACTTCCGTATAAATTGACCAAAACGTATAGCGACCTTTTCCTAAGGATGTGTGTGGGAAAGTCAATTTGTGTATCATGACATGGGAAATAATTCAGTTGAATCACATGAAAGGCACTATTCCATTGCCCACGTCATGAAGAGGGAGTTCTATTTACTCTAACATTGATGATCTTTTATTTGGATTTCTTACCCTTTTTACGTCTTATGAAATCACGTGAACGTGGGAGGTGATCTATCCATTTCAGTTTACTATTACCATGTGAGTGCGAGGAGTGAGGAAACCTTGTGACCTTTCGGTTAATCATTCAATGCTTATATATCATTCCCATTTCTTCTGCCTGTCTAATGTTAGTTCTTCTACTCCTAAGATTGCCTACTTTTTTTTATGAGTAATCGCTTTATTTTTTGTTTTCATTTCAAGTAAATAAGGATGGATTATCCGAATCTTTGACAAATATAGTCTCTCCGAATGCACGCAAACTACACCATTTGTGCGTATTTAGTAAGACTTCATTCACAGGCCCTAGCATGGGATTGTTTGTTACATTTGAACCAAATGTTTGACCACTCAGTTAACTCTTTGGAGATTACATCAGTACTCCAGCACTCATATGAATTTCCGAAGGATGGCTTCTAGGACAGTCGATTTCAATTCTTTTCTAGGTTAAGTACACTTGTTTTATTTTTCCACTTATGGATTAAGTACACTTTCAGCCGCAGTCCTCTTATCTTCTTTTCATTCATCCACATGCGAACTCCAATATCTTATATCAGCAATTCGGATGATTATGTTCCCATGATAATACAAATGCTAGGAAAATTGTAATGTGTAACCGATAGGGCACCGTCTTCCGTGATATAAAAAAGCTTTAAAATGGAGGAAAGAGAGGGAGGCTGGCACTTGCAAAGTTAACGAACCTCGCCAGAGGCCAGGCAAGGTCACTCAACCCTTGCATGTTTGTGGCTACAAAGCGGACTTAGTTGCGTTTACTTAGAGTTGATGACAGGAGACTTGCCAAGGTGTAACGAGGTCCGCTCTGCTCTCACCTTCCCATTGCGAGGACTAGCGGCCGCGGCCAGGCCCTCTTCAGCTATATGCGGGGGCCAGCCTCCCCTCTCTCATGTAAACGTTGTCACATCAGCAAGCGGATGGCAATGAACGCGTTAGATATCCCTTGATTGAGGAACGGACGGCATGTAACACTTGATCTCTGTATCCCTTCGTATCCTTCCAAGCTTGTCCTAGTATCAGATAGCGCATTCCAAATATCGAATTGAGGGCATTGAATCACTACGTTTAATTTTACTACATGAAGAGAGGCATGATGTCTTGCATGATGTCACTTTACCAGTCAATTAGGAGCATACGCATGGCAACCAAGAGCCGTCGTGAGTCAACAATTATAGACAATTAAAGCATGGGTGAAAAGATTTTATTGACTAAAGTATGCATGGGCAAAATGATTTTGTTACCATATCATTAACAGCGTCCCATGTACGCTCATTAATAAGACTCGATTAAAAAACGGCAAAAGCAAGATTGATACAAAATTTGGTAGATAAAAACAATCACCGAAGAATATTCCCCTTCACTGTGCCAGGCTAATCTGCACGAGGGGTGGGAGTTAAAGTCCTTGATTAAGCAATAATTTGTGAAGCGGGAATGGACTTAAGTGTTATTATAGCGGAAAGGCGTGAGAACCCCACGAGGAAGATTCACGAAAGGTCGGACGTAGGGAACAAACTCATGGTTGGTTGGTCATGGTTGGTTGGTTGTCGAAGTGAAGACAAACTCCCCAGTAATCGTCTGGTTTCACGGATATGATTAACGTGAATTATGTGTTTTGGCAATTTGCGACTCGAGTTGGACTTTGGGAATGGCATATGGCGTTCACACATGGGCACGCATGGTGTGGAAATTCCAGAGAGTTGTTGAAAAGGGTCGAGCCAAAGGAGAGAGGACAATGAGAATTTAACAGAACCGGCAAAAAAGATGTCGATGATGCATTCAAAATCTTCACGCCGAATTAAAGAATAGACGTTGATTAGGACCCTCCCAATTTAGTTATGATACACTACCAACTAGCCTGGAATATTTAATCAACTTTTTCCTAATTAGCCTATCAAAGTATTTTTTTTTTTCTAGAATCTAGCTACCGGGTACCATTTTCGCTTCGCTGTTAACAGTACATCCCAACCCGCCCTCCCGATCCGGTCAGAGCGCTGCGCACACTCTGGCCCGTCTCCCTCACTGTGTCACTGTTTCCTGTTACTTTACTATAGCACAAGCATAACCATGCGAGATTGGTGCTGCTTTGGTGTGATGTGAATGATAGTTCACTACCAACCAAATAAATGCAATCCTAACACATACAAAATAGATATTTGAAAAATTGTATGTAATCATTGTCAATTTTACTGTCGGCTTCTATCACTGTTGATTAAAACCAAAATTTGGTCATTTTTTGGTGTCTAATAGATTGAAATCCCGAATCAAGAAATTCCATCTATGTTCAAAAATCTCATTTTATCTGGATGGGGATCCTTAATCAGTATTTGATATTTCCCTGATCTACGTTTTTTGTTTACTTTTTTAACTATTTATTGTGGGCTTGATAACATGCTATACAACATTCTTCTCTATTATTAACCTTAAAAAAAGGCTCGCTCGATTGGCTCCTTAACACCATTTTTCACGTTGAATTGACTACATAATCTTATACGGGTTCCACTCTTGATTTAACATTATTTCTTATCATTTTTCTTTCTTTAGTTTTATTTTAATTTTACTAAAAGACAAAACTACCCACATCCCTTTCAAACACTTTTTTTCATCTTGCTTCTTCTGCACTCATTATATCACAGCATTTCCTTCATGTATGTCTTCTTCTTAAGTTATCTCCATTGTTGCAAAACTGAACAAGCACTAATTGTATATCAAAGTAATGAAATATTAATTGTCTCTGCAAATTATTACTTTATTTCCCTAAATTATCCTCGCGATTGAATAGCGACTTCGATATTATGGTTGATGTACGCATTATACACAATTTACTCATCTTTCATTGCACTATTTTTTTTTTAGTGCATTTGGAAGACAATATTATTTTTTGCTTACATATATTTATTGATGATGAATCTGCAAAAGGAAAATAGCAATCAATTGCGTCTACAAATTCATTTGAAACTTTACCAAGTAATTTTTTTTAACTCCACGAGATCTTTTGAGTAGCATATGGACACATCCTCTTGCTCAAGGTTATGTTATCTCTATGAAAAAGGTCAAACAAAGACAAATATGTTCTTTTTTATTGCGATAGGGGAGGTGGTTATCGTGACCGACATAATGTTTCTATTGCAAGTCAGAGGAGAAAGATCGTATTTCATTTGATTGACTATCCTCTTGAAGAAACAAACATAAGAAATATAAGAAATATCCGACCGTCGAGGAGAAAGATTGAAACAAAAGGAAAAAACAAGAAACAACATAAGAAATAATCTTAAATCAAGAGTGGGGTCCATAATGATAATGTAGTCAATTCAATATGAAAAAGGGTGTTAGGAGCCACACATTTTAATAAATGTTATTTCCGAGAAGTATAGATAATTTCATCTCTAGAAAAATTAAAGCAAAAGAAAAAAAAACAAGAAAAAAATGTAAGAAATAATCACAAATCAAGAGTAACACCTGTAAAAGATAATGTAGTCAATTCAATGTGAAAATGGGTGTTAGAAGCCACAAAGGAAGTGAAAATAGGGCGAGCCTAAAAATTAAAGCATGTTTTCCTTCCATAATTGCTCGCAAATAATGGAACGAGCAAAACCTTAAAAAGGAACATATACTCTGCTGATCAAATGCCTTTTCAAAAGGTCCTTTTACATTATAATAATAGAAACAGGTCCTTAAGAAATCAATGATCCAAAGAGGTATTTGATGGAGTTAAAAGCAACTGTGTTCCTTGCGGTTTACTGCAATACGATGGTTATGGGCTCTCCGCGCACGATCCTCTCACTAAAGAAGAAAACTGGACCTCGAAACGCGGCCCTGGACTATCATAAGCTGCCCAATCGGAATTTGAAGGTACGACTTATCATTAAATAGAAAATAATTATTTAAAAAGTCTTAAATCTATCATACGGTGGTCCATTCTATGAAATCCTTGATTTGGACCCCTATTTAGATCGTGAGGAATGGACTAAAGATCAGTACGTTAGTAACGAGGATAGACTGTAACTCAATCCTAAGGATTGTTCATAAGCTAACTAGCTGATTAGGGGCAAGATGACCTAGGATAAGGATTACAATAAACCGAAGTGTTCGACCGTGAAAGGATCGTTCAACCATAAGGATCGTTGTGGACGATCACGTGCAATCACAAGTCAGTCAATAAACGGGTATATATCGATTTAGCTCGAGTATATACTGGTAGCAGGTGACGCTGCACAATCAATATATTGTTCGCGAACGACCCTAATTCGATCCTAAATGACCATGAGTTTAGGGCAGGTGATCGATCCTACTTGATTACATGATAACCGATGGTTATTCATGAATCGATCAAGCTCAAATAAAAGTCATGCGTAAAACCTTAAACATGTGTTGAAGTCAGTTTGAGTCTAGTCGCATGAGCTCCACCATGCCGCCCAAATTTGCGTAGGCCGCGTTAAAAACGTTCCGATCAAAACTTAGCCACTAAGGGTGCGCATGACAAAATTTCTAGAACATAAATTGATTTCTCAATTTTTATTGCAGAAATTGAGAAGTTAAAAATTTTAGTTTCTGATTTTTTCTTCAAATCTATTTCTGGATTAAAATATGTTCCAGAAATAGAAAAATCGAATTGCGTTACCAAATGGATTTTTGTTCCAAACCTATTCCTGGGAACAGAGAAATAGAGAAATAGAGAAATAGAAATTTTATCATGCGCGCCCTAACCCTAGTCCAATTATGGGTATTAATTGTAGATAGTATCAAGACATTCCTATCCAATTGAAATGATTTTTGTGAATCCATTAATGCATTAATTTGTGAACATGGACTTTAGCAGACCTAGAGCTTAAACCAATTTAGCTTCTTGAGATTTAATTGAGATAAGACAAAATTTTGGGAGGCCATTCAAATGGCATATGCAGCACTTTGGATGAAGACAAGGAGGATTGGTCAATTTTAGCCTTGTATCTAGCCAATAATTGAGAATTGAAAAAGAGATCTTGGCCATTGCTCTTGGATGACAAACTTGGCAAGATTAAGTGCTACGATTCCTTCTTACTCTTCAAGTTTAGAGTCATCATGAAGGAGGGACAATAATGCAAGATTGCATTTAATGCATGATGGACATCCATCTTTTCTTGCTCCTCCTTGTTCCTTACGTTTCTTTCTCTCTCTCTCTCTCTCTCTCTCTCTCTCTCTCTCTCTCTCTCTCTCCTCCTTCTTCCATTCCTTCTCTTGCCCGTCCGCCCACCATCCGCCTGCTCGTCGCCACTGCATGCCCACCGCCCATTGCCACTACTGCACCACCGTCCGTCCGCCATGCTGCCGCCATGAGCCTTTAGCCACCATCGACCACCCCTCATTCTTGTCTTAGTTATTTGAAAGTAGATTTTCTAAACGTCAGCTAGGCCATTGTGTTATGTAACTCAGATTGAAGTCTGTTTCTAGCATCTTAGAGCTATCATTGGTAAAGGAGCTCATATCCGTCGAAATAATTCGTTTAGGCTTAGATTATTGCTTGGGTTAGGAAAATTTATGTGATTATTGCTTGTAGACTGTTATTGTTACCTAGGTTTAATCTTCATGTTTGATTGTTATGGTTGGTTGTATGAGGTTATGTGATGTGGTATAATATATGCTATAACTATTGTTATTGAATAATCCATTGTGTTGCTATTAGTTTTGATCTTCAAGGATTATGATAGCAACATGGATAAAGTCTTCACATATAGAAGTCCACAGGCCATAGTTGATGCTTGAGTTCACATCGAGCCTCTGAAATTAGAACGGTGTTGGTTCTTGGACATGTGTAGAAGCACGCCAAGCCGAGTCACTCTCTTTGTTCAGCAATATTAAGGCATATCGTCCGATTCAGGTTTGAGATAGGCTGGTGCTCGAGTGTAATGTGTCAAGCCACGATTCTAGTTTCATGCTCGACATATTTTATCGACGCACTTACAATAGGTCATGAGTTACACATCGCTTGGCATGCTATTGGGGCATTCATACTTTAGACTAATATGAAAAATAAAACTAGTTGTGCTTGATTTGTATGGTCACATGAGGGATTTCGTCACCAAAGGTTTTGAGGGATGATGCCACCACTGGGAGACATCAGAGGGTAATGCCTAGAGTGTCCCAGATGCCATTCACTGGAGTGTTATATCGGAACGATTCCCAAAAAGATGCCCTACGGGGATTTGGGTGTCGTCTTTGATGGAGCGAGATGATGTCCCAGAGGTTCCCGGAAGAAACGGAGCATTTCAATTATATGTAATTAATAATTGAACTTGAGATAGCATAATAGTAGTGAATATTATGTGATTCTTGAGGCATTAAACGTGTGCAAAGCATTTGAACATTATGTGCATACTTTAGAAGTTGTTTTATGGCTAGTGCATGTTCGTTTTGGCCTTACTTGAGATGTGTGAGACACGTGCATAATTTGATTGTCATTTTTAATGACTTGGAAAGCACGTGGATGCTATAATTGTCATTATTTGTGACATAACCGGTATGTGGACGTTCTAAAAGCCATTAATTGAGTCTCGAAGGCTTTGGTATTATTTTAGATGCTAATATTCAACACGTGGAAATATTATTGGCTATTAATTGCACTATTTGTAGCATGTGTGAATTTATATACCTTTATTCAGGACTCGAGGGACTTATGAATGAGATTGAAGTTGTTAATTAATATACTTAGAAAATGTCATGAGTAAAGGATATCTCGTAGTTTTTGATAAGATGGATGTCTAGGTAGAGAATAGGTTCTCTCATGTATATAGTTAAGGCAAAGCATAGGCTTTACTATTTATCTATCATCGACATGTTTAGGTCAGGTAAATGTAAGGTTTCGATACGAGGCATCCGCCTATAAGAGGTTTAGGTTATTTACTTATTGAGTTTTCAATTCATTTATTGTTGTTTAACCTTTTCGGGCCAATAGGTGTGGACCCTCTACCTCTCTGGTTCATGCGCTTTGGTGATCAATGAGCATAGAGGTCACCATCATGGATGTGTTTAGGGAGGACACCGCTTTCCAAAGGATTACCACCACTGTCTGGATCAATGAGAGGTATCGCAACCTCATTCCACATAGCTATTGTGCTTGGTATGCTTGATTAGATGGGGATCTCTTCAAAACCCTCCGTGGGTTTCGTGGTCCACCCGAACCGGACGAGAATGTTGGCCTGTCAGATAATTCAGTGGGTGATGCCTAGGTGGCAAGTTCTCGTATGAGAATCACTTTTGGTTAGGTCTCATTAAAGGAGATAGGCTCACCCCAAAACTTGAAGAGCCCCCCGATATATCTTTTTGTGTGGAGATGACTAGTCAGAATGGTCCTAAGGATGGGCTTGTAAATGAAACGTCCAAGTATATAAATAAAGCATGTAAGTTATGTCATATATATGTGTGTTTTCCTTACTATCCATTGTTGTTGATAACCGGATGATGGAGATTGCACGCTTCTGCATGTGCTTAATGGAAAGATAAAAATCAATGTGACGGCGATGCCTCCTAGGACGTCGCAAATTAATCCTGACGTGGCGGATGTTGCATTCTTGTGGCAAGGATAAAGTCCGAGGCGTGACAAATTCAGTCATAAATTTTTCGATTTTGTCAATTTCCTTTTGATGATTTATCAATATAATTCTAAACCGTTAAATAATTTATCGATTTAGTCATAAACCTTTCAATGATTTGCCAATATATTTATTTTGACTAATTTTAGCCAAAAATCGCTAATAGGACAACTAGCGTCCACATCTAAAATTTCTTGTCAAAAATTAACGGAAATGACTACATTAACAAATTGTCAAACTATTTAGTTTAAATTGGTAAAATATTTTATTACTGAATTAACAAAATCATTACCAATTTTACTATTGATTAAGTCTATCAATTGTCGATTATAATTAAAATGTTGTCATTTTTGGGTTTCAACATATTGAAACCCCGAACCAATGCGTTACTACAATCACATTTAGCGTTAACTTCAATGGAGAACCTCTTAAGTACTTTCAACCCTCAAGAGGACTCAGGCAAGGGGATCCCTTATCTCCTTATCTCTTTATTATTGTGGCAAATGTCTTTTCCTCATTGATGAAGTAAGCTGTGGATAATGGAAGCATTGAAGGAATTAGGCTAAATCGAAGATGTCCTACTCTTTCTCACTTATAATTTACCGATGATTCAATTTTTTTCATGAAGGGTACTATTCTAGAATGTCAAAATCTGGCCATGATTCTGAACCAATATTGCCTAGCGGCTAGACAAGAGATTAATTTGAATAAATCGGGAATATTTTTCAGCAAGGGATGCCCTCAATCTTTGAAAGATAATATGGCAAGGGAATTGTGGGTTCCTATTATTGACAAAACTGGTAAATACCTAGGTATTCCTTCAGATTGGGGAGAGTCGAAAAACCAGATGTTTGCATGGGTCCTTGGGAGAATCAGTTCAAAATTAGAAAGTTGGAAGGAGAAATTGCTCTCTAAAGCTGGAAAAGAAGTCTTGCTAAAAACGGTGGTTCAAGCATTACCACAATACGCAATGTCTGTATTGAAAATCCCGGTTTCCATTTGCAAGGCTATTGAACAGAAAATTGCTTCATTTTGGTGGAAGACTAATGAAAAGAAAGTAGGCATTCATTGGAAGAGATGGGATATATTGAAGACCAGGAAAGATAGAGGTGGGATGGGTTTTAGAGATCTTCTCTCTTTTAACAAAGCGATGTTAGGGAAGCAAGCTTGGCGGCTGGGACAAGAACCATCTTCTCTTTGGGGCAGATTGTTTAAGGGGCTATATTATCCTCACACAGATTTCTAGCATGTAGCAAAGGGCCTTCGACCTTCATGGGGATGGCGAAGCTTGGTTTTAGAGAGGGATTATATAGTACCCCAAGTCATGTGGAAAGTAGGAGATGGATCTAAGATTAAAATCAGAAAAGATAAATGGTTGCAAAGAGGTATTATGGAGGGTCCAGTGAATGTTAATGAACCCTCTTTAGTATCAGAACTCATAGATAAAGAGCAAGGCAGATGGGATGAAATGACCATAGTAGCACACTTTGATGAACATTTAGCTGAAGAAATTCTGACTATCTCAATTAAGCCCCAAACAGAAACAGATCAGCTAGTATAGACTGGTACTCAGGCAGGCAAATATATAGTAAAAAGTGCTTATAACTACATCAAGGAACATACAAAGCAATGCAAGGTAAACCAAGCCACAACTTCATTTCAACCTCCCCCCTCACTCTGGAAGGATATTTGGAATTTGCACACTCCACCCAAAATAAGAATATTTATGTGGAATTTATGCCAAAACGCTCTCCCAACAAAGGATAACCTTGTTTCGAAGGAAAATACTACCTGACCCCATATGTCCATTATGCAATTATGAGAGGGAAACGGTTGAACATCTCTTCCTGTTGTGTTCATGGACAAGACAAATATGGGACAACCCTGTGCTGAATATAAAGATATCAAGTCAGGGCTTGACAAGAATAGAAGAATGGTTTTGCAATCTCAAGAAGAAGGCAACATACTCTTCAAACCTGCACTTGGTGGCTGTAACGTTGTGGACTATTTGGAAGGCCCGAAATCAAGCCATCTTTTGGGGTAGAGAACCAGAGGCGTTGGCCATCATGGATTCAACACAAGCAATTCTGAAAAGCTATAACCAATGGAATCCAAGGATGGGTGGATCTAGAGAAAAAGAAAATGCCGGATCTGCAAATAGAGAAACCCGAACAGGGATTAGTGAGCCAAATGAAGAGCTGAGACAGGGGAACAGGGAACTGAGGGAGGAGCTACAACCTGCGAATCGAATGCCGAGACTCAGAGCAGATAATGGATTAGAAAACAGAATAGATGAGCTGAACGGAGACATGTGAGTAGGGCCAAGCGGTGAGTTGAGCCCGGGTAACAGAGCAGCGCCAGGAGCCAAAGTAGAAGGCAGCAAAGCACAAAGTAGAGCCGAAGAACTGTGCCTCGGATCGAGCGGAGACATGCGAGTAGGGCCAAGCGGTGAGTTGAGCCCGGGTAAGAGAGCAACGCCAGGAGCCAAAGTAGAAGGCAGCAGAGCACAAAGTAGAGCCGGAGAACTGTGCCTCGGATCGAGCGGTGAACTGAGACAGGGTAATAAAGCGCCGGATGTAGAAGGCTACGCTAGTTCAATGAGCAGAGAAGGAAGAGGGGAGCTGCAACCGTGACCTCAGTACAGATTTGAAACTCGCGAAGCTGCTTGCTGGAAAATCCACGAAATCGGCAGATCTGCATCTCGTGAAGCTAACCCATCTCAGACATGGATTCCACAGCCGGAAGGAGCCTTGAAGATCAACATAGATGGGACGTACGTACCTGGTTCGTTGGGGAATTCCATAGCTTGCATCTGCCAAGATTCGGGGGGGGGAGGATGGTGGGAGGAACGACTGAAGCGATTAGAGCCTCTTCCCCTTTGATGGCTGAAACCCTAGCTTTATGGGAAGCCCTCAACTTTTTCTTCCCTAAAAGACACGAAGTGCTTATTTTTGAGTCAGATAGTTCGCAACTGGTTAAAGAGATGAACAGTTTATAGCAATTAAGTTGGGAAATTCAACCTATTGTCAACAAGTGCAAGGAAAAAATGCGAGCCTTTTCAAATGTCCAGATAGTCCATTGCCCTAGAGAGGCCAATCTTGTTGCAGACTGGGTAACTAAAGCCCACAAGAAAAATTACTTACCTCTGAATTGGGTCTTGTCCCCTCCAAAAACTTTATTGGATCTTTTATGTAATGAAGCCCATTTACCGGGCCTCTCATCTTTGCATACTTAATGAAATGTTTCCGTTTCTGACCCAAAAAAAAAAATGCCTTTTCAATTTCGACCAAAGAAAAAGCCTTTTCCAAGGGTCCTTTTATGTTATAATCACATTAACAGATCCTTAGGAAATCGATGATCCAAAGAGGTATATGATGGAGTTAAAAACAACCATATCCGTTGCGATTTACTGCATTATCATGGTCATGGGCTCTCCACGCGTAGTTCTCTCACTAAAGAAGAAGACTGGACCTAAACAAGAAGACCGAACCTCAAAACACGGCTCTGGACCTCATAAGCCGCTAGTTAGAATTTGAAGGTACGACATTTGCCATCATCATCAAATAGGGATGATTATCCAAAAAGTCTTGAACCTACTGTTTGATGGTCGGTTTACTCATAAACGTTTAATTTTGTCAATTTAGTTCTAAACATTTTGATGATTTACCAATTTAGTTCTAAACCTTATGATATTTGTCAATTTAGTCCTAAATATTTCGACGATTTCCCAACATAGTCTTTTCAACAAATGTTAGCCAACAAATAGCGGACGTGGCTGACATCCATATTAGTAATTTCTCGCCAAAATTAACTGAAAGAATTACATTGGCAAATTGTCAAAAGGGTTTAGTTCAAATTGGTAAAATTTTATGACTGAATTGGCAAAATCATTATTAATTTTACTATTGACTAAGTTTGTCACTTGTTGATTATAACTAAAATTTGGTTATTTTCTGGTGTCAACATATTAAAATCCCAAACCAAGAATTACTTTCTCTGTTCAAAAATCTATTGGGAAGGGAATCCTTGAACAGTATTTGATATTTCCCTGATCTACGTTTTTTGTTTACTTTTTAAATTTTTTATTGTGGGCTTGATAACAAGCTAGACAATAGTCCTTTCCTACAATTAACCTTAAAAAAAAAAAAATGAAAGCATGATTTCCTTCCATTATTGCTTGCAAATCCTTTCACATCCCTAAACGGATCAAGCATAAGCTTAAAAAGGAACGTGTATTCTGCTGATTTAATGCCTTTTCAAATGGTCCTTTTACGTTATAATCAGATGAACAGATCCTTAAGAAATTGATGATCCAGAGAGGCATGTGATGGGGTTGAAAGCAACCTTGTTGCTTGCGAGTCACTGCACTATCTCTTCTACAACAGTCATGGGCTCCGTATGCGCGTTCCTCCCGCTAAAGTAGAAGACTTGGGGCTCAAAACGCAGCTCTGGACCATTAAGGGGGTGCATGACAACCATTCTGTTCCAGTAATAGTTTCTGGAACGTAAATGATTTTTCTATTTCTATTTCTGAAGAGTTTCAAGAAAATAACCGTTTGATAACGACATAAAATTTCTACTCTAAAATAGAAATTCGTTTGATAACGACACAAAATTTCTTTCTTTCGACGGCGGACCGACGATCGGGATGGATGGACGGCGGCGGCGTCGGACCGGAACTGGCGGCGGCAAAGGGCCGACGATCGGCGACGGAGGGCGGCAGCGCGGCGACATCGGGCGGGGCCGGCGATAGGCGACCGCAGCGGTGGCGGCGCAACCATGGGCGGCGGCGGGCGGCCGACGACGACCGGACGGCGGCGGCGGCGGCGGCCGGGCGACCGGAGGGCGGGGCGGTTGGCGACCGGGAGGCGCGGCGGCGATCGAGGCGGCGGGTCGGCGACCGGCGGCGGTTACGACGGCTACCGGCGACCGAGGGCGTCGGCGACCAGGGCGGCGTCGGCGACCGAGGCGGCGGCGGCGATCGAGGGCGGCGGCGGCGATCGAGGCGGCGGGCGACCGAGGGCGGCGCGGGCGGCGACCGGAGGGCGGGTTTGGGCGACGGCTGGGCCGAGGGCGGCGGGTCGGCGATTGCGGGCCGGCGACCGAGGCGCGGCGGCCGGAGGGCGGCGGTCGGCGACCGGAGGCGGCGGGCGTCGGAGGCGGGCGGGCCGGGGTCGGAGATCGGCGGGCGGCGACCGGAGGGCGGCGCGCATGTCGGTTTGAGGCGGCGGGGCGACCGGGATGGGCGGCGGCGTCGGAGGCGGCGGCGGCGACGGCGGCGGGACGAGGCGGCGGCGTCGAGGGCGGCGGCCGGCGACGGCGACGGGAGGGCGGAGGCGCGGGACGGCGTCGGCGATCGATCGGCATGGGCGGCGGCGTGTACGGCGACCGAGGGCGCGGGCGTCGGCGACCGGAGGGCGGCGGCGACGGCGATCGGAGGCGGCGGGCGTCGGCGATCGGAGGCGGCGGCGGGGCGACCGGAGGCGGCGGCGTCGGCGACGGCGACGGCGTCGGCGACCGAGGCGGCGGCGGCGGTCGGCGACCGAGGCGGCGGCGCGGTCGGCGGCCGGCGACGGCGGACGGCGGTCGGCGACGGGCGGCCGGCGACCGGAGGGCGGCGGCGGCTGTCGGCGGCGGCCGGCGACGGCGTCGGCGACGGGCGGCCGGCGACCGGAGGCGGGGCGGGCGGCGGCGGTCGGCGACGGTCACCGGCTGACCGGAGGCGGCGGGCGGCGACGGTCAGGGCGACCGGAGGGCGGCGGGCGGCGACGGCGGTCGGCGACGGAGGCGGCGCGGCGGGCGGCGACGGCGGCCGGCGACGGAGGGCTGGCGGCGGCGGCGCGGCGTCGGCGACGGCGGGCCGGCGACCGGAGGGCGGCGTCGACGATGCCGCCGGCGATCGGAGGCTGCGGCGACGGCGTCGGCGACCGGAGGCGGCGCTGTCGGCGACGGCGGTCGGGCGATCGGAGGCATGCGCGGCGGGGTTTGGCTGACCGAGGGGCGGCGGTCGGGGACGGCGGGGTCGGCGACCGGAGGGCGGCGGCGGGGCGGCGGCCGGGCGGCGGCGGCGTCGGCGGGCGGGCGGGCGGGCGGCGGCCGCGGCGGGCCGGGCGGCGGCGTCGGCGCGGCGGGCCGGGCGGGCGGCCGGCGGCGGCGGTCGGCGGCGGCCGGGCGGGCGGCCGGCGGCGGCGGGCGGCGGCGGGCGGCGGGCGGCGCGGGGCCGGCGGGCGGCCGGGCGACGTGGCGGTCGGCGACCGGAGGGCGGCGGCGTCGGCGGCGTTTTACGACGACCGGGGGCGTAGCGATCGACGAACGGTGATCAATGATGGCGAATGAAGGGCCAGATTAACGAACGATGAGAATAATTTTTATTTCGATTTATTCCGGAAATAGAGAATTAGAAAATTTTAAAACTTCGATTTCTCTTCCAAACCTATTTCAAATAAATCTATTCCGAAATAAAAAAGCTGAATAGGTTTATCAAACGAATTTCTTTCCGAAACAGTGCGAACGAGAAAACTATTTCTGAACAAAATTTTGGTTATCATGCACCCCCTAACAAGTCGCTCGTTCAGACTTTAAAGGTACAACATTTGCCATCATAATCAAATAGGGATGATCCTTGAAAAATCCTAAAATTTTTATAATCAATTCAATTATAAATTTTCATTTTTGCCAATTTAGTTATAAATATTTTGATGATTTATCCATATAGTCATTTCAGCTAATTTTGATCAAATATCATGACGGTCCCATTTAGAATGGTCGATGTCTAGGTTAGCTATTTCCAGTAAAAATTGACTAGAAGGACTACATGGTTTAGGAATAAATTAACAAAATTGAAAAATTTAACACCAAATTAGCCATTGTACAATAGGTTTAGAAATTCTTGACAATTTTCCCTCGTCAAACAATTTCCATTAACATATTTTCGTATCTATGTATTGCTCAGGCAACATCTTAAATGATGTATTTCTCAGTTTGGATATCATGATAGCAAGTTGAAATAGATTCACAAAATGATAATTTCAACTAAAATAGGGAGAGTTGTTCAAAAAATAATAAACCTATTATACAATAGTCAATTCAATTCTTTGATCAATCTAGTTAATTTAATCATAAATTTTGAAATTTTGTTCAATATAATTTGTCTAGCCAATTTAGGTTGGAAATAGTTGACGTAGTGGTCCAGTCAGTGACAGTCATCTTACATGACACAACCGGCATTGATCTAAGCTATTTTTGCAATTTTTTTATTTCATGTTTTTTTCTTTTTTTTCCCTTTCTTTTCTTTTTTTCTTCCTATTTTACTGTTCATCTTCTTCCTCTAGTCGCCAGCCACAAGCAAGCGCCACGACATCCTCACCAGCCATCACCAAGTCCTAGCGACCAGTGCAGGAAGAAGATAAATAGTAGATATTCGCCATTGGAAACTAGATTAATTAGAGGTTCTTATTGGCTAGCTTCATTGCAATAAATGAAAAGGATGCCAATGTTAATTAAAAAGCAAATAGGATTTGTTTATTTCATGAAAAAATGAATGATTTGGACGTTTTTATTGCCTACAAAAATAAATGAAGTTAAAAAATATTTTTATCGTCCACAAAAATACTTACAGATATATTATTGTTTATGAAAATATTTTCCATTAACTAATTTTTTAAAGCAGTATAAGTAGTTGTTTTTAGAGGAGAAAATCTAAATGATTCATTTTTCGCGAAATAAATAAAGCCTCGTGTTATGGAGAAACTTATTTAGATCATAGGAGGTCAGGAAAGATTTGATTTAAGTTTAAAACCTTCGAGAGATTTATGCAATAATATGATTGTTGTGTTGGAGATTATAACTTTCCATTATATCTTGTACCAACCATGACAACATCTTTCAAATTTTATTTGCATTTAGTCCGAATTTTTCTATAATTTATTTATGTCATGGGCTTGATTGAGATATTGTCTCTATATAACGGAAATGAAATGATTGGATTTTTGAATACTCGGCAAAACCAATCAATTTCAAGTCGAAAAGTGGATATGCAAGTCATTCTCATTAAGGGATATGTGTACCTGACCAGTCGATATTTTTTGTAAGTAAATATTATACAGAACTAAAATGCTACAGGAAGCAAATGTATATGAGATAAATCGAATGAAACATACAGTAATTCTGTAGAAAATATAAATAATATGAAATATCATCTAATGTTCATGTACAAATTAGTTTCTTAAAATACTACGTGTAGAAAATCCATATTAAAAAATGTAGTTGTTTTTTTATTATATATGGTAGAAAACCATGAAAGATGAGTAGACAGGCATACGCCTAGTATGATATGAAAATGGAACCAAAGTGAATAATTTTAGCTCTCAACTCCACTTTCAGGCCATTTGGATAGATGGAATTTTTATAGCTCCTCCCACTTGAAGTCTTAGAGGGCAAAAATTTCAGACTACGTATTTCATCGCCCTAACAACTTTTATGGGCAATATTTCTTTTGATCTTGTGTAACTTTTCGAGAAATCTCATGAAAAACATGAAGTTTCTACAGATAGGAGGAATCGAGCAATTGTAAGGTGTCTTCTGTTATTTGTCCTGTAGCAAGAAATTTGCAAGGGTAAAACTTCCGAAGTGCATATCTCATTGCTCCCCGACAACTTTTTTGGGCGATATTTCTTCTGATTTTGCATAATTCTTTTGAGAGGAATCTTATGAAAACACAAAATTTCTAGAAAATAGGAAGAATCGAGCTATTAGAGGGTGTCACCAGAATTTGGCAAGAAGTTTGAGAGGACAAATAATGGGAGTAACAGTTTGATTCCTCCTATTTTCTGAAACTTTCATGTTTTCCTGAGGATCATCTCGAAAAGTTATGCATAATCAAAAGAAATGTCACTCAAAATGATCATCATAGCGATCAGATACACACTCCAAAAATTTTACCCTCTCAAACTTCTTGCAACAAAACAATTAATTGGGAGACATGTTGTATTAGCTTGATTCCTTCTATAGTCTACAAATTTCATGTTTTTCATGAGATTTCTTCTAAAAAGTTATGCGGAATCAATAGAAATAGTCGCCATAAAAAAATTATCGAAGCGATGAGATACGCTCTGAAAGCTTTGCCCTCTCAAACTTCTTGCAACAAGACAAATAACGGGAGAAACGCTCTGAGCGCTTGATTCCTCTTATTTTCTAGAAATTTTGTGTTTTCCTTGAGAATCCTTTTGAGAAGTTATACAAAGAAATTTCACCCAAAATTTACGTCGGGTAGAGAGGTGTCGGTATTTTTCTCTTGTGCTAACTTCTGATCTATTTCTTGTTTGTCCACTACATGGATACTCAAAAACAATTCAATTGTTTTTTAACAAAGAACAGACGGCTTTTTACCAGGTAGAGTCAAGAAGGAAGGAACAGCACAAGCTGGCGCTATCCCAGCTGACCAACCATACATTTGGGCCGACTGTCTTTATGAAACCACCCCTATTGGGAGGAAGGCAAAAGTAAAAATTTTTAAGACAACAGTCTCATGCGATGTACAGAAGAATTCTCCATTGGCAAAATCTCCCACTGCTCACGTAAGTAATTTCGTATAGGATGAAGCTTATAACAAATATATGAACATAGACCTTGCTTTAGATTTCATGACGCAGGACAACAATAATAGTCGACAGGTCTCAAACTTTGAACAGACAAATCTGAAGGAAAATGGGTTTTCGTTTACCATTGTTTCGGTTAGCAATCAATTTGCAATTTCAAAGTTGTAGAAAACCCGAAACCTTTTGAAACGTATAAATGTTGCAATGTCAAAGTATTTTTTTCTCAATCAGGAATGGAAAAAAACATGGTCCAAGGAAAACATCCACGTTAGATTAAACTAAGTATGTTCATTTTACCTTTCTAGGGCTGGCATTGGGTGAACATGCAAAAGAAAAAAATGCGAGGCATGCATTGCACCCGTATTGTTACCTTTGGACAACGTGCTCATCTGTTAATGTGTTTCTTGCGTGTTTTCTGATGTTTCGATCCCTTAAGAGTGATAACGTCTGACACTACTGGTGAATCCCAACCTTTACGGCGACAATTTCACTCATCTCTTCACTCGTTGGGCAGTAAGTCCCTATCTCATGGCAATGTCCTGACCCAATTAGAACTTCAGATACCCTTAGCTTTTGAACCATTTCTCTTTTGGATAAAAGGCCATGATAATTCAGCGTGTCGGCATGTCGACTATTTGTCTAGCACTATTACGCTTCCACCTTGATGCGGCTAAACACTCGAGCTACTCAGGCCTCAGTTGAACCTGGTTGAGCTGAGTTCAAATTGGCCGGTTGAACTCGAGGAGCTCACGAGTAGCATGCCTTGCTTGCATCTCAAACAAGAGGCTTCCCAGTCATGATATTTTCGAAATAAAAGCCCTAGTATTTCACTTACGTAAATACATTCATGTTTTATTTTCTCAAGATGTGCAAACGATTCCAATTTCACAGGGAGCCGGTAGCGAAACAACGGGATGCTACGACATGGCTTGTCCAGGTTTTGTGCAGATCAGTACCCACGTTCCCGTTGTATCTGTGTCGCGAAATTTCAGCGCTTATGGTGTGAGTCTATACGACGTAGTGACTCATGTTGAACGGGTAAAGCCCTTCCCTGTAATCGAGCAATAATCTGCGATCAGATTTCTGTTCTTCTTTTTTGCACCTTAACATCAGAAATCCTATGTTGCGGTAATGTGTTATTACCTCATCTACACGACATCCATAGGGAGTATGTCAAACTTTCTAATTACTTCTTCTCAGCTGTTTGATGGTACATACCTTTTTGACCGATGATTTTCGTGACAGGGCCACGAAGGATCTCAGGTGTTCTATTCTGGAGATAGCAGAGAACTGATGGGGCTGCTGGTCTAGACATTTGTTCCAAAATTTCGGCAGCGGCGCGTCGAGGATAAAAGCTTAGGAGGACAAGTAGGCCACGCCCCTAACGGCCCGAGCCCTCCGATGGGGAGCAGTCACTTCCCGGACCTCGTATTCATCCACTCTAGCTACATCCGACTCATTACCTACATGAACAGCAACAAACAATTGGTGCTTCCAAGTCCGAACGGCACGGTGACTCATGCGGAAGTTCTGCTCTGTTACGATGTGCTCGATGAAGGAAATTTGGGAGGCGTTACAAGATGTGCCACGACGTTGGGTGAACCGGGTGCAATTGCAATTGAATGAGGTTTTTTTTTTATTTTTTTAATGAGGTATTTAATGTGGCAAAAGAAAAATCAAAGAATCATCTTTTCATTTATCGGCGATTTTCCAACGAGGCAAATTCCTTTGCTTACTCACAGAACCTCGTTCCAAGCTCCACTGTAGCTGTTGAATCTCTTCAAAGTGCAATTTTCATTAAGTCAATTAGGCTTCGCAGCTTCACTTCCCTATGGTTTGATCAGAGTAATAAAATAAGTCATAAAAGGAAAAAAAAAAAAAAAGGAAAAGGAAAAAAATGAAAAACTTAGAAAATTTCATTAAAAAAATTGCAAAAACCATCCACATTAGTGGTGGCTAAGCCACATTAGACAGCTAGCATCCACATTAGTAATTTGTAACCCAAATTGGTCAAGAAAACTACATTAGAAAATCATCAAAAAGTTAAGATTAAATTGTCAAATTAAAAAATTTAAGACTGAATTTGCTACTATACAATGGGTTTAAGATCTTTTAGACAATTTTCTCAACAAAAATTTGTAGGATGTGAGGGGACCATGCTCCTTTTCTCAATCTCTTTATCCTATAAAATATTTTGTTTATATCTATTTCACCACTTATCGCTTCAAAAGAGAGATGAAATTCCCTGTTCTTATTTTGTGCAAGCATGCAATGGAGATATTATAGACTGCACTGACGTATACAAACCATCAGCTTTTGACCATCCTTTTCCAAAAAACCACGAGATGATTCATGTACTTGTCAATTACCGTCTATTTATTGTCGGTTTACCAAATTTCCCATTATCCGTAGATCTTGACAATGTGGTAGCATTTCCACTCATTTTCACATTTGGTGATAAAACTAGTGAAATATATGGTGGACAGTTGCACGCGGAATGGTCGATAAGTGCACATATTCTCATAAGTCCTTGTCTTCTTCCACTTAGATATTGCTGCCTCCAATATAAGTTGACCTAGTATCTTGCTCGCCATCTGCTAGAAATTTAGGCGTCCTTCGTTTCATCTCAATGAAACACTTGTTTTGGCCAAATAAACCAGCACACACGTCTTATGAAAAACCTTTTTCTTTATCGACATGGAATATCATAAACATTTGTCATTCTTTCGTCAGCAACTATGAACAAAAATGGAAAAAAAAAAAAAAGTTAATGAAGGAAAAAAAAAGTAGGATTTAGACTCCATTTATTTTACGGAAAATGAATGATTTGAAAAATATTTTCCTAAAAATGATTACTTATATCACTTGAAATAATCAGTCACTTAAAAATATTTTCATTATTGACAATAATTTGTATTTAAATATTTTCATGGATAGTAAAAATATTTTTCATTCGTACATTTTTATAAGTAATAGAACCGATTTTTTTAGGAAAATTTTTTTCAAATCATTCATTTTTTGTGAAATAAATGGAATCTAATCTTATCGTAGATTCTAATTTAGATTATTGGAGGTTAGGAAAGATGTAATTTAGTTTGGAACCTTCAAGAGATTTATGCGTTAATATGACTGTACTTACCATTATGTCTTATGCCAACCATGAACATCATTCAAAATTTTCTTTCCTGGGATTTAAGCTGAATTTTTCTCTATAATTTATATCTGTCATGGGCTTAATTGAGATTGTCTCTACTCGACCAAAATGAAGTGATTCAATTTTTGCATTAGTTTTACTAGGCAAATTCAATCAATTTCGAGCCCAAAAATGAATTGGACCTGGTCCATCTCATGCAAGTCCTTCTCATTATGCGGCCCCTCGTTCAAACTTCTTGTGCTTAGATGGCACATTGTTATCTTTTTCCTTCTTTCACTCTCTTTATCATTTCATCTGTTTATATGTAACTCCCCATTTAGGAAATATTTTTTCCAATTTTTTTTATGTAAAAATTATACAGATCTAAAATACTTTAAGAAGCAAATGTACTGGAGGTATACCAAACAAAACATACAACATTTCTTGAGAAAACATAAACAATATGAAATATCATCTAATGTCCATACATACATACATACATACATACATACATACATACATACATACATTTAAAAATGAGTAGGAAAATCTACATTTAAAAATTCAGCTATTCTTTTATTATATTTGGTAGAAAACCAATGAGTAGGCAGGCATACGCCTAGTATAATATGAAAATGGAAGCAAAGTGAGTAACTTTAGAGCACTACTCCACTTTGAGGCCATTTGGTTAGACGGCATTGTTATATCTCTTCTCTCCCTTGAAGTTTGAGAGGGGAAAACTTCCTGAATGTGTAATACTCAATAACTTGTGACTCATCATCTTTTCGGGTATCCAATATTGAATGGTGAAACTTAAAAACACATCGGTCTCAATAGGATCATTAATATCCTCTCAATGATTCATTGACCGAGAATTATTTAAAAATTCGGTATTACTGTAAATTTGTCATGCATATTCTTAACACCTTAAAAATAGGTCCAGTCATAATTGATCTTATGAACTCATTCATATAAATGTAATGATGAATGAATTTTTTTTTTTTGCCGTTAAATAAATAATACAACTTAAATCCCTAATATATAACAATTATATAGTGCTTTGAGGAATATAGCTAACATGGCGACCCATGTGGACATCCCGCTCTGTTACAACATGACCAATGAAGGGGATTTGGGAGGCGTTATAGGGTACACCACAACATTTAGTGGACTGGGTGGAAATTGCTATTGAATGGTGTTTTTTATGTGGCAGATAAGAAAAAATAAAAGATCCATCTTTTTATTTGTGGACAATTTTTTGACGAAGAGAGTTATAATATGTGCTACATGAGTCGCGTTTGCATGATAATAGGATAGAAAAATGATAAATGTTAGTAAAAAGAACTTCAGGCGGATGCACATAGCAATCACCTTCAGCAAAACCACAAGGAATTGGCAAAAGACAAATTATCTAGCTTGACCCGCATCAGCAAATTTCGTGCATTTCACCTCCAAACTCTTTAACTCATCCTGACCGGCCACTTTCAATTTATGCTGAAGTAATTTCGTCACTTCTATTTATTTAGTTTATGGGGTGATTCTATGATGTTTTTCTTACCCTTTTTTTTTTCTCTTTACATGGCTGTTAGTCATACTAGATTTCAAAAGCCTCAAAACGGCGTATGCACGAAAGAAAGAGGCAACATTATCTAAACAAATGACATGAGAGTTGGGCAAGGCAAAGCAGGAGGGAACTACTGCGGAGGACATGGCGGCTCCGTTCTCCTCCGTCACCGTCAGCACAAGCAAAGGCACAGCATCTCCTCTCACGAGAACCTAGTCAGGCGAGGACTTTGCAAAGCCGTGGAATGATTAACCCCATTTGGTCTAGCATTTCCAAGGGCTTTGGGCCCCTTGGGAAAAAATTTTGGTGTTTGGTTCAGTATTTGGAGGTCTCCTTGGCCAAATGCTCGCCTTTGAAATGCTAAAAGCCCAAAGCACGTGGGGACCTGCTTTGGGCTTTCAGCATTTTCGGAATGCTAAATAGGGGTTTAATGATTTTTTTTCTTCCAATATTGTCATCACTAATAATTGCGTTTTCCTCTTTTGCCCTAAACATTTACTGTTCATCGTCTTCCTTGGACTTGTTGCATGAAGGGTCGCCGGATCTAGTCGCTTGAGGTTAGGCGACCTCGGGCATCAACCCCCACACCACCGTCGCTTGGGTCGCGGCCTCAGGCGACGCCGGCTGGGTCGCGCGACCCACGCACCGCCGTTGCTTGGGTCGCGGCCTCAGGCGACGCCGACTGGGTCGCGCGACCCACGCACCGCCGTCGCCTGAGGCCTCAACCCAAGCGACAGCAGTGCAGGGGTCGCGCGACCCGCCGCCTCTCCACTACCACCAGCTGCCCCCCCCACCACAACCACCAGCTCCGACTGCCTCCCGATCGTTCCCCTCTGCTTCAGCATCCCCTCTTCCTTTTTCCTTTTTCTTTTCACTTCAAAGCTACTTTGCAAAATACACCAAAATAGAATATACAAACACCTTTGCCTTCCTCAAATGCCCATTCCTCTAAAGATACTTAGGGAAATGCAAAGCCATTTCCTCAAAGTTGAACCAAACGGGCCCTAGTTGGACGATGCTTAGGTTCCTAAGGTAACAATGAATTGATATTAGAAAAAGGTTAAGGTCTTGCGCTGCCAATTTGCACATGATTGCTCAGGTTATATCACATCTAGATGCCTGATCGATGCGTGCCGTGGCTGACGTTGTTGCTCTAGTACAAGGAAAAAATTCCCAGCGCTTATAGGCTATATCTAACGCAAGGGTCAAAGACCAAAGCGAACTATTTTTACCCAAATGAGTTTCAGGGATGCATGGAATATCAGATGAAAATTCAAAGACTGGTGTAGTTAATTACCCCTATAGCTAACGTATTAGGCAGGGGAACATTTGTAAACGATATGTTCGTTCAAGTTGCTAAGGTAAAGCCCTTCTTCCCTGTAGTCAAGCAATAACCTGCGATCAGATTTCCATTCTTCTATTTTGCACCTTAGCATCAGAAATCCTTTGCTGCAATGATGCGTAATTAGCTTAGCTACACGGCTTCCATAGGGTCGCCAACAATCTTGGTGGCTGTACTATGGAGATCTCAGATAGGAAGTTGGCTTCTGGCCTAGACATTTGCTCCAAAATTTCAATGGCGGCACGTCGAGGATAAGTTTCGGAGGACAAGTAGGCCACGCCCCTAATGGCCCGAGCCCTCCGGGGTGCGGTCACTTTCCGGTCCACATATCCTTCCGCTCCGCCTACGTCCAACTAATTCGCTACGTGGACAGTGAAAGGCGATTGCAAGACCCGACTCCGGACGGCATGGCGATCCATGTGGACGTCCTGCTCTGTTACAACATGACCAATGAAGGGGATTTGGGAGGCGTTACAGGGTATACCACGACGATCGGAGGACCGGGTGGAAATTGCGATTAAATAAAATGTTTTCTACGTGGCGGGCAAGAAAAAAATAAAAGAACCATCCTTTTTTTTGTAGACAGCTTTCCGATGAAGAGGGTTATAATGTGTGCTAAATGAGTAGCGTTTGCGATTGGCTATGATGCATGGTAATAGGGTAGACAATGATAAATGTTAGTAACAAGGATTTTAGGCGCATGCACAAAAAAATCACCTGCACTAAAACCACAATGAATTGGCAAATGACAAATTCTCTAGCTTGAGCTGCATCAGCGAATTACGTGCATTTATCGTGCCGGTCGCGGAGAGGGTTGATCTTCTGTCAGAGATTAGGTAGCCCAAAGGCCCAACAGGAATAGCTCCCTCTAAAAAGTTACGTGCAATAGAAATTATAATCTTACACCCAAACTGCAATAGACTCCCAAAACTTTCAGTTAATGCGTAAGTAATCCCGTCACTTCTATCTATTTAGGTAATGGGTGATTCTGTGCTTTTTTTTTCACCCTTTTTCTTCTTACGTGGCTAGTTAGATCATAATTGGCTTCAAATGCATCAAAACGGGGTATGCACGAAAGAAAGATGCAATACCGTCTAAACAAATGACAGGAGAGTTGGGAGAGGCAAAGCAGGAGGGAACTCTCGCGGGGGACATGGCAGCTCTATTCTCCTCCTTCACCGTTGGCACGAGCAAAGGCATCATCGCCTCTCATGAAAACCTAGCCAGGAGAGGTCTTTGCAAGGCCGTGGAATGACCAAGATGGAGGATGCTTGGGGTTTCTAAGGGAAGGATGAATTGATAATAGGAAAAGGTTAAAGGGTCATGCGCTGCCAATTTGCACATGATTGCTTAGGTTACATCGCATATAGATACATGATGTATGTCTGCCCTGGGGCCAACGTTGTTGCCCTAGTATAAGGAAAAAATTCCCAAGCGTTTATGGGCTATACCTAACGCAAGGGTCAAAGACCAAAGCGAACCATTTTTACCCAAATAGGTTTGAGGGATACATGGAGCATCAGATGAAAATTCGAAGACCGGTGTAGTTAATCACCCCTACAGCTAACATATTAGGCAGAGGCACGTTTGTAAACAAAGTTAATACCGAATTAAAAAACAATTCTTGAATAATTGCAATCACATGGGTTACACCAAACATGCAAAACCAAGCCAACATCGTGCAGAAGCTCAGTGATAGACAAGACTGCATCTGGATAAATGCTGGAAACTTCCTTGTCTGAAAATGATAGAACAGAGACATATACACAGGACTCTCCACATTGCTGAAAGGACAAACGCAACAAGCCCATGACGATTGGAAGCACAAATAGATAAGTTAGGGCAATATCTTATCAAGTGAATGGACAGATGAAGAAATAATGCTTTTTAGCTAAAATATATCTTTCCCCCCTAGACTTGCTAGATATTAATTAACAAATAACGAATGGCGTCACTGGCTTTATCTTTTTTTCTCTGCCACATACGGTGGAGGAAGTGTCCCAAAGACTCTGTCCCACAGTGCTGAAGTGATCCCGAAGCCTTTGTCTTGTATACGGAAATGATGGTTCAGGTGATATTTCTGCATAAGAAATGCCAATTACATAGCTCTGATTAACTGAGAGAAGAATTGCCCAAAACATACGGATTTACCAGAAGAGAATTAGCACGTGCTTAGTGAGTTTTCAAATTCAATCACATCCGAAAGAATCAGATCCTGAATAACCCAAAACCCAGATTCCCTCTACCAACTCTCAAAAGAAAAAAAATGGAAAAGAAATGAAAGCCAAGCCATGAAATAGAGGGAAGAAAATAGTGAGAATCAATGCATTAAGGACTGAAGCAAAAAGAGATGCATATGTGCAAGTATTACCTTAAGATTTCGTGGCATGTCAGTGGCTGGCTGTCCATGATGCAAGTAGTAATGGGTGCAGTCATATATCACATAACCCAGCAAACCACCCCCAAACAATGCTGGAGTGGTAGTAGGGGTAGAAATGAGCTTGACCAAGTTCCAGAACTGGCAAGAACATATATCGGAAGAGTCACAAGTTCAGCAGATTTAGCGTTATATAAAAATAAATAAATAAATAAAAATAAAAAAGGACAGCTGAAGCAGTGCCTCTTTTAACTGAAGCAGCTGCAACGTCACTCCAAAACACCCAATAAAATTTCTTGGAACTACCATTGTAGCTGAATAATCTACTACAACTTCCAACTTAAAGATAATAAGTCTTCCCAAGCTAATTCAAGCCTCTATCACCCACATTATACTCACTCGTTATGCGAAACAAGTCAAGGAATTGTCATAATGCATTACAGTACTGCAAATTGATACTCCATCAAGCAACACATGACAAAGATAATTATGTCCAATGGCCAGGAGATGTTAAATCTTCACTGTGCTGTCATTAAGTCCTGATTTTGATTATGACTTCCTACCTTGTAAGAGCCTTCACTGATTGCAGACTCAACTCGAAATCCCCTAATTGTAACTTGCAGCAAAACACCGACCCTAGCTTATGAATTTTATTTCCCATCATCCTCACTATCCAGCTAATCTAAGTTTTCGCACGGATTTCATCCTATTTCATGACATCTATGGCATATTCTGTAGTTCTCTACTAATGAACGTTGGAAGATCAGACTTTAAATTCGCTGGCTAAATTGATTGATAAACATGTAAGGCTAGCTTCAAAAGTTATTTACTTAATTGCAGGTGAAATAATTAACCAGAATAAAACTCCAATGAATATTTGAGCAGACGTGCAGAATGTTTTAATCGTGCTCCATCCTTGATAATTTTTTAGCTATGCTCCATGAGTACTCAGTCCAATAAGAAAGTTCATATGCTGTCTCCTGGGAGTAATTAGGATAAACTTCACTATATGCTAAGAACCCTAGCAGAACCCAAATAGCTGAAAACATAAAGCAAGGTAACAACACTGGATGATGGTAAGGACAAAGGAAATACTCATACAGGAATGCAAAGAACAGCTGTTCCTGCTGGCGGAAAGACAAGCCGCAGGCCATCCATAGGATGTTTGTGATGGCATCCATGAATAAGATAGTGTATGGTGTTCCACCTAAATCAATCTCAGAGATGTCAAAAACTTTGTGCGGTTGAAGAGACAAAAAAGTCGGAAAAGACGTCCAAAAACATTCAGAAAAAGATAATTCCTACATAAGAGAGAGAGAGATAGCGCTCACCAATAACTGTTCGTGTTTATATGGAAAACGAAACGGTGCAAAGAGTACTCCATAAAAGTCCAGACAAAGATGCCCATAATCACCAGTAAACCTATCTCAAGAGCTGTGTGGCCCATACGCACAGACATAGAGATGCACCAGCATACTACAGGAAGCCAAATGATAGGAACTGCATACCATCGAGTACGGGTCAAGAACTGTTTCAAAGAAGGCAAAGATTTGTTAGTAGCTGTAATAGCAGTTAACAGCTTGTTTTTTTAAGATAGGCCATCTGCTATTCACGGAGTACCTCCCAAAAGTCACTTTCAAAGAACCTAGGCCCTGTCTTGCTCACAATGGGTTGATGGACCCACTCCTGATAAGATTCACCTAAATGACCAACCTGTTGAAGAAACCATATGTATATATCAATATAAAGAGAATACAGTGGCTGGGGAGTCTCACAATGGTAAGAAATAAATTTCTAAACCCTGGAAAAAGAGAAGAAAGGGAGAGAATCAAGGTGGAACCAGACATTTATGATAATTAGAGCTCAATGGTCTGTCAAGCACTATATCCGAGAATATGACACTACAGTTAATAGTATTTCATTCACGCTACTGCATGCCTACAGGACAGACCTAACTGATTTAAAATGTATGGACAGCGAAGCTCAATATCTTTTCTGAAATCCAAGAGAAAAAGATCAGAAGAAAGTTGGGTATGCTAATGGGTACAAATAACATTTACCTGGAAGACGAGGGGTTTATTCAGATCAACAGTGAACTCCTGAGCAACCATCTTGGATAACTTGCTAGAAAGCTGCAGATGAATGGAAGGATCAGATCAAGCGAAAGCAAAAGGCAGCCTAAGAATTTCTCTAAAGATAATGGCATCCTCACTTTCTTCGGTACCATCTGTTTCACAAGTGAAGCTATCATAAGGTGAACTACACACCATACACAATAAACCAAGGCAAAAGACAACAGGGAAGCAGCAGCAAGAAATCTGAAAACAACCCATTGGATTTATTTTATAAACACTGCACAGAACTACTTCAGAAAATAGTCTATTTGGCAGGGTATTATATTACAGATTACTCAGCAAAGGTCTTTACAGATCAATCTCTCCATACAGCTTTGCTAATCATTCCCAATTCCCCTTAAGCTTAGCAGTATCACAAACATAAGAATTGGACAATTTCCTGATGCTTCAACGTGAAGAAAGCCAAGCCGCCAATATTACACTGCGATTGGAGAATATGTAAAATCTTGCTACTAAACAAAGGGTGACAGAGTTATGAAGGGATACTCTGAACTCGGCAACAGATCTGTTATCCGACGGGAAAGGAATCGAACGAGGTAGCGACAGAGGAATACTAGCAAGCCTGTTTCTGATGGATCATTCACTAGCACATCCAGAAGAACATAAACCTTTTTTATCAAAAACTTGTCAAAGGCTGAACCACCAAGAACATCTTGTGGGTGAAGGAAGCCACTATTAATGAAAAATCTTCACGTATGGACATTAGCTTGACACATCAAATCCGATTCTTGGACGGGCCTCATCAAATCCACCCGAAAAAGCAACAGAATAAATATCACTTTCCTCTGCAGCTGGACCCACACTGAAAAAGGCGATTCGCCCGACCGCAATTTTTTTAAAATGCGAAAAAGAAATCCACCTTTTTCCCAAAATTTCAAATCCCACACTCACACTTCACCCCGGAGAAAAGTCAGCATCGCGACGTAAGAAGCCTTAGTTGCTAAGAAAGAGTATCAGTCTCGATTCGTTCAAATACAAAACAAAATAAATGAGAGAACCCAAATGTGCAAACGTCTTTCCCCTTTCGTGTCGGCAAACGCCCGAACGTTATCACGTCGGATCTGAACGAAAACGAAGGAATTCCAAGAAAACGGACGCGGCCACCCCAAAATTCAACCCCGATTCACGCAATGCGCCACCGCCGGACACCGCCGGACACCGCCGAGAGCAAGAATCCCACGCACGCGCTCTCGAATTCCCACGGTTCCGGCCAAGAAACTCGAATTCAGACCAAACCCAGATCTACAAACCCCACAATGCCGCAAAAGAAGAGACGGAACGCACGAACGAACGACCAGACCCGAACACTCACCCGACGAAACGAGGGTCGGATCTAAAAACCCGCAAACGCGCCGCCGCAGCGACCGCCGTCAAGAAAGCAGCACGCACGCACGGCCGTCGCCCTCGCTGCCCCCCTCTCGTCCTCCTCGTCGCCGCGCTTGCTGCTGCTGCTGCTGCGATGATGATGACGACTCCTCCTCCCCCTGGCGCGGGTTTTTCTCCCCTGCGAGCCTCTCCCTTGCAGGCTGGCAGGAAGTTACGAACGGATGGACGACGCGGAGAGCTCGGGGCGAGATTGTCGCGTGATATTTAAGGTGGGGAGGCGAGGCCGAGGAGATCTGGGCCGTCCGTTCCGGGCGTGGGGCAGCGGGCGCCAGGGGATGGGATCGGATCGGGGAAGATACCGTTGGATTCTTTTTTTCCCTTTTGCCCCCCCACTTTTTCGTTTTTTTCAAAACTCGGCCCCTCGTCTTTCGTTTCGAAATTGGAAAAACGGACGCCAGGCTGGCGAGGTTGCCCCTACAACTCGGGCACAGCTCAGGCGATCCAAAAAAGGACGGCGGAAAAATGCCGATGCGGTGTGCGCTCTGGATTTTGATTGGACGGGAGCAAAATTGGAAGATGTCTCGCGGGATGTAAAGGTCTCTTGATGGTGATTGGTCGCACAGGCGAGCAGGCGGGGCCCGCATTTGCTCCCCTCCGTTCGTTTCGCCCGAAATTTTATCTTTTGCACGAAGTTATTTTTTAAGAAAATAATAATATTTTTTGGTGTTCAATTTAATTTTTATGAACTGGCCATTCGATATGACACCTTAGATTTGATTTCTTCCGTACGCTCGCTTAAATAATTTTTTTTTCCTTTTTTCTTTTCTTGTGGTCAGTCGCCATTGCAATAGCCAGAGAGACCGGCGAAGAAAGAATGAAAGCGAAAGGAAAGATAGAAAAAAAGAAATAAAATAATTAAAAATTCGGATTTTTAATTAAAAATAAAAAAGAAAGAAGTCGGGATAAATAGAAGTGCGAGATAAGAGAGATTAAAAGAGGAAAATACTTTCCCTTATTAGAAAAGTGAAAAACAATTTATCCTATTTCGAAAGACTTTTCTCTACATGGAAAATGTTTTTCATAATCAATTCATTTTACAATAAAGGAACGTCGGAAAATATGAGAAAATTCAAAATAAATGTTTTCCAGAAAATCGTTTTCCAAGAAATGAGGGGAGCGTAAACCCTTTACTCAAGCAAAGTTCACATACTAGAGTTATGAGATAGAAGGGTATAATGGATCTAATCCATGTGGCTCTTGGGAAAAACTTGTTCAGGATAGATATTTTATATGTTTAATTGTCTTGGGCAATTTTATTTTTGTTTCACCTGTTTTTATACTCATGTTTATGGTTGATAACCATTGAAAGTAATGTTATTGAGTGTGCGCGATAGCTCTTAGCGCGTATTAAGCAATTAAATGAAGAAGATTTGTTATTTTCAATGCATTGATTTTCTCGTGTTAAAAATGATCTGGAAATTGAGACATTACTTCTTTTGCAGTCGAAATGAAATAATATTTGTTGTGGTATGTTTCAAAAGTACTATATGTGCACTTGTCAACGAGATGCTAACGTATGTGTTACATAAGATAGTAATGTTTGATTTTCTATGATCAATCAGAAAATATATGCTAAATGAGCAGACCAACAGGGTTAAAAACAAGTGACTTCACACGCTACAAGCAAATGCTTAGTATCTTTGTCAGCAAGTAACAATTATAATAGAGTGATAGTTTATCACACAGTTGTAGCGTGTTAAATTGGCATAGGTTTTATTATAATCAGATACTTATATTGCATTTGCAACTCCTAGTCACCGATCCACCATTCGTGGTCCTTCCAAGTTAATTGTAAATATCTTTGTCGTGTTTCGGGCTCTACAATTCGATGGCCCGACCATCGTGTCCATTTCTTTCAGATTTCCCTCAAATAACAACATATGTTCAGTCGACACTTGCCACTAGGAAAAAAAAATAAGGGGGTAATCTGATGTATAATGCAGATTAAAATCCAAAAGAAAAAAAATCAGGGTTTTTGAGATTTGGAAGCAGAACCAGGTTCGAGGACCAGTTATATATGGGCAATTGGGCATTAAATAAAACAGGGCATGGGATCGTTCAAATGAAACGGCACCAACGAGTCAACGCCAACAGTTATGCCTAAACTGCCTTTCTCCAAGCAAGGGAGACTGCCAACTACTTCTGCTCGGACAGCCCTTTGTTTATGTGCATTAGAGTTTCTTTGCTTTTGTCTGGTTTTACTTGTGTTGGAGTCCGCTAAATCACGTGGAGGATGGCTGTCTGATGAAGATGGAAATTGGAGTCTGAAGAATAAGCAATCGATCTTTGTGCTAGCCTGGCTTTTACTGGACTTCTCACACATGGTTCCATCTCTCTTCTTACTTGTACTAGAAGAAAGAAGAGGAAATTTGAGCTCCCAAATCCACTCAGATTCGCTGTAGCGTTTCTTGCAGAAAGCGAGCGTAAGTGTCTGGGTAAACATTGTGACTTAAAACCTTTATGTGCAATATCGCCATCGAGCAGTTGACAAAACAAAGACCAACACATAGAGAGAGATGTTCACTATCATAAATCTCGAATAAATACTAACGTATATTACATAGGCAACTGATTTGCTTGATATTTACGATGTGCATCAATAGACATATATACAATGGTGACACATAGGCCTGATCCGTCTTGCAAGCATGAAGAGGAAGAATTCCAAATCTAATCCCAAATCTATTGTATAGATTGGAATTCAATCTTAAACCTTTGAATTGAACAAATATGTAGTTCTAAACTTTTAAGTGAAAAGGCAATCAAAATCCTTGTGGTCAAGTGTCATTTCAAAATTCTAACATGATGATTAATGTTGAAAGACAACCGCGGACATCAAAGAGAAAACAAAAGGTCGAGAAGAAGTTTTCACCATCTCTTTCTCCCAAGAAGATGAAGACTAAGGGGGAGGACGGGCCATCAAGCAGCCATATTGACAAGGTTGAGATTCTATTGGCTTAAGTGACCAAATCACTCGCGGAGCTAAAGAAAGAAGTAGGCACATTTGTGCAATTATCCCTTTTTTTATATCTATTGCATGTGTTTTTTTTCCGTTTAGTTGCACCTATGAAGGAACACCATAATCTATCCATGAAATATGTTGTTTCCTCTATTATATAAATTTGGTGATGAAAAAGAGGAGGAGAAGGTTCGCCGTCTGTCATTGCAAATATTTGTAACAGATGAAATTGATAGACTTTCGTGTTATTAATAAACCTCAACATATTTTGGAAGATGATAAAAACACTTCTTCCACTACTAATGCATTAGTTTACTAATACAACAATAGCTTTTTCCCATATAAGCACCGCGCCTGCCTCATTACCAAGTTGGATTCTAAATCAAAATGGTGTTTTACGGCCCCTAAAAAGACGTTGCAATCCATCGGAGTCAGATTTGAAGAAGATCAAACTAGTTTTTGCCATTATTTAGGTTCTTTTTCTAGGACCGAATGGGCAAGAACCTGCGACGACTCCCTCTGAAGGGTTAAAGACTCAAATGGGACTTAAAAGCTCTTAAATACAAATCAAAGGCGTGGTTGGGAGGTTGGTAGTTTGGACGAATTGAGAACACTTTTCTCTAGTATCTGTCGTGCTTTGCTTGTAATTCTCATTTGAGGTGCTCATCCGATTCTATTGTTGTTTCTATCTGTAGATGTAAATAGCTATGGGAAGAAGAAGCACACGGAAGTGATCAAACTTATCGAAATTGTGTTAAATTTACAAGAGTGGAGTAGGCGAATGGATAGGATGAACCACTGTATGTCACAATCTTGACTATTCTTCTGTCTCTTTCTCTCTCTTATTTTATAGCAAAAGAATCAACTTGTTTAGACACGCAACTACTAAACATAGGTATAGTGTCCACGCAAAAAGCTCTCAAAGGTTTCAATCAACAATCAATTCGCTCCCTCTTAGTAATTCCGGCGAGTCCATATCAAATAAATCGTAGATCTCATTATTTTCTATCTTTTCCTCTTGCTAATATTATCACTGAATATGATTAATGGCTTCTATTGCTTGCTTCTTAGCCTTCAAGTTCTTGCATGTTATCAAACAAAACAATTTGCTCCTCATTTGTAGCCTTTGAAAAACTCTCTGTTCCATGGTTCAAGATATACATATCAACTGTTGTTTGCATAAGCATCTGGTTTTGTAGTATCTATACCACTATATAAAGAGGAGAGGGCCCTACTTTTAGTTGGTTTTACTACTTTATTATTTAGTTCATTTCTCTCATTATCAGGTTTCCCTAATTTATTCACATTTTATATTACTTCGTTTAGACCTTCACGAACAATTTAGGATGTAAACACACAATTTAGCGTGTGCAGAATTCTACTCCGATGAATTGTGTTGATAATCTACTCCTATACACAATATGAACAGTTGGTTACAAATTCTACAGGCTGCTAATATAACAAGACAAACATACACATCAATCATGACGTGACACTTCTCCAATCACTTAAGTTAGGCTTATCATATTAATCACATCAAAATGTGGCACAATCAAATCAAGTTGAATCCATACGATGCCAACCTCGAGCTTGAGCTAAGCCGTGCTGCACGCTCTGCATTAGATTCTTGGCTCGAGCTAACCAAGTAAAAGTTTTCATGCTCGAACTCAGCTCGGCATACAATGAGTCCTCCATTATTACTCTCGGCCACATTTCTTTTATTAGGAAAGGAAACAATACGAAAGTAAAGTGAAAATATTGAGCGAAAATCTACCTCAGTTCCTGCTGAGAGGGAGAGGGAGGGAGGCGTAATTGCGTGAGAGTGATAATGGTGGGGTGTATAGAAAGAAGTTTCCCCTTTCTCTTCGGACATCATGAGTTCCACCACTCCAAATCTTCGGATGAAGTTTCTTTTTCTACATTAAGTGCTGACAGTAATGGTCTAGGGATGTACTTTCACTCGTGACACACAAGACATGATTTTGTATTAAGTATTGGAAAATTACCAAAAAAATCTTAAAACTATTATAAATGTGCTAATTTGATCATAAATCTTTTTATTTCCTTATTGAGTTTGAATATTTTACATTTATACCAATTCAATCAATCCAACCAATTTCGATAGAAAATCATTGACATAAATATCGATCGTCCTATGTAACGCCTAGGTTTGGCGACTGGCTAGAAGCGAGGGCTACCAAGGTCGAGCCTCGCCATGGGCAAAAGAGACTTCCCCTCGCCTATTCTTCTCGCCTAAGGTCAACCACGCCATGGTTAGACAAGGCTCACCCTTGCTATCGTTTGCGGCCGGCAAGACGTCGCTAGCCCTCAACTCTGGCCGGTTGCCAAGGTTCAATGATCGGCAAGAGGAAGAATTGAAAAAAAAAAAAAAAAAAAAAGAGAGAGAGAGAAAGAAGATAAAGTGAAAAAGAAAAGAATAAATAAGTTGAAAAAGTATTAAAATATTACTAAAATTTATCCATGCTAGCATCGGCCAGGCGACGTAGGACAAGCGGCACTCATGTTAAAGATTTCCGGTTAAAATTGACAAAATTGACTGAATTGGTACAAATGCAAAAAAGTTCATGACTTGATTAGAAAAAAATGAAATGAATTAATAAATTATAATAGTTTTAGGACTTTTTGATAATTTTTCTTGTTAAGCACCGAGCTGAAATTCCATCAAGGATGTTGGGATTCATCTGACAAGAAGTTTTCACCATCTCTTTCTCCCAAGAAGATGAAGACTAAGGGGGAGGCCGGGCCATCAGACAGCCATATCGAGTATCGACAAAGTTGAGATTCTATTGGCTCAAGTGACCAAATCACTTGCGGAGCTGAAGAAAGAAGTAGGCACATTTGTGTAAATATCCCTTTTTATATATCTATTGCATGCGTTTTTTTCCCTTTAGTTGCACCTATGAAGGAAAACCATGACCTATCCATGAAATATGTTGTTTCCTCTATTACATAAATTCAGTGATTAAAAAAACAAGGAGAAGGTTCACCGTCTGTCATTGCAAATATTTGTAATTGATGACATTCATAGATTTTACTGTTCATAATAAAACACCTCAACATATTTTGGAGATGATTAAAAACACTTCTTCCACTACAAATGCATTAGTTTTTCTAATACAGCAATAGCTTTTTCTCTTATAAGCGATGCGCGTTGAGAAGTTAATAAGAAGTTAATAAGAACGGGATTTTCTTTGAGTACACGTTCTATGGTTCCACCAAGGCCATTCAAGCTTAGAGGTACCAGAAGAAGATCAACACACACAGAAAAGGTCGATGATCAAAATGGAATTCGAGGATACCAAGTGATAGAGAGTGAGCAGAAGGAAGCAACATTGTCACTAGTCTAGAAGAACCAACCGCAAACCAATAGAAGTTTCCCGCTCTAATGAAGTAGAAATTGCCCCACAATGTTCTATATGCTTGGTTTGAAGATCCTGCCTCATTACCAAGTTGGATTTTAAATCGACCTAAGAAGACGTTGCAATACCAGAGAGCTTTGGAGAAGATCAGTGCAGTTTTTGCCATCATTTAGGCTCTTTTTCTAGGACCAAACAGGCAAGAACCGACGACTACTCCCTCTGAAGGGTAAAGACTTAAACGGGACTTAAAAGCTCTTAAATACAAATCAAAGAGGTGGTTGGGAGGTTGGACGAATTGAGAGCACTTTTCTCTTGTATCTGTCATATTTTGCTTATAATTCTCATTTAAGGTGTCATCCGATTCTATTGTTGTTTCTATCAATAGAAGTTAATAACTACAAGTAGAAGGAAGCATGCTCAAGCGATCAAACTTCTCGAAATTGTGTTAAGTTAGAAGAGTGAAGTAGGCAAGTAGTGGATAGGTTGAACCACTGATGTGTCATTTTCTTGGTTATTCTTCTATCTCCTTCTCTCTCTTATTCTGTAGTAGAAGAATCAACTTGTTCATTCACGCAACTACTAAACATAGGTATGATGTCCACGCAAAAAACTTTCAAACGTTTCAATCAACAGTCAATCTGCCCAACTCTTAATTATTTCGGTGAGTTCATATCAAATAAATTGTAGAATTCAATAAATTCTATCTTTTCCCTCTCACTAGTTTTATCATTGAATTGACTAATGGCTTCTATTGCTTGCTTCTTAATCTTCAAGTTCTTGAATGTTAACAAACAACCAATTTGCTCCTCATTTTAACCTTTTGAAAAACTATTTTTTCCATAGTTCAAGATATACATATCAACTGTTGCTTGCATTAGCATCTGGTTTTGTACTATCCATACTATTACATAAAGAGAAAAGAGGCCTCCACTTTTTAGGCAATTTATTCTTCCTTAAATATCCTTGATATCTTACTATAGTTCTATATAATTTGAGGACAAAAATGTAAATTTCAAACTTATAGTTGATTATTCTACTTTATCCCTGTGTTCATTTTTCTCATTATCATTTCTTAATATATTCACATTTTATGTTACTTGGTTTAGACCTTCACGGACAACTGAGGTTGCAAGCATGCAATTTAGCGTGTGCAGGAAATGTAATCCGATGAATTGCGTAGAAAATCTACTACAACACACAATATGAAAGTTGGTTATGTATTCTAGTGGTTGAGCGATGTAATGAGACACACATACACATCAATCATGATGTGACGCTTCTCCATTCACCTCAAGTTATGTTTATTATATTAGTCACATCAAAATTGAATTGAGTTGAATTCATACTGTGCCGAGCTTGAGCTCGACCTCAGTTGTGCTGCATGCCCGACACTAGAAACTTGACTTGAGCTCACCAAGTAAAAGTTTTTATGCTTGAACTCAATTCGACGTGCAGTGAGTCCTCCTCTTCCTATTGATCAGAAGCATCCAGCAGCGCCACGACAAAAGAGTTAAGGTACTATGAAAAGCTCCTTTATTAGAAAGCTAGTGTGAAAGTAAAGTGAAAATATTGAGCGAAAATCTACGTCAGTTCCTGCCCAGAGAGAGAGAGAGAGAGAGAGAGAGAGAGAGAGAGAGAGTGTAATTGGGTGAGAGTAATAATGGTGAGATGGGTGTATAGAAAGACTTTTCTCTTTCTCTTCGCACGTCATGAGTCCCACCAGTCCATACCTCCGGATGAAGTTTCTTTTTCTACATAAAGTGCTGACAGTAATGGCCTAGGGATGTATCTTTACTCGTGATACACAAGACATGATGTTGCATCAAGAATTTGGAAAATTACAACAAAAAAAAAAAAAATTAAACTATTATATTGTGCTTATCTTATCACAAATCTTTTTTGTTTTCTTATTAAGTTCTAAATTTTTTTTATTTGTACCAGTTCAACACATCCAATCAATTTTAATAAAAAATCATTGATATAAATATTGACCATCCTAAATCGGCTAAAATCAAGGGCTGGCAAGTTGGAGATCCGCTAGGGACGAATGAGGCTTCCCCTCACCTAGCGACGGCAAGGTTGGCCTAGCCATGGATAGGTGAGGTCTCGTCTTTGCCATCGCCTATGGCTGGTGAGGTTGATCTCGCCGACCCTCGCCTTTGGGCAATTGCTAAGGTTCGATAACTAGCTAGAGGAAGAAAGGAAGAAAGAGAAAAAAAAAATAAAGTGAAAAAGAAAAGAATAACTAAATAAATTAAAAATATTATTAAAAATTGTTTACGTCGGCGATTAACACGTAAGATGGCTAGATAGACTAAACTAGTACAAATTTAAAAAGGTTTAGGACTTAATTAGCTAAAAAAGAGAGTTTAAAACTGAATTGATACAATTATAATAAATTGAGGACTTTTTGCTATTTCTCCTTATTAAGCACCGAGCTGAAATTCCATCAAGGGTTATTATTGTTGGCTTACCATTAGGTCATATGGGATTTTCTTGAACAAGCTTTGTACGACGTGAGGCTTAAATCGAAAATGGGTCGATTGGGTTATTATGTCTTGCACCTTTTCTGGGCCATGTGGGCTTTAGTTATTACAGGGAAAGAAGCTGGTTTTGTACGCCTAGCAAGGGACCAAGGCAAGAGGATCCTATTTTCACTCTTTTTGTTCGCTATTATGCTTTCTATGGTGATAAATGAAGCCATTAGAGATGGCGGAATCAAATGGCATTTCACCTTTTTCTCTACAAAAGACTTTTTTCATCATTCTCAGCTACAGACAAGGCTGCTCATGAATTGGAGACAATGATTACAAGTTGTTGGGATTCATTTGGTTCAATTAGAGCATTGCTAGTGTAATTATTGATGGCTTGAGTGTCAGAATTCATGGATGGGGATCTTGGTATTGGGGACTTCGATGCAATTTAGGATGACATCCCGGTTAAAGTAAAAAGAAGAAGAGACAATTTTGTGTGGCCTCAGGTGAAAAATTGTGACCTAAGGTTATAGTGAAATCGGCTTTATCGTTTATTGAAAGTGCTCGGAGGAAAGGCATAGGGAAATTTCCCAAAAAAAATGTTAAATCTATAATATGATGATGAATTAAACTCTAACTTTTTTGATTTGAGCAATTTACTCCTAAACCTTTCTGACAATTTGTCAATTCAGTTATAAACCTTTCAATTGTGCAAATTTAATTTATATCTTTTAATGAATTACCAATAAAGTCTTTCTTACTAATTTTAGCCGGAAATCACTGATATAACAATTTAGTCTGTGTTGAAGACCCTCACACAAGGCTAGCGAGGGTTGCCTACGCTCACCTTGGCTAATGATCCCCACCGACCCTTTGAACAAGAAAAGGAAAAAGAAGAAGAAAGAAATAAAAAATTTAATAAAGAATTGGAATAATTTAAAAAATAAAAATTGTCCATGCCAATGCGGCTACGCCACGTAGGATGACTGACTGGATTGTCATATAAGTGATTTTTGACTAAAATTAGTAGGAATAATTACATTAGTAATTCGTTAAAAGATTTTAGACTTAATTGGCAAATCCTAAAAATGTTTAGAATTAAATTAGTATAATTGAAAAGTTTATAACTAAATTGGCCATCATTCAATAAGTTTAAAATTTTATGAATAATTTTCCTGAAAGACATTCACCGTGAAGAAGAACCTGTCTAAAAGGGAAATATGAGACAAACGAGAAGTGCCTCTCTTCTAATGAGAAAGAGACAATCGAACATATGTTTTTGCTAAGATGAATAGCTTCAGAATCAAAGCGAAAAAGAGGACATAGGGTTGTTGGATAACCACCACCGCCACCATGGTTGGCGACGATCAGAATCAGCCACACCTACTCCGAGTTTCGAGCAAGACCACTGCTACAACCACCCTCGTCTTATTGATCACAATGCGAGTGCACAAAGAGCCACCATGCAAGTTGGGGGCAACAAAGGGCAGCAATGGGTGATTGGAGATGAAGAACAGAAAAAAATAAAAAAAAATTGGGATAATAAATAACAATGCCTCGGTACACGTCGTTGTTTTATCCTAGTCACCAATAACGTGGCTTCATGTGACCATGACATGATACATGATTAAGCAAAATGAGAAAAGTTCATATAGTTAACCAAACTAAAAAAATGTTTTAATACCTTACCGAAGAAAATAGAAAAAAGTTTAAATCCTCGCCATGTCATATTATTTCACAAAAAGTTACAGACTGTTACATAAACACTCAGTTTCAACCTTAGTAACATCGATTGGGAGGATATTAGCAGTCAATGCAGATGGGCCATTGGGCGATGATCACACCTCACCGATGCAATGTTCCCTTATTAAAAAATAAATCCTCTAGATCAAAGAAAAGGCATTGCAATTTGCAACCAGTCATCCTCACACATCACCACTCCGAGGACTAAATCGAAAAAACCCCACAACAAGCACAGGACCAAATGCGCAAATTCAGAAAATAGGAGGGGCGTTCTAGTAACTTCGCACCAGGCTCCATCACCAACCAATAATCACACCCCCGCCTCTCCACTCTTAACTCTCGCCCCTCCATTCCCAACAGCCTCTCCCCCTCTCCGCCCCCTACATTTTCCCCTCCATTTTCCCGCACTTTCCCGGGAAAACTCCAGCCAGAAAACCCGCCACCCACCGCCGCCGCCGCCGCCGCCGCCGCCGTAGCCACCGCCGGAGAGCGAGAGAGAGAGAGAGAGACACACACAGAGGTTAGCGAAGATGAGGGAGATCCTGCACATCCAGGGCGGGCAGTGCGGGAACCAGATCGGGGCCAAGTTCTGGGAGGTGATCTGCGACGAGCACGGCATCGACCCCACCGGGAAGTACAACGGCGACTCGGAGCTCCAGCTGGAGCGCATCAATGTCTACTACAACGAGGCCAGCGGGGGGCGCTACGTGCCGCGCGCCGTGCTCATGGATCTCGAGCCCGGCACCATGGACTCCGTCAGATCCGGGCCGTTCGGCCAGATCTTCAGGCCCGACAACTTCGTCTTCGGCCAGTCCGGCGCCGGCAACAACTGGGCTAAGGGCCACTACACCGAGGGCGCCGAGCTGATCGACGCCGTCCTCGACGTCGTGAGGAAGGAGGCCGAGAACTGCGATTGCCTGCAAGGTGACGATCCCCCTTCTTCCCCCTTTCTAATCGAACTTCCCAGATCTTTGTTTTCTTTGATTGCTTGTGGAGCTGTTTGCGCTTTTTTCCAGCTGGTGGTGGTTGTTTGTCAATTGGGTTCGCGTTTGATGTTGCCTGTTCTGAGTTTGGAAGATGGATTCTGGCTCTTGTTTGTTGATTGAAGTTGCCTGCGGCGAAAATGTGGGTAGATCTCATCGGTGCGAGATGAAAATGATCGCCGTGTGATGCGCTGCGAGCGAACCGTCCTCTACGCAATTGAGATTGGAGCATCGGGATGGTTTGCAGGGCTATAGAAATGAAAGCATACAGACGCGTTTTGTATCTGAAAAATCGAGGGTCGGATGTGGTTCATATGTTGTCATCGTGGTCACCATTTCATGTTAAATTATGTAATTTTATTGATGGCTGGTTGACCCCTAAGTTACATACCTGGAAAAATGAAAAGGGGGAACATTTTTCGCGTTTTATGTTGAATCAGAAATGCACAATCGTGAATTGTGCAGGTGAAAATTAGTGCCATTTCTCTATTTCTGTGCGCTCCATGCATCGTTTGATTGTTTACATCCGATGCTTGACATTGCTATGTTTTTTCGTGGAGGAGCAATGTGTATGATTATAACTTGGACTTATTCTTTCTTTAAGGAGAACTTCATTGATGAAATCTCATAAACTGCTGTGAAAGCCCTTCCTGGTGGCTGATCTCTCCCTGTGTCCTTGATCTATTTGTCATTCCTGCGATGAATTCTTTCCTTAACTAAAAACTTATATAGAACTAATGATTGCTCATTTTGGTGTGAAATTGTGATATTTTTGGCAACCTTGTTATTCGTGAGCAACAATTCATGAAATACGCTGTCAATTTAACTTTTTTGTAATATTTATATCATCAAATTATCTCATTGCATGGTTAAATGTCCTGTCATCTATCAGGATTTCAAGTTTGCCATTCTCTCGGTGGAGGAACTGGCTCTGGGATGGGAACACTCCTTATTTCCAAGATCAGGGAGGAGTATCCAGATCGAATGATGCTTACATTCTCAGTCTTTCCTTCTCCCAAGGTGTCCGATACGGTGGTTGAGCCGTACAATGCAACTCTTTCTGTGCATCAGCTCGTTGAGAATGCTGATGAATGTATGGTGCTCGACAATGAAGCTCTCTACGACATCTGCTTCCGTACTCTCAAGCTTGCCACCCCTACCTGTAAGTTCAACATTTAATGGCCTATTATAGACCACTAGATACGGTTTGTAACAAACTATTTGTTATGGCTAAATTAACAAACTATTTGTTAATGTAATATTTGTGATTTCTCACCAAAGCATGCTTCTTAAGTTCTTATTCCTTTGTCACTATGAAATCTATAAATAGTAAGATTAATAAATGATTGGTCTGCTAGTATTTTTCACTGTATTCCAGTGGCATGCATTTGACCCTGTTATGCTTTGTTGCTTCCAGTTGGTGATCTCAATCATCTCATCTCTGCTACCATGAGTGGTGTGACATGTTGTCTTCGGTTCCCTGGTCAACTTAACTCTGACCTTCGGAAACTCGCTGTCAACCTTATTCCTTTCCCAAGGCTCCACTTTTTTATGGTTGGATTTGCACCACTCACATCCAGGGGATCTCAGCAATATCGTGCATTGACCGTTCCGGAATTGACCCAACAGATGTGGGATGCCAAGAACATGATGTGCGCGGCTGACCCACGTCATGGCCGCTACTTAACTGCCTCTGCCATGTTCCGTGGAAAGATGAGCACCAAGGAAGTTGATGAGCAGATGATAAATGTTCAGAACAAGAACTCATCATACTTTGTTGAGTGGATTCCTAACAATGTGAAGTCTAGCGTATGTGACATCCCGCCCAAGGGTTTGAAGATGGCATCAACCTTCATTGGGAATTCGACCTCGATCCAGGAGATGTTCAGGCGAGTGAGCGAGCAGTTCACCGCTATGTTTAGGCGCAAGGCTTTCTTGCACTGGTACACAGGCGAGGGAATGGATGAGATGGAATTCACCGAGGCTGAAAGCAACATGAACGATTTGGTGGCTGAGTACCAGCAATACCAGGATGCTACTGCTGATGATGAGGAGGAGTACGACGAGGAAGAGGAGGAGGATTTGGTGGAGGTTCATGCTTGAGGTGTGGTTTTTTCTGTCCTAGTATTTGTCGCCTGCTCTGAACAGAGTTTATGTGATGTTGTGAAATTATCATTTAGATTGCTTTCCCATCTGTAATTCGTGGTTCATTATTGTTTTGCAATTCGGTGACTTGATCTTCTGCTGTTGTGGAATCATCATGGTTGTTCCTATTAAGTAAATGAAGGTATTGTTGGAAGCTAGAAACACTTTTATGCTTTATATATGATTGATGCTGGGCATTATTATAGAGGTATTTGGCTTGTGGAGAATAATGGGGCTTCCTATCCATTAGTTCCAACTGTTTAGGTTTTAGACTGCACTTTTTGTGCTCCTATTTTTCTGCTCAGACAGGACAAGATGTAGTTACACAACTCTGAGCTGGTCTTGTGATAGAGTCAAATCTTGTCATAGATCTGATCTGCAATCAACCCCATAGAGGCATTTGTAACAATAGTTCTTCACAAGAGCCGACTTTCTAAACCCTCTTAAGCGATGAAAACATTGGCTAACATTTATTCCGGCTGATGAAAATGTCGCTGTAAAGGCAGATGCCACTCTACAGAGAACATGGACAGATCTCACATGAACATTGTTCTGTGAGCTGTCCTTGGATTTGTTCATTTGCATCATCAGCCTAAAGGATATGATATGTGGGTGCACTCTGTCACATCACGTGAAACCTATGGCACACCGCGCTGCCTGTTGATGGGTCACGCCACTGAAAAGCTCCTCTGCATCCACTTCGCCTTCATGTGGTCCTTGATGACGAAACCGTGCCTTTTTCGGAGGGTGAGCCTAGAGTTTCCAGGAGGCATTTGCACTGTTCGATTGCAATGCCAAGTCGAGATCAGCTGAGCAGTTGAGATCTATTGCATTTCAATCCACCATAAAAGATTATAGAGGCGCGGTCTCTTATGAGGACCATGGAATCATCCCTCTTACAACTGTTCTCATACATTGGCATCGCAAAAGAAAAATATCCCTAAATTCAATCCAATCATAAACATGGATGGAGGTAAGGCATAGACAAAAGGAGGGTCAGCCTTTTGATGCTCATAAAGTAAATGTCGGATCTTGAGAATTGATGTGTAATGTTATGTTGCTGGGAGTGAGCTGTTTGTATGCAGGTGCCTTCCGGACAAGCCAATTAAATAATTGAAGCATGTGGTGGGCTCGGTGTCTGTCCTCAGGTACATGTCTCATGCAACTTGCAAACTCGGACTGGCAAGTGCCACCAGATCTGAATCCTGAAATTCGATAATCAATTAGATATCGTCGCGAAAGATGACTTGCGACAATTCTTCCTCAAGCTAAATTGTTAATTCAATAATGAGTTATTATAATAATAAAATCTCAAATTAATAGACCCGTAATAAATTTATCCCCAAAGTCCTAAATTGGTTTATTTGTGAAAAATTCACTCTCTATTAGTTCTTTTTAAATTTTACCGTCAAATTATTGAGTTGAAACATGATTGTTGACGGGGAAACCCTCCATTTTTTGTACGTGTACTATTTTTGTGGTTTTCGTGGTATTAATCCAACTTAACAAAAGTTAAGGGAGGGTAATTTTATCACAAATGTATTAGTTTGGATTTTTTGATAATCAAAAAATTAATTTGAGATAAATTTATTACAGCCATACAAATTTGAGGTGTTTATGATAAAAAATTAATGTGAGGTAAATTTATCATGACTATGTTAATTTAAGGTTTTTCGTGATATTAACTCTTAAATAATTAACTCGTATTTCATGAATTCAGAGTTTATCTTTACAAAGAGAAGATTCTCGTCTTGTGAAATCAGGTCGAATGGATGTTAGGCTGGGCATATGGAGCAACAACTACTTCTCAACGGTACGGTTGTGAGGAGCAATTGGTGCAAAAGGAGTTTCTGCTCAAATCTAGGTGGATTGGGATTCATTTATTAATGTTTTTCATTTTTACTCAATAAAATCATTTAACTAATTTATCTTCCCATTAGATGTATTTTTTAAGTAGGAATAGCATTTGAATATGCCAAATAATAAATATTCATTTAACAACTCAACTAGTCTAAATGCTTGTTATATACTTGTTGAATATGTTGCTCCCTAAAATAAAGCCATCGGCTGAACGAAATCAAGGCCGACTGGAAGTATTTGAGACCGAGTAATAGAACATGCTGCGCATCAACATGGGATGAAGTAAATGCTATGTTGACTAACACGTGTGATCTGGTATTGATTGTAAACATCGTCGACCATCAAACACTAGTGCTAATTGCGAAGACACAAGTATAATCAAATCGATCAAGTGGGAATAGTTTTCCCTTAACGATTAATAATCAAGTAGAGATTAGTCAAGTCAATAGTATCAATTGGGCAAAAGCTATTAACATCGACTCACGGAGTTTGATTGAAATCAAATTGACTTGAATAAAAAAGGAAGGGAAAAGTTATGGCACTCAAACTCTTAGGTGAGAATAGTTTGAAGGTGTTGATTGACTGGTGCAGCCAAGCAACTATTGCAATCGAGCTCTTGAGGAGCGCATCTGAAGAGGAAAAGACACGCACATACATCCAAAAGTGCAGTACTTAATTTCGCCATGCACTTTACTTCCTTGCAATATATGTCAGGTCTGGTTCTAAGCAATTTATCTTTAGTCATTCGAGTTCTTTAATTTCATATCATCAATCAAACACTTGCTCTTGCTCTTTTGGATGGATTTGTGTGGCTATTAGCGGTTTCATATAATCAAGTTTACAATCCAATCAAGTTCTTGTTACTTTCTGGTTAACAATCATCTATCAATTTAACGTACAAGGACTGCAACGTTTGACTAGGATCTTTGATCGTCGAGTCTGAATCAATGGTTTGACGAGAGCGGTTTTCAAGTGAACAAATAAACATTACTTCTAGATGGTGTTTGAGGATCGGATTAGTGGAAGAATCAAATGAATAGAGTTACAAGACGCATTACCTACAAATTTTCTCAAAATCAACCCATCTAACTGTGAATCCTTTTTAGCTTGAAAAGAAATAGGTTTGGATAGTATTAGGACCTGCCTCACCTGCCTTTGAAAAGTTTGATTTAAGGTACCAACGAAACACCAACTGCCTATTAGGCAAACCCGTCATTGCAGTCTTATCATAATACGGGTAGGAAGCTAGAACCAGCGATATGCATAAGCTCATATACGTCATCTGTCGTACTTAATTAGTACGTCCATGATAGGGTATGATTGGAACGCACCGCTTCATCTTGATATGCTAAGATGGAAAGATACATTTTTGAAAGGGTATGAGGGAGTTGTATAAAAGTCTTTTGAAGATAACCGTTGGCAAGGTTGGCCTCAGAAATTCCTCTCATTTTCTTGTCCCCTTTTCATAAAATAAAAAATGAGGCGTTCCATTTCTCTTTTATAAGAACAATTGGTATTTAAAAATCAGATGTTTTCCTCGTGACTACATTTAGACAAACGTGAAGCAATTTTGTTTGTGATTCATCCGCAATTCAACAATCGTTCCGAGGTAAATTGTTCATCGCGCATCGAAAATAAGTAAGTCGTCTTCCATCGACTTCCTTCCAGCATCATCCATAGGCTAACCAAGGTTTCCTGATATAGATGATAGATTGCAGAATCAAACCTCCCAACTTTGCCATTGCCAACTCTTCCGGAAAGTGGGAATAAAAGCAATGCGCGTATGAACGCTCGGTTGGACAATGACCTGCTCAATCTGTCTCCCCCGTCTATCATCACACATGGCGTTGACTTAGGATGAGTTGACTTTCTTGGGCTGCAAGAGTTTTGCTTGGGGGCTAAGTAGAATGGCTTGTAACAATAAACAATTTCTCTCCTTTAAAAGAGGGGAATACTTGGTCTCGACTGCATTTCCCTCTAAGCGTCATTCTCATTTTGGAAATGCTGAAACAAAAGAACATGGAGTCCCAAGAACGCGACTTCGAGGGCAACCACGACAGCGTCGGTGCTGTGAATTACTCACTCGCACATGATTATCTTGTCGGAAAGGAGAGACGAGGCGAAGCAGTTGACGAGCGAGCGGGAAGTGCGATCGACAAAAGCAATGATGCCGGCGGAAAGGTCCATCAATTTTACTTTGTAAAATATCATCCATTCGAGAACCCAAGCTTGGTCGCGACTGAAAAGATTGTTCAGCATCGGTTCATCATCGACCAAAAGAGGAAAGAAAAGCTGGTGAGAACTTCTCGTCAATAAGTATATTTCTCATTTGCGTAGGTGTACAAAGAAATTCGTATCTAAGGAAGACAAGTATGATGTGCAATCACGAACCAATGCTTGCAACTAAAATATAATTACTGAATAACTTAGTGAAATCGATATAACTGCTAATGATAGTCCTATACTGAAAAAACGAGTATTCCCTGGATTAGTTCGGGAGCAATAGATGGTGTTGATTACCCGAATATCCTCTCCCCAAACCGCAAATGTATATCTGGTGTCAATCCTAACGTTTGATTTTGCTCTGATACATATGTTTGGTTCTCAGATGGATCGAGACGGATTATACTTCTCGTTGCGCTATTCGAGATATTGGGACCAGCAATGGAGAAGAGAGGACTTGAAGTTGCTGAAATTATCTACGGACAAGCTATGCTTCGCAAACAAAGTGAGCCTCTGCAAGGCCATCAAACCGAGCTCTTCAGTGGACGAGATAGATAACCTGGTTAGTAAGAACAAGATATGGTTAAAGGTTTTTCTTGCAGTAATTTAAAATGATTGTGTGAGCAAGGCTTCGATTACAGCGATATGATACTGTACTTTGGCTGATAAAATGGTGTAGAGCTTGCATTTTGGAATGCTTCATGGAGGCAACAACCTGGCCGACGAAAGGCGGATCTTAAAAAAGATAAGCGAAGCCCAAAGGAAGGCAGATCCATGCATGTCCATGCAAGAATTCGATCAAAAGGTATGATTCGACACTCGACCTGGTGCGTTACAGACTTTGTTTTGACCTGACTTCTTTTGGTTTCCCAACCTTTGCGCTCGGGAAAATACAGATCAGGAGGTTGCATTGTACAAATCCATGGCAGAGACTTGATTCAAATGAGGAGAGGAAGACTAGGGATGAGATCAAAAGGCTTGAATTGGCAAGAGAGGAGGCCATGACAAGTGCTGCTTGCAAGGGGAAGATGTGGGATTCTTTGGGCTCAAAGCTAACCATAAGAAAGCAAGTTCAAGTAAAGAAAATCAGACAAATTACATGTTCAAACTCTTGGCCTAACTAATTTTGTTTCTCTTCTTGCTAGCTAATGATTTGCTTATGTATTTTAGCTCATAGAAGAGGGACTAGATAAAACTAGACAGCAGCACTTGGCTTTCAATGCTGAATTCGCTTTTGTCAAGAAAGAATTGGCATCGGTCGAAAACGAATTGAAATCAGTGGAGAAGGAACTGTTGTACATTGAACGAATAAAGGGCGATGCCTACAAATTCATCCTCGAATGGAAAAAAGAGCATCAAGAAGCGGTAGGATGATACATATATCCTCTTGCTTTCGCTAGCTGCGTTTTTCCTAGTTACTTATGGCTTTCTTGATTCATTTTCAGAATGCCTGCTACAACAAACACGTTTCACTCATGAAAGCTGCTAGACAACTCGCTGAGAAGAAAGACATTGAAGCACTTCAAGATTTGTCTACCCAAGAGGTTCTTTCATCTCTCTCTCTCTCTCTCCATCACGTATTGCTGTTACAATTGCCATACCAACGTTTGTTAGTCCTTTTCTCGGTATTAATCAGGTAGAAAAGTTTATGCATCAATGGAATGGCGACCGACACACGAGGCAGGATTACGAGAGGAGGATTCTAGCTTCGCTGAATGCGCGGGGGCTGAATAGGGACGGAAGGAGAAGGAATCACGATGAGAATCTAGTACTAATTGAGGGTCCGACGATGGTGAAGATACCCAGAAGGCTCAGGAAAGCCATTCAAGCAACGGCGAAAGGAGGATCTTCGAGCAGAAAACCCATGTTGATGTAGAATCAGAGTCATGATAAAAATCAGTTCCAAAATGTCCATCACTGTCCTCTATGAGAAACTATGTTTTGTCAACAATTATTAAGAATTTTCTGAATGTGGCCACAGAATTATATACAGAAACTGCGCAAGGGGTCAGTATTCTTGAGGCAGACGTGAATTTACTTAGAAAAACCCGAACATAACACGACATGACAAAATTTACTCGAAACTTAGACAAGTTGCAAGTAAGGACATGAATAACAAATGCAAGTATGGTGAAATGGAAATGAATGAAAGCCGGTGTGAAATAGAGTTAATGTTGCCTCACCAACAAATGTCGTCGAAATCCGCTCCTCTTACACGTGAATCCTGTTTTGCTTGAAAAGAAAAAGGCTTGGACTGTATTAGGACCCGTCTCACTCACTTTTGGAAAGTTTGGTTTAAGGGGCCAACGAAGCACTAATTGCTCACTGGGCAAGCCTCTCACTACAATGTCATCATAATACGAGTGGGAAGCCCAGAACCAGCTATCTTCCTAGCGATATACCTAAGCCCATGTACGTCATCCATAGACTAATCAAGGTTTCTTGATATAGATGATAGACCGCATAATCAAAACTCCGAACTTTGACTTGCAAATCAAGTCTTGAAACATTTTAATCTCACCGCTTGTTGAAATTAGATCGGCTTACACGCACGTTGCTGCTCAATAGAGCTCGTAAAATGGGTCATAAACCAATATTATAACTCATTTTTAGTTAAATGGATCATATATGGGTCGATTGAAAGTTAAATATGGGTCACAAATGGGTCTTAGAAAAGAAAAGAAATGGATTTGAATGGGTTATTAGGAAACCCACTTTGAACCCATGGCCTACCTCCTCTACCTCCTCAATTCTCTCTTCCTTCCATCGATTACAAATCTTTGGATGAGCAGAGCACCCCCTTTTTCTTTTTCGATCCCAACCGATTGCAGCCACCGCCTACCTTGCTATCACACTGCCATCTTTGTTGCCAGTCCCGAGCTCATCGGCCTTAGGCGAGCTGCAAGCTCGCTGGCCTCGACAGAGCTCGGGTCGGGCTCACCTAGATCCACCGAGCCACGAGCTCATCGGCCATGGACAAGCTTGGGCTCGCCTAGATATGGCGAGCCGCGAGCTCACTAGCCGCAACGAAGCTCGGGCTCGCTTGGATCGGTCGAGCCCCGAGCCAACTGACCACAACAGAGCTCGGCAGCTTGGGGCTCGCCTGGACGAGCGGAGCCTTGATCTCGCTGGATTGCGGCTTGGCCGGTCACCGTCGACGGAGTAACAAGGGAGAAGAAGGAGGAGGAAAAAGAAAGAAAATAGAAAAGAAGAAAGGAAGAAAATAAAATAAATAATAATAATAATTTCAAGAAAAATTAAAATAATAAAAAAATCGATTTTTTTTTTTTTAATGATATTTGGTAGATAGATATCCATATACATACCGGAGAAGTACTTTTAGAGGAAGCTCGATGCTATTTAGATTGATAAATAGAAATTCTAAATATCATAATGTAATTTTTAACTTGGTGAACTAAAATCAAGAAATCAACCAAAATAAAAAAGAATTACAATTAAAAAGTTATGCATTCTCGCATTCAAGAAGATTTGTTATAAGCAAATATTATTTTCATGTCAATTATTAGCTCATCAAACTTTTTCTTATGAAGAGTTTTTCAAAAGTATTTCAATTTAAAGGTTTTTCACATTTTTTATTTTATTTTCTTTTTAAATTTGGCGAAGTTTTTATTTAAGTAACTAAATTGAGTTAAATACAAATGTATTTCAATAATATGGATCGGATCACGTATGGGTCATCAAATTTATATTGTATAAAAATAGGTCAAAACGAGTTAAATTGGTCAATATGAGTCGAATCATTTTCAATCCGATCCAAATCCGATCCGATCCACCCATTTGATGGCCCTACTGCTCATCTGCTTCTGACATTGCCATGTCTTCAAGAAGAGTAAGCAAAAGCAATGCACGTAAGAGCGCTCTGTTGAACATTGACCTATTGCTAAATCTGTCTCCCCCCCTCAATCATCACGCATGGCGTTGACTTCAGATGAGTTGACTTGTGCCGCCTTTCTTGGGCCCCAAGAGTTATGCTTGGAAGCCAAGTAGAATGGCTTGGAACAATGAACAAGGTCTCTCCTTTAAAAAGGAATAGAGGTGAATGCTTGGTCCCCACTCCAATTCACTCGAGCGTTGTTCTCATTTGGAAGATGCCGAAGCAAACGAACATAGTGTCCCAAGAATGTGACTTCGAGGGTGACCACGACGGCGTCGGTGCTGTTGGTTACTCCCACACACGTGATAATCTTGTTGAAAAGGAGAGTCAAGGCAAAGCAGTTGATGAGCGAGCTGAAAGTGTGATCGAAGAAAGAGAGAATACTGGCGGAAAGGTCCATCAGTTCTACTTTGTGAAACAACATCCATTTGAGAACCCGAACTTGGTCGCGACTGACAAGATTGTTCAGCATCGTTCTGTGATCGAGCGAAAGAGGAAAATAAAGCTGGTATGTCTGAACTTTTTTTGCATCTTAGATAATTCCAGTTGAGAGCTTCTCATCAGCAAAGAAGAAAAGCATGGCAGAAAATGTATATTCTGTGTCAATCCTAATGTTTCAGTATGTTCTGATATACATGTTTGGTTCTCAGATGGAGCGAGACCGATTATACTTCTCATTGCGCGATTTGAGATACCAGGCCCAAATATTGGGAAGGGAGGACTTGAAGTTGCTGAAATTATCTATGGACAAGCTATGCTTCGCGAACAAAGTGAGCATCTGTAAAGCCATCAAACCGGGCTCTTCAGTGGGCGAGATCGATAATCTGGTTAGTAAGAGCAAGATATGGTTAAAAGTTTTTCCTGCAGTACTAGAAAAATGATTATATAAGCAAGGCTCTGATTGCAGCTAATATGATACTGTATGTTGGCTGATAAAATGGTGTAGAGCTTGCATTTTGGAATGCTTCATGGAGGCAACAACCTGGCTGATGAGAGGCGGATCTTAAGAAAGACGAAGGAAGCCGAAAGGGAGGCAGATCCAAGCATGTCCATGCAAGAATTGGATCAAAAGGTACGATTCGATGCACGACCTAGTGTATTATGAACTAAGTACTCGCATTTAAAAACAGGACTTGGATTCGACCCAACTTCTTTGGGTTTCCCCATCTTTACGCTTGTGAAAATGCAGATTCGGTGGTTGCGTTATGCGAAGCATTGGCATAATCTCAGTTCAGATGAGGAAAGGGAGGTCAGGGAAGAGATCAAAGAACTTGAATTGGCAAGGGAGGAGGCCATGACAAGTGCTGCTTGCAAGGGGAAGATGTGGGAATCTATGGGCTCAAAGCAAACCATCAAAAAGCGAGTTGAAGTATAGACAATCAGAGTGTTCAAACTTATGGCCTAATTAATCCTTTTTTCTTCTTGCTAGCTAATGATTTTGTTTATGCATCTTAGCTCGCTAGAGGAAGGCACTCGTCGTTCAATGCCGAATTCGCCTTCGTCAAAAAAGAGTTGAAATTGGTCGAAAATGACTTGAGTTCTTTGGAGAAGGAACTGATGTCCACAGAACGAATAAAGGGTGACGCCGACAAATTCATCCTCGAATGGAGGAGAGAGCAACAAGAAGCAGTACGACAACACGTAAATCCTCTCGATTTCGCAAGCCGCCCTTTTTCTAGTTACTTATGATTTTCCACTTATGATTGATTTTCAGAATGTCTGCTACAACCAACATGTTCAACTCATGGAAGCAGCAAGAGAACTTGCTGAGAAAAAAGACATTGAAGCACTACACGTTTTGTCTACTCAAGAGGTCCTTTCATCTCTCTCTCTCTGCATCATCCACATCATGTATTGGTGTTCCATATTGCCATACCAACGTTCTTTGGTCTTCTTTTGGGCATTAATTAGGTAGAAAAGTTCATGCATCGATGGAACGGCGACGGACACTTGAGGCGGGACTACAAGAGGAGGATTCTAGCTTCGCTGAACGAGCGAGGGCTGAGCAGGGACGGAAGGAGAAGGAATCGCAACGAGAGCCCAATATCCCCAGGAGGCTCAGGAAAGCTATACAAGCGGCGAAAGGAGGAACTTTGAGCAGAAAACCGGCATTGAAGTAGAATCAGAGTCGTGATAAAACTCAGTTCCAAAATGGTCATCACCGTCCTCTATCGGAAACTATGTTTTGGCAACAATTATTACGAAATTTCCGAATGCGGCGACAGAATAATATCCAGGGTCCGTATACTTGAGAGAGACATAAATTTACTTTGAAAAACCCGAAATAGCAAGACACAACGGACTCGAAACTGACACGAATATGAAAAAGAGATTGATGAAAGCATATCCTCGAGCATCTTCGTTCCACAAATCCATTTGAAAACATTCACATTGCAGTTCTAGTAAACATTGAGGGAATTAGGGCCTTACATGTCAAATTAATCAGATTAAACCAACATTTTAAAAATGAAACCAATATAATTGGTACAATTTCCATTCTGATCCAATTCAAATAAGAAATTTTTAATTCAGAGTTGCTGGAAAAAATCAAGAAAAGTTGAAACAAAATTAGAGCAAGAATCGAATACGACAAAAGAACACAGATGGGCCATGAATCAGAAAGAACGTAGCGAAGTAATATTTTTCTCATCACCTGATAAGATTTTATCATCACTCGCGATATTACTCTCATCATGTTCATGGAATCCAACGGAAAAGCCGCGAAACTCGCGAGCGCAATGGGGGAAATCGTCAAAACCCACGAAAAATCTCGAGAGCAAGTTCTTGTTTTTCTTGGGTTCAGGAAGCAAAACGGGGACCAAGAAAGTACCTGTCTCGCAGGCAGGCTCCAGGGTAGAGTCACCACTCGAATCGGCGACTCAAGAATTCGATGCAGAGCAGAAGATGCAGAATTTCAAAAACAGAAGAAGACGGAAGACGAATTCGACAAGACGCGACGTTCACAAGAAAAATTGGAGCTTCGACATGACTCAGAGCGAGAGAGAGAGAGAGAGAGAGAGAGAGAGATTGTGCAGATCCCCTGCGGCTGTGGAAACTGGAAGTGGAGCATCGGTTTTATAGGATGGTATAGGGTTGATGTTCTGTCAGGGTCGAGAGAGCCCAAAGGCCCAAAGGCCCAAAGGCCCAAAAGCAGAAAAGCCCGCCCACTCTCTCTCTCTCTCTCTCTCTCCAGAAGTATTATTGCAATGGCTGCATCGCCTCACAGTAATTAGGGGTGCAAACCGACCGATAAAAAATGAGATGTATAACCACGCGAGGCCAAAAACGTTTAGATTCAAGGGACGACAGAATTTATATAGTGGGTTAATATCATGCAAAACTCTAAATTAGTATACATGTGATAAATTTATTAAAATTAATTCATTTTATTACCAAAAGCTCTAAACTAGTATATCCATAACAAATTTACTTCAGACTGAATTTTTAATCACCAAAAACCCAAAAATGATATATTTGTGATAAATTTACACTATTAGTTTCCGTTAACATGGATCAATACAGAGAAAAATCACAAACTAGTACATCTATAACAATTGGAAGGAAAAACCTTAAATTGGTATATCCATTAATTATCACGTGTCACTGAACTTGGCAATTTGGTGATAAAATCTAATGAAAACTACTGAAAAGTAAATTTGCCACAAGTGTACCAATTTGAGGTTTTTAATTGTAAAAATATTAATTTGTGGTAAATATGTTACAAATGTACTGATTTAAGGTTTTTCATGATAGTAACCCTAATATAATTGGTTGGTTACTCTATGTTATTATTGTTACGTTGTGTATCTGTTACATAAGATACTTTCTCATTGCTCCCTCCTTCCTTTCTTTTTTTTTTTTTTTTTTCCGAATTATCCAAACTAATCACCCCATTAGAAGTGCGATTATTGAGCATGCCTTTTATCGTCCACACATATCCAAGCTTATCACACACAGAATTGCGATTATTGCTCATCAATATAAATTACTATTTTATATTAGTTCTAACGTTAGCATAAAAATATATACTCACACATTCGCCGTCAGATGGATGACGGCATATGTATTTGAAGTCGGCTATATAATATAATTTTTTTGCATGTCAACCAACCAATATTGAGTGTGATTTTCATGCTTATTATGGACAATTATAATCTACACTTACCTAAATTAATTGATAAACTTCACAAAAGACATATATTGATGAGAGACGGCCCTGATATACTAAGAGACTTTGGAAGCAAAATTCATAAGCTCTTTAATCATCTTGTATGCTACTTGGAGTAATTTTTTTCTGTTTAATTCACATGAAACGGGCCGGGCCATTATAACAACAACATAATCTCGATTATGAAGATAACAAAAATTATATAGTCCTTAGCTCTATGCAGCAAAAACCGAAAATGCCGAATAACAGACCGGAAGAACCGCGGACTCGGTCAAGCAGCATCGTCGCTGATTGGTTCTTCACGCGTCTAAAATGCCGTCGCGCTCTATCCCTCCGCACTCGTCCAGATCTGCATTCGGCCACACGTCGATTCTCCCATGCCGGATCGCGGACGGCCAATCTTGATGGCCCTTTCGCAGAAATTTGCGACCTTCTCTCTTAATATAATATCAACTCTCATCAGATACTTCACTCGCTCTGCGCACTGCGTGTCTATAAATACTGGCCATCTGCTCACAGCACATTTCATCCACAACCCAACTTTCAAAAACCCTAGTTTGGTCACGGCTTAGAAGTCCCTTTTTCAAGTTGAAACCTGAGCTACTTCGTTTCAGACAGCGAGCAACCTTGGTGAAGATCCCTCTGATATTTGGAGATGGCAAAGAGTGTGGCTTTGGCTTGTTTCTTGGGTCTGTTTCTTGCATTTGCGGCTGCAGATCATAGCCCGCTGCAGGATTTCTGTGTCGCTCAAGCTGGCGGTTCGGGTAAGAAATATGCACCGAAAAGGAGATGTCAGATGTGTTGGGGAGAAGTTCGTAGCTGTCCGAATATGTGTTTTGGTATATAATTTTTTGTCTTCTTTTTCCATATGTTGAGTCTGAAAATGCGTTTTGTGCTTCCCATGGCAGTGTTTGTGAATGGCGTGGCTTGCAAGGATCCCAAAACGGTTCAGGCAAATGACTTCTCCTTCAGCGGGCTCCATCTTCCGGGCAACATGTCGAACCCTGTCGGCTCGAGGGTCACGCCGGTGACTGTGGCTCAGCTACCCGGACTCAACACCCTCGGCATCTCCGCAGCGCGCATCGACATCGCACCGTGGGGAGTCAACCCGCCCCACACTCACCCCCGCGCCACCGAGATTTTGCTAGTCTTGGAAGGGACCCTTGAAGTTGGGTTCATCACTTCCAACCCCGACAATCGTCTCATCTCCAAGGTCTTGCAGAAGGGCGATGTGTTCGTCTTCCCTCAGGGCCTTGTCCATTTCCAGAGAAATACCGGTTTTGGGAATGCGGTCGCCATCGCAGCTCTCGGTAGCCAAAATCCTGGTGTCATTACAGTTGCTAATGCCGTGTTTGGGTCGACGCCTGATATTCCTGGAGACATTCTTGCCAAGGCATTTCAAGTTGATAAAACTGTAGTTCGACAAATTCAATCGAAATTTTAGACAAGAAATTAGTGCGGAGCATTTGAGATAGGGTTGTCTAGAAGCAAAGTCCATCGATTCATTTGTTTACCCTCGTGTCTGGCCATTACTTTTGTATTTATTTATTTTCACTGTATCCCCATTGACTGATATGTAATTAAAAGTTGCGAGCCATTTTTTTTTTTTGGTTAACTTTTCTTATATTTTATTAGATTTAATTTATCATTTTTACTAATGTCTAAAATTTCCCTACTCATCGCGAATTTATCAATCTTTAGTTGAAGAGCTTACCGCTTTTTTCCAATTAAATCACCAATTGATTTTTTATTATTAGGTGTAATTAATTAAGTTCTTTACTGGTGTCATGAATTTTCAATTTTTATTTGTAAGACTAGCCAATTTTCTCTCATTAGATTACTAACAGTTTTGATTTATCAAGTCCCATTTGATTGGCTTCCAAGTGTTTATTCTTTTATTTACCTATCTTTCTATTGAGTTAGTAACCTTTATTTGACTTACTTACCAATAGTCTAAATTTACCAACTCTTTTTAGAATATATTATATTTAATTGGCGCAATTACCAACTTTTACCCTTTTTTTGTTCATAAACTTTTCCCCCCGGTTAAGTTACCAATAGGTTGTATAACCCACACTTTTTTGAGTTACCAACCAATATTTATTTGAATTTTTTAATTTACCAACTAATTTTTTCACTACTTTACAAATGATTGTTTCTTACCACAATCTTAAATTTACCATTTATTATATAAAATTACTAAATTTTATTTGAGTAGGTTATTACTTTTCTCCAATTAAGTTTCCAACTAATTTTGAATTGCCAACTCTTATTTGAGTTGCTTATCGTAGTTTGTTTATCTCCTTATAAAAAAAATATAACAACTTCTCTATTAAATTACCACAGTTTATTTTTGACTTGCCTTTTTCTTAATTCTTTTTTTAGAAATTATTAACTTCAAAAAAAGTGACTGCCAATTTTTCTCTGACTACATTACCAACTCCTATTTGAGTTAGTTACCTGTGTTTGTTTTGTTTTCTTTGAAATACTAACTTCTCTTATATCTTATAAAAGAAAAATCTTTTAACCTTTACCAACTTTCTTTACATTTCTTATAACAAAGTTTGACTTTACCAATGCTATGCAAAATGGTCAATCTTCATTTGTGTGACTTACAAAAGCTTCTCCGATTAAATTATGAACTATTTTTGGATGATCTATTCCCATTAAATTCTTTATTAAATTTTAATTATGGTTTCAGTAATAATATGCAAGAACATTCCATAGTTTAGTAAGATATAAAAGGCTTAGGGATGTAAAATATTAGATTATTCAAGAAACCCTAGTAGCTATCGGAGTGAAGGATCGTCAACAAACAAAGGCATTGTAGGGCATTGTAGATTCTTATCTATGACTTCTATCATTTCATTGATATCAAGTGAATCGCTAGAAACATGCGAATTGTGTGGCTAACCCAATACAAAATTTCGTAAGGGGACTGTGGTGGGTTATGATGAGCAAAAGATCTTCTTTCTAGTGACATTCAATTCATAACGATTTTCATTTTCAAGGTCTAGTATTGAAATAATTTCAGTGATTTTCTTGACTTTGTGCATGTTAACAAACAGTTTGAAATGTCTCGACTTTAAAAAAAAAAGGTTAGAGTCAAATAGTAATTGATTCAAAGAACTTTTTATTTTTACATCATTTCATAAACCTAATGACTTAGTCATATAATTATGTAAAATGAAGGATTTCAATCTTCACAAAAAATGAAATAAACAGATACTCAATTACCAGAGTAAATAGAAATTTATGCTCAATCTCATGGATACATATCAAAAGCCACATTAAGTCATATGTATGGCTTGGAGGGAGATCTTTCTTTCATATTTTTCGTGACCACCATAAATATGATGTCAAAAAAGCGAAAAAAAAATGGTTTTAGCCCTTACAAAAAGAAAAACTAAATATAAGTCTTTTTCACGCTCATATCATGTTGAGATTGCCGAAGAAAAAGTTACAAAGTCCAATCCATTTTATCATAATTGATTAGTTAACATGTTGGTTAAATTAGTCTAAAATACATAAACAAATCATTGTATTGTCAAATTATCTAGAGAAAATTACAAATTAGAGTATGAAGTATATCTATTTTTGAAATAAGGGCCAAAAGTGGACTTTTTTTCAAATAAAGGCTCGAAGTGGCCAATTTGTATCAAATAAAGGTTTAAAGTGGCCATATTAATTTCAAAAAAGGGCCTAACCTCTTAGATCGAAGGGTATTTTTTTCTTTCATTTTTATTTTTATTTATTTCTATTTCTATTTCTTTTTTTTCTTTTTCTTTTTTCTTTTCCCCCTTCCCTTTAGCAACCATGGTGAAGGTCGTTGGACTTAAGTGAGGGCAGTTCTCACCAGTGTCGGGCGAGGGCGGCCCTCGCCTCTGATGTGGGAGCATCCAACATAGCTCCATCGACCTACTCAGAATCATCGATGCTTATCCAAGCCAAGAAAGAAATTGGGCATTATGTGCTTCAATGGATCATTTTGAATGAATAATGTCAATTACTTCTCGGTACTTTATGGTATATCGATAAGTATGAATGTGAGGTCATTTAAATGTCTTGTATGACCAATTGATGAAGTTACAGGAGGATTATTTTCTGGTCAAGGGAGGAGCACGAATTTTGGGAAAGCCAAAGGTTCAAGAAGGCGGTTCAAGAACACGGAAAGCTAAAGGTTCAAGAATGCGGAAGGCCGAAGAATTAAAGGCATTTAGTTCCCGTGTTAATAAAGGCTTTTTTTAAGTTCCTACGTGTCTTTATTGTGTAGTTCAAGAGTTGAAGGTTTCAGTTCCTATGCTATTAAGGTCTGTTTTTAATATTTATTAAGGCTAAAATCCTCTTATAAAGAGGGGAAAACTATCCAATGTATGGGAGATACGAATTTTATGAATGAAAATGGTGAGATTTCTTCTGCTTGAGTGAACATCTTCGGAGAGTGGATAACTCCTTTCGGTTTCTTTATCCTTGGAGCATAGATCACTCATTGGTGGTGAGCCAAGAAGCCCTTTATCCTTGGCTGGTGGAATCTTTAGGCCTTGGTGGTGAGCTTCTCCTATCCCGAAGTCCTTTATCCTTGGCTGGTGGAAGCTTTAGGCCTTGGTGGTGAACTAGATCTCGATCCTCTTCTTCGGTTGGTGGCGTGGCCTTTATACCTTGGAAGGAGATCGCCCTATCTTTTCTTATTCCTTTTCATTTCTTCCCCGTATACACTACTCCATACACTTAACCACAAAAATCCCCTCATAAAAAAATCCATTCTGGAATCACTCACCCCATCACGCATCAAAAGATTGGTATCAGAGCTCAAGGTTCAACTCATTTGAGTGATTCATTTCTTTCTTCTATTACAAATTCCTTATGGATGAACAAGTTCCAAGAGGCTTGACTTTGGAGCAAGCGCACAATGAAAGGCGAGATCGTGCAATCCAAAATCTTCAGCAACAAATGGAGCGAGTCCTCAATCTTTTGGAGAATCCGGTAAGACAAGCACAGCCAGCAAGGCGTCCCAATGAACGGCATCGGCGTGACGATTCAGAATCTCGTCAAAATTCTGATGGCGATTCCGAATCCACTGGAGACAACTGAACAATTCTGCACTCTAGCGATTCTGAATCTCATATTCGAAGACGAAGACGAAGACGAAGAGGGAGGCATAAGGAGGATGAAAGAGACATTAAAGTGGAGGTCCCTAAGTTTGACGGTAATCTTAATCCCGACGACTTTGTGGATTGGCTACACACAACCGAAAGAATTTTTGACTTCAAGTCCTATTCGGATGAGAAGAAATTCAAGGTTGCTGTCCTAAAGCTGACAAAATATGCTTCTCTATGGTGGGAGAATCTAAAGCATCAACGAGCAAGGGAAGGAAAAGGCCGAATCAAGTCTTGGGAAAAACTCAAGAAGTTGATGAAGAAGAGATTCTTGCCCGACAACTATAGGCAAGACCTCTTCCTAAAACTGAATTCCCTAAGACAACAAGGAATGAGTGTTGAAGAATACATTCGTGAGTTTGAACAACTCAAAATGAGGAGTGAAGTTCTAGAAGTTCCTGAGCAAACCATTGCTCGTTTCCTTGGCGGCATGAATCGAGAAATTGCTGATATAGTTGAACTTCAACCTTATTGGTCCTTTGAAGACGTATGCAAGTTAGCTATAAAAGTTGAAAAGCAATTGAAGAGCAAGAGGTTTTCCTCCAGAACCTCAACAAGGGCGACATCCTATTTTAAGGGTGCTTCCTCAAGCAAGGGCGAGAGTACGTTGACAAAAGACAAAGGCAAGGGAAAACTTGTAGAGCCTTCCAAAGAAGTCCAAAAGAAGTTTGAAGGCGATGCAAGGAAATGCTTTAAGTGTCATGGTTTTGGGCATTTACAAGCAAATTGTCCAAATCGGAGAGTTATGACTCTTCAAGAAATTGAGGAGATCAATTCGGCACTTCAAGAGGGTGAGGGCAATCAAGACCAAAATATTTTTGAATCTGATCGGGAAGAAGAAGTTGTGGAGAAAGCCGATGATGGCGAGCTGTTAATCATCCGAAGAGCATTGCATGTTGAAGTTTCTCCTGTTAAAGAGCAAAGGGAGAATATATTTCACACCCGTTGCACTATTAACGGAAAGGTGTGTTCGGTGATCATCGATGGTGGGAGCTGCACCAATGTTGCTTCGACAACCCTTGTCGACAAGCTGAAGCTTCCAACAATGAAACATCCTCAACCATACAAGCTCCAATGGCTCAACCAAGGGAATGAACTCAAGGTAACCAAACGCGTTCTTATATCATTTTCGATTGGGAAGAACTATTGAGATCAGGTTGTATGTGATGTGATTCCTATGGAGGCATGCCACTTGTTATTGGGTAGACCATGGCAATTTGATATAAATGCTATGCATGATGGTCGGAAAAACACATACTCTTTTCACAAGGAACAAAAATGCATTACTCTTTCACCATTGAGTCCTTCGATACATAATAATCAACCTGGGGAGGGAAACACTTGTAAGGAAAATTTGTTCTTGAGCGAAACACGGGTTGAGAGAGCCATTAGCAAACAAAAGAATGTATTTGCTTTGCTTGTGGTCGAGAAAAAGAGTGAGATAGAGCAACCCATACATCCAAAAATGCATTGTTTGTTGAAAGAATTTGCAGATGTGTTCCCGGAGGATTTGCCACATGGATTACCTCCCATAAGAGGTATTGAGCATCAAATTGATTTGATCCCCGGTGCTCCACTACCAAACAAGCCAGCTTATCGATGTAATCCAGAGGAAACAAAGGAGTTGCAAAGACAAGTCGATGAATTTATCGTCAAAGGATACGTCCGAGAAAGCATGAGTCCCTATTCTGTTCCGACTCTACTTGTACCTAAGAAGGATGGTACATACCGAATGTGTGTTGATAGCCGGGCCATCAACAACATCACCATTAAGTATAGGTACCCTATACCTAGACTTGATGATATGCTTCATGAATTATATGGTTCTTTTGTGTTTTCAAAGATAGATTTGCGGAGTGGTTATCATCAAATCAGAATGCGGGGAGGTGATGAATGGAAGACGGCTTTCAAGACCAAGGGAGGCCTTTATGAGTGGTTGGTTATGCCATTCGGATTATCTAATGCTCCGAGTACCTTCATGAGACTTATGAATGAGGTTCTTCGTTCCTTTATTGGTCAATTTGTCGTTGTTTATTTCGACGATATTCTTGTTTATAGCAGGAACGAGGAGGAGCATATCTCTCATTTAAAACAGGTCTTTAATGTCTTGAGAGAACAAAAACTATATGTTAAAATGGAGAAATGTGAGTTCTTCTCTCCAAGCATTGTGTTTCTTGGTTATGTGGTTTCCAAAGACGGAATCTCTGTTGATCAAGCCCAGGTGGAAGCTATGAAGACTTGGCCGGTTCCGAAGTCCATTTCTGATGTAAGAAGTTTTCATGGACTTGTTTCTTTCTATCGACGTTTTGTCAAAAACTTTAGTACCGTCATGGCTCCTATAACTGAATGCATGAAGAATGGTGCTTTTGAATGGATAAAGGCTGCTCAAAACGCCTTTGAGGTAATCAAGCAGAAACTTTGTGAGTCCCCTATTCTTGCACTTCCTGATTTTGATAAAGTATTTGAAGTTGAGTGTGATGCAAGCGGAGTTGGTATTGGTGCTGTTCTGCTGCAAGCACAAAAACCATTAGCATATTTCAGCGAGAAGTTATCCGATTCCAAGAGGAATTATTCAACTTATGACAAAGAGTTCTATGCCATTGTCCGAGCTCTTGATCATTGGAGTCATTATTTGAGGCCAAAACAATTTGTCCTTCATTCTGATCATGAGGCGCTTAAGTTTATTAGCGGCCAACACAAGCTTAATTCTAGACATGCAAAATGGGTAGAATTTCTCCAATCCTTTTCTTTTGTCTCAAAATATAAACCCGGGCACACTAATGTTGTAGCAGATGCTTTATCGAGAAGATATTCTATGCTTGCTGTTTTGGACTCTAGGATTCTTGGATTTCAATCAATGAAAGAACTTTATTATGAAGATGTGGAGTTCTCATCCATCATCAACAATTGCAAGTGGGGAGTTCAAGGTAAATATTCTTTGCAAGATGGGTTTCTTTTTAAAGGAAATCGATTATGTGTGCCGAAGAGTTCTTTTCGTGAATTGCTGATTCGAGAGGCGCATGGTGGAGGATTGGCTGGCCATTTTGGTATTAACAAAACTCTTGAGGTTCTTCAAGAGCATTTCTATTGGCCAAAGATGAGTAGAGATGTGCATGCTATCATATCAAGGTGTGCAACTTGTCAAAGATCAAAAAGCCATTTCCATCAAGGTTTGTATACTCCACTTCCGGTACCATTGCAGCCCTGGGAAGATGTTAGCATGGATTTCATTGTGGCTCTACCAAGAACTCAAAGAGGAAAAGATGCTATCATGGTGGTCGTTGATCGGTTCTCTAAAATGGCTCATTTCGTGCCATGTCACAAGACCAATGATGCATCTCATATTGCTGAATTATATTTCAAAGAGATTATTCGCATTCATGGAGTACCAAAGACCATTGTGTCGGATCGTGATTCCAAGTTCTTAAGCTACTTCTGGAGGACTCTATGGAGAATGCTTGGTACAAGACTCTTATTCAGCACAACTTGTCATCCCCAAACTGATGGCCAAACGGAGGTAACAAATCGTACTCTAACCACTCTTCTTCGTGGTTTGGTGAGTAAATCGTTAAAAGATTGGGATTTAAAGCTTGCGCATGCTGAATTTGCTTACAATCGATCACCAAGTTATACTACTGGTCGATCGCCATTTGAAGTTGTGTATGGAATTAATCCACTCACACCCATGGATTTGATTCCAATTCCATCTAACTCCCAAGTAAGCTTTGATGGCAAGAAAAGAGCTGAATCAATGAAGAAGCTCCATGAGCAAATTCGATCCAAGATCGAAAAGGCCAACGAATCTTACAAGAAGAAAGCTAATCAACATCGCAAGAAGACTCAATTTCAACCGGGTGATCTTGTATGGCTTCACTTGAGGAAGGAGAGATTTCCATTTCGACGAAAGAACAAGCTCATGCCTCGAGCTGATGGTCCCTTTAAAGTTATGGAGCGAATTGGTGACAATGCTTACAAGATTGACCTTCCTAGAGAATTTGGAGTTTCGGCAACATTCAACGTGGGAGACCTTTCTCCTTACTTGGAGGATGAAAACATTCTAGATTTGAGGACAAATCTCAAACAACCCGGGGAGGATGATGCGGGAGCATCCAACATAGCTCCATCGACCTACTCAGAATCATCGATGCTTATCCAAGCCAAGAAAGAAATTGGGCATTATGTGCTTCAATGGATCATTTTGAATGAATAATGTCAATTACTTCTCGGTACTTTGTGGTATATCGATAAGTATGAATGGGAGGTCATTTTAAATGTCTTGTATGACCAATTGATGAAGTTACAGGAGGATTATTTTCTGGTCAAGGGAGGAGCACGAATTTTGGGAAAGCCAAAGGTTCAAGAAGGCGGTTCAAGAACACGGAAAGCTAAAGGTTCAAGAATGCGGAAGGCCGAAGAATTAAAGGCATTTAGTTCCCGTGTTAATAAAGGCTTTTTTTAAGTTCCTACGTGTCTTTATTATGTAGTTCAAGAGTTGAAGGTTTCAGTTCCTATGCTATTAAGGTCTGTTTTTAATATTTATTAAGGCTAAAATCCTCTTATAAAGAGGGGAAAACTATCCAATATATGGGAGATACGAATTTTATGAATGAAAATGGTGAGATTTCCTCTGCTTGAGTGAACATCTTCAGAGACTGGATAACTCCTTTCGGTTTCTTTATCCTTAGAGCATAGATCACTCCTTGGTGGTGAGCCAAGAAGCCCTTTATCCTTGGCTGGTGGAATCTTTAGGCCTTGGTGGTGAGCTTCTCCTATCCCGAAGTCTTTTATCCTTGGCTGGTGAAAGCTTTAGGCCTTGGTGGTGAACTTCGTAGATCTCGATCATCTTCTTCGGTTGGTGGCGTGGCCTTTATACCTTGGAAGGAGATCGCCCTATCTTTTCTTATTCCTTTTCATTTCTTCCCCGTATACACTACTCCATACACTTAACCACAAAAATCCCCTCATAAAAAAATCTATTCTGGAATCACTCACCCCATCACGCATCAGCCTCGCACAGCCTAGGCTAGATGACTTTCACCCAACGTTGGTAAGGTTTGCCCTTGCCAAATCACCCTCACTCGATGTTGCCGAGGGTGGCCCTCACTTGAATTGGGATTTCATCTGTTCGATGATATAAAGACATTATAATCATCAAAAATATAGAGTTGATATTTTTTTAGCACTTAACTTTTTCATGGATTCTAATGTTCAACAAATGATTCGCATAAAAGAGGGGTGATCTCCATTGGTCATTGACGGTGATGGCTGGGGAGGGAAGAGGAAAAAGGAAAAAAAAATGAAAAGAAAAAGAAAAAATTAAAAAAATTAAAAAATGTACAGTTACTATTTTTTTTTTACCAAAATAACCCATCTCCAATGGCGTAAATAATCACTAGCTGGCCAAATGCCCTTCTTTGAGATAATTTGTCCATTTTAGGCTCTTATTTAAACCAATGTTTACTTCGAGCTCTTATTTGAGAAATGAGGGCACTTCATACCCTTATTTAGAATTTTCCCAATTATCTATCAAGGCATTGACAAAGATTTAACAAAAGCCAAGTAAATCCACTTTCCATTTCATGCTCCAAGTACTTGAATAAATATAAGACAAGCTAAAACCATCTATATCAAGATGACAGACCCCATTCTCAATGCCATTAGTAGCATATACGGCAAATAAGGGATTATTTAAGAGCGGGCTCATTGGACAGCAGGGATGGAATAGCTGTTGAGTGTCTAAGACATTCTATCTTTCGGGATAGAAAAGGGCACAAACGTTTTGGCCATCGTATACCTACTTTTTTTTGTTGGGGGGGGGGGGGGGGGGGGGGGGCGGTGGCGGCGTGGGGTGAGATTGGAGATCGCCCGTTTGATGTTAGAAAGAGGCGGAATTGTTCGAGCCGACTTTCCTTCTCGAAGGACGGATGGTGCAACGATGACCCAAAATACGGCTATTATAAGTTGCGCAAGCCTTCCAATCAAGCTTCTCCATTCTCATTCCATTAATGCATTAGCCGCCAAAAAAAGATTAAAAAAAGAAGGAAATCATTAAACTATATATTGCACAAACAAAGAAAGAGATAACATATTCGCAGCACATTAATTTAGCTTGAGGCTCTATGCTTTTTCGTATGCGCGTCAATATAACAAAAGCCGAATGCGAAATTAAAAAGAGAACTTGTTTTTGGCTGCGATGTGTGTACTTGGTCAAGGGTCAATTTCGCTGATCAATTCTTCTTACGCGTCACGTTGCCTTCCAAAACTATCATCACTACTATAGAAGAGAGAAATGCGTCTACTTTGCATTTGGCAACACATTGATTCTCTTCGAGAGGGACGGCAAAGAAGCAAGATGAGACTCCTTCTTTAGAAAGTGGCCTCCTCCTTATATTTATATGTACTCCTAAATTTGTCTGAACCCTTTGTTTTCTTCTGCTCTTTCACGCATTATAAATACTCGCATCTTCCTCACAGTATTTCATCCACACCAGCAAACATATGCCATCTTGAATACTCAGGGAGAGAAAAAAAAAAAAGTCCCTGTTCAAAGTTAAACTCGGTCTCTTCATTTTGTGGAGATTCTTGCTTTTGGAGATGGCGAAAAGTGTGCTTTTGATTTGTTTCTTGGGTCTAGCATTTGCTTTTGCGGCAGCTGATGATAGCCCTCTCCAGGATTTCTGTGTTGCTCAAGCTGGCAGTTCAGGTAATAAATGCATATGTGTGACTGTGTTAAGAGTTCCGATAGTTCTTCTGTTTTCCCTGGGAGAACTTCAGCTTCTTTGTAGTTAATACTGTGGGATGAGTTTGTCCATTTCATGTGATCTGAGAACAGCGTCCGTTTGAGGTTAGTTAGGTAAAAACAAAGCAAAGATGATGTTCTGGAGATTCTTAAAACCCATCAGTATTATTTGTTGCCCCCTCATCTTGCAAGTTTCAAGTTGTACCAGTAAAAACTATTTGCTGCTTTTCTAATTCAATTTTTGTTCCTCACAATACAGTGCTCGTGAATGGCCTAGCTTGCAAGGACCCCAAAACAGTTCAGGCAAATGACTTCTCCTTCGGTGGGCTTCATCTTCCAGGCAACACGTCAAACCCTGTCGGCTCCAAAGTCACGCCAGTGACCGTGAACCAGCTCCCAGGGCTCAACACTCTCGGAATTTCCATGGCACGTATCGACATCGCACCATGGGGAATCAACCCGCCCCACACTCACCCACGAGCCACCGAGATCTTGTTAGTCTTGGAAGGAACCCTCGAAGTAGGGTTTGTCACTTCCAACCCCGACAACCGCCTCATTTCGAAGATCTTGCAAAAGGGTGACGTGTTCGTGTTCCCCCAAGGCCTCATCCATTACCAGAGAAATACCGGTTTTGGGAATGCAGTGGCAATCGCAGCTCTTGGTAGCGAAAATCCTGGTGTCATTACAATCGCTAATGTTGTGTTTGGGCCGACGCCTCATATTTCTGTAGACATTCTAGCCAAGGCATTCCAAGTTGATAAAACTGTTGTTAGCCAAATTCAATCAAAATTTTAGACAAGAAACTAGTGGGGAGCATGTGAGATAATGTTGTTTGAGAGCAGATTTTATTAATTGATCTGTTTAGGCTGGTGTTTTGCTTCCGTTGTATTAATCATTGTTTACAGTATCGTCATTGACTGATTTGTAATTTACAATTGTGATCCTATTTAATAGATTTGATTTTCCATGTCCACAGTAGAACACTCCATTAACTGATTGACATGTGGCAAGGTTAGATCCCACTTATCAAATTACTCCATCTCTTCTCTCTCACCATTACTTTCTCTCAACGTAACAGATTCCCTCTCTCTTCCTCTCTATACTTCTCTTTTCTTCTTATAAGACTCACCTCCAAGGTCTTGTCGGCAAAGGCAGCCTTGGCCGCAATGGTCTGGGTAAGGCCAACCCCGTCGACCGCGGGCGAGGCAATTCTCGCCAACTGGGCTGGGCCGCCTTCGCCTGCAGCCATGCGCTAACCAATTATTGACGATCATGAAGGCGTAATGAAGCTCGCTTTCATACAATTTGAGCTTTGAACTCTTATATTCGTATTGATCAAGAGTTACGTTCTTTTGATATATGAATTTTTTAAGATGTAACCAGCCTACCATGGACAAGATATGGCTTTTAGAAAGCAATCAAAATGACTATTTGCAAATCGTAACTTTAACTAGTTACACTTGACATACAGCAAATATATATTATTGACATGTCATACTCCTTTAGTAAACGACAAAAGTGATTGACGATCGACTGATATCATTACTTTAATATCCAGAGAAATTTGTTTTTGCTTTATCAATATCTTCAAAATATTACAATCTACCCCTCAATAACGAAAATTCATCGTTGGCGTCGGCAAGTGTTCTGAAAATGCTAGCAAAGAAGGTGTATCATTGCACTTAAAACGATCGCGACATATACGGTACTTATGGTGAGAGGTGCGAATAGGAGTTGTAGGCCAATTTTTTTAACTCGTTTTTAAAGGATCAGGTGGTATACGAGTTTTCTGAATTATTGATTACGGGTGTGAGTAGGTTTAGAAAATAAGGGTGTGGTTGTTTGGGAGAAAGCTCAATAATATAAGAAAATGATTTCAGAAATTATTTTTCGGAAAAATTGTTAATTTTTCTTTATTTGGTGATATGTGATGAAAAATGGTTAGTTCGTGATCCATGAGGAGGAGAAGATCTCCAAGGGCACCATCGAGTTTGACTTCCTTGGTGTGGCGGCGAAGGAGATCGGCGGAGAGGGATCGGGCGCTGCTTTGGAGGACGATTCGGAGACGTGGCATCCATGGCTTCAATGCTTACCCCACTCAACGAAGGTGTGCGAGCAAAGAGAGGAGTGAGATCTGCGGCCATCACTTTCCTAATTTCGGAAAGGGTTTTTACTGTATACTAGTAAGTAATTTTGGTTGAGTCGTTTTCAGTGAATCAAATAGATAAAAATCCAAAAAATAATTTTCAAAAAACACTTTCACTTAAACAAACATACTCCTAAAGGCCACTTGATTTATATTTGAAATAGATACATTTTCTAACACATTTTAATAAAAGCAGTGAAACTATTGTTATATCATTCAAGAAAGGAAGAATGCCGTCAAACGATTTTGATCGAAAACAAAGGAAGAAGGCCAGGGAGGATTACCAAAAAAGTCCTAAACTTTTTGTAATTGTGCCAATTTAGTTCTAAATTCTTTTTGGACCGATTGAATCCTAAACCTTTTAAAATTTGTGCCAGTTCAGTCATTCTGGCAAAAATTAGCCGGCCAACGCTAATGTGGTCACACACTAGCGCCGACAATAAATTTTTTAATAATATTTTATTTTTTGAATTATTTTATTAATTTTTAATCTTTTTACCTTCTTTTCCCCTCCCTCCTCCTTCCATCTTCCTTTGGCTCCGGCAATCGGCCAACCCTTGCTAGTTGTCGAACTGAGGTGGTTGGGTGAGCTCGCCTCGCCGTTGTTGGGCGAGGGCGAGCCCCCGTCAAATCTGGCGAGGGCTCACCTCGCCAGACCAAGTGACGGCAAAGTCCCCCTCGTTGGATCTAGCGAGGGCTCGCTTCACCGTCGCTAGGTGAGGGGGAGATCCCCCAGCCACTAGCGAGGCGAGCCTCCGTCGAAGCTGGCGAGGACTCGCCTCGTCGTCACTCGGGCTAGTAAGCTCACTCAGTCGCCTCAGTTTGGCGACTGGGAGGGTTGACTGGTTACCGGAGCCAAAGGAAGAAGGAGGGAGGGAAAAAAAGGTAAAAAAAATTAAAAATTACTAAAATAATTCGAAAAAAAAAATTATTAAAATTTTATTGCCGACGCCGGTCGACACCACGTCGCAAGACGGCCGACCAATTTTGGCCGAAAGGACTGAATTAGCATAATTGTAAAAAGTTTAAGATTCAATTGGCCAAAAAAATAAGTTTATGACTGAATTGGTACAACTACAAAAGATTTAAGACTTTTTTGGTAATTTCCCCAAGAAGACCATGATGCCATTTCTTTTTTCTATTTCAATTTTCTATTTGATAAAATTTTCATAGATTTCTTTTTAATTTATTAACTTTATTTGTGGATCTGTCTCAAACTATAGAGACGTATAGGACAAGATCTTCTTGTTTTTTATTTTTTAGTAATTTTATTTTCCAAAAATTGAAGTAAATGCCAAATTCACTTGCAAACTGAAAGTTCATTTAGATCATCGTGAAATAAAGCGTTTATTTTTTTTGCCATTTTGGTTAAATCATTAAAAAAGCAAATTTGGCATTTATCTTATTGCGAGTGAAAATTGTCATTATGTACATAAAGTCATTTCAATCGGCCATATAAATTTTTATTTTCAAAATATAAAGCAAGTGCCAATTCTAAAATATATGTCAATTTAAACTTGAACTTTTGAAAGCGAATGGGTTTGCAAAAGTGAAGGCTTTCTTCGTCACCTACACAAAAAACACCATCCTTTGCCTCACCACCATCTTCATGCCCCAATCCAAAACTAGGGGTGAGCATGGTCCGAGCTGGGCCGGTTCATCTCTAACCCTAGGACCAACTCGCACAGTGCTGATTCTCAATTTTTGGGACCAAGGATCGACCCTATTGAGCTTGGGACCAAAGATTGGACCGACCCAGTGGATGCAATCCGGTTCCAAGGTCAACCCGGGACCAACCGATAATTTTTTATTTCATTTTTTGTGCTCCTTGAGAAAGTGATCGAGGACCGGATTGACCCAATGTGTTTGGTCCGGTTCTAGGGTCAACCAGAGACCAACCAATAATTTTTTATTTCATTTTTTGTACTTATTGAAATGGCAACTGAGGACCAGACCAACCCAATGAGTTCAATGACAAGCGAGGTTAGCTAAGAAAGGCAAGCAGTGAGGGTCAAGTGGGGTGAGCGTCGAACAGAATGAGCATCGAGTGTCAAGTGGGGAGCAACAAGCCAAGCGAGCATCGAGCGGCGAGCGGCACAAGTGACTCAAAGCGAGGAGGCGAGTTTGAGTGGCGAGCGAAGAAGTTTCTTTCGATTTTGGCAAATTGAAAACTAAGATGACATATAAGATAGAAGAGAATGAATACTAGAAGAAGATGCCGTAAGGAGTTGTTCATGCCCCTTTGGACGCCGTGAGGACTTCTCACAAAAACATTTTCCTCTTTCGTAAATTGTGACTATTGACGCTGTAAAAAACATTAAAAATTTAAGGGTCTGTTTGTTTATTTCTGTTTCTGTTCCCCGGAACACAAATTTCCGTTCTTTTGTTCTAGGGAACAAAAAAAGAATAGAAATGCGTTTGTTTACACTTTTATTCCCGGGAACAAAAAATCTATTTTTTTGTTCCCGGGAACAAATTTGAAACATAAACAAGAAGTAGAAAAAACTTATTTCTTGTTCTCGGGAACAATTCCGAGAAACACTTCTTTTTTTTCTTCTTCTTTTTTCTTTCCTTCTTCTTCCTTTTGGCCGGCGACCTCGCCGGAGCGTCGCCGGCCCTCGATGAAGTCGAGCTTGCCCAGCCACTAGCAAGGCTCGGTGTCGCCTAGCAGTGGCCCGGCGAGGCCGAGCCTCACCGGTGGCTGGGCGAGCTCGGTATCGCCGAATCTGGGCGAGCTTAAGCTGGCCCAGCCAAGGCGAGGCTGACCTCGTGTTGCCTAGGCGAGGCCAAGCCTTGTTGGTGGCCTCGGTGGCTAGGCGAGGTCATCGGCGAGGCTCGACCTTGCCCAAGCGGCGCAAGGTCAGCCTCACCCTAGCTTGGCAAGGTCGAGCCTCGTGCCGGCCAACGTGGCTCGGCGTCGCCTTGGCTAGGCGAGCTCGAGCTCGCCTAGATCTAGCGAGGCCGAGCTCGCCCAACCATCGGCGAGGCTCGATCTCACTGGGCCACCGCTGGGCGATGTCAACCTGGCGGTGGCCTAGAGAGGTGGAGCCTTGCCGACCCTCGTTGGCCAAAAGGAAGAAAGAAGAAAAAAAGGAAAAAGAAAAAGAATAAAGAATAAAAATATTGAAAAATGAAAAGAAACAAAAAAATTAATCAAGTTTACCAAATGTATTTCTATTCCTGGAGTAGAAATTTTTTGCAGTTACCAAGCGCATTCTTATACTTAGAAATTGTTCCCTAGAACAGAAAAAAAAAAATATTTCTGTTAAAAAATTGTTCCCCGGAACAGAAACGTTACCAAACGCGCCCTAAGTTATTAAAGAACAATGTAAAGTTACTTGAACTCCTCATTAAAGAGCTGTTTAATGTTGTTGACGTCGTTTATTTTAAGATTTTCTCTATATAAAAAATTATAAATAATATAGTAGATATAATATATATATGTATGTATAGTTAGGGTCGGTCCGAGTTGGACCGACCCTGAACTCCTAGGATTGAGGACCAACCCGCATAGTGTTGGTCTAAGAATCCTAGGACCAAGGACCAACCTAGTTTTTCTGGGAACTAGACTAGAATCGGCAGGGTTGGGTTGATCTAGGGTTGGTCCAGGGTTGACCCTGGACAGATGCTCACTCCTATCCAAAACCCGTTTCTTGAATTGGTCCACACAAGTGTGCTTGTTTGTCTACACTACACTCACCCAAGTCTCCATGTTACTCATGTGCCATGCGAAATCCATGCCAACGACCCTATTCAATCAGTGCTTCCTCACTGATTCAGGGAGTCAATATATGGAGCCACCCATTCTTTAGAGGCAAAAAAGTTAAGGATAAAAGCTGTTAAAAATTGAAGCCCAAGTTGGGTTAGGTCTATGTGGTCTAAATTGGGTCGGGTATGAGTAACTTAAATTGTGTTGCATAAAAATGGATCAATATAGTTAAATAAGTCAATTAGGTCAAACCAAATTTCTATTTATTCCAAGCCCGACTTGACCCGTCCCCACTCATTTGATAGCTAGGTACGATGATGTTTATAAATTGTTGAAAAATGGCCTAAAATTCATGCCTGAAGAAACTATGTGATAGTATTTTGAACTTAAATATCACAGAACTATGTTTCATAATTATTCAATCGATGAAAACCAAAGCACATTGCTAGAGTTGTATTCACCCAATAATCAATACGTAAGATTAGTACAATAACATAAACATAAATTTAAACGCAAACGAAAGTATCTGCAGCACGTGAATCGAGCTTGCGTTTTCTTAAATGTGTTAATGGAACAAAAGCCGAATCGCAAATTAAAAAAGAGAACCTATTTTTGGCTACGTGCCGTGTACTTGGTCAAGGGACAACTTCGTTGATTAATTCTTCTTACGCGTGAAATCGCCTTCTCTATCAATAAATCCACACACTATAATCTCTATTATGCAAGAGTTGCCTTCATTTTGCATTTGGCAACACAGGGACTCTCATAGAAAGGGACGGCCAAAAACCAAGAGGAGACTCTTTCTTTGGAAAGCAACCTCCTCTTTACATTTATCTGAACCTTTGTTTTTTTCTGCTCTTGCACGCATATAAATACTGGCGACCTCCTCGTACCATTTCATCCACAACAACAAACAAAAGCCATCTTGATTACTCACGGAGAGAGAGAGAGAGAGAGAGAGAGAGAGAAACGTCACCATTGAAAGTTAAACTCGATCTCTTCATTTTGCGGAGGTTTTTGCTTTCGGAGATGGCGAAAAGTGTGCTTTTGATTTGTTTCTTGGGTCTGGTGTTTGCTTTTGCAGCTGCTGATGATAGCCCTCTCCAGGATTTCTGTGTCGCTGAAGCTGGCAGTTCAGGTAATCAATGCATGCTCGTGACTTAGTGAAGAGTTTTTGATGGTGCTACTTTTTTCCCTAGTAGAACTTTGACTTCTGCGTAGTTATTTCGTAGAATGAATCCGTCATGTAATCTGAGAGCGGCTTTCATTTGACTAGATAAAGCCCTGATAGCATGATTCGATGTAATTCATAGGACAAGACGTTTTCTGGCAAAATAATGAGCAAACTACTACTAGAGAAGGCTTATAGTCCATCTGGTGCTTCACTGATTCAATTTTTATTGCTCACAATACAGTTCTCGTGAATGGTCAAGCATGCAAGGACCCCGAAACAGTTCAGGCAAATGACTTCTCCTTCAGTGGGCTCCATCTTCCAGGCAACACGTCAAACCCTGTTGGCTCCAAGGTCACCCCGGTGACCGTGGCCCAGCTCCCAGGGCTCAACACTCTTGGAATCTTCATGGCGCGCATCGACATTGCACCATGGGGAATCAACCCACCCCACACTCACCCACGAGCCAGCGAGATTTTGCTAGTCTTGGAAGGAACCCTCGAAGTAGGGTTCATCACTTCCAACCCCGACAACTGCCTCATATCCATGATCTTGCAAAAGGGTGATGTGTTTGTCTTCCCTCAAGGCCTTATCCATTACCAGAGAAATACTGGTTTTGGGAATGCAGTTGCCATTGCAGCTCTTGGTAGCGAAAACCCTGGTGTCATTACAATCGCTAATGTCGTGTTTGGGTCGATGCCTGATATTTCTGTAGACATTCTTGCCAAGGCATTCAAAGTTGATAAAACTGTTGTTAGCCAAATTCAGTCAAAATTTTAGAGAAGAATTAGTGGAGAGCTTGTGAGATAATGTTGTTTGAGAGCAAAATCCGTCAATTCGTTTGTTTAAACTTGTGTTTGGCCATGTATCTTTGAAAATTCAACTTTCTGTTCTAGTGATTGCATTTTCCAGTATTGTCCTCGAATGGTTTATTATATATGACCCAAATTAAAAAATCTCTCTCTCTCTCTCTCTCTCTCTGTGTCTGCCATTGGTTATATTACATCTACGTGGCTTCCGCATCATCAATTAGAGGCAATTTAACTGGATAAAGATGAAAATGTGCCACAGACATATCTGTTACCTTTTCATTGTGGAACGTTTTGTTCCATCGTATACATACTGTAAGAGTATCTTTTGAAAATACATGAGGTATCAAAGTAACATCGTCAAAATCAGAGATATTTCGCCGTAATGTACGTAAGGTAAATGTTATGTCGAAATGAGCTTAGATTTTGTTTTCTAAAGGGTAATTAAGCCTATTGGATTTTCATGACCAATAATAGAAATGGATAACAACATGTCTACTCTTCAGTCGATTAATTGAAGTAAATATTTGGATGTGCACACACTTGTACATACGGAATTTTTTTAGATGAATGGGGTGCATTAGGATGCATGTAGTTCAATATATATGAATCCTTATTAGTAGGCCTTGCCACATAAGATCCATATAATTTAAAAATTGAGATGCTTGGATACTATGCACAATCTAAATTGAAGGATCTCACCGTATTTTAAAGTGGAGGGCCCATTGCATTAAGTAGTTACTTAACTCGTGCTTTGCACTGAAATGTCTATATCTTTGAATTGTTAATTTCGTAGTAAGATATGATGTATGAGAAAAAGATGAGACTTGCATAATTGTCGCATTCTATAATTTTGTAAAAGAATATCAAATTTAATGAAGCTTTACAATAGTATGTGGCAGAAAAAGATGATATACTGTTAAGTTTCCTCGGCACATAAAATAAATAAAATGAAAGTTGTTCCCAAATTAAAGAATATATATAAGTATAGCCATGCTATTTATACTCTCTCTTTAGCTTATCAACTCCCTTGAAATAGTATTTTGACGATATCATTCTTTGTGGTTTCCATCTTTTAGCACATTATACCCACCAACGATTATTAAAGTCAAATGTGTTTGTGTCCCTTTTTTATTACTCCGTTCTTCTTTCTTTTCCTTTTGTATCCCTCTATTCTCTCCCTTTGCTGGTCCATCGTCCTCTTCTTCCTCTCTACTTGCTCCAACTATGTCCTCCATCGTGCCTTTAATCTTGAAGGCTCCATCCGCGCTGTTTGCTTGCTCCATCACCTTGCCGCCCCTAGTGATCTCAAACCTGCCATTTTGAGACTTTCCCGACCATCTTCTACTTAGCTGTGAAGGGGAATAAGATTGGGGAGGTGTCACTTGACCCCACTGTGTGCCTCAACGATTTCGAGGATGAGGATCCAATCGATGGTGATGAACCTGATGAATGAGAGAGAGAGAGAGAGAGAGAGAGAGAGAGAGAGAGAGAGAGAGAGAGAGAGAGAGGATTTACCCTGTTTGGATTTGCAAATGGAGTAATCCTAGCCTGAGAGAAGCAACATTTTCACCTTGAGAGCATCGGAGGTATCGCCGGACAATCAGTTGGTCAATGACTCAGTAGAGCTATTGAAGATGTCTATTTTGTCATTGGACTCGTCGTTATCTGTTGTTGCCGTTGAAGCAATTGCAGCATTTTAAACCATTTTCGCTAAAGTTTGGCTCGAGCTCAGCCACTCCAACCCTGCCTCCTCCATCCTTGCCGTATTGAGGATGAGTTTTACTGGTTAACAGAATTAAGTACACAGTGCAAGAGTGAACAAAAAGATAACAGAGAGAATTTTTTGGTGAGACTGGAGTCACCATAGTTAGCAACAAAGATCTTGTTGGGGTTGACGATGGGGACGACGGTCGTCGACCTGACAACGTCGCACTTCGGCAGGTGGAGCTCGCACTTGTTAAATTGCTAAAGGGAGAAGAGATGAGGTTGAAACTTCATCTTTTGTTCAGAACTTCCAAGTCTTTTACAAAAGACAAAATACATTACGTAAAAAAAACAATACCACTAAAAGAGGACCCATAACTACCCATGTTCTGCATAAAACACTTACCCCACTAACACCTAAAAACTAGGATAACCAACACACATGACTCCACTAACTCTAATAACTGAAAAACCAAATCAGCAAAACGTGCAAAAGAAATAACTATTATTTCAACAATCCCTCCCTTAAACTGATGTTTACTAACATTCAGTTTAAAGCCTTAGACTGTTTTTAACGTGCAAACACCTAGAAACCTTCTAAGCTTCACAAATGACTCCATCTTGAGGGCCTTGGTGAATATATCAGCAACTTGATCTTCACTCCTGCAGTAGATTAGATCAATTGTTCCATCATTGCTAAGATCTCTCAAGAAATAAAACTTCACATCAATGTGTTTGCTTCTTCCATGTAGCACAGGATTCTTGGAGATTTTGATTGCTGAGTTGTTGTCACAAAAAATTTTAGTAGCTCCCGGTTGCTTGAATTGCAGCTCCTTAAGAATTCTCCTTAGCCAAATAGCTTGACAAGCACTAGCTGTTGCAGCAACAAATTCAGCTTCTGTACTTGACAATGTGACAATTGGTTGCTTCTTAGATAACCACGAAATAGCACCTGTCCCAAACATAAAAGCATAACCCAAAGTGCTCCTCCTATCATCTTGATCTCCTGCATAGTCACTATCAGTAAATCCCAACAAATTGGACTTTTCACCCTTATTGTAAAATAGCCCAAAGTCTCTAGTTTCTTACAAGTAACGAATGATTCTCTTGGCAGCTAACAAATGCATGTTTGTAGGATTCTCCATATATCTACTAATTAAACTCACAGAATACATTATGTCTGGTCTTGTTGCAGTTAGATACATCAAACTGCCAACAATTTGTTTATAAAGTGTGCTGTCAACCTTCCTCCCTTCATGATCTTTGTGTAACTTTAAGCCAAACTCAACTGAAGTGTTTACAGGATTACAATCCTTCATCTGAAACCTGTCCAAAATTTCTCCCACATGTTTCTTTTGAGAAATAAAGATCCCATCATTCGATTGTATCACTTCTATGCCAAGGAAGTAATGCATCATACCAAGATCAGACATTTCAAACTCATCCATCATAGATTTCTTGAATTCTTCAAACATGCCATCACAACTTTATGCTCATTTCCAATCTTGACATAACCAGGGGGTTGCTTGACAAATACCTGTTCCTCCAAGTACCCATGCAAGAATGCCGATTTGACATCTAGTTGGAAAATAGGCCAAGAATTCTGTGCCGCCAATGCAACCACCAATCTGATCGTGTCATGTCTCGCAACTGGAGAAAAAAACCTCTGTATAGTCAATCCCATGTTGCTGCTTGTATCCCTTGGCTACCAAACGTGCTTTGTATTTGTCAACTTCACCATTTTCTTTCAATTTTGTTTTAAAGTCCCACTTTACACCAATGGTTTTTTGTCCATCCGGAAGATCGGATAGCTCCCAAGTATCATTTCTTTCAATGGAATTAATTTCATCATCCATCGCTTTTTGCCATTTTTCTTCTTTGACAGCACTCTCAAAAGTTGTAGGATCATAGTCTGAAAACAAGGCAAAGTGAGTAATTAAATCTCCCATTCCAGTTACCTCATAATCTTCCATCCAAGCAGGCCTTCTTCTAACGCGGCGAAGAGATTGGGCTTCTTCTTCATTGACTTTAGTGCTTGTTGGTGAAATTCCAGCATCTATAGAAGTCGTATTTAATGAATTTTGGGGCATACAAGGTGCTGAAATTTGCTCCTGTTCAGCTTCATTGTCATAAAGGACTTGGGTAGGCTGCTGCCTATTCCAATCCCAAGTGTTCTCTTCATCAAAAATAACATCCCTGCTAGTCACAATCTTCTTTATTAGTGGATTAAATAATTTATATGCTTTGGATGCTTCACTTACACCAAGAAAGACACATTTTTCAGCCTTGTCATCAAGTTTCTTCCTTTTCACATCCGGGACATGGGCATATGCGATGCATCCAAAGATTCTGAAGTGATCTACAGCTGGTCTTCTCCCACTCCAAGCCTCTTCTGGTGTCATATTCTGAACAGCAAAAGTTGGATTTCTGTTCAAAACATGAATACTCCAATTTACTGCTTCTAGCTAGAAAGTCTTTGGAACTCTTCCTCTTGCTAATAAACTTCTCACCATGTTGAGAATTGTTCTATTTTTCCTCTCAGATACACCATTATGCTGTGGTGTATATGCAGTAGTAAGCTCTCTTCGAATGCCATGCTCTACACAAAAAACTTCAAATTCTTTTGAGCAGTATTCACCACCACGATCTGTTCGAAGAGTCTTAATAGTCTTTCTTGCTCCGTTTTCAACACGAGCTTTGAAGCTTTTAAATGTGGAGAAAGTTTCTGATTTTTCCTATAAAAAATAAACCCAAGTTTTTTCTGGAAAAATCATCAATAAAGGTAATTAAGTATCTTTTACCTCCATTAGAAGATGGGTTTATAGGACCGCAAATGTCCGAATGCACCAACTGCAAAACATCTTTTGCTCTCCATGACTTCTCTTTTGAAAATTGAGAACGATGTTGTTTGCTAACAACACATTCTTCGCAGACTTGGGAAGGAATAGTAATTTGAGGAAGACCAAATCACCATGTTTTTCTCGTTGGAGGGTCTTCAATCCACCGAAACTCAAGTGACCATAGCGAAAATGCCACAGCCATGAGGGATCTTCCTTTTCAACCACCAAACAAGATTGAATATTCTCAATCTTTAATGGAAACAATCTATTTGAACTCATAGGAACAACTACAATAGCACCTCTAACAGAATCATAAATTTCACAAGCACCATTCTGAATGGTGATTACATAACCTTTTTCTTGTAATTGGCCAGCACTCAACAGGTTACTTTTTAAGTCAGGAACATACAACACATTAGAGATCATTTCCACAAAACCATTCTTGGTTTTTATCTTAATATCACATTTTCCCATAACTTTCACAGCAGAATGATCCCCAAAACTCACAGTGGAATGAAAATCTTCATTTAGATGAGAAAAAGAAGACTTACTTCCACTCATGTGATTACTGCAGCCTGTATCCACATACTAAATATCTGACTCGCGCTCATTTTCATCTTGAACAGCCATTAACAACGTTTCTGCTTCATTTTCTTCAACAAAATTTGAACTCTCTGCCTTTTCTTTATTATTAGGCAGCCTAATATAACATTCAGATGCATAATGACCAAATTTATGACATCTAAAACACTCTACCTTGGATTTGTTAGGATCCCGTCCTCTGCCTTTGCCTTGAAATTGGTCATTATTGGCTTTGAAATTCCTGCCAACATCTCTATTTCCTCGATCTCCCCTTCCTCTACCTCTACCTCTACCCCTTCCTCTGAAATTGTTGAAATGAGTATTGGTAGAAGCCTTCAACGCTTACTCCTCTACTGTTGAACTTCTGTTCATCTTCTGTTCATGGACCAATAAGGAGCTTTGCAATTCATTAAGAGAGAGCGCATCTATGTCTTTCGACTCTTCAATTGAGCAGACAACATAATTAAATTTTGGTGTCAAGGAACGCAAAATCTTCTCCACAATGGTGACGTCGTCCATCTTCTCGCCATGGAATCGCATCTTGTCGCTGATCTCCATTGTTCTGGCACAATAACTAGTGATAGATTCTCCATCCTTCATCGCTAGTGTCTCAAAATCTCTTCTCAAGGCTTGAAGCTGTGCACGCTTCACCCTAATAGAGCCTTGACATTTCTTCTTCATAGAATCCCAAATGTCCTTAGAAGTTTCTTTGCAAAGAATAGTCTCCAAGATGGAACGATCAATAGCCTGAAAGAGATAATTTTTTGCCTTCAGGTCCTTCAACTTTCTAGCTTCCAATTCTGCTTTCTGGGGATCTATCAAAGCCATGCCTGCTGGTGGCTCTTGAATTCCAGATTCGACAACCGACCAATACTCCTTTAATCGTAAAAAATTCTCCATCAGCATGCTCCAATGGTCATAGTGACCATCAAAGCGTGGAATTGCTGGTTGAATAAAATTGTCGGTGGCCATTGGAAATATTGCTACTGCAATTATCTGACGAAAGTATCTCACACCTCTCTCATGTTTCTCTCAGGCTCTGATACCACTGTTAAATTGCTAAAGGGAGAAGAGATGAGGTTGAAACTTCATCTTTTGTTCAGAACAACCAAATCTTTTACAAAAGACAAAATACATTACGTAAAAAAAACAACACCACTAAAAGAGGACCCATAACTACCCATGTTCTGCATAAAACACTTACCCCACTAACACCTAAAAACTAGGATAACCAACACACATGACTCCACTAACTCTAATAACTGAAAAACCAAATCAGCAAAACGTGCAAAAGAAATTTTTATTATTTCAACAGCACTTGCACCTCTTATGCATCGTCGCCATTCTCTAATTGCTTGCATTCACATCCTTGTCCATCTTGTGAAAGTTCCTCTCCGTTGTCGCCCCACACTCACCCCCGCGCCACCGAGATTTTGCTAGTCTTGGAAGGGACCCTTGAAGTTGGTTTCATCACTTCCAACCCGACAATCGTCTCATCTCCAAGGTCTTGCAGAAGGGCGATGTGCTCGTCTTCCCTCAAGGCCTTGTCCATTTCCAATTGCTAATGCCGTGTTTGGGTCGACGCCTGATATTCCTGGAGACATTCTTGCCAAGGCATTTCAAGTTGATAAAACTGTAGTTGGACAAATTCAATCGAAATTTTAGACAAGAAATTAGTGCGGAGCATTTGAGATAGGGTTGTCTAGAAGCAAAGTCCATCGATTCATTTGTTTACCCTCGTGTCTGGCCATTACTTTTGTATTCATTTATTTTCACTGTATCCCCATTGACTGATGTGTAATTTAATGTTGCGAGCCGATTTTTTTGGTTAACTTTTCTTATATTTTATTAGATTTAATTTATCATTTTTACTAATGTCTAAAATTTCCCTACTCATCGCGAATTTATCAATCTTTAGTTGAATGGCTTACCGCTTTTTTCCAGTTACAAAAATTCATCGTTGGCGTCGGCAAGGGTCCCAAAAATACTAGCAGAGAAGATGTATCATCGCACTTAAAAACGATGGCGACATGTACGGTAGTTATGGTGAGAGGTGCTACTAGGGGTTGTAGGCCAATTTTTTCAACTCATTTTTAAATGATCAGGTGGTATACAAGTTTTCTGAATTATTGATTACAGGTGTGAGTAGGTTTAGAAAGTAAGGATGCGGTTGTTTGGGAGAAAGCTCAATAATAAAAGAAAATGATTTCGGAAATCATTTTTTAGAAAAATTATTAATTTTCCTTTATTTGGTGGTGCGTGATGAAAAATGGTTAGTTCGTGATCCATCAGAAGAAGGAGAAGATCTCCAAGGGCACCATTGAGTTTGACTTCCTTGGTGTGGCGGCGAAGCAGATTGGCTCTAGCTCCAAGCCTTGGCCTTAGAAAGAGGCATCTCAACCTTCGGAGATGACTTTGATGTCGCCAGTCTTTGCTTTTCGATGAATCGCACCGATGAGGCGACTCGTTCGCAGCAACGGCTGGAGGAGACGGCGGAGAGGGATCGGGCGCTGCTTTGGAGGACGATTCGGAGACGTGGCATTCATGGCTTCAATGCTTGCCCCACTCGAAGAAGGTGTGCGAGCATAGAGCGGAGTGAGATCTGCGGCCTTCAGTTTCCTAAAATCCGGAAAGCGTTTTTACTATATACTGGAAAGTAATTTTGGTTGAGTCAGTTTTCGGCGAATCAAATAGATAAAAGTCCCAAAAACAATTCTCAAAAAACATTTTCACTTAAACAAACATACTCCTAAAAGCCACTTGATTTATATTTGAAACATATACATTTTCTAACACATTTTAATAAAGGGAAAAAGCCACCATAAACCTTACACTTTACCAATTGTAATACATTTTACCCCAGTGACAAAAAAACACCAAAATTTGCCACGTATAACACATTTATCTTAAACTTTTTTTCTATGACACCAAAAATCCTAAACTTATAATTATGTGACACATTTACCCTAAACTTTTTTTTTTGGTAATACCAAATTTTTGAGGTCAATGTATCGCACATATACAAGTTTGGGGTTTTTTGTATCACAAAAGAAAAGTTTAAGGACAATATGTCACACTAGACACGTTTAGAGTAAATGTGTCGCATAAATAAAGTTTGGGCTTTTTAGTATCACAAAAAAAGTTTGGGCTTTTTAGTATCACAAAAAAAGTTTGGGCTTTTTAGTGTCACGAAAAACAAATTTGGGATAAATATGTCACATTGGTAAAATTTGAGATTTTTTGTTGTTTTTATCCTTTAATAAAAGAAGTGAAACTATACCACCCCATGTGGTGGTGGCATTGGTTCGGGCTTTGTCCTCATCACGACGGGGACAAGTTCGAATCCCAGCGTCGTCATTTGTGGACTTACCTGTGGCGTTAGAGTGGTGGTTTCCTTGGCGTCCGGTTGTCCGCTGTACGGGGTTCCCTGGGTCACAAAAAAAGAAAAAGAAAAAAAGAAGTGAAACTATTGTTATATCATTCAAGAAAGGAAGAATGCCGCCAAACGATTTTGATTGAAAACAAAGCAAGAAGACCATTATGCCATTTCTTTTCTTTTTTTCTATTTCAATTTTCTATTTGTCAAAATTTTCATAAATTTCTTTTTAATTTATTAATTTTATTTGCAGATCTGTCTCAAACTATAGAGACATATAGGACAAGATTTCTATTTTTTCTTCTTGAATAATTTATTTTGCAAAATATGAAGTAAATGCCAATTTCACTTGCAAACTGAAAGTTCAGTTAGATCATCATGAAAGAAAGTGTTTATTTCTTTCCCATTTTGGTTCAATCATTAAAAAAGCAAATTTGGCATTTATCTTGTGTGAATAAAAATTGTTACCATGTATATACAGTCATTTTAATCCGCCATATAAATTTTTATTTTCAAAATATAAAGCAAGTGCCGATTCTAAAATATATGTCAATTTAAACTTGACCTTTTGAAAGCGAACTGGTTCACAAAAGCTAAGGCATTCTCCGTCACCTAGGCAAGATCCACTATCCTTTGCCTCACCGCCATCTTCATGCCCTAATCCAAAATCCTTTTCTTGAATTGGTCCACACGAGTGTGCTTGTTTGTCTACGCAACACTCACCCAAGTCCCCATGTTACTCATGTGCCATCCAAAATCCTTGCCAATGACCCTATTCAATCACCCGAGCTTCCTCACCGATTCAGGGAGTCAATATATAGAGCCACCCATTCTTTAAAGACAACAATTTAAGAAAAAAAGTGTTAAAAATTGAAGCCCAACCTGGGTTAGGCATATGTGGTCTAAATTGGATCGGGTATGAGTCACTTAAATTGACTGCATAAAAATGGATTAATATAGGTTAATTAAGTCAATTTGGTCAAACCGAATTTCTATTTATTCCAAATCTGACTCGACCCGTCACTACTCATTTGACAGTTAGGTACAGTGACATTTATAAATTGTTGAAAAATGCCCTAAAATTCATGCCTGAAGAAACTATGTGATAGTACTTTGAACTTAAACATCACAGAACTATGCCTTTTCATAATTACTCAATCGATGAAAACCAAAGCACATTGCTGGAGTTGTATTCACCCAATAATCAATAGTTAAGATAAGTACAATACCGTAAATTCTGAACACAAACGAAAGCATCTTGTCCTCAATGTATATATATGTGGTGCAACAATAAGCCAAAATACGGCTATTATGAATAGATCAATCATTCCATTAAAGCCTCTCTATTCTCATACCCATAATGCATTAGCTACCAAGAAAAGATAAAAAAAAAGAAGGAATTTTATCAAGCGTCATTTTCCTATATCGGCACAAAGTACGAAACAAAATTCTTGCAGCACGTTAATCAAGCTTGCGTTTTCTTATGTGTTAATGGAACAAAAGCAGAATGGCAAATTAAAAAAGAGAACTTATTTTTGGCTACATGCCGTGTACTTGGTCAAGGGACAACTTCGTTGATTAATTCTTCTTGCGCGTGAAATCGCCTTCTCTCTCAATAAATCCACACACTATAATCTCTATTATGCAAGAGAAAATTGCCTCCATTTTGCATTTGGCAACACACGGAAGGGACGGCAAAAAACCAAGAGGAGACTCTTTCTTTGGAAAGTGACCTTCTTACGTTTATCTGAACCTTTGTCCTCTTCTGCTCTTGCACGCATATAAATACTGGCGACCTCCTCGTACCATTTCATCCACAACAACAAACAAAAGCCATCTTGATTGCTCACGGAGAGAGAGAGACGTCCCCATTGAAAGTTAAACTCGATCTCTTCATTTTGCGGAGGTTTTTGCTTTCGGAGATGGCGAAAAGTGTGCTTTTGATTTGTTTCTTGGGTCTGGTGTTTGCTTTTGCGGCTGCTGATAATAGCCCTCTCCAGGATTTCTGTTTCGCTGAAGCTGGCAGTTTAGGTAATCAATGCATGCTCGTGACGGTGGGAAGAGTTTTGATAGTGCTTCTTTTTTTACTAGTAGAACTTTGGCTTCTGGGTAGTTATTTTGTAAAATGAGTCCGTCATGTAATCTGAGAGCGGCTTTCATTTGACTAGTAAAGCCCCGATAGCATGCTTTGTAATTCATAGGACAAAACGTTTCCTGGAAAAATAATGTGCAAACTACTACTAGTCCATCTGGTGCTGCACTGATTCAATTTTTATTCCTCACAATACAGTTCTCGTGAATGGCCAAGCATGCAAGGACCCAAAAACAGTTCGGGCAAATGACTTCTCCTTCAGTGGGCTCCATCTTCCAGGCAACACGTCAAACCCTGTTGGCTCCAAGGTCACCCCGGTGACCGTGGCCCAGCTCCCAGGGCTCAACACTCTCGGAATTTCCATGGCGCGCATTGACATCGCACCATGGGGAATCAACCCACCCCACACTCACCCACGAGCCAACGAGATTTTGCTAGTCTTGAAAGGAACCCTCGAAGTAGGGTTCATCACTTCCAACCCCAACAATCGCCTCATTTCCAAGATCTTGCAAAAGGGTGATGTGTTTGTCTTCCCTCAAGGCCTTATCCATTACCAGAGAAATACCGGTTATGGGAATGCAGTTGCCATTGCAGCTCTTGGTAGCGAAAACCCTGGTGTCATTACAATCGCTAATGTTGTGTTTGGGTCGACGCCTGATATTTCTGTAGACATTCTTGCCAAGGCATTCAAAGTTGATAAAACTGTTGTTAGCCAAATTCAGTCAAAATTTTAGAGAAGAATTAGTGGGGAGCTTGTGAGATAATGTTGTTTGAGAGCAAAGTCCGTCAATTCGTTTGTTTAAACTTGTGTTTGATCATGTATCTTTGAAAATTCAACTTTCTGTTCTAGTGATTGTATTTTCCAGTATTGTCCTTGAATGGTTTATTATATATGACCCAAATTAAAAAATCTCTATGTCTCTGTCTCTGTCTCTGTGTCTGCCATTTGTTAAATTACATCTACGTGGCTTCCGCATCATCAATTAGAGGCAATTTAGCTGGATAAAGATGAAAATGTGCCACAGACATCTGTTACCGTTTCATTGTGGAACGTTTTGTTCCAACGTATACATACTGTAAGAGTATCTTTTGAAAATGCATGAGGTATCATAGTAACATCGTCAAAATCAGAGATATTTTGCTGCAATGTCCGTAAGGTAAATGTTATGTTGAAACGAGCTTAGATTTTGTTTTATAAAGGGGAAATTAAGCATAGTGAATTTTCATGACCAATAACAGAAAAGGATAACAACATGTCACACCCCGATCCTCCGAGTATGTGCCCATCCCTCTTTGGTCAATTAAATAGCGATGCCCCAGAACGCATCGCCGACCCATTCATTTTAATGCACATGCGGAAATAAATAATATATCCCCAGACAACAATAAGATGGTATAGAAAAGTAGGGCCACAATTCACAATCAAAACAAGCCTTTTATAAACAAACAGGTTTATATACAATACCAGGCCGTTTACAAAAATATCCGTTCAACAAAAAGGGAATTGTTCTATAACCCACTAGTCAGACACGTTCGCCGATTTTGATTTCTCCACCTTCCCAGACTCCGGGGCTTCAAGTTCTCCACGACCGTCATGTAGGGACATGAAAATGTTATCCCACAACGGGGTGAGACGACATCTCAGCAAGTTCAACCCCCTAAGCCCTGACTAGGAAAAAAATATGCCAAAAGGGTTGCCTAAACACAAGCATGAGTCGGAGGACTTACCTTTGTCTCAGTTCTTTTCTACAAGTCAGTACAATTTGCATATTCGACCAATCAATTCAACACATCAAAGCATCAAACCAGTCATCGATCAATCGACTTAGTCGATTCCATGTCATCACGACCTGTTCTTGATCGGCCCATTCAGTACTATCTATAAAGTCCGATCATATCAAGAATGCTCACTTTAAATCACAATCAATCACTCGATCCAACTATTAACCACGGCCACTCACGGTACAGCCTATTCCAGGTTCGGCGGTCTCCTAAAGTAACTAGATTAATCACGGCCCAATGGGCATAGCCGGTTCCAAGTTCGGCGGTAAATCACAACCTGATGAGTACAACCTAGGTTAGGTGGTAATCATGGCCCGATGGGCACAGCCTACTTTGGCGGTAATCACAGCCCAGTGGGCATAACCTAGGTTAGGTGGTGATCACGGCCCAATGGGCACAGCCTATTAGAAATTCAACGGTCTTCTTAACCTAACCCATAATGGCATCTATAACATGCATCACGTCATCTTTCAATAGACATCTTACTATGATTACAAACCATCACACGATTATTTATCCACGGCCAAATGACTTTGCGCTTCACACTTAATTTTCTCAATTAAAATAACGTCTTGGCCTATTTTCTTCGTGTTACAAATACCCGATAAAAATAATCGTGTGTGGGTACACGATCGACCTAAGCCAAAAATATAATATCTTTATTTTATAAAATCCCACTAATTATATAGTCTTTAGGAACATTTATGGCATTGTAAACTGACACTCGGTAATTTTCTAACTACTCACCGAAATTAATAATTTTTTTGGGATAAATACCCAAAATCACCAATCACATTGCATAAATTAGTGTCTAGATAAATAAACCAACCACACCATTGCAATCAACATGAAATTTCGGTCGCCGACTATCCTGGTCTAATTTCCGGAAAATAATTAATTAATTAATTAATTACGGAAAATAATTAATAAATGTCAATAATGCACACTTAGGCTGGAAAAGCCTAATTAAATACAAATTCGGGTTTGGAAAATTTCCGAACCTATCTAAGTAAATACTAAAGCTTATCTATTTGCTAATTATACTAATCTAATAGCCTAACATGTAATAACAAACGATTAAATCACTAATTCGTTCTAACTAACCACCTAATCCTAGCTTAGCCTAAACTAATCAACCCTTAAGCGTCATTAACTTACTAAGCAATGATTAGTGAGTTAAACTCACTTGATTAACGATCCACTTGAACCAAAACGACGGCGAGGCGGAGAGGAGCGATAAACTCCAAAACGGAGGCACCAAGCGGGGCTGGGATGGGCCTGAAAACGGGCCTTGATGCCCACAAACCCTTGCTGGTTTTGGTTTCAGATCTTGGGCCGAAGGAGCTGCAACAGTGGTTGGTTCGGGCATGGCTTGAGGCTAGACTCTGCGGCCGCGAGTGGTGGTGCGAGCTTGGCTTGACGGGCTGAGCTGCGGCTGCTGGGCTTGCTGGAAATGGACGGGCGAACGTTGTTGCTGGGTTGTGAAGATGGGCCACGATGGAGGGTCAACCGCAAGAGGCTTGCTGGAAATTTTGACCAGAGAAGACAGCAGATGGTGGAGTCGCAGGGAAATGGGACCATCAAAGCAGCAAGCTTCGTTGAAAGAGAAGCCTGTGTGAAGAAGAACAAAAGGAGGAGAGACCGAAGAGATTCGGTGGGGCAGTGAACATGCAGGGGAAATAAACAAAATGAAAGAGGAACGGCCAGGGAAAGGAGATAAGGGAGCAGGGGGGTTTGTCGGCCAGGAGGGAACATGCGGAAATGAGAGAGAGAGAGAGAGAGAGAGAGAGAGAGAGATATGTAAATGGATAAGGAGGAGGGGGACCCAGTGGTCAAAGAGGAAGAACAAATCTGGAGGCTGCTGCAGGAGAGGTCGTCGGCCGAAGGGGGGCGTGCGAAAATAGAGGGACCAAAGGAAGGGGGAAAAAGAAAATGAAAAAGAAACATCCTATACTCAAAACTCTTGGTCCCACAAGCTCTTATCAATCCAATTTGGTCCCCAAAAATCCTCATGCTAAAATACTTGATCATCACTTGCTTTCTTGCACCAAATTTCTCCCAAACAGCAAGTCTTGGGTAGCAAAAATGACCATTTCCCTCAATTTTGAATTATATTTCCTTTTTCTCGAAATCCGATTTTTTTAACAAACTTCTCCAATTGAGGCCCAATTTTCTTGAAGAAAAAGCCCACACAATTTCCTTTCACCAAGTAACTCATACCGAAGGCCAAAAATCCCTTCAAATTGGCCAATTAGAATTTCCGTTCTTTTCCAAAACGTTCGAATCGATTTTTCGTAAGAAGTCCTAAACTCATCGAAAATTCCTCGAAGGATGAGTCGACATTCCTAAAATGACTCGTGACATGACAGAACTTTCAATTTTTGAAATTGGGTTTAAATTCGCGGTTAATTTCAATCAGACGCGATTTTAGCATGACCTAACCTACCGGGTAGCTTTTAGGAATTTTTGATGCAATTGACCCATGGTCGATTTTCTTCGAGTCATAACATATCTCTTCGACACATTGACGACTCTCGGTGGTCGTGAAAATCTTGAGATTTCAATTACGGGCACAGGATACCCAAAACGACAGAAAATCGGTCTAGTGCCAATCGACGAGAATTTTGCAATCAGGTGGAATCACCCACACTTTGATCACACATCTCAGTCAAATTGACATATTCCGGTCTCTAATCGATTTTTAATTGTGTTGTAATGACCCTTGTAGACTAACACGGTCGAGTGGTTGATTTTTGGTTGAATTCTCCAATCTATTGCATTTAAATCCCTTTACGGCTTCACCCGATAGGCTAGTTATCTTATGAGTGGCTATTTTAGAGAAAAGCACTATGGTCGCGTTGATGAAAGGCCCAACTTATCCAATCGAAATTAGAACCTGAAATTTAGGATGTTACACAACATGCCTACTCTTCAGTCGATTAATTAAAGTAAATATTTGGATGTGCACACACTTGTACATACGGAAATTTTTTTAGATGAATGGGGTGCATCAAGATGCATGTAGTTCAATATATATGAACCCTTATTAGTAGGCCCCACCGCGTAAGATCCATATGATTTAAAAATTGAGATGCTTGGATACTATGCACAATCTAAATTGAAGGATTTCACTGTATTTTAAAGTGGAGGGCCATTGTATTAAGTAGTTACTTAACTCGTGCTTTGCATTGAAATGTCTATATCTTTGAATTGTTAATTTCGTAATAAGATATGATGTATGAGAAAAAGATGATACTTGCATGGTTGTTGCATTCTATAATTTTGTCAAAGAATATCAAATTTAATGAAGGTTTACATTAGTATGTGGCAGAAAAGAATGATATAATGTTAAGTTTCCTCAGCACATAAAATAAATAAAATGAAAGTTGTTCCCAAATTAAAGAATATATATAAGTATAGCCACGCTATTTATACTCTCTCTTTAGCTTATCAACTCCCTTGAAATAGTATTTTGACGATATCATTCTTTGTATTTCCCATCTTTTAGCGCATTATACCCACCAACGATTATTAAAGTCAAATGTGGGGCCCATTTTGTGTCCCTTTTTTTTTGGTTGATTCTACTCTAATCCTACTCTAATCCTACTCTAACGCTCACTCTCAAACTTTTGCCCTACCTCCTTGCAGGGTGTGGGAGTCGAAGCCCACTCCTGAATTGAAATCGTCCCCACCCCAATCCCCCCTGAGAAGATGGGGATTTGAACCCCCCATCTCCCCCTTCCAAGTTGGAAGGGTGGCCACTAGGGCGAACCCTCAGTAGTTGTTCCTTTTTCATTAGTCGGTTCTTCTTTCTTTTTCTTTTGTATCACTCCATTCTCTCTCATTGCTTGTTCATCATCCTTTTCTTCCTCTCTACTTGCTCCACCTATGTCCTCCATCGTGCCTTTAATCCTGAAGGCTCCATTGTCCGCGCTATTTGCTTGCTCCATCACCTTGCCGCCCCTAGTGATCTCAAACCTGCCATTGTTGAGACTTTCCTGACCATCTTCTACTTCGCTGTGAAGGGGAATAAGATTGGGGAGGTGTCACTTGATCCCATTGTGTGCCTCAACGATTTTGAGGATGAAGATCCAATTGATGGTGAAGAACTTGATGAACTAGAGAGAGAGAGGATTTACCCTGTTTGGATTTGCAAATGGAGTAATCCTAGCCTGAGAGAAGCAATATTTTCACCTTGAGAGCATCAGAGGCATCGCCTGACAATCCGTTGGGCAATGACTCAGCAGAGCTATAGAAGATGTCTATTTTGTCATTGGACTTGTCGTTATCTGTTGTTGCCGTTGAAGCAATTGCTGCATTTTAAACCATCTTCGCTAAAGTTCGACTCGAGCTCAGCTACTCCAACCCTGCCTCCTCCATCCTTGCCGTATTGAGGATGAGTTTTACTGGTTAACAGAATTAAGTACACAGTGCAAGAGTGAACAAAATGATATAGAGGGAATTTTTTGCTAAGACCGGAGTCACCGTAGTTAGCAACAAAGATCTTGTTGGGGTTGACGATGGGGATGACGGCCGTCGACCCGACAATGTTGCAATTTGGCAAGTGGAGCTCGCACCTGCACCTCTTATGCATCGCCACCATGCTCTAATCGCTTGCATTCACATCCTTGTCCATCTTGTGAAAGTTCCTCTCCGTTGGAGCTAACCCTTCTTCTTGTTAACTATCACCAGCTCCTCCTTTATCAGCTCGAGCATCCTATTTCTACACCTCATGGCTAGGAACTGTCGGTCGTACAAGCAATAGAGAGAACACAGAGATAAAGAAGAAAAAGAAAGAACAAAGTGAAAAGGGGACAAAGTAGGTCCCGCATTTGACATTAATTATTGTGGTATGATGTACTAAAAAAGGGGACCATAAAACCCACCCATGGACAGCACAGTTGATGTGCGTTCTCTTTCTCATCGCCGAGATTGAGAGTTCGAGCTCTCTCGTTGCATTCCATGACTTAAGTGAGGGTCTCAGTGGTGGATTACTGGGCCAGCCCCCGATATTTTACGTCTAAATAACCGCTTGTGGCGAGGCTTGACGGTGCTACCGAAGCATTGGAGGATCGTGTGATCCTCAAATGGTGATTTCCGGCGGTTCCTCGGTCATCAAAACATTGTTTTAGGGTGTGTATAAGCTAAAGAGGAAGTGGAAAAAACGCGTCCCTATAATATAGACATATACATACATACATACATACATACATACATACATACATACATACATACATACATACATACATACATATATATATAATCTATGGTTTGACTAAATTGCAATTTGGTTTTTTTTTTTTTTTTAAATATCTTATTACATTCATTAGATAATCATCAACATTTTTGTTATATTATTGTCATCCGTTTAATCTTCTTATAATGAAAATAAAATAAAGCACATTATAAATTAACAATAATTTATTTAAAAAATATGTGTTTCTCAAACTAAGTCTAATTATTTGTTCGTGTAACTTTTCATTGCACTAAAGCAAATAACTCATGTGGAATTAGTTATGCTCTAGGGTGCGTTTGGTAACGTTTCTGTTAAAAAATTATTCTAGGGAACATAAATTCTATTTCTGTTCTGGAGAACAATTTTTGAACAGAAGAACGCGTTTGGTAACTGCACAAAATTTATGTTCCTAGAATCGAAAAAGAATAGAAACTGTATAATTTATTTGTTTCTTTTAATTTTTTAATATTTTTATTTTCTTTTTTCTTTTTTTTCTTCCTTTTGGCCGGTCGTCGGCGGCCTCGACCATGGCCGGCAACCGGCCGACAAGGGCCGGTGGCCTCGCCTAGCCACGGTGAGGCTCGCTGGCCCCCAGCAAGGATCAGCCTTGCCGGATCTGAGCGAGCTTGAGCTTGCCCAACCGGGGGCGACGCTCCGGCAAGGTCGCCGGCCAACCGAGGACCGGCCAAAGAAAAAAGAAGAAGAAAATAAAGAGAAGAAAAAAATAGGAGAGAAAAATTATTTCTTAGAAGTATTCCTTATAACAAGAAATAAGTTTTTCTTGTTTCTTGTTTCTGTTCCAAATTTGTTCTCGAGAACAAAAAATCTATTTTTTGTTTTGTTCTCGGGAACAAAAGTGTAAACAAACGCATTTTTATTCTTTTTTTGTTCCCCGGAACAAAAGAACATAAATTTGTGTTCCGAGGAACACAAATAAAAATAAACAAACATGCCCTTAATTAGCAACAATATCAGTAACATATATACTTAGAGTTGGCTTGAATGTTGTATTTTGTTTTCTATGCTAACTTTTTCTATGACTAATTTGATTGTAAGCTATTAAAATCATGTGAATCTATTCACGCAAAAAATAATCTACAATAAAAATAATTAATGATAATATTATTAAAATAAGTGGTCTTTAATTAAGTGATATGGATGAAAAGAAATAGGCAGTATGTGAATCCTAAATGTAAAATTCTAAATGACTGATATTTGCTCTTTTATAAGAGAGACTTGTTCAAATGACGAAAGAGTTTCAAATTATAGATAGTGTATTGTTATATGGGGTATAACTTTTAAAATAATAGGATTTCTATAAATTCACTATTTTTATATTCAGAAAAATATACTATACAATTTAAAATTTATTCAAAGATATATTCATCTGTTTTATTCAAGTTTAAACTCAACCTTTTCAAAAGTATATTATTAACCACAAAAATTAGAGCCCATGAATTCATAATAAATAGGTTCTAGGTAAAAAAGTATGTAGGCTAAATTCTAAGTTTCAAAAAATGAGGAACTTGATCTGATAAATAGATTTCAAATGCCAAGTGCAACATAAACGGAACTTGGAACCACTCACATAACTTTAAAAAAAAAAAAATCATTCATTTAAATGTCATGAATTTTAATCGATTATTTAAATGTCAACATTTTTTAAAAAATGTTGACCCAAGTGCTAGAAACTTGATATGGCATTGCACTTGTAGTGAACGTTTTTAAATAAGTTATAGCACTTAAACAATCGACTAAAAAGTTATATGGCATTTAAGTGATCCGAAAAAAAGTTATGACACTCAAGTGAGCGCTACACATATCTCATGGCATTCAAGTGATTGAAAAGAAGCTTCCCAAAAAAGCCATACAAATGTTGGTAAATCATTCAAATAGAGATTGGAAATTCATATGACGTGAAACTATAAGAGGATGATTCAAATTGTATTTTAAATAACACTACCTTTGCCTTGATTTCATAACGCGCATCCACAGCTACTCGTTAGATCATTTAAAAGACCAATTTGTTCATCAAGACCGGATCATTCCAGGCTAGCCACCCTCTTCTTCTACCTTCGCACATTAATTAATTACATGGAATATGATACTCAACTCATCTAAAAGTTTAAGTGACATTGAAGTACCAAATAAATTATTGCCTGAGCTTTTGGACACGCAATAGAACAAAAACCGAATGGACTAATCTAAAGAGAATAAACACATAACTCCTTACATTTTGGGCAACAAGATTTTAAATTAATAAAACTTGGTCAAGAGATATCGTCGCTGATTGGCTCTTCCGCGTGAAGTTGCCGTCGCCAATACTAATATACCTATCCCTCCATTCCCATCACTATTTTAGGGACAGGACGTCCGTATTCTGCTCAGCGGCAACATAGATTCCTTTGAACAGCTAAGTTCTATATGACTCTTTCGCAGAGAGACTGGCCTGCTAATTTCATGTGAATATTTATTATTTTACTTGATTTTATTCTCATCTGAATGTTCGTTTGCTTCTGCTCTCGCGCGTGTATAATTGCTTGGTCTCTGCTCAGGCTATCTCATCATCCACCCCCCAGCAAGCACTTATCTCCTTAGACTTGAGAAACTAAGCGAGATCGTCTTGTGAAGATTTTGATTTCGGCGATGGCAAAGAGTGTCCTCCTGATTTCTTTCTTGGGCGTTTTGTTCACTTTTGGAGCTGCTGCTGATCCTAGTCCTCTGCAAGATTTCTGTGTCGCTCAAGCTGGCAGTGGAGGTAAAATACTGCAATTCATCATCTTTGCATAAAGCTTGTTTAGAGGCCAGAACAGGAGTTTAGAATGAGAATGTTTGATATATTTGCTTTTGGTGTCCCATCTAACTAAATTGTGATGTAGCAGACTTGCTTATTCCCCGGTTTCAATTCCAAAAGGTACTTGCCCTGCTTTGCAAATGCTTACCTCATTCTCATTCAAAACATATGTTATTTTGCAATGTTAACTTCATTATCCGAAATAATAATAATAACAATAACAAAAAACCAGAGCTCTAGTCGCGCTTATCTTCTAGGAGAGTTATTTCATTTCGTTATACAATTGACATGGTAGATCTCTCGAAAAAGGTTAATTTGAAGCTTTAGAATTTAGGGTTTCGCGTTTTATTTCCTTGAGAGCCACTAATTATCATTACAGAGTTATTTTGGGAGTTATGTATGGATCTCTAATCTAGAGCTGATGAATTGAAGCAATTGGGATATGCAAGCACAAGAGAATCCTCTGAACCTTGTCCTAGACAATGATTTTATTTTTCTTTGCAAGGGAATTAATATTTACTAGCCATTTGGAGAAAAGTGTATGCTAATTAGGGTGTGTTTTGTTCGTATATTAGTGATGCACATTATCATGTACTGCTTTAGTCATATTAATTAGTTATTTTCCCATTCAAATTTTGCAGTGCTTGTGAATGGCCTGGCCTGCAAGGACCCCAAGACGGTTCAGGCAAATGACTTCTCCTTCAGTGGACTCCATCTTCCAGGCAACGCATCGAACGCGGTCAGTTCAAGGGTTACCCCGGCGTTGGTGGCTCAGCTCCCAGGCCTCAACACTCTCGGCGTCTTCATTTTTTTTTGGTCAAAAAGAAGTTTATAGCATTCTCATTCAAATAAGAGTTTGGAACGTAAAAGCATGAGCTTCAGAACATATCCGGAGTTGACCCAGACACTGCATTCGCAACGGTGATGACACCCGGGTTTTGGCTACCGAGAGCCGCAATGGCGACGGCATTTACGGAACCGGTATTTCTCTGGAAATGGACAAGGCCCCGAGGAAAGACGAGCACATCACCCTTTGCAAGACCTTGGAGATGAGGCGATTTGGAGGTGATGAACCCTACTTCAGGGGTCCCTTCCAAGACAACCAAAATCTTGGTTGCAATCAGGTAAGCGCGGGGTGGGTTGATTCCCCACGGTGCGTAGTCAAAGCATTCCAAGTTGATAAGAATATTGTCGGCCAAATTCAATCGAAGTTCTATAGAAGATATTAACAGAGTTCTGGTAATTTATCGTTGGTGATTGTGACGTGCATCAATTTGTTTGTAAGCTTGTGTTGGGTGATGTATTTTTTGGAAATTCAATTTTTCCAATTGTATTAAGTTGCTTTGTCCTATCCTTGGATTATTTATAGCAGTCTAGTTTGCTAAATAAACGTGCTCTTGTTTTGTTTTAACATTCCGAAATTCACTTAGTCTTATACCAAAATTAATCGTAATGCCTTGAAATATACTTTATTTCGCGGAAAATGAATGATTTGGAAATCATTTTCCTAAAAATGATTGATTATATCACTTAAGAAAATTAATTAATAGAAAATATTTTTATTATTAATAATAAAAAATGCCCAAACATTTTGGTGGATAATGAAAATGTTTTTGATCTATTCATTTTCATAAGAGATCTAAGCAATCATTTTTAGGAAAACAATCTTCAAATCATTCATTTTTTATAAAACAAATGCATTCTTGAGTTCCGTTACACACTTCTTTCCCAATAATTCAATTTCTCCCCATCCCCTCAAATCAATCAATTTTAAAACATTGTAAGTGAGTCAGTCTCAATCAATCCACCGCCTCAGCCAAGGTCCGGATGTGCTAAGAATATATAGTTGCGCACATAGATGTTATCCAATGAAGTATACCATATAACTAAAATAGAATTCTAGAAGTGGCTTCCACATGGTGCACTTTGTGCTGCCCAAGTTCAAAATGTGACTCTCGTGGCGTGATGCTTTGTCTTGTGTGGCACTTAGTTGTCGTCATGCATTTATAGATGCTGTTCAATCACTCACATCGGATATTACACACAGGTAACATGTATCATCATATCTACTTCAGTTTATGCTCATGCAAAATTAAGATCGACAATTTTTACCACGGCTAGTTTACATAATAGACGCATGATACTTAGTGACATGTATTTCTATAAAGCTTAAACGAGTTTATGTACCCTTTATAAATGATTAAGAAACATGTTTATGCAAGTTAATCCTCTTGACTCGTTTATGACATGCTTGGAAATGTTTAGTTACATAGGTTAACATGTGATTCATGTCATCATGACAACTTTAGATAGATTTAGATGAGTCTAGATACCGTAAAGAAACGTTTTATTTTTCTTTTTTCTTTTGGTAAATCACGAAAAGGACATAAATAATTAATCATTGTCTAGCATCACGTCATTGTCATCTGCGCGTGACATTTACATATATTGGAACAAAAACGTAAGAGTTGAAATGGCAATATGCCAGCAATGCTAGAACTTGACATGAATTCCGCATAGACCTACAGTCACGTCATTGTTTTCTTATTCTTTTTTCTTTTGGTAAACCACGAGAAGGACATAAATAATTAACCATCGTCTAGCATCACGTCATTGTCATCCACGCGTGACATTTACATATAATGGAACAAAAACGGTAGGAGCTGAAATGGCAATATGCCAGCAGTGCTGGAACTCGACATGAATTCCGCATAGACCTGCAGTCACCAACAAGGTTTGATAAGTACAAAAGGTGAATCATATGTCCCTAGCTAATGGCCAGAAAAAAACCCGTTTTAAGTAAACTAACCATGTTACTATGTTACCCTTCAAATAGAAAAATGAACTAATACATGCGTCATCGGATTAGAATAGTAATTTGGTCAATTAACTTAAAAGCATGGAACCACACTCATCTTCGCTTTTCGATCAAAGCAACCTTAATCCATTGGACCGCAAAAGGAAGGATGGACGAACAATCGATTTTGGTAATCTCTTACGGTCGTGATTGGAGTTTCACGCTTGTTACTGTTTGAACATGCGAAAGAGATCCGCCCGCCAGGCATGCAAGTCAACCTACGCCGCGAATGAATGACGATGATCATGCCTTAAGACTCATTATGTCTAGGCTTTTGTCCGAACCATTGAAACCAAGAAAAATCAAAAAGACACCAAGGGCAAACCCGTAATTGCGCAAGACCCATATTCGCACGACTCCCTTTTTGTCCTTTTTATTCTTTTTTTCTCATTTTCTTCCTAATTTGGAAGTCCGCTTCTTGAGAAGGCTTCTTCTTGCCTGCGCCTACGTGCTTTTCTCTCGAAAAACCTAGAGAGAGAGAGAGAGAGGGAGAGAGGGGCCGGAAATTGCTCGAGCACAGCCGCTCGTCTACGATCGGCCGCGAGATTGCGATTCGGAGAAGGAGGCGTCCCTCGAAATTGCGGGTCTTTCTCGGAAGTGGGTCGTGGCGAAGCTCGAGAGGGAGGGAGAGAGGCGTTAGACTGGTGCGAGATCACCGGCTGATGCTTTGATTTTCTTGTTTTCTGGTTCATTTACGTTTTTGGGTCGTTCTTTGTCTGGGATTTTTGATATGGGTTCGTTCGTATTGCAGCAGAAAGATCGTGGGTCATGATGTTGGGCGTCGTGAGGCGAAGGGTAGCTTCTGGAGGAGGGTCGGCGTCGGCTTCGGTAGTGAAGTCTTGAGAGTTTTCGATTTCGATTTCGATTTCGATATTCTTGTTGTGTTGTGCGGACCCGTGATTCTTGGCGGCGAATTCCTTATTGGGTCGTGCTCTGTTCGTGTTCGCAGAGCTTAGGACAGGCGCTGCTGATATCCAGATCTGCGGGGTCGGCTCGAAGGATTGCCACGGTTGCGGATGAACGGGTGGTTCTTTCGCGAGGATGCGGAACCGTCCGCAGCTTTTGCCACCTCGCTGTGATGAGTATGCACGTTGAGCTCAGCCATTTGGTAGTGATTCATGAAATATGATTTTGTGTTTGTTGATTTGTTCCTTTTCTGTTCTGACAGGATGTTCAGTTGGTTCGAGGCCAACGAGGTCAGTGACGTTATTCATCTTGTAAAATTTTTGAAGTCTCTGTTGTTGAGTTTTCTGCTGGTGATACAATTGTTGCAATCTGGGACAGAGCAATGCAACTAAAATTTACACTGGGGAAAATAATCCATTTCATGTTGCCGCAATTTTTTCTATTGTCTAATCTGTTTATTTAAGAGCTCTTTTTCTTGCCCTTGTTATTTTGGGTGGGGGCGGTGGGTTGTTAGGGTTGTTAAAAGGATTTGGGCTTTTCAGTATGATTTGATTTATATAATATTTGGGGTAAAGTTGTGGCTTCTGATTCAGCTTTAGGTTCGTAATTAATTGAATTTTCATTGCAAAAGTATCTCATGATATTGATGGTTTGATTAATGAGAGCATTTTTTATATGCGGGGTGGGGAGAGGTCCTGAAACGGCTCCCTTATCACAGTCCCTTTGTTTCTCTTAGAAACTTTTCTCCCTCAGTCCTCTGAAGAGCAGGGCACCAATCCCCTGTTTTATGCTGTAAATCGTCTTGAACAGATGACTTGCTTGATGCACAGGGTAGTTGCTTTCAATAACCAAGCAGTGGAAATCTTACCGCAATGGAGGTTATTTTCCACAGAAAGTGGTGCGCTGTCCAAATCCTTTTTATGTTTTTTTTTATTCCATGTCCCTTTATATAACTTGTGCGTAAAAAATATAGATTTTCAATTTTCCTAAAGCCATTGTGATAGCATTTCAGAAATTGTATTTTGACAAGGTAAAGTAAATTGAATTATGTTGAGCAATTGATAAGGAGGACTTGGAGAACAACTTTGGCAGTTCCAGCTTTTGTAGTTTTCACATGTCGCATAAGAAATTTTTATAACAAGATAATGAAGAATCTGCTTAGTTTCTTTCAAAACCTATATGAATTAAGTAAAAGGTGAAGTGTTTACTATTCCCCATTAGTGTTTACTAGATCACATGATAAGCATATCATTGGTTATGTGCCCCAAGCAGATTTAGAATATTCATAAATCTATATTGGTACTTAAGGGCCTTTTTTGAGGGTTTTTTTGTTGTTTCGGGTGTCTAGCAATTTGTTAAAGGATGTTATGTAGGATGACAAGTGCCATGGTACCGAGCCCAATTAAATGTGAATTTGAAGAGAATTTCCGATGAATCATAATTCAAAATGAGCTTTAGGCATCACACCTAAAGCTTCTGAGGTATAACACCTTGGGTTTCCTAAGCATTAAACCTTAAGAGAAGAATTGCATCACGCAGTCGTAAAGCAAATACAATAAACCAGCTCTATTGAAAAGAAGGATTACAACGATAGTTACCGACTTTAAAAGTTCTACTCCTACTTGAAATAGGGAACCTCTAAATAAGAAACAGAATTGAAACAGAAAACATAACATCCTATTAATAAGACTAAAAAAGGAAACTTTGTAAAATTCTAATAATACTCAAATTCAATTGAAACGTTTACAAATTAAACTTGAAGAAGAATCTTGACCTTTTTAGGACAAGTTGCAAAGTCCATCTTCACTATTACTTCGTAGAAACATCAATATTTGAAAAGATTTCTTCTCGCATAATTTTGTTAGCTGCATTGACATGTCTTTCCAATGGATGATAAATTGTCATTTAAAATAAGCAGTGGGTTTCTCCTTTTTATTTAGTGAATCTGGATGTTAAGATGTTTTGGCAGAGAAGGCCTGTTTTTGTGCAGTTTTCTTATGGCTCATTGTAATTCATGTATTTCCTAAAGTTTCAGTCCAAGCATTTATCTACATGGTTAGGAGATGTTAGGAACATTTGGATTGGACTATATTATATCCTTCATCTTACAATTCCAAGTGCAGAGCTGTAAAATTATGGCCGAATTTACTGTATTCTATGTGTCTTTTGACTAGATAAATTTTGGATAGTTCAAATTTGGTGTAAGATCAATAGTGTTCTCTTTGATCTTTTACTGGTGTTGATTGAAGGAGTTTTCCTGATTGGTTCCCATTATGTGTCTTTAATGAAGGTGATTTGGTTGATGCTGTTGTTCCCTTTATGGGAGAATCCATCACTGATGGCACTCTAGCAAAATTCTTGAAGAGTATGTTTTCTATATTTGTCTCTCAGTTCTTTTGCTGTTGTAAAAATTTCCTGCCTCTGTTTCTTTCTCCTTTATTTATGTGTCTGACTTTTTGAAACAGATCCTGGTGATAGGGTCGAACTGGATGAACCCATTGCTCAAATTGAAACAGATAAGGTCTGCTTAATTTAATCTAAAGATTTGGCTGGAGCATATTTTTGATGTTGCTATTTGATTCTTTATGTGTGTACTAATGCCTAATTTTTTCAGTTTGGTCTAGTCATACAAAATTATGATTTTACTTTCCACTGTCATGCACTTTTACACTCAGGTGACGATTGACGTTGCTAGTCCAGAAGCAGGTGTCATTCAGAAGGTGAATCTGGCAGTGCTTCTCCTTTGAGCTAATTCTAAATTCTTTTTCTTCAAATATTTTGGGAATGTTTCTTATTCTTATTTCTAAGTTTTGTTTGTTTGCCGGATGAGTGATAGTTTGTGGCCAAGGAAGGCGAAACTGTGGAACCAGGAACCAAGATTGCTGTGATTTCCAAGTCTGGCGAAGGTGCTACGCATGTGGCTCCATCTGAGAGTGCAGGGGAGAAAGCTGCTTCTCCACCTCCTCCTGCTGAAAAGGTTGAGGAGAAGCAAAAGCCCAAAGCAGAAGCTGCTCCAGCGCCAGAGAAGCCAAAAGCACCAAGTCCTCCACCACCACCTCCTCCCAAGCGGTCTGCAACAGAACCACAGCTTCCTCCTAAGGACAGAGAAAGACGCGTAGGTCTTCCAGAATTCATACTTGTCCTCAAAAGTTCTTCCACTTTGATGTTCTAGCTTTTGACTTTGTGTGAGCCGTGCAAATGCAGATTCCCATGACAAGGCTTCGTAAACGGGTCGCAGCAAGATTGAAGGATTCTCAGAATACATTTGCTCTGCTGACAACATTCAATGAAGTTGATATGTAAGCTCATTCTCCTTGAAAGACCTTACTGGATGTCTGTCAAGCCATCAATCATTCCCAGATTGCTTGTCTCCATTTGAAAGAGGGTAGATCGTTCACCCCAGTTTTGCATAGTTTACAGATCGAGATCGTTTGAATTTTTTATCATCTCATAGGGTAGACGGACTGGAAGAAATTGAACTTGATTTGTTTCTACAAAGTTATCTGAAACACCCCATCTTCCTGAAAGCTCCTGTTAGAACTTCCTCTTTTTACAACTTCCAGATCTCTAATCCCCTTATGATTTTTGCTGTGGTATTTCATATGCAAAAAGAATCACACTTTTTTCTAGCTCTCCACTGAGGTCTCAGCCATGGATTTCCCATATTCCCTACTTTTGTTTGTTGTGCCTTCTGTGACTTGTTGAAAATGTCTATCCTGGAAAAATGTTACTGAATTGACTTTAAAATTGTGACTTTGAGAGAAGAATATAATTTACAAACTTCGACAATGATGGTGATGCTTAATTATCTCCATCAGTGTCAATTTTCCTGTGCCCAGTTACTGAAGGACAGTTTGGCTTGGATTTCGGTGATCAAATGTTTTACCAGAATTGCAGATCCCAAACCGTATCTGAACTTAGAGTTTTGGTGCTTACATGGTTTACCAGAGGATGGTTGATCGCATTGAGTCTCTATCCCATGCTTTCAATCATATTGCATTTGTTGCACGCTCTTAGGTGCTTTATTTAAATTTATATGCTTTTTTGGTTTCTTCTTTTAGGACGAACTTGATGAAGCTCCGTTCGGATTACAAGGATGCCTTTGTGGAAAAACATGGAGTCAAGCTTGGACTGATGTCAGGATTTGTGAAAGTATGCTTTGCCTCACAATTGTTCAGAAGTGGAATGGATTGAAGACATGTATACAAATATCCCAGTTTAGTCATTTGCTTGATTGCTTGTCACTTACATTTCAGGCTGCTGTTAGCGGGCTGCAAAATCAACCTATTATAAATGCAGTTATTGATGGGGACGACATCATCTACAGGGATTACGTAGATATCAGTATTGCTGTTGGTACTCCAAAGGTTTGACTTTGTCTCCTTCAAACGATACACCAACTCTCCTTATTAGAATATGCATGAAGTTTTGCTTTTATGTATTTCAGTACTAGTTTAGGTGTTTGTAAGTTGTTCTAAGATTCTTCACATTACCTTTCATGAAAATTTATTTTAGTCAAACGTAAGAGTCTAGTGATTCCTTAATTTCATAATTCTGGAACAAGCTGATTCTCTGTACCTTCTTCTCTATATGGGCTAAAGAGGATGTAAAGCTTCATATAATTTTGAAGTAGTGGCTTACCTTTGCCCACTATGAGGAAAGAGGAATTTTCATATGCTTAGCACCAACTATAAGGAGCATATAGCTTATTGTTCAAACCTGTCTGTAAGACTACAGCCACACTCTCTTGTTGATGTTACTTAAGCATAATATAATTTCTGCCGATGTTTTAATTATGTTGTTGAAAATGAACTGGATGGAGACCTAGGATTTGGAGTGAGGTTTGTCTTTCTTTGATTTTGATGCCTCCATCATTCCAATGATTTTAGTCATGAGAGGTGCTACACTGTGTCAGCAGCCCTTTCCCCATTAAAAAAACAATTGGTATCCCTTTATCACCAGAAAATGACCAAGTTGCTACATTATTTTCCAGTCCTTAAAATTTACTTTCTGAGCATCGCCGGTACAAGGATTTGTCTTTTGAACATTAGGTACAGAGAGTTTGATGAGAGATTGTTGTTTGAGGTTAATGCCCTCTTTTTGCCCACAGGGTCTGGTTGTTCCAGTCATTCGCAATGCTGAGAACATGAATTTTGCTGATATCGAGAAAGAAATCAACACTCTTGCAAAGAAGGCAAATGATGGTTCCATCTCAATTGATGAAATGGCAGGAGGTACTTTTACGATATCTAATGGTGGTGTCTACGGGAGCCTTTTGAGTACTCCTATCATCAACCCACCTCAGGTTTGCCACCTTACTTACTCAAGTTGAAATCCCGTGATGAAACTTTTTTTATTCAATTCTTGTGATTTGGATTGTTCATCAATGGGTGGATATGTATAGAAGGGTAATTTCCACTTTTTTACACGTGGTCTTCTGGCATTTTGTTGAGATCTGACATAAACTTCCCTTTCTGAATAGTCTGCGATATTGGGAATGCACTCCATAGTGAGCCGCCCAATGGTTGTTGGCGGAAATGTCATTCCGAGGCCAATGATGTACATTGCTCTAACTTATGACCATAGACTGATTGATGGGAGAGAGGCTGTCTTTTTCTTGCGCCGTATCAAAGATGTTGTGGAGGACCCTCGAAGGTTACTCCTTGACATATGAAGAATGACAACAACTGCTCTTCCATTCTGTGGTTTTCTCTGGTATACCTGGAAAAGAATACCGTTCAAAGCTATGAATAAGAACAAATTTGTGATACTGTGTTATTTAGGGTATTCTTTTGATTACTGCTCCTTCGGCGAGTCCTTTTTGTTGCGGCTGTTGCAGATTGCCGTTGAAATGAGATTTTATTGGAAGACTAAATTATAAGTCTTATCTCAAGGGATCCAGTTGCATGTTGTTATATGGCCATACATCATCATGCACAGCTAACTTTCTATGCTAGTGAATACCAGGAGCTGTGTTCATTCTTATGCTGAATTACATTCCTATGCTGTTGTCATGTGATTGTTAAGAGGATGTTGCCATGATTCACACTTTGACTTTCGGTGCGAGTTTCCCAAGCCCCTTCTGATGATACGAGTTTTGTTTGCTCAGCACAAAAACTTAATTTAGAGTAGATGCTTCGAAGAGAATGGCGAGATGTTGTGTCAACTTAGCTGAAAGAAGAAAAATGCTGGAAATGGCTTCTTCAATCGCATCTGTGCATAATGTTGTCTCTATTGATACTCAAGCCAGTTGAACTGAGAATTGTTTCGGCAAGTAAACTGTATATTTATCCATAGGTAGTTGGGTCTTTCTCTTCAAGACCCATTCCACCTTTTTTCTCTTTAGAGGATTTACTTACAATGATATCACTGTGTCGGCTAAATTGAGCTTTTAGCTGAAAGATGGATTCATGAATCGGTTTTCTATAGATCTTGAGGGAATCACCCTAGAGGGAGCTCCCTGTTCTTTCGCTCTAAAGGGGTGGATTCTTGGTGATTTGAGCGTTATCGATGTAATCGGGGTATGGATAAGACATGAAATGTTTTAGATTCATGGGCCTTGTTGCACTGATCAATGCTTCGATTATGTGAGACTCATGCAATTCGCCTGCAGGCATTTGTACTGCCATGTCACTGAACTTTGATGCACTCTCGGGAGGGTTGTAACATGTTCTCAGAAAATTAAGAGGATGATACAAATGGTCTCTAAATTTTAGTTCGATGTATAATGTCGTACTTAAAGTTTTTAATTTGTTCAATGTGATCTTTGTGTTTTTACTTTATTTAATATCATCCCCGAACTTTGGTCCAATGTTTAATGTGGTTTGTGTACTTTCAACATTTTCGTATAGTTTAGATACCACATTGTACAAATTAAAAATCTAGGGAAGACATTATATATTGGATTGAAGTTCAAGTGCTATGTGTGTTATTATCCTGAAAATGTAATAACCAAAACCAAAGCTAAGGAATTCTATCCACAATGCCTAGTTATCATACAAATGAGTTTGCTGCTTTTAACGATGATGAAGTCAATACTATGGTTCACTGATTGGATTCATCTTACGTATTCATAAGAAGTCTTTTCAATAACCATACTTTATGTAATCATGACATTATGAAATATAAAAAGTAATTATAAAAATATCGATGGTTCATGGTCAGTTTACGATGATTAGTAATTATACTATTGAGTGTAACTATATATTATAGCTGATTAGGATGACAAATACACATTTGATGGATTTTGCTTTTACCATTTTGGAAGACAAAGCAAATTGTTATCTTCACGCCAAGTGCAAGAAAGAGTACCAAAAACAAACTTTTGAATAAACTCAAATGGGAAAATAGCAATTTATTGATCATTACCTAATGAAAATGTTAATTAAGTATCAATATGTGCTTTTAAAAGTTATGTTTCAACTGAAAATCGTGTGGAAATAGCTCCGCCCCACTTAAAGTTCCTTTAATATAAAATCAAAGTTATTAGTGGTGATATTAATGAAATTAAGCTTTCATTTATCAAATAGGTTATAATTAGCCTAAAGGGTATCTGTCCATGCATAAGAAATGAAGAATAATCACATGTTATTCACATATTATTTCCCAGGCAATTCTATTGGACCAAATGAGGTTTTCACTTTAATTGGATCGATTCTATAGGCTCGTATTACTGTGCCCTTCAAAAACATTAATTTTTAAAAATTTCATGAACCTTTCTCAACTTGATACCATATTAGATACTCCGTCTTTTTAATTTGTAATCTACGTTTTCGGACAAAGACGACAATTAAAAAGATTACACTACCCATCCAACGCACCCAAACGTCTTAATCTCTCTCTCTCTCTTATCTAGTGCTAAGCTCTGTGACGTGAAATAAATTATCGAACAATAAAATAAAAAAATAAAAAAATAAATGAGCCAGTTTGCTCGAGTGATATACGGCCATGGGAAGAATTAACAACAAATTTCATCATAGAACAAGTGATATAATGAAGATTACAATCATACTCGAGTCGGGAAAAATAGTCACTTAAATAATCTCGATTTTTCCTGACTACCAATTATACTGAATAACTCACACAGTTTTTAATCGTAACAATTTTTTTTACGAAATAATCATACAAATCTTACTATAAGATTTAATTGGCTATTAAACACGAGCGGAATTTCACTTGGATGTATATCGGAACTTGGAGCCCCATGGTAAGGTTCCCTCCGCACATCAACAGCCGCAGGCGAAATCCCACAAGCCAATCATATATATATATACACATAAACTCGAGTAAAGGGCGTACAGTGGCCGACTCAACATGAATAGGAAATTGTGTAGTTCGGTCGACAGTCCTAGTTGAACTTTCCTCTTTTCTTATTTTCCATTTTTATTTATTTTCTTGGACACCAACCCCTGCAGATTGGGAAAGTAAATTTCCATAAATTCCCCTTTTCCTCCTTTCATTTTTTTATTTTCAAAAACTAGGTTTTTGCTTCTAGTTCAAACTTGAGACATACTAACACTACAATTTGAGGTAGGACCACGGTGATCACAATCATAGATGCTCAAGCTCGAGTCAAGAAAGAGGGAAATGGCTAAGGCGAAGAGGTGGCGGCGGACCAATGATGATGTGATAGTTGTGGACCATGCTGGGAGTGGGAAGGTGAGTGATTGAGCTGTGGGTAGGTTAGGTTAGAGTTTTGGGGGCAAAAAAGTCACAAATGTCATAAATTTTGTACGGTGCTCACCTGAGTAATATGGTTTTTTATTTTATTTTTTATTTATCATTTAAGTGCTATAACTTATGTTCGGCACTCACTTAAGCGCCATAATTTCTTTTATGATCACTTGAGTGATATAAATTTTTTCAATCGATCATTTAAGTGTTATAACTTTTTTTAAAAAAATTTAAGACAAGTGCGATGCCATGTGGGACTTGCAGCACTTGGGTGAACATTTTTAAAATTTATGGCACTTAAGCAATCAATTGAAAGTTATAATATTCAAGTGAATGTTTTTTTAGAATTTATGATATTTAAGAGGTCGAAAAAAAATTATGACATTCAAGTGAGCTTTATATGAAAGATATGATACTTGTGGTGTTCCTATCTCGAGTTTTTAGTAAGGGGGCTTGCAATGACAGGTAGTAATGTTGATTTAAAAAATTGAGGTCGATGAAGGATAAGAGTATAATGATACTAAAGTGTTAAAAGTTTCATATGATTTTCGCTTTAGTGCAAAAAATATTCGTCGGCTCACTTAAATATCAAATCAGAAAAGAAATATCACTTAATCCCTCTAACGAGACATTTCAGTAAAAACTTTTACGTGGCTTTTATGATAAAAACTATAAAATGAGTTGGCGTATTATTACTAAAAACCACTCCACGTAAACATCTTAAACGACGTCGAACGAGCCGAGCTAGCTAGCTTCCCTAAAATGACGTTGCACGACTCTTAGAATCAAAAAATGACGTAGCATGTATCTCACCTTGCGGAAATCTGAATGATAACCTGCTGTGAATGAAGATCAATGAAGGATTCTAAGACTCTTGCGAAGATAACATTCAGCGATGACGAAATCCAGCGGTAGAATCACTCAACAGAGGTTCTTGGCTGCGATGGACTCTGATATGAGATGACAACTGAGATGGGAAGCTAAGATTTGATGAAGTGGATTCGAGAGGGAACGAATCTGGAGCCAATGAAGCGACTGCGAAATACAGAGAGCTTTGCCGAAGGAGGAACAACGAATGGACTTGAGGCGCCAGAGATGGCAGAAGACTCCAATCGGCGGTGATTCTCCTCCGGCGAAACTCGAATCGATGGAAACGGAGCTGCGGGCGAGCGAGAGAGAATCGCGAGGATTCCAGATCTGATGATCGTTCGAATGTACGTGTTCTTCGTGCGACTGTGGCTTGGGTCTTTGTATACGAGAGGAAGAGTGCGTATCTGCATGCACCGGTGGAGATGGTCGGTCGCCAGGGAAAGGACCTAGAGCTGCTGGTGTTAACGTTCTTGATGGACTGCAGGTTCATTTCAATCATTTCGACTTTGGGAATTTCGTTGAATTGGCGATCTAGGGTTTGAAATATGGGGATTCCATTGAATTGACAATTTAGAGTTTATATTTGAGGCAAAACTTGTAGACAATGTCATTTAAGGGATAATATGCTGTCTTGGCATATTGGCAAGCCTCGTCAATTGGAGATATAAATAAATTATGGCAAGGTTGGATTTCCAGCAACTCAAATTGAAGTTGACATTTAAGAATTTTTATTTATTTATTTTAAAGTGGCATTTAAGCTATCTAGAATAAAGATTTTGATACTAAAAGTGAGTACCGTTTGAATCTTTTTACCATTTCAAGTATTCTTATGCTGAAGGATAGGTACTGCTCTGACACCAATTGATTAAAAAGGAAAGTGCTAACAAGATAGGTTTAAAATTGTCGAAATGGGAGGAAAATCAGATAGGAAGAAAGGGGAAAGAAAGTGAAGAAAGATAGAGGAAAAAGGGACAAAGGCCAATCTAGGCCAGAGTGAAGAAACGTGAAGGCAATATCAGTCAAATGATCATCTCAATTGTTTTAGGACTATTTTTAGGCAACCGATATAAAGTTCTATTAGAAAAGTAAATCTAACAAGAGAAATAGATTAAGATAAATAGCCTAAATCGTTGATCATATCTAACGTCCAAATTGCAGCATGTGCATGGATGACTAGGCCATGGACACTAAAGTGCATAATCATAGCCTGCATACGTCGACCTCTGATTTCCCTCGACAAGCTAGGTCTAATTTCTACGTCAACAACAGCTCGATGTTGTGCTTCATTAGTCAAGGGTTCTCTCAGAACCAAGTCTAATTTTCCCAAGCCGTGATTTTGACTCCAAAACATATCAAATGGTCAAAAAAGTGAGGAGGAAGATGCTTCCAATCAACTAAAAATCGTATCTAATATTTTTGACCCCAGAATCGCAATTTAATCATTGCGTGAATCACGGGATCCCAATCGAGACGCTTTCCCTAGTGGCCTCTCCCTTTAGACATAAATAATCTTATAAAAATATAAGATTGACTTTAAGTGGTGTCATTCAAAAAAGAGGATTTTAATTGACGCACTTTGTTGAATCTCCGCTCAAGGTTCAAGATTTCGAATCGGTCTTCCACCTTTCGTGGAAATATTTGTAGGCCTTAAAGGTAAGAAATGCATAAATTGCGGAAAAACGGCGACAAACTTTCTACTCTGTCCCACCAAATGATCAGTCACATCCGTCCTTGTCCATAATAAACTAGAAACCTCTTTGACGGTGAGATTCTTGCTCAATATATTGATTATTTACCAAAAAAAAAAAAAAAACTTTCTACTCTGTCCTATTTGTGCTCTCTGTAGATACTTGCACTTATCGAATGAAGAGAATAAAATATACACTCAAAAGTCGGCATGGATTAACATAGGAAATGACAAAAATCTGCAAATGGCTTCATACTTTTCACAAGCATAAAATGAGTCTATACAATCATACCGAAACATGTGGGTATTACTTTTGAATTTTTTTATGATGTCACCTGCTAATTATGAGGTAGCCATTCCTTGAAATGGATCGATTCCACCGTCGGACTCACGTAACAACTAGCATAAGCATCTCTTATTTGAACTTAGAAGATACGAATCGTATTGCATGTCTTTGGTAAAAGGAAAAGGAAAAGAAACGAAGAATGAACATGCTTGAAAGGCATTGAAAGCTTATCTAAAATTTTTAGCAGAACTCTATTTATCTCTGCAAGAAATTAAAATGAGAGAGAGAGAGAGAGAGAGAGAGAGAGAGAGAGAGAGAGAGAGAGAGTAGGCTTGGCTCCTGGTACGCCACCAACGTAATGGCCAACCTAAGATGAAAGGTTGGAATATGTTTGTGGCATACAGGGAGCCAGGCATAGCCCGGCCATATCAAACTCTTACCAACTTCACCTTTTGGTGGCTTTCCACGAGGAAATGACACCGAGTTTCCCTTCTAGGGTTTCTCAATCAGCAAACCCTGCCAACTTCTATGCCCAAACATTAGAGAACGAGAATCACTCCCCTTTATATATATACATAGGTAAGACAATATCACAGATTATTTATTTATTTATTTATTGTTTTGGGTTATTTACTCGTCAAACCTTCCAAAAACCGTTGAACCGCATGACTCGCTTGACTTTAATATCGTGATTGAATGATTGATGGTGATAAATTCAAAAGAGGACCCCAACTATGAATCTAGTCAGGCCCACCCTCAATTTGTATGCAACTTTTCCTCTATAATTTTGTCTTTTTCACTTTTATAATGTGGTTAGGTGACATTCTATTCTAATCTAAACATTTTGAGTTCAATTTCACTTTTTGATATAATCGGGGATATATTATCCTCTTAGAATTAAGAGATATGTGTCTATGTAACAAAAATCTTATTGAGAGTGCCATCCTAAAATTATGTCACCACATCGACAGTCCAATCCATAGTATATATTCTACGGAAACAAAAATATTATCTAATTGGGAGATTAATTGTCCCATTGAATTTTGATCATATACGTTTCTCCATCAACTTCTCCCCTGGATCTCGTTCATTCGAGGTGACAACTATTCACACTTCTTACTAATAAAGAGCTCATAGTACACAACATGGTGTTTAATGTCTGAAATACTATTTGGCCCATAGAAGTCCTCAAATATAAATAGGGACTTGTGTGTCCAGAAACTCGGGGTGAAGTTGATTCCAACTTACTGAGGTGTAGCTCAAGGTCGACTTGATAATTGGAAATCGACCGGTCAGGTTTCGAGCCGAGCTCAAACAGGAGCTGCTCCAGCATTTTGTCGAGTCAAGATCGAGCTCATAAATACTTTATTTGACAGACTCGTGATCCTAATCAAGTTTCTGTTATTTTGTTCGGAAAATATCTAAGAGCTACAAAAATAGAGGATAAGATATTTACATTTTGTACTATACCTATAACCACATAAACTAAGGGTGAGCATGGTCCAGGTGGGCGGTTCCCACCTTGGAACCGAGAACCATCCACTAAGGATCGGTTTTGAAAAATTAGAATCGAGAACTGTCTGTTGGTTCCATGAACCCACCCAGACGGTCCATGGATCCATGGAACCGGTCCGCATTCCCCATAAATTGCATTCAACAATTAATATCATGGTGCACCTAGTTTCCATCTATGCTCTTAAAATGAGCCGTTGACTTCTCCAATCGGTTCTCTCATTTCTCTTCAGTTTTTCTTTTTTTTTGGTTGAGAAGGCAAGTAAATGGATTATTAGAATATATAAAAACAATAGGGGGTTTATCCTATTACACACCCAAGAGATAAAATTAATTAATAATCTCCAATAACTACAAATATATATATATATGTACATATTTGGTTGAAAAACTAAAAAATTATTAAGTAATTGAGATGGAATTTCTTTATATATACTAGTCTAGTTTGGGTAGGTGGATGGGTAGTCCTATGCCTAGAACCGGGAATCAGACCGATACTCATTGATTTCACTAAATTTGAATCGAGAACCAAATCAATCACCATGGGAATTGTCAGTTCTAGGCCAATCTGGTCCAGTTCTAAGTGGTTTGGGTCGTTTTCAGGTTCCTTTGTACACTCCTAACATAAACACGGAGGAAAATATTTGAATTATTGAGTCGAGCTCGATATCTTGATCAAGTTGAAATTTGATATTCTATAACTCAAGTGGAATTTCAAGCATAAACTATCTAATATAAGAGTTTAGCTCGACCTCAGCACTATTGTGTTGGCTGGATATTTATAATTATTATATAGTAAATAATAAAAATTAGTAGATCATCTACCTTTACTAATTATACAAAATTTTAATTATTATTAAATAAATAAGTGATTAGTTACTATTAAAAATTAAAATACTATAATTATTTACAAGTTATACAAGCTTTTCATTTACAAGAAAAAAAAATTATACTTCAATTACATATCATCAAAGGCTACTATGGGTATTGTTTACAATTCCTAACACATTCTCTGTGCTATTAGGGTAAAACAACTAAGAGCATGGGTTTGGAATTCACTATTCCATTCTACAAATCAAGCTACAAAATAGCTATTCCATTCCTATTCCTAATCTGTCCTATTCATGTATTAAGTGAAATCACTATTCCTTTCTTTTTCTTTTGTTCATTTTTCTCAAGCACGAAAATTCATATATGCAAAAGAAAATTTTGGTTTGAAGTATCCCAAGAAATCGAATGAAGTGTTACATGACGAGAAAGACATGTTCAAATTTATTTAAGCCTAAACCCACAGGCTCGCCCAGGCCTACCTGCACCACATTGACCAAAAAGCAATTTGGGCGTGTTTAGGTAAGAGCCTTTAGTTACTTAAGTGGGTCCAAGTCAGGCCCATCCAACTCAAATGCGTATTATTTCTATAGAGATGGGTAGACCTAAGCCTCGATCATGAGGCTCGGCTAGGGTCGAATCCGCCTGTTGATAATTGCTATCGGAGTCCATTAGCAATCAATCATTGAAGGTCACATTTTCATTGAACCTTCTTAATCACCTTTTTATGCAATGTTTGGTATTATATCATTATCATTCATCTTATCGAAGGCATGAACTTTAGGGAATTTTTTTTTTTTAAATAAAATTTGAGATCACGGGATATCATTAGTTTGCTTTATAATAGAGACGTTATGGTGTTTTATAGTTTTGAAATAATAGTGCGTAAATTTCTTCAATAGACGACGTTTGTTTTCCATATTGTATGGAGATTTTTCTCACTCAATTTCAAAGCACATAAGTACACTGGTCTTTTGAGGAGAAATTACTTTTTCTCATTAAGCTCATGAAGACTGTGGCACATGCATCATAAGATTAGAAGACATTAATTGGTCTTACTTTATAGATCCCTGCACTTAAAATTGAATTGAGGTATTTCATTGCACTTAAAGCAAAACTGTTAAAATGAATAACTCAGGCAAATTGTAGCATCTTCTTCCCTAACTATGTTTGGCAATCCAAGATGGAATTTTGTATAACTCTCGAGTATACCTCGCATTACCTAAAAAATATACATGCCTTTTCTCTCCACAACAATTCATAAGAAGTTTCAAGAGCTAAACAAGGCAAGTCAGCCTTGCTTAATTCTTTTAATTTAGCAAAGTGCACACAAATTTTGTGCAAGAAGATGCTATTTGGCAGCTCAATGTTATCGACTTACTATCATCGACTGTCTTTGCCAAACAAATGATAAATACTTTACCCGTCTTTGTAGGACCTGTATGGGCCTTCAAAATCACTCAACCTCGGGCATTGCTTTATGATAAGATGACAAGATGACTTGGCATATGGCACATCCGGCACACTCTCCAGCAATTTACATGCAATGAATTTCAAAATATTCAGATTTTGTAAATTAGACAGGGCAGTTTCAGTTAACCTTTTAATGGAATTGCACCAACAGATGGACAAACACTGCAATGATTTCAATTCTTCCAATCCCTGAATCCCAGTTAGCTGAGGCAACTGATTTAGGTTCAAGTTCCGAATGTCCTTAAAAAATGGCATAACAGGCAACGTCTTGAGTAATGGACACTCCCTCATCGTCAATGCACTGAGTTTCGTTAGCTTTCCAAGCACATCGAATCGAATCTCGCCAAGCTGATATTCATGGAGCTTCAGCTCTGAAAAATTCTCCAAGTTGGAAAAGAGGGACCAATCTATCAGGGATTGGACATTTGCTAAGGTCAAACATCGAAGGTTGGAAGGGAGCCCGGTAAGAGATCGTTGGCCAGTGCAACCTATTTCGAGTTCTTGTAGCTGAGAGAGGGAACTTAAATTGGTTGGAGGCAAGGTCATATCCAGAACAACCAAGGCCAATTTCCTCAGAGCACGTAGCTTCACAAGCCACTCTATGTTGGGTTCTTGCACTAGTGTTCCACACATATCAAGATCAACTAAGTTGGTAAGGTTTGAGAGGTCGGGGATTGTGGTCAGCGACTCCATTGAAAAGTGTAAGACCATTAGACTCCGAGGAAGCTCCGGCAACTGTTGAATCCAATTGCAGTGGAGTAAACGAAGTTCTTGGAGATTTGTAAGCTGATTGATGGTTGTTGGCAATCTACTAAAGTGGCCACATGATAAGTCTAAAATTCGCAACGAAGATAGTGCCCCAATTTCACTAGGAATTTCTCCCTCCAAGTGATCACATGCTGCAGCAGTCAATTTTTCCAGATTTTCCACCATTCCTATGGTTTTGGGAAGTTCACTTATGCATGTGTTATCCAGATATACTTCCTTCAACTTTTTGAGATTTCCAATACAGTGAGGTAATTTCATGATGCGTGATGAAGACACATCCAACTGATGCAATGACTGGAGCCTCCCAATCGAGGTTGGTAGCTTTTCTAATCTACTAGTCATGATACATAAAACTTTTAACCCTTCGAGGCATCCAATGGAATGCGGTAATTATCTAATTCTTGAACAATGGATATGTAGCTCAAGTAATGACTCCAATTGTCCAATAGAGTCGGGAAGCTTTTCAAAATAGCAACATTTCCGAATTGATAGCTTTGACATAGATTTTAGATCGCCAATGGACTCTGGCAATGACTCAATAAGTGCCTCTTCTATTTCTAGGTGATCAAGATGCTGTAAATTGCCGATGGTTTCGTCAATCATACTTAGTGCAGTGAAACCTATAAGAATCAATCTCTCTAGTCTCGAGATTGTGGAGAACTCGGGCGTCTTTCTAAGGGATGTGCAATCCACGAGTTTTAGGACTTTCAAGTGTTTTGCTACCTATAATGCAATGGAGTTGAAATTTAGAAAAGATGCAGAATAAATATAATGCAAAAGTATATTGTAAGATTGTACCATGATTTGACACCATCCTCCCCAGTCTTCAGTAATGTTGACCCTGGAAAGCTCAAGGACCACCAAGTTCTTCAATCCAAAGTTGGTATCTCGAACTTCTGAGGGGCAATTGCTCCAAGAAAGCCATCTTAATTCGGAGAAAAGATCCTTAAACTCTCCCTTGAAGTTTCCATGATCTAATTGAAGGAATCTAAGGTTCTCCAACCTTGTAAACTCCTTGTGTTTAAATATGTACCATGCATTAGGTTTAGGTGTGCCAAGATTGAGCGCCACTATGTTTTTAGTTCCCTGAAAGATAAAAGTAGCAACTAGTGAGTATGTGTGTCAATTTGACTTAAAGTTAGATTTAAAAGGTGATAACATTGGAAGGGATGACATTTAGAGGTAAAAAGAAAACCTTTTTTCTCTGCACGACATAGAAGGCATCCTTGGGTGACCACAATCTACTACCGCTTAGATGATTTTTGCAGCTTTCTGGGTGGACGATATCCTTTCCGAGGTCCCTAAGTTGGTCATGCATCCATAGTTTATCATTGTTGACAATCTTTATCAAAGACATACGTGTGAGGATCTTCACTTCGATTTCAGTGGGATACTTGAAAACTGCATCCCAATATATAATTGCAGTTGTCTTCTCTTGGTTGATGAAGAAACACGCGATATCAAGATAAATTTGTCCTTGAATATGATTTAATTCTTCATAACTTATCATCAACTTTTTCTTGACATCTTGATTCATCACCGTCTTTAACTGTTGTAAGACATCTTCCCATGTACTTTTGCATTTTCCGCGGAGTGTGGAACCTATGACCTCGAGAGCTAATGGAAGTCTTCCAAGAGCATGGATTAGTTCACATGAAATACCTAGGTAATCAGGTGATGGCTTGGCACATCCCAGGGCATGCTCACAGAAAAGTTGAAGAGCATCATCTGGATCCATCTCCGGCATTTCGTAAAATGAAATTTTTCCAAAACGTGAGGCTGGGACATTGTCATCTTCACCTTCGGTTACCAAGAATTCAATATTCCTTGTTGTTATAATGATTCTACTTCCCCCACCAAACCACATGGGCTCGCCTGCAAGTTTCTCGATTTGGTTTAACTTGTCGATATCATCGAGAACAATGAGGACTTCCTTTTCATGGAACCTTCTCTTGATCACATTAGCCCCTTCATTAATGTCAGAGAGGTTCGTGCAATTTAGATCGAGAATGTTAGACAATAATTTTTTTTACAAGTTTAATATATCATGGGTACGGACATCCTTAAGAAAGCAGCAATGACCCTGAAACTGAGGTGAGATTTGCCTGAAGACAACCTCGGCTAGTGACGTCTTTCCAATGCCTCCCATACCATGAATCACAATATACTGAACATCCTGAGTTCCCTGATCTAATAGCTTTGTAATTTCATCCTTTCGATCCTCAATTTCCACGAGACAATCATGTGCGTCTGTTCGTCTCGTCCATAATAGACTATAAACCTATTTTACCATGAGATTTGTAAGTTTATGTAGGCTGCCAGCATAAAAAAAAAAGAACAAAAAAAGAGATCTTTTAGGCAGAGAGCCGTTTGAATAAAAGCTAAACCTATTCACAATTGAAAGCTACTGCTATCAAGGTTCTTTTTATTTCATTCCATATTTTTTCTACACTGATTGGTTACTTCTCGTCACACAAAGTGAAACCTCTGGAAGTTTGGCTAGACATATAATTCTCGGTAAATCCGGTATTGATCATCTCTTCAAGCACTTGGGATTAGCTTGAAGGTTGACGTAAAGGGGGAAAAAATCGCAGGGCGGTTACCTCGAAAATTGGAAACAAGAATAGAAGGTCAAAAGCAATTTTCTTAACGTACTGAAGGGATAGGATGATAGCCAAAAATGAGGACCAATGTCTGGACTATTTATCAACTTCATTCACAGTACTCACAAACATTTATCCGAATAAGTCACGAATCAGATTCATATCGCATATGTTTTATCGTACCATTAAACAAGTTGGTAATTCAATTGAAATAAGTTGATAGGTAACTCAAACTATTGTTGGTGATTAGACGACAAAGTTTATAACCTAAGAATGTTTGTAACCTATGCAAATAAATGTTGGTAGCTAAGTTAACAAAAGTTGTTAAAAAAGTTGGTAATTTTGAAACAATAATAAATATGAATAAGTGGCTTAAATAAGAGCAAGCATTTTAAAACTAGTTTATAACTGAATTAGAGGTCAGTTAGTACAACACTCATATTAGTTAGTAATTTTGTACAAGAATTGATAATTTTGAAATGTCGAGTAAACAATACAAATAAAAGGCAATACTTTTTTCAAAATTTCTAAAGCGGATCAAATAAACTTAGTAAATCACTCAAATAAAAACTAGTAACCCAAAAGTAATTGGTAATATAATCAATAAAAAAAAGTTGCTAAGACCTAATTAAAGGTTGATAATTTCAAATAAAAATAACTTTCAAATTAGGGTGTTGTGCCTAGGACCCGAGCAGATCCTTAAAAGGCTCATGGGGAAGAAATTAGCGCCCAAGGGCGGGAAACCCCACAATGTCACTCCTTATTCCCTTCTCCTCGGGAAGAAAATATTAGATGTTAGAATTAGGGAGTCTCACGGTGATGAAGGTAGACACCACGTCAAAGTTTCGGCTCTGACTACCTTCAGATAGGTTGGTATAATAGTCACCTGTGCCTGGGGTGAGTGAGGACAAGTCAAATTAGGGTGTTGTACCTCAGATGGGGGTAAATTTCCTTAATAAAAAATGCCCCATGGATAATTGTAGGGCACGGGGCGTGGCGTAGGAATTAATAGGCCTGCCCCGCCCCCCTTCCCCACCCCGTTTGATACTTTCATCTTAATTTAATCTAGAGGTTAATTACAAATAATATACCCAGATATAAATTATTATATGTATTTAGTTAAGTAATGTAGATGGTAATTAAACATAGTATACTAAAATGCAGAGGATCGCTTCATTTATCCATTTAAGATAGGTACACTATTATTATAATATTGTGACCAGTTGACAGCACATTTAAAGATTTGCAATTGTTTTTTTATTTTTTATTTATTGCTTGAATATCTCAAAAGAGAAATGTATGCACCATTTTCCTAACAAAAAAGATGCTCAAATTTTCACCTATTGGCAGGCACCAATGCCTCTCGTGTCCATCCCTACGACTTATGTAAATGTCGATAATCTATACTCTACCGTCCGTCATCCGTAATAGGCTAGAAACCTGTTGTTTACCAACTTGGCAACTCTTTATCCATCGGATTGTGTCCGATGATGTTGTATTATTCTAAGCATAGGCCTTTTACGTTCTATACTTTAGTTTTATACAATAACCTAAAGTAATAAAGAAGTATTAAATAGATGTTATGTAATAATTTTTATAGGAACTTCAATTAGTTTTTGTCAACTTTATATGGACGACTTGACTTACATATAAAATATTTTCTCCATTATTGTGGCTGGTTATACTTGGATTTTTTTAAAATGCAAGATGGCGTGTGAATGGAGCCTATCGTTCGCGAAATACATACAATTCAACACCCAGGAACGAAGATATATGATAATTAATCAATTGGGTATTTATACTCACTGAAGATTTGTGAGCGGGCCAAGTGTCGGGGAATTACCAACGGTGACCATTTCTTTTACATAGTAATGCTAATTTATTAGATGCAAAATTTTCTTTTTAGCTTATAAAAGAAAGAACAAAAGGATGAAGCTAAATTTGGTTGGATTATGAGTTCTTTGGTTTACTGCTTAATCTCATGATGATTGAATTTTATACGTTTTGGAAAAAAGGATACCACGAATGTCATAATTTCCATACGGGGCTCATTTGAGTGCCATAACTTTTTCTTTGATCACTTTAGTGTTATAATTTATGTACAATACCCACTTGAGTGTCATAATTTTTCTTCTAATCACTTGAGTGCGACATAAATTTTTAATCGATCACTTGGATACCACAACTTTTAAAAAAAGTTTATTACAAATGTTATGCCACATTGGATTTTTAACACTAAGGAGAAATTTCTTTGAAAATTTTGACACTTAAGTAATTCATTGAAAGTTATAGCATTCAAGTAAATGTTTTTTTTTAGAAGTTATGGCATTTAAGTTGCCGAAAAAAAGTTTTGACATTCGAGTAAGTGCCGTAACAAAATTTATGACATCTATGGTATCCTTATCTCCACTTTTTGGCTTAGAAAGAGAGTGAGTTCATTTCATTTGAGTAATACCTAATGAGTACAAAAAGTAGCATCGCAACACAAACAGTTCTCATGTTCTAGAGGATAATAAGGATGTGTTTGGTAACATTTCTATTTTCATGAACAATTTCTATTTAGAAATAGTTTTTTTTCATTTTGTTCCCGAAAATAAAGAAGTAGATTTTTCTTACTTCTTGTTTCTGTTCCAAATCTATTCCCTGTTATTTTTTTTTTATTCTAGAGAATAGAAAAATTAATAGACGTTACCAAACGGATTTATGTTTTTTTTTTTCCTATTTTAAGGAACAAAAGAATAGAAAAATAGAAAAACAAGATGATTACCAAACAAGTTCTAAACTGCCCAATTTGAATCAACTTTGTTTTGTTGGCCTTTCTCAACCAATCTATAGTGCTTTTCATTTCTGTTAGACTGAAAGTGAGGGTCAAATTAGAGAATTCAACCAAACGAGTCTAACACTACAAATTAAAGGTGTTTTATTCAATTAGTTAAACAGGATTTTAGGATTGAGAATTCTCAACTTAACTCTAGTTGTCATCCTTGGTAGGATCAACTGCAAAGCATATTTATGTTGGGAACGCACAACAGAAACCCAATACCTTTTTCTAGAGAGATCATGAAGAGTGAGCCCAAGCCTGAAACTATCAACATATCTAGTTCGACTCATTTTCAGTCAGAAGTGGGACAAGTATTACAGAAGTGCCATAACTTTTGTACGGTGTTTACTTAAGTGTTATAACTTTATTTTTTCACTCACTCATGTGCTACATTGGAGTAAAACTGATCATTTGAGTGCCACTTCTAGCAAATCATCCTACGTGGATTTTTTTTTTTAAATTTTTTCAAAATGATTTTGATTTTTTAATTATTTTTTGAAATTTTGATTTTTTTATATCTTTATTTCTTTATTATTATTTTTTTGTGACAACTGCAAAGGCCTTGCCCTCAATAGGTGGGGACGCAAAGGCCTTGAGCGAGGCCATTGCCGGTTGCGGGTAAGGGCCTTTACGGTGAGGCCATGATGGCCTTGCCCGAGGCCATGGTTGCCTAGTTGGCTATGAGCGAGGGTGTGAAGGCCCTTGCCAAATCTGGGTGAGGTCACCTTGCCTGTGGTTGGTGGTCGATTTTCCAGTGACGTAAATTGTCGATGATACTTAAGTGATTGATTTTTCAAATTTTTGACATTTAAGTTGTCAATTTTTCATATTTGTGGCACTTAAAGGGAAAGAAAATACAAAAATTGTTGACCTCAACACCAGCGGTGCTATGTAGGATGACCAAGTCCACGTTAGATTTTTCGGCGAGGCAAATCGTTGATGGTATTTAAGTAATCAATTTCTGAAATTTGTGACACTTAACTGAGTGAAGAAAGTTAATACTGAACTTATGGCACCCTTGCTGTACTTGTCCCCTCAAAAGTTTAAGGTAATGAATTATGGGCCAATTAGAATATATTAACTATGTCACACCACACCAATTATCTAATGTGAGACTTATTTAACACAACTCATACGAGTATCTCAATAATCCTACTCACATGTGAGCTCAGTGTTAATTCTATTCCCCCTTAATTAAGGTACCATTCTACACCAATATATCTCAACTTGAATCTCCATCAACGCCCACCTTCATTTATGGTCTCTTTTTGTAGACCAAGTTGTGGAGGTTGCCATTGGACCATGTTACTATACCACAATGCTCACCTTCCCCCAAATCTCTTCCACTAGACCAAATCATGAACACCGCATTGATAATGAGATTCGTTCTTTGAGATATTCTCCATGCAACAGAAGAGATTGTGGGCCCATCAATCTATCATTGGTTATGATACTATTTGTTGGAAGCACACAACAGACCTTCATCTAGGGAGATTATCAAGAGGGAGCTCAAACCCAAGCCTGTTAATATATCTAATTAGATTTACCTTAACTCAGAAGCTTAGGCTGATGACTTATGTGCCAACTAGAATATATTAACCGTTTCACACCATGCTGGTTATCTGATGTGAAATTTTTCTAATACAACTTACACGAAAATCTCAACCATTTATAGGTTAGAAGAGAATATTAAGTGGTCTTGGAAGGTCATCTAGGAATACAGTTTACCATAATAATCGCTTGACACGTGCACGGTTAAGACCAACTCGTCAATTTTCATTGGGCAAATGGGACAGCACTACAACTTACCCGCACGAAGCCTCTCTCCCTCTTTCTTTTCTCTCCACTGTTCATCGTCCCAAAAAATCCTCCCGTTTCATCTGAAGTTTGTGGAGATATGGAGATACTTTGGATCCTAGTTTGTGGCGGTTTCCTCTTAAGGACATGTAAACTATTGTCATACAAAAGCTCCGTCATTTTTTTGTAACTCGGTGGTACAACCCTAATTAGTTGGTTACCTTGAGAGGAAGTAGGATAGAAATGCACATGAATTCCCCGGGGGCGGAAATAAAATCCACGGCTATTAGTTTCTAATCTCAAAGGGTTGGGGATGCCTTTGTCGTTGGGTCAAATATAGGGTGGGTTAGCTCCATTTCTTCCGCTTAGCCACCAGTTTCCCGAGAGATGTTGCGGAGACTTAGTCTATGTAATAATTTCTCTAAGTTTCCGACATATTTCTACATATTCTAAAGGTGCATCAAACGCTAACAAGTATGAACTAACTATAACCATTAATTGCTCTATACTTATAAAAAAGCTCCTTGCTGAGCTATTATTGCTGGCCAGATTCTTATTCATCTTTCAATGATGTAGTAAAAAGAAGAAAGAATAAACATCAAACTCATTCTAAATTTTCAGGAAAATATTAGGCGTAGGGTCTTGAGAATGCAAACTAGGAAAAGGTCAATGGGAGAAGCTCACTTTAATCGCGATCATTGAAAGTCGAATGAGTTATATTAAATCTCTTATAAGTTTGCGTTTCTTTCTTAATGCAATGTCAGAATATTCGTTAGATTTAAGTTTATATTTTAATTGCGAAATTTCATAAAACGAATCCAACAGATTCTATCATAGAAATATTCTTTCTTTTTATCTCACAAGCTAAAATTGATTCCTTTATGAATACAAATAAAGTAGGATGTGAAGTTAAGATATTTATTTATTTATTTACTCACACATCTTAGATGTCCATTAATATTGTAGTTTTTTTTTTTTTTTTTGCATTAGCAAAAATTAATTAAGTTGAAATAGCTGAATACTACTGTTTCCAAAACTTGGGATTGAAAGTGAAAAATCAATTTGAGCAAGAAACCTTGTTTTCGAGGCAAAATTTCTGGTTCCCACGCTGCGTCCAGTCCAACATACAGTACATAAGATTGGACAGCAGCAAACTAAATTTAACTATTCCGGAAAAAAATATGATAGGAATAAGGTCTAGAGAAAGAAATAAGAAAGTAAAATCAAGAGGAGAAATATGAAAATACCCGTGATCTTTTAGATTCCATCCCTTTATACTGGCAACCTCTCTTAAAGCCTCCTCCGACTGCTTTGCTAAATCCTTCCCAAAGTCACTCTCGTGCTTTTGGAGGGCTTTCCGATATAACTCAGTCTTAATCTTGACATCATCTGCATCCACATCAAAGAAGATAGGGAGGATAACTTTCTCATCTTCGTCTCTCGATCTTCTCCTGATGCACTCCACCATGTGCGCAAGCTCACGGAGGCACCACTTACTTGAAGCGTAGTTTTTGGAGAAAATTGGAATGTAAATTCTGGAGTCGTTGATCGCTCGCAAAAGATTGCCTCCAATCTCTTTGCCGATTCGGAGTTCTGGGTCATCCTTGAAAGTGCGGATCCCCGCGTGGATCATGGCTTCATAGAGACAATCCACGATGGTTAAGCGAGTATCAAGCCCTCTGAAGCTCAAGAACACCTCGTAACCCCTACCTGATCGGTCATCACGGATATTGCCTGTCGGAGCTGCCATCTCTTCTCCGTCCCACTTTCTCTTCATTCCCTGACGACAATGGAGAGATTGATCTCCAAATTGAGTCCGCCTGGTGACTTGGGAAGTCTGAGTTTGATCCTTGTTGCTCGAGGCGTGGATCAGCTGGGACGATCCACCCTCGGCAGAATCAATGAGCAAGTCGGCGATGAGGCGATCAACAACCCCCGGAGTTGGTTCGATAGTGACATCTTCCTTATCCTCCTTCACCAGGAGGCTCTCGATCTCGCCAATCCACGACGACAGAATGTCCATAGACAAAGTTTTGACACTGCTGGCATCGAGCAGGTTCGCAGTCTCCGGTGATTATCCATCGAATTGGTTTTGGAAATCGAATTCCAACATTAGGTCGTTTTCGGTAATTCTAGATTCTCCACAGAAGACGAAGAAAGAAGAGGTTTGTCTTTTCTGAGACTAGAATCTATAAGAAGGAAGAGGAAAGAAACAAAGCGTGGCCGTGAGGTCTAACAAAGTAGAAGTCTGAGTCTGATCCTTGTAGCAGCATGATAAAGCAATACTGAGAGATCGCTCACTTCCACTGCGTCCAGTCCAACCATACAGTACATAAGATTGGACAGCTGTAAGCTGTCTAACTATTCTGGAAAAAAATATGATAGGAATAAGGTGCAGAGAAAGAAATAAGAAAGTAAAATCAAGAGGAGAATATAAAAATACCCATGATCTTTCAGATTATGTCATTGCACGTTGATGAACATTTGGATGCTAGATATATCTGGATAAGTTAACATAAGTTCCACTTGCCATTACTTTGTTATTATGTTCCATCCGCGTGGAAGTCACCTGTGGGCTGGCGGCCGTCCTTCACAAGTAGAAGGAAAAAACCAATCAGACTTGCACCAACTCAACAGGTAAGCTGATAGGGGCAAAATTACAGATATACAGGGCATCAATTCATATATTAGACTCTGTTTATTTCATAGAAAATGAATTATATGAAAAAAAAAATTTCCTCAAATAAATTACTTATAAAAATGAATGAACGAAATATATTTTTATCGTACATGAAAATATCTAAATTATTTGCTCCAAGTAGTTTGAATATATTTTTCATCCTCCTCCGAAAATTCCTCATGTAAGGCATCATCCAAATAAATTGTTTTTCTATTTTGGCCTATCCTGCTTTTGCTCCCCCAATCTAAAGTAATACACTAAGGCTACCGACCAAAAAAAGTAATACACTAAGGCAATTGTAAAGTTTGACATCAAAAAGTTGACGGTCTTATAGAACAATTAATATATAGTTTATGTTTGGGCCAAAATTACTTTATCTAATCCGCTCATAATGAGGTAAGCTTTGTGTGATATTGGACTTTACTAAGTTTGTTAATGGGCTTAAGGTTTCGGCTTTAGTTGACATACTTTCCACGGTTGATATAAATAGTGATAAGTGGCCAAGTGACCCCTTCGATTCAATTTCTTCTAGTGCATTGACCACCAATGATATCTACAGTACTTATGTTGACCAGTTAAGAGAAATGGACTACTTTTCCCAATTATAAAAGATCAATTCGTCAGTAAAAAAGTGGTCTCTCCATTTCACAATGCCTCGTTCTTAAGCCGGTCACCTGTGCTCCGATGCCTTGATATATTCAGGACTTATTTGAATTACTTCGATTAGACATTAAATTCATAAAGACTCTTTCAAGCCAGGGAAAAATAAAAAAGCATATCCAGGGAAAGACTCACGGCGACAATACTTATGAATTGCGCCTTGAAATATCGTATCAACAACGAACAATGCAAACTGCAGATGATTACGTTAGAATTTTGTTGATATGGAGTTTCTTAAAAATAGAGGTGGACCACACCATTGACCTGCCGAAGTAATTGTTCTACCCGGCTAGGATTACTCAGGCTCAGAATTTTCCATGTCCTCTCCAACGCTGAATCTTGAGTCCACAATTTGTTAGGCTTTGCAGTTTCTCAAATCAACAACATTTGGGTAGGGGCAGATGTTAATAATAATCAGAGACGAAAGGTTTTAAAGTTGGGGGTTCCACTGCTTTGGTCGATTTTGCTAAGAGGTTAAATTGTCTCCTCACTTTGAATGAGGGGCTCAAAGCCAAAGAAGCCGTACAAATAGCAGCTGCCACCGAAAGGCCATTTCTTCGATTTTCTAATGCAAAGGGATCGCTCCAGCAACTGCTCACTGTTCGAAATTTGTGACTGGAAACCGAAAGACCAACCTGAGCATGCGGTCTTATTTGATTTACTCGCCAAGATGAATATCCTAGACATGTCGCATACCCCTTACGAGAATGTCACTGCAAGGATTAAGCTGTCTGACATTATTGGATCACAAAAATTAACGGTCCTACAAGCTATTAGACCAGGTAGACTATTCGGAGGAGGTATGCTAATCAATGATCTACTGACGTACAAAGATGCAATAATAAGCAACTACCAGAATCCCCGGTTGAACTTTCTGATCGGAGATGCACAATTGTAGTTTTGGGGAGAGATGATAGACAAAGAATGGGAAATATTTGTATGGAGTCTTCTCTTCTCAGCATCTGAAATTGACTGGCTCGCCTTTGAAGCGAACTTCAGAAGAGTCTGTTATAACTGGCTATTTCCCATGCTGATTTCGCTCTCCACTTGCAGCTGTGAATCTGAAAGCAGCGCTCAAAGAACCGCTGATTATGATTAGACAGATTAGATCATGAGCTATGGCGTCCAAGTCCACATCACTGGCCAAAGGAAGCTGCAAAAGGGAATTAAAGCAGACACTCAGCAAAACTTCAGCGATGCCCAATTGTTGCCATTTTAACAGCCTGATTATACTGAATTGGAGTAATATAATTAAATGAATTTGCCAATATCTTCCTAATTAGTTCCAAGAGAAAAGAAAGAGAGAGAGAGAGAGAGAGAGAGAGAGAGAGAGAGAGAGAGAGAGAGAGAGAGAGGGATGACAATGTCCTGTTTCATGGAATCAGCTATAAAGCCATTTTCATTTTTTTCTAAGCAACATCAATAGGTGTAAAATCTACCAGTTCCAAGTTCCGAGGTTGAAAGTGATTTACTATTGGACATCTAAACTTATCTAAGCCTCACCCAAGCGGGTTGTAGATCCAACCCTTTTACAACATTTTCTTCTAAAAGTATTGTGTCAGATGCCTCAAGTTCTAAACAGGATCTTCAGCTGCTCAAATTGACTCTGTTTCTAGCGCTCTTACTTAACAGCATCCAACATTCTCTGTTCATATGTAATCTTTCAGATGCATCTTCTTGAAAAGTAAGATTGCGGATATGTAGTTCTTTTAACAAGTAATCATATAAATTTTCCATCTGTATGACCAGTTTCAGACCATGTCACAGATTAAACGTTAAAAGCAAGCACTGGCAGATGGATGGAAGCTAAGTTTTTACCTTCCTTGATAAAACTTTAAGGATATCTAGCCTCTCCTATATTGAACAAAAATCAAAGAATAGAAGTCTTCAAGCCTGCTAGGTCTCAGAAATGCACCATCAAGTAAGTCCCGGTCTACCGCTTCACACCAAATGCAACTCGATTAGAACTAAGAGCACATAACTGGACAAATATAAAATAAAGAAAAAGGATCCCAAGAAAGGAAAGTGAATTGGAGTTATTCAGAGATAGATGAACTCATGACTCCTGAGGAAAACAAAAGATCATTTTATGCCACAAAGATGTCACAACAGATATGAGAAATCGCCCTATGCTCGATGTCACAAGACTATCAGAATCCATTGATGCTGTTGTAGAGGCTCAAGTCTAGCTTAATACACTTCTTCTACGCTACTTTAGCAACTGAAAATTTACGCAATCCCACCTTTTCTTACCTTCTTTGATACATGTGTAGTTTATCCAATACCGTGTATCCAAAGTTAAACAGTTCTAAATCAAGGAAAAGCCAAGTCTAGCATTTTATAGTCTGCCTCAAAAGTTAATACATGGTCTCCACAGTAAATGCTTGGTAGAAAATGTTTGTATAGCATTCATAATGGCTGTGCAACTTCAAATAGTAGTTCACAGCTTGTGTGCTATTGGAAGAGTGTACTTTTTGTTACCATGTAAGATGAAATCATTACCTTGTTTGTGCGAACAGCAATGCACCGAATAAAACTTCAACACCATCTAATATAGTAAAAAACTGCACCAATGAATAACATACCAGTAGTGAGTCATACCATTGAATATATTCACTTGACTGCCTTATAAGTGCTATGAATGCAAGAAACTGACTTGGTTGATAACATGATCAGTGAACACATTATTATCCCTCTTTGGAGCGATGGAATAAATATCATCAAAAAAGAGAAGGCAAGGAACTGCAGCTACTGCCTTCGAGGATATATCTAGAACCTGTATTTTCTAATTGCCATTGCTCTCAAATATTCAAAATTTATCCCTTTTGCTGACAAAATCAATGCCATCAATGTGCAAAATAAAAAACCCAGTAGACATTTGATCACCAATTCCAAAGTTTTAGTAAAGAAAAATCTTCAAATATTTTACATCTTTAATCTTTCTCTTAAACAAATGGTCATAGACGATCCTCTCATTCATGCGTTAGAAACTCATCAACCGCTTTAACTTGGCCTTTTTAGTGGTTATGGGAGGATCCTCATTGCTGCCGCTAGTTATCCTATTTCGACTGCTAGCATACTTGAAGAGACTCTATTAAATGCATACAAAAGCAACAGAAGAAAGCACAAAAATGTGAAATGTTGGTAAATAACAAAGTATAATACCAGATTGCATAATGGAATTCAATCAGCATCAATGTAGTTGAAAAGAAGCCTCTTATAGCTTGCTTAGTAGTACCAATGTACTTATTCAACAGCTCAGCCTTCACTGATATGGATTGAAGAGAACAAGTTGCTGCTACAGCACCAAGAATGTGTGTCTTGCCAAAGCCCAGATGTCCATTTAAAAGAACATTTGACCATGGCCTTACAGGAGCTTGCCTGAAAACATTTTATTAGCAAATATAAGAATGATAGACACGGAGATGAAATAGGTTTATTTAACAAGTTAACAATGACCACATTTTAGCAGAGTGAGATAGAGAGAGAGCAAGATGAGGTAAGGTGTAATGAGTCACCAGAAAGAATAAACGAAAGCTACAGCTGAGACACAACCAATGCAGTTATACAAGCTTTCTTAAACAAAATCCATGCATAATTTAGCTCACTCACAAGAATGCATCGGGGAAACAATGGTAAGTGGTTAAGCCCCACAATTTCAGGTAATCCCATCATCTTAGTGAAGATTCTATAGAGCCTAACCATAAGCTCCCTTCACTAGATTGTCAATCTAGCAAAAAAGGTTTAGACAGCTTATCATCAAAAGATGACTTTGACGTTACACGGAAAGTCAAGCACTTCATGGAAGACAGACACTTGAGAACCTACTACATAGATTAGTATTGCTCATCCAGATACTCGATCAGAAAAGACACTCATAAAACAATAATAGGATCCTCGCACATGTTGAGTATGACGAACAACTCCTTTTTCTAACAAAATAACAAATTCCTCATCCAACAAGATAAAGTGAATTAAGTGATCAAATAGCATGAAGTATGTGGGATGCACACTCAAGAACATAGAGGAAGTCACGGACCTTCCAAGTTTCAGTCCCCCAAATGTCTACTATATGAATGACTTACCAAGGTCTATAAAATAAATTATGTACTTTGATTAACCTAATTATGAATATAGAGAATAAGTACTTCAACAAACAAAAGCTATGGTTAATACTCAGTACATTAAGCCATTGAATTCCTAAGCAGAATAGGACTGTTAGCTTGAAAAAGTTTGCCCAGCAAACAACTTTAAGTTGCTCATATAGATCCCCACCTTTACACCTGAAGACATTTCAGCATGAATAGTTGACATCATTCCAGGAATCTTCATAAATAGATGAAGAAAGCTAATAATTATTGCTGGAGAACTAGAACTTCAACTTTAAGAATGCGAACACTTGAAAATTACAACTATAACAATTCGCATAAGATGTGGAGTAAAGTTGATAGTGATCTTTGGTTGTGTAGCATCAGATAATTCCAGTTATATCCTCTGGAACTACAGGAAACAAAGATTATACAAAAGGGAGCAACCCAGGTTTTGCATTTGCCTAACTTAATTCATCTAGGAGTCAGAATCATCAAATTCCTAGACCCAATGAAAATTAGCAAAGGAAAAAGAAACTACATATCATCACCACAACAAATAAGAATTCAAGAATGTAAATGCCTTATAGGGCAAAAAATAAATCTCCCCATGTTTTTCCCTCAATTCAAATTTAGATTAGTTCTTCCTAACATGCATGACCAAGGTGAAACGAGACAAAACATATAGACCATATATCAACTCAAAACTAGCGCACAACATAAAAGTGAAAACTTAAACCCAAGAAGTTCTCAATCAAAATTGTTTTACATGGCAAGCTTGTTGTAATGCAGTAAATCATACTAAACCTAACCAAAATCACTTGTCATCTAACCCTTGCTAGCTTGATTCAAGTTGCAAAACTAAAGAATACTGTCCTACAACAACCTTCGAATTTTTTCAAGTTCACATAAGTGTGATATTACTACCCTCCAAGCTGTCACAAATTAACATGTCTTCCCAATATATAGCTTCAAGCCAGTAACAAAAACCACAGCAACAATAATTCAACAACAATGGACCTACCCCAAACTGACATAGTAAACAACTTGAAACAAACAGGGACCTCCAAGTTCCCAAAAAATTCTGACTTACCTACGTGATTGTTACTTGGTCCCTTAAGAATTGTAGATCAACAACAAGAACTTCAAAGCTTTGCTTTAGCATTTTCTAGGTTCTTTTGTAGAAGAGTTATGGCCTACAACATGAATTAATGCAATCAATAAGATACTTGACATCATTATTGGAGATAAAGTGACATTGCTTTAACTTGAGTACCTCTTTGCATGAGTACTCCATCATAACATTTGCTCCAAGCCATAAACATACCAAATCAGTATATGTTCGATGTGAGCTCGTAAATATATGCCTTTAGAGACTTCAAAATTAGCGAGCAGTGCCTGCATCCACAATAAAGAGCCATAAAAACTGGTCAGTTTGGCACCTATTATTATCTTTTGCGTCTTAGAACTTTTGATGGTCTTAGGTTTTAAAGCCCAATACAGTAATCCCACGCCATTTTGCTTTTTAATAGGACCTTCAAACATCAAAGCATAATATTACTGGCGATATTCAGGTGTCCAAATCTAAAACCACCACACAATTATTGCGATCACATAGGTTCTTCAAAGCACTAGCTCAGATTCTTAGGAACATTGCTTCCAAAAGTGCACTTGTGAAGGAAAAAAGACGATCGAATATTCCATATTTAGTCAAGTGCACCAAAAGTAGTTCCTAGTATGGCAAGAATAAGACTACATATCCTCTACCTGCTTTGTTAAGATAAAAAGGACTGATATGATTAGCTAAGAGAACATCGACGAGCAAGAAGACATTTTAACATGCAAATTTTCTAGCATGATAAGATTATGAGAAAATTTTAGTTCACATCACAAATGAAAGATGATTGATAGAATGTCAAGGATTTCAGATGAAAAAGAGAAACTGTAGAGTAAAAAATTGGTGTTTTGATGACAGTAAAAAGAACTTAAGGGGATAGAATGAGAAAGAACTCCGCATTGGAAAAACACTTAGTTAAAATACATGAACCGAGAAGCTTTCATCTTGAATTTCAATCTTAAATTCTAGTTCTGAGGCTATGGTTCAATCTTTCAGTGGTATAGACACATGCTCGTTGCACACACATAATCACTTGCTTCATCACAGGTCACTTTGTCATAGCACATCTAACCATTCCTCTAGGGCTCAAAGAAAATTTCGGATCCAACCAGTGAGCTATCTGAGTACAGACTTGCAGATTGGAGAAGTGAATGTCAAAATATGGGAGGGTCACCTTGGTATAAAGCATCCTTTCCAATTAGCCAGTTTGCTTCAGTCATTATGTAGGTTCCTAATTGAGTATAAAAAAAACTAGAGCCTAAAAAAGAGGACATCTTTATGGCCGAATGGAGTGGTGAGGCGAAGTAATTGTTGCATCAAGGTGGCCCAATTTGAAATGATTGATCAATTCAAATCCTGGATTTTCATATTGAGAGAGATAGCACACCTTATTTATGTAATATCAGAGAGTTAAAGGTTGTAGCCTATTTGAGGTAGAAAACCTCAGTGCACAGACAGATGGAGGCAGGACATAGTACTACTTGTGCACTTTGTCTATGTTTTGTTAGAGAGGCTGAGATGCCTGGCTACCTCATAGTTGATTTTTTGAAGGACTAATGGTGCGGAATAAATCTAGCAGATTCTTGTGCACTACAGAGATATGCAAAATAACAGCATGCAAGCAGGAAACTTTGTTGATGGCAGAAAGTACTAGAATGTACAATTTACCACTTGCATGGAGACTGGTGACCAGACGAGAACAAGATTGTCGAACACACAAGTTAGCTGGTGTGAAAGAGACAGGGAAGGACTATCCAAAGAAGGCAAGGGCTATTTAGCTTAGCTGCTTACAAGATGAAAACCACATGGGACCATTCGGCACCACAGGTTTTCCACGAGTGATTGCCTTGGGAGTGTTTAAAAGTAGCCTATATACAAAAAGAAAAAAGAAGGATGCATACAAATCGATACTAGCTATAGCAAAGTCAATGAGAATCCTTAGGTCACCCACTTATTATGTTGCCATTTGGACTAAATCTCCTTAGGACATGGATCTGTCAAAGAGCCGAAGATAAGATGGTGACAACAGAATTAAGTCATATCCAATCCAAATCTCGACATTTTTGTTAGTTGAGAAATAGAAGCAAGAGAGCCTTTCAATCTTGCATTGAGGGAAGATGGCTTTAGACTTCACATTATGATTTACTCTTTGTACGATTAATTTCTTACCTCGACTTTGTTAGATTCACTCTAGTTTAAATAACTCCGTTAAAAGGTTTTCTCCCACTTGGTGTGTTATCAATTAAACTATTGCTTTCCAAAGAATATTACAATAGGGAGGAAGCATTGTCTTATTCGAATGAAAGGACACATGAAAGTTGGTACCACTAGCTCTAAGCTCCCTTAAGTGTTCAGTGAAAAATTGAAAACAACCAATATGAAACAGTTTAAAAAAAGAGAAAACAAAAGAACTCCTGAATTAGACATATTTCCACCTTTCTTTTGTCACTTTTTTGAAACAAAAGAACTCCTGAACTCCACAAGAATGCATCAAGGAAACAAGGGTAGGCAGTTAAACCCATAATCTCAAGTAATCCCATCATCTCACTGAAATTTTGCAGAATCTGACCACAAGCTCCCTTCACTACATTGTCAATTTGCAAAAAAGGTTTAGATAGCTCACCACCATAAGATGACTCTGATGTTACATGGAAAGTAAAGCATTCAATGGAAAACAGACACTTGGGAACCTACAATAGAGATTAGTATTGCTCGTCTAGAAACTCAATTAGGAAAGACACTCATAAAACAATTATAGGATCCTCGCACGTGTTGAGTATGAGGAACTACTCCTTTTTCCAACAAAATAATGAATTCCTCATCCACCAAGAAAAAGTGAGTTAAGCAATCAAACATCGTGAAGTATGTGGGAAGCACACTCAAGAATATGAGAGGAAGTTGTGGATCTTTCAAGTTTAGTCCCCTAACATGCCCACTACTTGACTGACTTACCAAGATTTATGAAATAAATTATGTACTTTGATTAAGCTAATTATGAGTATTGAAAAATACTTCAGCAAACAAAAGCTAAGGTTAATGCTCAATACATTAAGCCATTGAATGCCTAAGAGGAATAGGACTATTGGCCAAACAAAGTTTGGCCAGCAAACAACTTTAAGTTGCTCATATAGATCCCCACCATTACACCCGAAGACATTTCAGCAGCAACAGTTGACTGCATTCCAGGACTTTAATAAATAGATGAAAAAAGTTAATAATTATGGCCAGAGAAGCAGAACTTCTACTTTAAGAATGGGAATGCTTGAAAATTGCAACTATAACCATTGGCATTAGATGTGGAGCAAAGCTGACAGTGATCTTTGATTGTGCAGCATCAGATAATCCCAATTCAATCTATGGAACTGTAGGAAACCAAAATTATACAAAAGAGATCAACCGAGATTATTGTATTTTCCTTCTTTAATTCATCAATGAGTCAGAGTTATCAAATTCCCAAACCCAACTCAAAACAGCAAAGGATTCAGAAGTCATCGGCACAACAAATAAGAATTCAAGAACATAAATGCCTTATTGGGTGATTTGCAACATCTTCCCCAACTGTGTTTGGTAATTTAAGATGGGAGGGAATGAACAAATAGCAAACAACTAGACAAACATAATATAAGTTCAGAAGTAACTAGAAAAGCACCTTCAATTCTTTCGGAAGGAAGTAACTTAATCATTCATACTGCATAAAAGGTATCAACAATTCACTCTTTCACTAACCAGGCATTAATTCCTTTATTTCATTCCTCACAAATCATGATTGTTCTACAATGAAATTGAAAAAACACTACATAAGGTATGACTAGTACTCTCAACCATCTCTGCCTTTCAACAAAACCTAGCATTTGTTAGCATCTTCAGTGTGCTTACTATCTAAGCAAGTTACGTGCTGCGAAGCATGTCAACCCCAACATTATGCTGATGCGCAACATAAACTAGTTAAGCATCACCACCGTGGAGGCAAGTGAAAGTACCGCATGTTCATGACATGCTAAAAAGGAATTTTGCTCATAGGATGAATGAATACAAGTGGTGGTTCCATAACTAAGATGAAAGCTTAGCTAAAAGAAAACTCACAAAATAGGACGTAGCAAAAAATGAACTCTAGTTCTATGGACTTACCATCATCGACTATCTTTGCCAATCAAATGATACATACCCTATCCATCTCTGTTGAGCTTCGGGCAATCAATGATGATGAGTTCACAAGATTTTGGCACACCCAAAACTAAAACGATCAACATCCGTTGATGCTGTTGAAGAGGCTCAAGACCAGTTTAATACACTTCTTGTAAGCTACTTCAGCAACTGAAAAGTAATTCAAGCAATCCTGCTGTGTGTTTCCTTATTTGATACATATGTAGTTTATCCAATACCGTGTATCTGAAGTTAAACAATTCTAAATCAAGGAAAAGTCATGTCCAGCATTTAATAGTCTACTTTGAAGGTTATTATGTAGTCTCCATATTAACTGCTTCATAGAAATTTTTTTGGCAAAGCATTCATAATGGCCATGCAATTTCCAACAGCAGTTTATAATTAGTGTGCTATGGAAAGAGAGTACTTTTTGTTACCATGTAAGATGAGATTATTACCTTGTCCCCGCTGACACAAACACACCGCTTAAAACGTCAACACCATTTGATTCAGTAAAAATTTGCACCAATGAATAACATACTAGTAGTGAGTCATACCATCAACTATATTTCACATGACCACTTTACAAGTGCCATTGAACGCAAGAAACTAACTGATTGATGACAAGGTCAGTGACCCCCGTATTATCATGCCTCCTCATCAGCACAATGGAATCAAATTCATGAAAAAAGAGAAGTGAAGGTGCTATAATTGTTGCCCTCGAGAATATATCCAAACCTGTAATTTTAAAATTGCAAGTACTCTCAAATATTCAAAATTTCTCTAGTTTGTTCACAAAATCAATGCTGCCAATGTGCTGAACCGATGATCTTGAAGACATTTGATCATAAATTTCAAATTTGTTGTAGAGAAAAACTTCAAATATCTTACATCTTAATTTTTCTTTTAATCTTCACAGAGGATTCTCTCATTCATGCGTGAGAAAACTCAAGAACCATTTTAACTTGGCCTCTTCATTGGTTATGGGAGAATCCTCATTGCTATTGTTTAAAATAATATAATTAGAACATCTTGGCTACAGTGGTAGGATCCTCATTGCTACTACTAGTTATCCTATTTCAACTGATGGCATAGATGAAGGGACCTCTATTAAATGCAATAAAAGCAAAAGAAGAAAGCACAAAATTGTGAAATATATGGAAATAACAAAGTTCATTAGAAGATTGCATAATAAAACTCAATAAACATCCACATAGTTGAAAAGAAGCCTCGTACAGCTTGCTAAAAAGTACCAATGTACTTATCTAGAGCTCACCCTTTTACTAATATGGATTGAAGAGAACAAGTCGTTGTTGTAGCACCAACAATATGTCTTGCCAAAGCCTGGACATCCATGTAAAAGAACATTTCACCATGGTGTTGGAGGAGCTTGTGCAAAAACGTTTTATTAGCAAATGTAAAAATGATAGACACAAAGATCAAAAAGGTTTATTTAACAAGTTAACAGTAACCACATTATTAGCAGAGAGAGAGAGAGAGAGAGAGAGAGAGAGAGAGAGAGAGAGAGAGAGAGAGAGAGAAGGTAAGGTGCAATAGTCAGTTGAAAGAATAAACAAAATCTAGTCTTCAATGACACAAAGATCCTCTTTCCTAACACCAGAAATTGCAGAATGCACAACTCAATGCAGCTAAACCTAGTCTTCAAAGAAATAGTGGTTTGACCATATAGACAAGTTTACTCCAATATCAATTGTCTTGCATCACGAATTTCACGCATAAATGGCTAACTACTAGAATGAAGAAAGATAGTTCACAGATCACACCGTGACTCAAGACTTGAAGCTTCTCCACTTCAGTTCAAAAGTAACCAGAAAAACACCTCCAATTCTTTGTGAAGGAAATAACTAAATCACTCATATTGCCTTATAGGTATCAACAATTCACTCTTCCGCTAACCAAGCAATAATTCATTTATTTCAGTCCTCATAAATCATGATTGTTCTTTACTGATATTAAAAGCACTCCATAAGGTGAGACCAATACTCTCAAGTCTCAACCACCTCAGCCTTACAACAAAACCTAGCATTTGTCAGCATCTTTACTGTGCTTACTATCTAAAAGTTCCCTTCCACTTTATCCATTTTTTTCTAAGCAAAACAGGTGCCGCGAAGCATGTCAATCTCGACGTTATGCTGGTGCGCAACATAAACCAGCAAAGTATCACCATCATCAAGTCAAGGCAAGTCAAAGTATCACATGTTTATGATACGTGAAAGAGGATTTTCCCTCAAAGACAACAGGATGAACGAATGCAAGAGGTGGTTCCAGAACCAAGATGAAAGGTTAGCTGAAGGAAAACTCACAAAATAGGACACAACAAAAAACAAACTCTAGTTCTATGGACTTACCATCATCGACTATCGTTGCCAATCAAATGATACATATCTTATCCATCTCTATTGAAATTCGGGCAATCAATGATGTCGAGTTGACAATATTTTGGCACACCCAGCACCCTCTCCAATGATTCACATCCACATAACAACAAATATTTCAGATTCTGTAGATTAGAAAGATCAGATTCGTTTAACCTTTTGATTGAATTGCATTCCCAAATAGACAAATCCTGCAATGATTTCAATTCTCCCAAACCCTGAATCTCAATTAGCTGAGGCAATCGGCACAGGGACAAACTCTGAATCTCCTTCAGACAAGGCAGAACAGGCAGCGTGTTGAGCAATGGACAGTCGACCATCTGCAATCTATTGAATTTTTGTAGCTCTCCAAGCACCTCGAATCGAATCTCTCCCAGCAAATATCCACAAATAGACAGCCCCGGCAAATTCTCTAAGTTGGAAAAGACCGACCAATCTATCGGTGACTGGACATCCCATATCGACAAGTCTTGAAAGCTGGATGGGAGCCCGATAAGAGATTGGGGCTTAGCATAATTTATGTCGAGGCTTTGTAGCTGAGAGAGGGAACTGAAATCGGTTGGAGGCAAGGCCATTTTTCCAACGCGGAGGACCATTCGTTTCAGAGCAGGTAGTCTCATGATCCCCTCTGTGTTGGGTTCTTCAATTGAATATCCAATTATCGTAAGGTCAACTAAATTGGTTAGGTTTGAGCAGTCGGGGATCATGGTCAATGAATCTGATGTGAGGGTTAAAATTGTTAGACTCTTGGGAAGCTCCGGCAGCTGTTGGATTGAATTACAGTGCCGTAAATAAAGTTGTTGGAGATTTGTAAGCTGATTGATCGTTGTAGGCAATCCACTAAAGCGACCATTGCCTAAGTATAGATATTTCAATGAGGATAGTGCCCCGATTTCACTTGGAATTTCCCCCACCAAATGTTTAGAGCAGGCATCTAACTCTTCTAGATTTTCCAACATTCCTATGGTTTTCGGAAGTTCACTTATGCAACTATCATGGAGATTTAGTACCTCCAACTTTTTGAGATTTCCAATACAATCAGGTAAGCTCCCGATTCTTGAATTGCTCAAATTCAACTCGACCAATGATTGGAGCCTCCCAATCGAGTTTGGTAGCTTTTCTAGATAGGAATTCCAAATGCGTAAAACTTTCAATCTTTCAAGATTTCCAATAGAATGAGGTAATTCACTGATTTTTAGATATTGAAAATCTAGCTCAAGTAGTGACTCCAATTGTCCGATAGAGTCGGGAAGCTTTTGAAGTTCTTTGCATGGCAAGATTAGAGACTTCACCTTTGCTAAATTGCCAATTGAGTGAGGCTTCATTGAGGATGTTTGATCTATTCTTAGCACTGTCAAAGATTTTAGACCGCCGATGGACTCTGGTAGTGACTCAATAGCTTCACTCTTTATCTCTAGGTAATCAAGATGTTTTAGATTGCCGATGGACTTGTCAATCTTTCTTAGTCGAAGGCATCTAAGAATCAATTTCTCTAGTTGCGAGATTGCAAAGAACTTGGGTGTCTTTCTTAGGAATGGACAGTCCTTGAGTTGTAGGATTTTCAGTTGTTTTGCTACCTATAAAGTAATTGAATAGACACTGAGAAAAGAGGAAGATTAAATATAATGCAAAAGGATGTCGTGAGATCATACCATGATTTGACACCATCCTCTCCAATCTTCAGTAACGTTATTCCCAGATAGCATGAGAATCGTTAAGTTCTTCAACCCAAAGTTGGTAGCTCGGAATTTTGAAGGGCAATTGCTCCAAGAGAGCCATCTCAGATTAAAGAAAACATTCTTAAAGTCTCCTTCAAAATTTCCGTGGTCCAATTGAAGGAACCTAAGGTTGACCAAGCCCCCAAATTGTTTGTGCTTAAATCTGTACATCTTATTAGGGTCAGGTGTACCAAGATTGAGCGCCACTATGTCTTTGGTTCCCTGAAAAATAAAAGTAGCAACCAATGAGTACATATGTCACTTTGACTTGAAATTAGATAAAAAGGTGATGATGCTAATGGATGCACTGGAAAACATTAGATGTAAAGATTACCGTTTCTGTCTGCACTACACGGAAGGCATCCTCGGGAGACCACAATCTGCTACCCCTCATATGGATTTCGCCACTTTCTGGATGGACGATACTCCTTCCAAGGTCTCTAAGTTGGTCGTGCATCCATAGTTTATTATCGCGGGATATTTTTATCAAAGACATACATTTGAGGATATTGACCTCGATTTCGGTCGGATACCCAAAAATCGCGTCCCAATAACTAACTGTAATTGTTTTCTCTTTGTTGAAGTAGAAACATGCGATATCAAGATAAATTTGTTGTTGATTAGGCTCCAATGCTTCGTAGCTTATCATTAGCTTCTTCTTGACATCCTCATTCATCACCTTCCTTAACTTACATAGGGCATTTTCCCATTTTCTTCGGCATTTTCCGCGAAGTGTGGAACCTACAACATCAAGAGCCAACGGAAGTCCTCCAAGTGTATTAATTAGCTTATTTGCAATATCCATGTAATCAGTTGGAGGTTTGGCACATCCCAAGGCACGCTCACAAAAAAGCTGAAAAGCATCATGCGAATTCATCTCTGGCATATTGTAGAATGAAAATTGTCCGCTAGTAGAGGTTAGGACGTTGTCATCCTCACCTTCCTTTACTAGGTATTCAATATTCCTAGTTGTTATGATGATTCTACTACCCCCACCAAACCAGTTGGGCTCACCGGCAAGTCTCATGATTTGGTCTTGATTGTTGATGTCATCAAGAACAATGAGAACTTTCTTGCCAAGAAACCTTGTCTTGATCACCTCATCAATGAAGAAGGAGTCTGTGTAACTAAGATTGAGAATGTCGAACAACAATTGCTTTTGTAAGTCTATTATATCATGAGTTCGAACATCTTTAAGAAAACAGCAATAATCCCGAAATTGAGGGTAGATTTGCCTGAAGACGGCCTCGGCTAGTGTCGTTTTTCCGATGCCACCCATACCATGAATCACAATAAACCGTACATCAAAAGCTCCTACATCTAATAGCTTCATAATTTGATCCATTCGATCCTTAATTCCCACCAAATGATTAGACATGTCCGTCCGTCTTGTCCATAGCAAATTTGAAACCTCTTCCACCATGAGTTTTGTAAGTTCAGATAGGCTGCCACATACATAACATGCAATCATCTCAGATAAAAAAAATCACATATGGAATCTATGCCTGCATAACGTGTCACTGGAAGGTTATCATCAAATTCAAAGTAATTGACTTTGAAAGCAACCAGCATGAAATGAGTGATCATTCATGCTGCGAGCCGTTTGCCACAAAAAAGGAAAAAAAAAAGAAAAGAAAAATGAAACCTGCTACTATCAGGATTCTTTGGTCCGGTAAATGGTAGGAAAAAGGTTATTTCATGACGAAGGTCTAATTGGGCTTTGACTAGAATTCCTCGGTGAATCCGGTCTTTTTTTATCTCTTCAACCACTAAGGATGAGTTTGAAGATTGACATAAAAGAAAAAGATTTTCTCACCAGGCAGTTGCCTGGAATTTAGAAAACAAGAATAAAAGCTCACAAGCGTTTTTCTTAATGTACCCGAGTAATAGGGTAGTAACCGAAAATGAGGAACACTTTCAGAGTATTTATCAGCCTTCATTTGAGTTGCCAACAATCATTTTTCTGAATAAGCTACGAAGTGGTTTAACTTAGCAATTTCATCAGTCACATATTGTTGGTAATTTAATCAGAATAAGTTGGTAAGTAACTCAAATTATGCTTGGTAATTTGATAATAGAGTTCCTAACCTCAGAATGTTTGTGAACTATGCTAATAAAAGTGGGTCCGTTGATAACAAAATTTTGTTACAAAAGGTGGAATTTTAGACAAAAAATAAATATTGATAAGTGGTTCACATAGGAATGGGTAACTTAAATTAGCTAGTAACTTAATTAGAGATTCCTTAGTATGAAACTCATATTAGGGTTATTAATTTGTTTCAAGTATTGGTGACTTTGAAATGTGAAGTAAACAATTCAAATAAGAGATGGTAGATTCTATAAAATTTGTAAATCGGCAAACAATCAATTAAACTTAGTAAATGACTCAAATAAACGTTGGTAACCTAAAATTAGTTCGTAAAATAATTGAAAAGAAGTTGGTAAGACACAAATTAAGATTAGTACTTTCATATAAAAGTGGACAACTTTAAAACTAGGATGGTCACAAGGCAAAGGAAATCCGTACCCTGTGGTGCCCTAAGTACGATCTGGGGCTGTGAATAGGTCAAAGCAAGAGAAATGACCAAAGTTTTTTTAAAAGCATTTTGCTAGCCGAAAAGTGAGCTGCAAAGTTAAGAGATTTAAATTTTTACTTTTCACACATATGTTGTCTTATTATTTCATCAACTCTTAGATTTTCATAAATATTTTTTTTTTGCATTAATGATTAATTAATTAAGTTGACATATCTTGAGACTATTGTTATCAAAACTTGGGATTAAAAGTGAAAAGTCAATTTATGCAAGAAACCTTGCTCCTTGAGCAAAATTTCTCGCTCCCTCACTGCGTCCGATCCAACCATACATCATATAAGATTGAACAGCAGCAAACTGAAAGTTATTATTCTGGAAAAAAAGTACCATAGAAAATAATCTCGAAATTGACAAAATGAAAATAAACTTAATGGAAGAAGCTAATAATACCCGTAATCTTTTAGATTCCATCCTTTAATTCTGGCAACCTCTCTTAAAGCCTCCTCCCACTTTTCCATATCCTTCCCAGAGTCACTCTCATGATTTTGGAGGGCTGTCCTATATAATTCGGTCTTAAGCTTAACATCATCCGCATCCACATCGTAGAATATAGGGAGTATCACTTTCTCAGTGTCGTCTCTTGATAACTTCATTATGTGTGCAAGCTCACGGAGGCACCACTTACTTGAAGCGTAGCTTTTAGAGAAAATCGGGATGTAAATTCTGGATTCATTGATTGCTTGCATAAGACTGCCTCCAATCTCTTTACCGACTCGGAGCTCTTCGTCGTCTTTGAAAACACGGATTGCTGCGCGTTCAATGGCTTTGTATAGGGAATCCGCAATGGTTAAACGGGTGTCAGGCCCTCTAAAACTCAGAAATACCTCATGGGTCCTCCCCAATCTGCCATCATGGCTATTGCTCGTCAGAGCTGCCGTCGCCACCGCCATCAGCCCCCTCTCCGATCCACCATCATGACTGCCGCTTGCCGGAGCTGCTGTCGCCACCTCCATCACCTTCGCCGCGGGTGCCGCCGTCCCTTCTGCCTCACTATTTCTGTTCATTCTGAGAGGACGATGGAGTTATTGATCTCAGAATCGAGTCTGCGGGGTGACTCGGGAAATCTTGAGTCTGATCCTTGAAACAACTTGATAAAGCTGCGGACGTCTTGATCAAATTTCTAGAAACTGCTAGACTTCTGTAAGATTCGAGTCTCTAGTTGGTAGTTGTAGTTGGCGATCTCTAGCTTAATTTGTGATAGTTAAAAATAATGGCTAATAAAATGTTCAGCATGCAAAAAGAACAAGCAGAGACAATGTTCGGAGAAATTAACTGAAGAACGGCAGTCGAAACGAGCCTACAAATAGGCAAGTCTGTTTGGTCTTGGAAACAACAGTCCAACTAAAAAATGAAGCTCTTCCCCACGCAAACATCTAATGAAACTTTCCTTACCTTTTCCCGTTTGCTCCTTGGCCTAAAAGCCCCCACGCAAACAGAGTGAGATCGCTCAGTTGAGGAAATAATCCTTTGCCTGGAAGTCACTTGCAGCCTTCCTTCATAAGCTTAAAAGAAGGGCCACTCGGATCGCACTAAATAGGAAAGAACTGATGGAAGTCGTCGTCGTCGGACGTTGTCTCAGAAATAAATTTTATTATTACATTGTTACTAAGCTCCATTTGCCTGGAAGTCACCTGCGGCCTTCCTTCATGTGTGTATATATATATATATATATATATAAAGGAAAAAAAAATTCAGACTCGCACCAACTAGTTGAAGAAATAATTAATGAAAGTCTTGGCAGGAAAAGTCACGTGCTGCTCCCGCCATTACTTTGTTACTATGTCCAGAACACTAATTCAAGTTGTTTGACATAAAATAAGTAATTTATTGGATTGGATTTTTATACAACTAGTTGTAGTTGTGTAAGGCTCCCTTCAATTAGACTACCGAAATCCCCTATAAAGATCTTATGAACATACACGCTAGTCTTGAAAATTTTCTTGCTGCTATAAAATCAAATGCTCACTGGAGATTGCATGTTAACTTCAAAATTATTGGCTAACGTGATGAAGTTACATAAAACTGAGTAAGACACACGTTAAGATTGCACTTCGATAGTAGATTGAACGATGACAAAATGAAATTCCTCGCCAATTGAAATTACTCACTGAATAAAATTGCACGTTAATATTGAAATCAAATGCAGTTTCTGTTGAGATTTGATTCGTCTCTGTTGTTTGTCTATTAATTGATTTCGCATTGGATTCATGACTGCTTAATTGGACTTTTTTTTTTTTTGTGTGGAAATTGCAAAGAAAATGTGGCTCCTCTTTCACAATGATTCCAACAGAATTGAGATTTTCAAACATTTTAATCTCGAAGGTGTGACTTTTATGATTTTTTTTTTTTTTTATAACATCAACCGAGCTTCCTGATATTCTCTAGGGGCCAAAATTTCAAAACGCGATTTGTTGTTCTTACTAGTGGGTTGCCATTCTCCAAATATGTTTTGTGAAAAACATATTTTTGATATTATATTTTCTTCATTTTCTGACGTTTATATCATTAAGGTAAACGAGTCAACCGACACACAAGTCTACTCGACATGGATTTTGGCTATATGCAGATCAACACATACCAAACGGATTGACTAGACAAACATACTTTAGTGCTTTTTCTTTGCCTTCACAAGAGGGTCGGACAAAGACTTGATGATGGACTTGCGTGTGTTCTAAGCAAAGACGAAAGGCCACAGATTTATTTCTAATTGAAACTATTCAATTCAATCATGGCGTGAATCACGGGATGCTAATTAAGACGCTTTTTCCTAGTGCATTTCCAGTTAGACATTCATAAGATTGTAATAATATAAAATGAATTATGTAGCATGATTCTTAAAAGAGACAATTTCAATTGGCACGGTAGGTCCACTCAAATTTGGCGTGACCACAAGCATAATGGATGAGAAATCTTTTCCTTTATTTCTAGGCTAGAAAAAGAAGATTTGCTTTCGTTCTGCTAATTAAATTAAAAAAGGATTAGCTTTTTTCAGCTGGAGCCAAACTTCCATTTTGCTAAGCCAAACAAAGCGAATCTTCTTACTGTCAATCTCGAATCAAGCAAATCGGCATGATCAGTTGATTCTTGCCTTTATTCCACTTACCACGCATGATGTACCGGTAAAAAGCCAATTGTTTGTGCTTGGTGTTAGCATAATCTAAAATCTTTCAATTAGAATTTTATTCATTACCACCAAAAAAAAAAAATCAAAATCAAAATCAAAATCAAGCTCATTAATACTCTGCTTGAGAGACTCACGATATTAATCAAATTTCTATTATTTTGTTCAGTTAGATGTTAGACGTATTGGACAACTTAATATATTTTCCACTTGTCATTATTTTGTTATCATGTTCTTGCCTAGAAGTTACCAGGGGCCTTTTTCATCAATAAATAATTACCATTCAGACTAAGCGCCAAAGTGGAGGCTAAGTTGAGGAAATAATTGGCGAAAGTTTTTCGAAGACCACGAGGTCGTCTCCAAGATATATTAGATTATTGCATGTTAGTTAGATGTTTGACGTATTGGACAACTTTTTATATTTTCCACCTGCCATTACTTTCTTATAGTCTCCCACTTGCCTGGAAGTTACCCGGGGGCCTTACTTCATCGGGGGAAAAAAAAAACAAATCAGACTGAGCACGAAAGAGGAGGCTACGTTGAGGAAATAAATGGTGAAAGTCTTCGAAGACGAGGAGGTCGTTTCGGAAATATATCATATGATTGCATGTTCTTTGGATGTTGGACGTATTGGACAACCTAACATCTGTTCCACTTTCTATTACTTTGTTATCATCTTCCATTTGCCTGGAAGTAGCCTGCGGCCTTCCTTCATAAGTTAAAAAATAAACTTAAAAAAACATTCAGACTCGCACCAAATAGGAGGCTAAATTGAGGAAATAATTGACAAAAGTCTTCAAAGAGCAGGAGGTCGTCTCGGAAATATTTTATTACTGCATGTTGGTCAGATGTTGGACATTTTGGACTGTTGCATTATATTATTGTATGTCAGTTAGATGTTGGACTTATTGGAGAACTTAATATATTATATTACATGTTAGTTAGATATATGTTGGACGTATTGGACAAGTTAATACATGTTCCACTTTCCATTACTTTGTTGTTATGTTCCATTTGCCTGGAAGTCACCTGTGGCCTTCCTTCATAAATTCAAAAAACTAATTGAGATTCGCACCATTTGGGCAGCTAAAGGTAATGGTGGATAAGTAGAGTCCTTGAATGTCGTTAGTTCATGAACTTATGCTCCGTGTATGATACCGTAAAAAACATGACTTTTTCAAATGTTGATCTGCAAAATGAAATTTTATAATTACATGTCTATGCATTATGAATGAAAAATTACATTTGAACTACATCAATATGCACATTATCACGATCTTGCTGAGATGAACTTTGAAAGAATTTAATGAATCGTTAGGCGGAGACATATAACTCTCTTACAACGTGGTGCTTACACAATGTACAGTTCTTCCAAACCCAGCCAACCACAACTTGATTTCTCTTTTATTAAATGGTCAAATTTTAATCAAAGTTGCCACTAACCTATTATAGTCCAGTTGTGAGCCAAGTAAGGCATAGGAGCTCATCCCACTTTGGTGAACCAGAGGTTTTGGATGCAAGAATTTGGTTAAGCTAGTTTTGCCTAGCACCTATCACTGGTAACTTTTTTCTTTTAATAAAAATTATTTCTTCCAATATATTTTCATTTTTTATTTCTTAAACATGTAAATCTATATTATCATGCATAGATACTCATACAATAAATTGGAACAATCAATGACAAATATAAAGACGGAACAGAATAAAAGCAATTTTAGCCGTATCAAACAAAATTAATACAACGCTCTGTTATTAACTCCTAAAACAGCACCTGTGAGCTATTCATAAGAAGAGACATGCACTAGTCTAGTAAATGAAAATTTTTTAATCTTTGTAATGAGAAATTAATCCTAAATGCATCATGATGCAACTAACAATAGTCAAAATTAATCTCTTCCTATATTGTACTGCGAAAAAGCCGACGCGCATTAAAAATGCTTCTTTTATACTTTGTATATGTGTGTATATATATTAATACGAAGAGATTATCTATATATGAGAAAAAAAATAAAACTAAATTTAAATGCTGGAATATAATAAGAAAGAGATGTCATCTAAACTCTGAGTCGGAAGATGGCATTGGCGAGACTGATACCTATTTGACATCTCCATTTTCATCTGTCTGCGAGAAAGACACATTCGGCCTATCCCCGAGCTTGAAAAGGGGACCCAAAGCATGCCTCGACAATCCTAGAGTGATCACAGAGCAAAGGGACCATGGAGGACCGACCTGGAGAGTCTCAAATGGACCAAAAGTGGGCTGGATGCCCACGGTCTGCACAATGGGCATCCGATCCATTCCTGATCGTCGACACCTAATTTTGGCTAATGGATTAGTCATTCATTAAACGAGAAATTAGGAATCAAATCGGACTTTAAACAAATATATCAATGTTGCATAATTTGCATTAGCATTATATTTGCATTTTTATTACACTTCGATCGACACGATACAGGGAACTAGAGGCGACCTCGAGAAGTGACTTGGCATGAGATAGAACTTCAAAATCCAACTTGCCATGAGAGAAGTGAGCTTAAATGGGCAATCATGGTGAAGAAATGTGCTTAAATTGACGTTCGTGAAATTTTTGGAGCTCAAGCATAGAAATTAAGCTAGAACGTAAATTTCCAACCTTTTTAGTGCTCGAACCCGAGTTTGAGAGGCAAGGTGGGCCTAGAATCAAATTACTAACGGCTGCAAGGTAAAGTTCAGTTCAATGAGCCATGGAACATCCTTTCCAAGATTGTTGAAATTTTAGGGTCCGAACAGTGAGTTAAGCGATAATCCCAAAGTTTTGAGAAATCGGCCATAATTCCAAATTATGAGAAATCATCCAAATTTAGATCGAGTGGATAATGTAGCATTTTGTTTCAATAGCTGTTAACTCATCAAACGCTTACCGCTTAATCCAACTGCCAACCACCCCTCTTCATCTCTCCTCACCCCATCTACGTTGTCCATTTTGAAGTCATTTTAGTGTCATTGTTTAACCGATTGTAAGCTCCATCCCGTCCAGTCCTAATGCCAACCCAATTAGGACCTGTAGAGGCTTAATAAACCTCGTATGGCCAGCCATAATGAAGACACAACTCATTCAGGAGCTCTCAAATTGTGAACCTCTCTAGGCTCTTCTTGGCCTTGCTCAGCGGTGTCCTCTCCTCTTGGTGTCCAACCGGTGGCTCCTCCATCCTTAGGCATTCTTCACCAGCATTCAAGGTTCGGTAGCCACCACTTCGAGCTGTTTTGATCCTCTTTATATAGGCGTTCCCCCTCCAATCCAACCGTTGAAGATGCTTCTGAAGAGTTAAAGAGGCGTTGGGAGTTGGTTGTAGCAAATGTCAGCATTCAGGCTGCCCATACAGTTCGCTCCTGCCGGCAAAAGAAAGGTTTCCTGAAATGAAGTTTGTTATACTGTTCCACCAAATATATAGTCTAACACACTGACCAAAAGTGCCAAAGATGTCCTCACTTGTTTTTAGTCCTCTGGCCACGGATTCCCGACTTGTTAACAACTATTTTCTTCCAATTCAACGGTCAACCTAGGATGGATTATTGAACAACGTCTTCTAGGAATTGATATTTGCACCATCAATTGCTTGTGATCACTTGTTATTAGCACCTGCCCTTGTTAATATTCTGTTGATGATATCGATTGTATTCTTTGCGGAACAACTTGCAATTTATTATCCAATGGTCTTCCTGAGCATACCAGTATCCAAAGGCTTTAGGGTGATGATCACCTTATCTTGGTCCCACCAAGTCCTTATGAACCGCTCGTCATATCTAACTTGTTCTCCTTTTGTCAAGGCCTACATCTTTGTGCATGTCCATCACTGAGCTTTACAGACACCATTGATATGATTAGTTCGTTCGTCCTAAAAATTTTGAACCAAAACATATTTCATGCAAAAAAATCTAATATATCTCATTCATAAACTACTAGAGCTGTTAACGGTTTGAATTTTTCCTTTTTGCAGAAATGACCAAGGAGATTAAAATTGATGTCAAAAAATTTCTCCAACTAATTATTAAAAAATTCAATATGCCACAGCTTTTGTAGTCAGTATTAACATTAATCTATCGTGCAATTTGAAGTTTACAGATATATATACAAAACAGAACCATGTAATGGGATATCTTCTGAATCAATTTTAGATTATTTTGAAATTTTAATATACACGTGTACTTGGTTTTTTGGGTCAGAATATACACATGTACTTAATTTATTACTTTATCTGCAACATCAATTTAAGGTGCAATTTCCACTATTTATCTTAACATTGCGTTTTTGGCAATTTCTCACAGTGGTGGAAAAAAAAAACCGATACTTCCATCTCGATCAATCAAATCATATCTTATGCAAAGCTTCCACTTGAAGCCCAAAAGTTTAGCAATCGCATTAGTTTCCAATATTGATTGTTGCTATGCGTATGCTTTTCTTCTTCTTCTTTTTATCAGAAAATAGTCCATTTTCCTTTAGGGAGAAGCCTGACGACAAGGCAAAAGGGCTTCTGAGCAAAATAATAACCCGAGACTCATACTAAAATGCTCACGGATTGACCAGTAACGGGAGCAAATGAACGTTGAACACATCTAGACAAAACATCAAACAGGTCACGAAGGACTCTCGGCGAGACCCATTTTTTAACTTCAACCAATCGAGATCAATAAAATCCCGAGGATTCTCCCTTCCACTGAAACGAAACTCACGAACCTGCTTCAGACAGCTTCGCTCTCCTATATCTCGGTTCGAAGGTGGATAGACACAGATCCCGAACAATGGAGCAGAGCGATGAGGAGATTCTGAACACGTAATCGACTCTAAAGGTCGATCGGAATAGAAACGACCTGGCATGGGTAGTGCCGATTCCTATCCTCCTTGGTTCCCTTCAGCCGAGCTCTTCGATGGCCAAATCCTTTTTCAAGCGAACGTCCAGCATCCTCTCCTTCTCGCTCTCGGCTGACTCTCTTTCTCCCCCGTGAATCTCTCTTCAGCCTATCTCTCTTCAACGGCCGCCCTCTCCGAAAACCGGCGGCGTCTCTCCTCCTCCTGTTATGCGACCAGGATCCTCTTGGATCAGCACGCTCCCCTCGCCTCACCGATCGAATCTTTCTGTTATTTCTCTCGCACGACAGCTAGGACGGCTCTAGAAGGTGCTGGCTCAGCTCTCGTCACGGCTTGTCGCGCCTCCTTCGCTCACAGACGCACGCGCGCTTGGCCTGTCTTCCTTCCTTGCGTCACGGACGCTGCGCTCGCTGGGGAAGTTGAGGGGGAAGCGCGTGTGAGGAAAGAGAGAGGCTGGGGCTGGGCTTTCTTTGTGTTTGGTTATATGATGGGCCAAGGAAATACAAAAGGAGATGGGCTAAAAAAGGAAATGAAGAGATGGGCCCAAAGAATTAAAAGAAATGGGTTGGACTAATGGAGGGAGGGGACTTAGAAGGCTGAAAACTTTGCTAAGGGGCCGGCCCACACGACTTCATTTCGCCTTTTTTTATATCATCTTTTTTCATTTTTTTCTTATTATCTTTTTTTTTTTATAAAATTTTCAGATTTTTGTAAAATAAATGGATACCTAAAACGTTGATAAAAATTTGAGCATCAACAGCAACAACCAGAGCAGAAAATATCGCCGAGACTATCTATAGTGGTGTCAAAGGCTAAGGTAGTGATATTGGGTTTCAGATATTTAATTGTTCCCACTTGCCTATATATGGGCTGTTGTGCTTGTAGATAAATCTTGCATGACTTTAAGAGTGGGAATGTTGGCTTTTATTTATGTCTCCGATCCTATATTTCTTAAATATGACCTATAGCACTTAAAGTAAGCGTGGGAGAGCTGTGACCAAAGCAGACAATATCGTGCTCAAGCTTGGATAGGGATGTCTGCAACACTAAGGGGAAACTTCAAGAGTAAGACAATGGTCAAGTTGAGCTCAATGCAATGAGACCACTCATTGAAGAAGAGTCATTAGAGAGCTTACACATCTAGTATGCTAGTTTCAAGGAGGGGTTTTAACCCTGCCAACTGCCGAACTAGGCAAACTACTTAATCTTACATATATTATAAATATGTCTCAATCACCTAAGACATTTTGCGTAGTAAGATCATATTTATTAATATTGACAACTGCACAAATTCTCCCCATTACATGACATTGGAAAAGATCACTGATGAGCTCAATCTTTCAGTGTAAAATTATCAATTCCATCCTCTTTGTGAGAGCAAGAGAAGCACCCACGCCTATAGCCTAGGTTAAAAGACCACTTGCGTTAAGGTTTGTGTTTCGCTGACTCATCAGAGGATAGAGAAATAAGTGGACAACCGTTTTTTCTATATGTGCCGGTTAACTCGGGTTCATCATATCCTACATCTATGCCTTATAATAACACATTCAGATAATTCAATTAAATTCAATGAAAAACTTTAAAAAAAAAAAAATCATGGATGCAATTTCATAGAATACCTTTCGATTGAGTTAATGACATAAATAATGCTATGTACAAAGAAAGGAAATTTAACAAAAGAAAGAGGAAAGTGTAATTATCTCTATCCTTTGATAATAATTTAATTTTAAAGAAAATTTGACTTAGTAATGTACTTACATTAAATGTGACAACCCAGATTTTTCACTCTGTTTTCTACTGAATAAATCAGGCATTTCATTGACGCGCCTATAGAGCTGTTCTCAGAGCTGATCACTCTTGAGATAACTAGGCTAGCTGGGGAAACCAATAAGGATTTTAAGGCAAATAGACTTGAGAATTCGACTAGGAATCGGCTTCTCGACCGTGTCTATCTTTAGAGATCATTGCGGCACAGTATAAAATTAATTTGAAATTAGAAATAGGCTGGTTCGATAGAGATGTGTGGCCAATCGTGGGTGACACCACTAAATTGGAAAATTCTCGTCAACCAGCACTAGACCGATTTTTTTATTGTTTTGGTATCCTGTGTCCGTATTTAGATTCTCAAGATTTTCACGACAATCAAGAATCGCCAATGAGTCGAGTGGGTTCGTGGTTTGAAGAAAATCAACCACTCGTCATTTGCACTGAAAATGCCTGAAAGTTACCCGGTAGCCTAGGTCACGCTAAAAACACGTCAAATGGAAATTAACCGTGAATTCGAGTCCGATTTCAAAAATTGAAGATTCTGTCATGTCACAATAAATTTTAGGAATGTCAACTCAGCCTCAGAAGATTTTTCAGAGATTCCGAGATTTTTACGGAAAATCGATTCGGACGTCGCAGAAAATTAACGGAAATTCGGATTGGCCCAATTGAAGACATTTTCGACTTGCAAACCGAGCTATATGACGAAAGGGACTTGTAGAAATTATGTGGGTTTTTTCTACATCAAAATTTGGACATTAATTGGGAATTTGTTGAAGAATTTGAAGAACAAAGTGTGAAATTCGTAGCTAAGAAAAGGGATGCATTTTTGGCTTCAAAAATTGGATTAATTGGTGGATTTACTTGCAAGTAATAAGAGACATAGAGGATAAGATTGAAGACTTTTGGGAGACAAGCATTTAATTAGATGGATAGGTTTCTTGACTTTTTTTTCCTTTTCCTTCAAAGCTTCCTCGGCACGTCTCCACGCTGCCCTCTCCCTTTGCGTCGCTGGTTTCTCCCTCATTTTCTCTCTCACGCACACCAAGCAAACCGAATTCTTCTTCCTCAGTTTCTGCCTTCTCTTCATTTCTTTTTTTTCCTTGGCCATTTGCCCTTTTTGTCGTCCACTCTGCACGCCTGCAGCTCCACTACCGTTGGTCTCCATTCACGCCGGTCAACAAACCCACCATAACCCCACCAAAGTTGACCGAGCTCCACGAAGCCGCAATCCACCGAACACTTCTCAGCTTCGGTCTTCACATCTGCAGACCATGCTCGAACTTCTCCACTTTTGGCCACGACTCGTTGTAGCTCCATCATCCCCGCCTCCTCGTGTCTACATCTCGCCGAAGCTGCCCCGATTTAAGTCCACGAGCCAGCATCTTCGGCCCGTGAATTCCAGCGAAGCCGAAGCAACCCAGCATCGTCCACGACTCCGCCTGCTCCCATCGTCCGAAGTCTTCAAGCGGCGCCACTTCGTTGACTCCTCCACCGATCCCCTGCAAGCTGCCGCCGAAGAACCCATCTCGAGTCCAACTCAGCGTCGTCTACGCACCAGCTCCTTTCCGTGCATCTTCGGCCCAACTCCATCAAGCCCATCGAGCAGCCCATCTTTTTGCGTTAAAGTCAGCCAAGTTCGGCCCAAGCTCGGCAGTCCACATCGCAGCCCAAGTGAACAGCAGTGTGGCCCACGTTTTCAGCCCAAGTTTCAGCCGGTTTGGGCCGTAAGTCAGGCCAGAATCAGCCCATCTCCAGTAGTCTTCAGCCCACGATCAGCCCAGCTATTTGAAACCCAAGCCTAGTTGAGTTCAGCGAAGCCCAGCGAAATTTTGAGGCCCAATCCAGTGAATTCTTGAAGCCCAGATCAAGCTCAGCCCAAGAATTTCAGTAGGCCCAAGCCCAGAATTTCTGCGGGCTTGCGAAGTTTCTTGGCCCGGCCCGAGTGTGCATCGATGCCACCGAAATTTTGGAATTCGGCCACCGTCGCATCGTCGCCGCGGTGTCCTGGTCCTCGCTTTTAATCAAGTGAGTTTTACTCACTAATGCTTTCTTAGTTTGCTAATTATGCTTAAGGGTTGATTAGATTTAATTAAGTGCAATTAGATGGTTAGATTAGATTAGAATAATTAAATTAATGACTTAATTACGCATGTTAGGTGGTTAGACTTAGTCATTAGCAAGTAGAGAGCTTTTAATATTTATTGAATGCATCTCGGGATTTTCTCGACCCTTATCGAGTTCCAATTAGGCATCACGGGCCTAAATTGGATTTTTAATATTTATTTATTTAATTTTCGAAATTGATTATTTAATTATTTATTTTTCCGGAAATTCAACCGGGATGGCTGGTGACCGGAATTTCATACTGATTGTCGTGGTGTAGACCGTTTATTTAGTTGAGCTTTATTTTGTGTTGAAATGAATTAATTGTGATTATATGATTATTTTCCTGAATTAATTAAATTGGATAATTAATTGGAAAATAACCGGGTGTCGGTTGATAGCACCAAAAAATGTTTTGGTGGACTACAAATAAGGGTGGGATTTATGGAAATGAAATTATAATATTTTGGTTAAGGCCAACCGTGCCCATGCGCACGGTACTTTTGTCGAAAAAAGAATAAGAAGGGGATAAATTGTTTATACGTTCGAAGTATCATGCAAAATACCGGCTCGGTGACCATATAGGTCATTTTGTAGACAGACAGTATCTCATACCGGCTCGGTGACCATATATGTCATTTTGTAGACAGACGGTATCCCATACCGGCTCGGTGACCATATAGGTCATTTTGTAGACAGACGGTATCCAATATCGGCTCGGTGACCCTATAGGTCATTTTGTAGATGGACGACATGCCATAACGGCTCGGTAACCCAATGGGTTATTTTGTAGATTGACGTTATGATGAATATACTCGATGACTTATATGTCATTTTGAAGAATGGCTAGATTAGATTAGAATAATTAAATTAATGACTTAATTACGCATGTTAGGTGGTTAGACTTAGTCATTAGCAAGTAGAGAGCTTCTAATATTTATTGAATGCATCTCGGGATTTTCCCTTATCGAGTTCCAATTAGGCATCACGAGCCTAAATTGGATTTTTAATATTTATTTATTTAATTTTCGAAATTGATTATTTAATTATTTATTTTTCCGGAAATTCAACCGGGATGGCTGGTGACCGGAATTTCATGCTGATTGTCGTGGTGTAGACTGTTTATTTAGTTGAGCTTTATTTTGTGTTGAAATGAATTAATTGTGATTATATGATTATTTTCCTGAATTAATTAAATTGGATAATTAATTGGAAAATAACCGGGTGTCGGGTGATAGCACCAAAAAATGTTTTGGTGGACTACAAATAAGGGTGAGATTTATGGAAATGAAATTATAATATTTTGGTTAAGGCCAACCGTGTGCCCATGCACGGGTACTTTTGTCAGAAAAGAATAAGCAGGGGATAAATTGTTTATACGTTCGAAGTATCATGCAAAATACCGGTTCGGTGACCATATAGGTCATTTTGTAGACAGACAGTATCTCATACCGGCTCGGTGACCATATAGGTCATTTTGTAGACAGACGGTATCCCATACCGGCTCGGTGACCATATAGGTCATTTTGTAGACAGACGGTATCCAATGTCGGCTCGGTGACCCTATAGGTCATTTTGTAGATGGACGACATGCCATAACGGCTCGGTAACCCAATGGGTTATTTTGTAGATTGACGTTATGATGAATATACTCGATGACTTATATGTCATTTTGAAGAATGAATCGTATAAAATACTGGCTCGGTAACCCGAGAAGTTATTTGGAAGAATGGACAGTATTGACTGAAATGACCAATAATGGTCCGACTGACACGTAATCGACTAGGTTGATTTGATCGATACTTCGATCTGTGATGTGATTGTTTGGGTGCTTATTTAATTTGTGCTAATATGCAAGGCGGAATCTGAGGCCAAGGTAAGTCCTCTGACTCGTGTTGTGCATAGGCAGCCCGATTAGCGTATTGGTTTACTAATCGAGTCTTAGGGGGTAGAACTTGCTGAGACGTGGTCTCAATGGTTATTGAATAACCATTTCAGGACTCTGATGAGGAGCCCGAGGAGGCGGAAACTGAAGAGGAGAACCCTGATGTGGAACCAGATGAGGAGGAAGATTTTGGAGAAGAAGATGACCACGAGGAGGATCCTGAGTACCACCCTTGATGAGGACTGAGATTCCATCCTGTTTTGTCAGACCTTGACTATATGTGATAAGTGTTAGATCAGACCCTTGTGAATAGTATTGCATTATATACTATGAGGTGCTTGTATAAAAGTGTGGTTGTGAATTTCAGTATGAAAATTATAGCCCTGCTTTTCTATCCCATTGCTTTATTGTCTGGGGATTTATAATTGCTTCTGCATGTGCTATTGAAAATGAAAGGGTCGGCAATACGTAGTCCTGGGATATCGCATTTTAAAATCAACCAAAGATGAAGGATGGGCATGTGACCAAGGATCGGGGCGTGACATTAAATACTCGAAAAAAGTTAATTTTAGAAATAATTATACATACTGTCGTGGCACTGACTTTGTAACCAAACTATACCTGCATTGCTCTAATATAATAGAAATCTCCACGATCTGACAACAAGAGGCCCACCAAATTACAGCACTAATAAGTCACTTGATCCAAAAACACTCTTGCCGACATGTATTCCACAGTAGACCTCAAGCAGGCCCATGTTTTTCCCCGAATTCAAATTTAAATTGGTTCTTACTAAACATATGCAGTCAAGGTGAAAACGACATAAAATAGATGGACCCAACATTAATTCAAAACTAGCACACTCCACACAGAAAGTGAATAATCAAGCCCAAGAGGTTCTCAATCAAACCCGTTTACATGACAAGCTCTATGTAATGCAATAAATCTAACTAAACCTAACCAAAATCACTCGTTGTCAGAGTCTTAACCATTGCAATAACAGAGCGATACATAATTCATTCACCGGATTGAAAATAGGGAGATCAAAGTCGTACTCTCATCTAAGAGTACACATTTTGCTACCAAGATTCGACTTGAAAAGATCCCTTTAAGAATATTTGGCAGGAGCACCGGCTAGACGGATTCTCTTTTGGGGAACATCCCAATTATAAACACAAGCGATCGTAACCTGCCAAATAAAGATTCACCTCTCAAGGGCTGTTTCACCCACAAAAAGAAAAGAAAATTTCCAGGGGCACCAACATAATTGCCATGATATAAACTAAAGAGTATGGTCCTACAACAAGTTTCGAATTTTTTCAATTTCACTAAGTGCAATATCACCACACTCCAGGTTGTCACAAATCAACATGTCTTTGCAATTTATAGCCTCACACCAGTTACAAAATTCACGGCGGCAGTAATTCAACAACAGCAAACCTACCCAAACCTGACATAATAAATAGCTTGAAACTAAAATGGACCTCAAGTTCCAAACTTACCTGCATGATTGTTACTTGGTCCAGTAAGAATTGTAGATCAGCAACAAGAACTTCTAAACTTGCTTTAGCGTTTTCTAGGTTCTTTTGTAGAAGAGTTGTGGCCTGCAACATGAATGGATGCAATAAATAAGATACTCGACATCATTATTATAAAGGGACATTGCTTCAACTTGAGTACCTCTTCGCATGGATACTCCAACATAACATTTGCTCCCCGCCATAAACATACTGAATCAGCATGTTCGATGCGAGCTCGAGAATATATGCCTTCAGAGACTTCAAAATCAGCAAGCTGTGCCTGCATCCACAATAAAGAGCCATAAAAACCATTCAGTTTGGCACCTATTATTATATTTTGTGTCTTAGAAGTTTTGATGGTCTTAGGTTTTGAAGCCCAATACAATAATCCCCCCCTATTTTGCTTTCTAATAGGACCTTCAGACATGAAAGCATAATATTACTGCCGATATTCAGGTGTCCAAATCTAAAACCACCGCACAATTATTGAGATTAACATGGGTTCATGAAAGCACTAATTGCGAAGGAAAAAAGGCAATCGAATATTCCATATTTAGTCAAGTGCACCAAAAGTAGTTCCTAGTATGGCAAGAATAAGACTACCATATCCTCAACTTGCTTTGTTAAGAAAAAAAGGATGATCAGCTAAGAGATCATCGAGGAGCAAGAAGATATTTGAACATGCCAATTTTCTTGCATAAGATATGAGAATATTTTAGTTCACATCACATATGTCAAGGATTCCAGATTAAAAAGGTGAAACTGTCAAGTGAAAAATTGGTGGTTTAATGATAGCATAAAGAACTTCAGGCGATAAAATGAGAAAGAACTCTATATTGGATAAATAATATGATTTGTTTATGAGTAACAAGTTTACTTCGTAAAAAGCCTCAACAATCAATAGCATGAGTTCGACAGATATCCAATAAGTATACTCAGTTACAATACATGCACCGAGAAGCATTTAACTTGAATTTCAATCTTAAATTCCAGTTCAGAGGCTACGGTTCAATCTTTCAGTAATATAGACACATGCTCGTTGCACACATATAATGGCATGCTCGATCAGAGGTCACTTTACTATAGCACATCTAAACATTCCTCTTGGGTCAAAAAAAAAAAATTGGGATCCAGCAATTGAGCTATCCAAGTACAAACTTGTAGGTTGGAAAGGTGAATGTCGAAAAATGGGAGCTTTCTAATCAGCCAGTTTGCTTCAGTCAATATGCAAGTTCCTAGTTCAATATCAAATAAACTAGAGCCTAAAAAAGAGGATATCTTTGTGGTCGAATGGAGCGGTGATGTTAAGTAATTGTTGCATCAAGGTGCCCCAATTTGAAAAGATCGATCAATTCAAATCCTGGATTTTCGCATTGAGAAAGATAGCACACTTTATTTATGCAACATCGCTGGGACGGGGGGGTTTAAAGGTTGTAGCCTATTTGAGGGAGAAAACCTTAGTGCAGAGATAGATGGAGGTAGGACAGATGAAGGGAGGACATAGTACTACTTGAACGCTCTGTGTTTTGGCAGAGAGGCTGAGATGCCTAGCTACCTCGTAGTTGGTTTTTTGAAGGGCTAGTGCGGGATAAATCTAGCAAATTCTTGTTCACTATAGAGATATGCAAATGAAAGCACACGAGCAGGAAACTTTGTTGATGGCAGAAAGTATTGGGATGTACAATTCACCACTTGCACAGAGACTGGTGACCAGATGAGAACAAGATTGTCAAACTACAATTCTCGCACGCTAGTTAGCTGGTATGAAAGAGACGGGGAAGGACTCTATCCAAAGAAGGCAAGGGATACTAGTTGCTTATAAGATGAAAACCACATGGAACCATATGGCACCACTAGTGATTGCCTTGGGAGTGATTTAAAATAGCCGATATACAAAAAGAAAAAAGAAGGACGCAGACAAATCAATACTAGCTATAGCAACGTCAATGCGAATCCTCAGGTCACCCACTTATAATGTTGCCGTTGGACTAAATCTCCTCAGGACATGGTTCTATCAAAGATCCACAAATAAGATGGTGACCATGGAATTGAACAATACCCAATCCAAGTCTTGACTAGTTTACACAGTCAAAAGAAAGAGTTGCGTGAGACAACAAACCTCATCATAAATCTTCTTGGCCTGCAGAGTAGCGACTATGTCTAACCACTTCTCAAAATCAGTCATTTTTGCCTGGCATTTGATATAGACATGGAGTTAATAACAAATTAGATGTGAGATTGCACAATGGAATTCAATCAACATCGCCGTAGTTGAAAAGAAGCCTCTTACAGTTTGCTCAAAAGTTCCAATGTACTTATCCAACAACTCAACCCATTCACTGATATGGGTTGAAGAGAACAAGCTGCTATTGCTGCACCAACAATGCATGTCTTGCCAAAGGCAGTACGTCCATGTAAAAGAACATTTTACCATGGCCTTAGAAGAGCTTGCGCAAAAACACTTCATCAGCAAATGTAAGAATGATAGATATGAAGATCAAATAATTTTATTTAACAAGTTAACATTAACCACATTATTAGCATAGAGAGAGAGAGAGAGAGAGAGAGAGAGAGAGAGAGAGAGAGAGAGAGAGAGAGAGAGAGAGAGAGAGAGAGAGAGAGAGAGAGAGAGAGAGAGAGAGAGAGAGCTCAGACACAATCAATGCAGTTATACAAGCTTTCTTGAATAAAATCCATGCATAATTTAGCTCACTCACAAGAATGCATCAGGGAAACAATGTTAGGTAGTTAAACCCCACAATCTCAGGTAATCCCATCATCTCATTGAAATTCTGCAGAGTCTAACCATAAGCTTCCTTCACTACATTATTGATTAGCAAAAAGAGGATTAGACAACTCACCACCATAAGATGACTTTGATGTTCCACAAAAAGTAAAGCACTCAATGGGAAACAGACTCTTAGGAACCTATGATAGAGATTAGTATTGCTCGTCTAGATACTCAATCGGGGAAGACACTCATAAAACAATAATAGGATCCTCGCACATGTTGAGTACAAGGAGCTACTCCTTTTTGCAACAAAAAACGAATTCCTCATCCACCAAGAAAAAGTGAATTAAGCGATCAAACAATGTGAAGTATGTGGGAAGCACACTCGAGAATATGAAAGGAAGTTGCAGATCTTTCAAGTTTCAGTCCCCCAACATGTCCACTACTTGATTGACTTACCAAGGTCTATGAAATAAATTATGTACTTTGATTAAGCTAAATATGATTATTGAAAAATAAATACTTCAGCAAACAAAAGCTAAGGTTAATGCTCAGTACATTAAGCCATTGAATGCCTAAGCAGAATAAGACTATTAACCATACAAAGTTTGGCCAGCAAACAACTTGAAGTTGCTCGTGTAGATCCCCTCCGTTACATCTGAAGACATTTCAATAGGAATAGTTGACTGCATTCCAAGACTCTGCATAAATAGGATGAAAAAAGCTAATAATTATGGCTAGAGAAGCAAAACTTCTACTTTAAGAATGGGAGTACTTGAAAATTGTAACTATAACCATCGGCATCAGATGTGGAGTAAAGCTGACAGTGATCTTTGATTGTGCAGAATCAGATAATCACAGTTTAATCTCTAGAACTGCAGGAAACAAAAATCATGCAAAAGGGAGCAACTGAGGTTATTGCATTTGCCTTATTTAATTCGTATATGAGTCAGAGTTATCAAATTCCCAGACCTAGTTGAAAAAAAACAAAGGATTCAGAAAAAGACATGTCATTTGCACAACAAATGATAGTTCAAGAACATAAATGCCTTATCAGGTGAATTGCAACATCTTCCCCAACTGTGTTTGGTAATTTAAGATGGGAGTGAATGAACAAATAGCAAACAAACAGACAAACAAAATGTAAGTTCAGAAGTAACTAGAAAAGCACCTTCAATTCTTCATGAAGGAAGTAACTAAGTCACCCATACAGCATAAAAGGTAGCAATAATTCACTCTTTCGCTAACTAGGTGTTAATTCCTTTATTTCATTTCTCACAAATGATGATTGTTCTATAGTGAAATTAAAAAAACACTACATAAGATATGACCAGTACTCTCAACCACCTCTGCCTTTCAACAAAACCTAGCATTTGTTAGCATCTTCAGTGTGATTACTATTTAGCCAAGTTACGTGCTGCGAAACATGTCAACCCCAACATTATGCTGATGCGCAACATAAACCAGCTAAGCATCAACACTGTGGAGGCAAGTGAAAGTACCGCATGACATGCGAAAAAATGAATTTTGCTCAGAGATAATAGGATGAATGAATACAAGCGGTGGTTCTAGAAATAAGATGAAAGCTTAGCTAAAAGAAAACTCACAAAATAGGACGAAGGAAAAAATGAACTCTAGTTCTATGGACTTACCATCATTGACTATCTTTGCCAATCAAATGATACATACCTTATTTATCTCTATTGAGCTTTGGGCAATCAATGATGATGAGTTCACAAGATTTTGGTGTCACGTCCCGATCCTCCAAGCACGTACCCATCCCTGCTTGGTCGATATGATAGCGATGTCCTAGGATGCATCGCCGACCTATTCATTTTAATGCACATGCGGAAGCAAATAATAAAATCCCCAGACAACAAACAGGTAGGATAGAAAAGTAGGGCCAATTTTTAAAACCATAACAACACACTTATATACATATATCAAACCAGGTTTTATACACAACTAGTCGATATATATATTATCTTTATATATATATACACACATATGTAGGTTCTCAAACAAGGGGGGGGGGGGGGTTTCTCAACACTCCTAGTCTTCATCCTCCTATACTCCTTCCTCCATACTCCAGCTGGAGCCTTCAGTCGAGTACACCGGGGAGTCTGGTTCTTCGAGGGCAGGGTCCATCGGGTCTGTCACCGAACCACCTAGAGGATCAGTAGTATCCTTACCAAAAGCGACCTCCATCACATACAGAGGTATCTCACATTCCGGTACTAGGCCCTCTCTTTGCCCATTACAATACAGGCGATACCATGCCTTGTATTGATGGGGCACCTTTTTGGGTAGACCCACATCAACCCAGATTATGGACTTCACCAATTCGTACTGCAACCCCTCGGGATGGTCATGGATCGGAATGTAGTACTTTTGTTTTGTGATCTTCCTTGGTTGTCCAAAATGCTCGGAAGGAGCTGCCATCTATTGGCCTGAAATTGTTATCCCATAACGTGGGGAGACAACGTCTCAGCAAGTTTAACCCCTTAAGACTTGACTAGGAAGAAAATACTCCCCAAAGGTTGCCTAAGCACAACCATGAGTCAGAGGACTTACCTTGGTCTCAGTTCCTTCCTGCAAGTCAATTCAATTCATACAATCATTGAATCACGTCATCACGTCAAATTTAGAATACAGATCGAATCATAGATCAATCGACTTAGTCGATTACATGTCATCACGACCTTTCCTTAGTCGGCTCATTCAATACTATCTAACAAGTCCAATCATATTAGAACTGCTCACTCTAAGTTGATAAATAGATAGTATAGCTCGTGCTAAACTGATAAATAGTATACTACTCTCAATCTAAGCTAACATATCACAGCCTGTAGGTTGATATAGTATACTAATAATGCTCCCTCTAAGCTTATAATAATATAGCTTGCTCTAAGCTGATAAGATATATTGCTTTCAATCTAAGCTGACATATCAGAGCTTGTAAGTTAATATAGTATATCGGTATACTGCTTTTTATCTAAGCTGACATATCGAAGCCCATATGCTGATATAGTTTACCACTCGAACCATACAACCAATTCATCATTTTTATCATACCTGATAAAAATACTCATATGTGGGTACACGGTCAGCCTTAGCCAAAATACAATATTTTCACTTTTGGATATCCCACAAACTTTAGCAGTCTCAAATAGATTTTTTGCGCTGTAGACTGATGTCCGGTAATTTTCCAATTAATTACCAAAATTATCCATTTTGGGGATAATTACCCACAATCACCAATCACATTCAAATTGCATAATCTGGTACTCAATTAAATAAATAGAATGCAATGGTACAATCAGCACGAAATTCCAGTCACCGGTTACTCCGGTCTAATTTCTGGAAAATAAATAAATAAATACCAATAAATAGCAAATAAGCAAACTTAGGCCCGTAAAGCCTAAATAAAAGCCGAGACGAGCCCGGAAAATTTTTGAACTACTCTAGATAAATACTAGAGCTTGTCTAGGCTCTAATTATACTACTCTAACCACTTAACATGTAATAACAATTAATTAAATTGCTAATCTAATCTAACTATCCACCTATTCCATACTTAGCCTAAACTAATCAACCCTAAAGCATCATTAACTTACTAAGCAAGGATTAGTGAGTTAAACTCACTTGTTCGACAATCCACTTGGATCAAACTGACGAGAACGACGAGAGGCTCGAGAAACTTCAAAGCGGGCTTACCAACCGGGGTCGGGAACGCCTTCAAAACAAGTTGAACAGTACTGTGAAGACCCACTTGGACTTGTTCTGAGCTGGTGGTGATTGGAGCTTCTTTGGTGGCTGATTGGGCGAGACAAGGCCGGCGATGGACCTACAGAGCTTCAGTGGGCTAAGCGGGGCTGACCGGCGGCGAGACGGTGGCGTACAGTGGCCTGAGCTGGTCGAAGGAGCTCCTGGGCACACGGACTAAGCAAGATGGCATGGCTGGGACGGCGGTGAGGTGCGATGGGCAAGCGCACAAGCGAGGCGGCGAGCTACGACGAGGGCCACAACAGTGGCTGCGATGGGCGGTCTGGCGGGCGACAGGGTGGCGACAGATTGCTGGTTCTTCTCTACAGATTTTTGGAGCTCTCAAGGCATAATGAAGAGGGAGAGAGGGCTGGTCAACGGTTTAAGGGGGAGGGGAGAGGGGGCAAGGGGGCCACTTGGTCTTCTCTTCTTATCCCTTTGGTCTCCTAGCTTGGTCCACCAACCTAGCTGGAATCCTTAGCCACATTTCCACCCCAAAACCCTTCTAGAAGCCTTTTGAAATGGTCTAAAGGTTGTAGGCAAGGGGGCACACGAATTTTGAATGAATTTACTCCAATTGGACACCAAATGCTTCTTGAATCACTCCAACTGGGCTCCTAAAAATTCAATTGTCAAACCCTCGATCAAATTGGTATTTTTCCTCACCAATTAGATCTACTTACATCCCAATTTCACAATAAAAACCGATCATCTGAATTTTTTGGGCAAAAACGACCCTACCTCGACTTTTTCCCAAAAAGTCTCGGTTTGCGGAAAAAATCTTTGGAGACTGAGTTGATGTTCCTAAAATGCCCTGTGACATGATAGAACTTTTAATTTGTGAAATCGGATTCAAATTCACGGTTAATTTCAATCCGACGCGATTTTAGTGTGACCTAGGCTACCGAGTAACTTTCAGAAATTTTTAGTGCAAATGACCCGTGATCGATTTTCTTCGAGCCACAATGAACCTCTTCAACACATTGGCGACTCTCGGTGATCGTGAAAATCTCAAGGTTTCAAATACGGACACTGGGTACCAAAACGATAGAAAAATCAATCTAGCGTCGATCGATGAGAATTTTGCAATTTAGTGGAATCACCCACGTTTAACCACATATCTCAGTCGAACCGACCTCAACCTATCTCTGATCTCTAATTGATTTTTAACTGTACCGTAATGATCTCTGCAGATGAGCACGGTCGAGTAGCCGATTCCTAGTTGAATCCTCAAGTTTATTTCCCTTAAAATCTCTGAATGAATTCCCTAGATAGTCTAGTTATTTCATGAGTGATTAGCTCTAAGAATAGCACTATAGGTGCGTCGATGAAAGACCCGATTTATTCAATTGAAAATAAGATTAAAAATCCAGGATGTCACATTTGGCACACTCAAAATTGAAACGATCGACATTCATTGATGCTGTTGAATAGGCTTAAGACCAATTTAATACACTTCTTGTAAGCTACTTTAGCAACTTAAAAGTAATTCAAGTAATCCTGCCGTTTGTTACCTTCTTTGATACATATGTGGTTTACCCAATACTGTGTACCCAAAGTTAAACAACTATAAATCAAGGAAAAGTCATGTCTAGCATTTAATAGTCTGCCTTGAAGGTTATTATGTAGTCTCCATATTAAATGCTTCATGGAAATTTTTTTGGCAAAACATTCATAATGGCCAAGCAATTTCCAACAGCAATTTACAATTAGTGTGCTATGGAAAGAGAGTACTTTTTGTTACCATGTAAGATGAAATTATTACCTTGTCCCCACCAACACAAACACACCGCTTAAAACTTCAACACCATCTGATCCAGTAAAAAACTGCACCAATGAATAACATATCATTAGTGATTCATGCCATCAACTATATTTCACATGACCACTTTATAAGTGCCATTGAATGCAAGAAACTAATTGATTGATGACATGGTCGGTGACCCCCGTACTATCATGCCCCCTCTTCAGCACAATGGAATCAAATTCATGAAAAAAGAGAAGGCAAGGTGCTACAGCCGCTACCTTCAAGAATATATCCAAACCTGTAATTTTAAAATTGCCATTACTCTCAAATATTCAAAATTTCTCTTGTTTGCTCGCAAAATCAATGCCATCAATGTGCAAAATAGATAATCCAGTAGACATTTTATCACAAATTTCAAATTTCTAGTAGAGAAAAACTTCAAATATCTTACATCTTAATCTTTCTCTTAATCTTCATAGAGGATTCTCTCATTCATGCATGAGAAAACTCAAGTACCATGGCCTCTTCATTGGTTATGGGAGAATCCTCATTACTATTATTTAAAATAATATAATTAGAACATCTTGGCTGTAGTGGTAGGATCCTCATTACTGCTGCTAGTTATCATATATTGACTATGACATAGATTAAGGGACCTCTATTGAATGCATACAAAAGAAACAGAAGAAAGCACAAAATTGTGAAATGTATGGAAATAACAAAGTTCAATAGAAGATTGCATAATGGAACTCAATAAACATCCGTGTAGTTGAAAAGAAGCCTCTTATAGCTTGCTAAAAAGTACCAATATACTTAGCCATAGCTCGCCCTTTTACTGATATGGATTGAAGAGAACAAGTCATTGTTATAGCACCAACAATATGTCTTGCCAAAGCCTAGACGTCCATGTAAAAGAACATTTCACCATGGTCTTGGAGGAGCTTGTGCAAAAACGTTTTATCAGCAAATGTAAAAATGATAGACACAAATATCAAACGGGTTTATTTAACAAGTTAACAGTAACCACATTATTAGCAGAGAGAGAGAGAGAGAGAGAGAGAGAGAGAGAGAGATGAGGAAAGGTGCAATAAGTCAGCTAAAAGAATAAACAAAATCTAGCCTCCAACAACACAAAAGTGCTCTTTCCTAACACTAGAAATTGCAGAATGCACAACTCGATGTAGCTAAACCTAGTCTTCATTGAAATAGTGGCTTGACCATATCAACAAGTTTACTCCAATATTAATTGTCTCGCAGCACGAATTTCATGCATAAATGGCTAAATACTAGAATGAAGAAAGATAGTTCACAAATCACATCGTGACTCAAGACTTGAACTTCTCCACTTCAGTTCCGAAGTAACTAGAAAAACACCTCCAATTCTTCATGAAGGAAATAACCAAATCACTCATATTGCATAATATATATCAACGATTCACTCTTATGCTAAGCAAGCATTAATTCCTTTATTTCAGTCCTCACAAATCATGATTGTTCTCTACTGATATTAAAAAAACTCCATAAGGTGAGACCAGTATTCTCAAGTCTCAACCACCTCAGCCTTACAACAAAACCCAGCATTTGTCAGCATCTTTAGTGTGCTTACTATCTAAAAGTTCCCTTCCACTTTATCCATTTTTTTCTAAGCAAAACAGGTGCCACGAAGCATGTCGATCCCGACGTTATGCTGGTGCACAACATAAACCAGCTAGGTATCACCATCGTCAAGTAGGCAAGTCAAAGTATCACATGTTTATGATACATGAAAGAGGATTTTCTCTCAGAGACAACAGGATGAACGAATGCAAAAGGTGGTTCCAGAACCAAGATGAAAGGTTAGCTGAAGGAAAACTCACAAAACAGGACACAACAAAAAACGAACTCTAGTTCTATGGACTTACCATCATCGACTATCTTTGCCAATCAAATGATACATATCTTATCCATCTCTATTGAACCTTAGGCAATCATCGACCTCGAGTTGACAAGATTTTGGCACACCCAACACCCTCTCCAATGATTCACATCCACAGAACCTCAAACGTTTCAAATTCTGTAGATTAGAAAGATCAGATTCGTTTAACCTTTTGATTGAATTGCAATATTCAATAGACAAATTCTGCAATGATTTCAATTCTCCCAACCCCTGAATCTCAATTAGCCGAGGCAATAGGACCAGGGACAAACACTGGATCTCCTTCAAACAAGGCAAAACGGGCAGCGTCTTGAGCAATGGACAGTCGAACATCTGCAATTCATTGAATTTCCGTAGCTCTCCAAGCACCTCGAATCGAATCTCTCTAAGCAAATAGCCACAAATAGATAGCTCCAACAAATTCTCCAAGTTGGAAAAGACTGACCAATCTATCGGTGACTGGACATCGCATAACGACAAATTTTGAAGGCTGGATGGGAGCCCGATAAGAGATTGAGGCTCAGCATAATTTATGTCGAGGCTTTGTAGCCGAGAGAGGGAACTAAAATCGGTTGGAGGCAAGGCCATTTTTCCAACGCGGAGGTACATTCGTTCCAGAGCAGGTAATCTCACGATCCCCTCTATGTTGGGTTCTTCAATTGAACCAATTATCGTAAGGTCAACTAAATTGGTTAGGTTTGAGCAGTCGGGGATCATGGTCAGCGAATCTGATGTAAGTCTTAAAAAAAATAGACTCTTGGGAAGCTCTGGCAACTGTTGGATTGAATCACAGAACAGTAACGAAAGTGTTTGGAGATTTGTAAGTTGATTGATCGTTGTGGGCAATCCACTAAAGCGACCATTGCATAAGTATAGATATTTCAATGAGGATGGTGTCCCGATTTCACTTGGAATTTCCCCCACAAGATGTTCAGAGCAGGCATTTAACTCTTGCAGATTTTCCAACATTCCTATGGTTTTGGGAAGTTCACTTATGCAACTATCATTGAGATTTAGTGCCTTCAACTTTTTGAGATTTCCAATACAATCAGGTAAGCTCCCGATTCTTGACTCGCTCAAATCCAACTTGACCAATGATTTGAGCCTCCCAATCGAGTCTGGTAGCTTTTCTAGATAGGAATTCCGAATGTGTAAAACTTTCAACCTTTCAAGATTTCCAATAGAATGAGGTAATTCATTGATTTTTAGATATCGAACATCTAGCTCAAGTAATGAGTCCAATTGTCCGATAGAGTCAGGAAGCTTTTGAAGTTCCTTGCATGGCAAGATTAGGGACTTCACCTTTGCTAAATTGCCAATTAAGTGAGGCTTCATTGAGGGTGTCCGTTCTATTCTTAAAATTGTCAAAGATTTTAGACCGCCGATGGACTCCGGTGGCAACTCAATAGCTTTACTCTTTATCTCTAGGTAATCAAGATGTTGTAGGTTGCCAATGGACTTGTCAATCTTTCTTAGTCGAAGGCATCTAAGAATCAATTTCTCGAGTTGTGAGAGTATAGAGAACTTGGGCATCTTTCTAAGGAATGGACAGTCCTCGAGTTGTAGGATTTTCAATTGTTGTGCTACCTATAAAGTAATTGAGTAGACACTTAGAAAAGAGAAAGAGTAAATATAATGCAAAAGGATGTCGTGAGATCATACCATGATTTGACACCATCCTCCCCAATCTTCAGTAATGTTATTCCCAGATAACATGAGAATCGTTAAGTTCTTCAACCCAAAGTTGCTAGCTCGGAATTTTGAAGGGTAATTGCTCCAAGAGAGCCATGTTAGATTAAAGAAAACATTCTTAAAGTCTCCTTCAAAATTTCCATGGTCCAATTGAAGGAACCTAAGGTTGACCAAGCCCATAAATTGCTTCCGCTTAAATCTGTACGTCTTATTCGGGCTAGGTGTACCAAGATTGAGTGCCATTATGTCTTTGGTTCCCTGGAAAACAAAAGTAGCAACCAATGAGTACATATGTCACTTTGACTTGAAATTAGATAAAAAGGTGGTGATGCTAATGAATGCACTGGAAAACATTTAGAGGTCAAGATTACCGTTTCTGTTTGCACTACACGGAAGGCATCCTTGGGAGACCACAATCTGCTACCCTTCATATGGATTTCGCCACTTTCTGGATGGATGATACTCCTTCCAAGGTCTCTAAGTTGGTTGTGCATCCATAGTTTATTATCGTTGGATATTTTTATCAGAGACATACGTTTGAGGATATTGACCTCAATTTCAGTGGGATACCCAAAAATCGCGTCCCAATATTTAACTGCAATTGTTTTCTCTTTGTTGAAGCAAAAACATGCGATATCAAGATAAATTTGCCGTTGATTAGTTCCTAATGCTTCATAGCTTATCATCAACTTCTTCTTGACATCCTCATTCATCACATTCTTTAACTTACATAGGGTGTCTTCCCATGTTCTTTGGCATTTTCCACGGAGCGTGGAACCTACGACATTGAGAGCTAATGGAAGTCCTCCTAGCGCATTGACTAGCTTTTCTGTGATATCCATGTAACTAGGCGGAGGCTTGGCACATCCCAAGGCACGCTCACAGAAAAGTTGAAGAGCATCATGTGAATTCATCTCCAGCATATCGTAGAATGAAAATTGTCCAGTATTAGAGATTGGGAGATTGTCATCCTCACCTTCCTTTACTAGGAATTCAATATTTCTTGTTGTTATGATGATTCTACTACCCCCACCAAACCAGTTGGGCTCGCCTGCAAGCCTCATGATTTGGTCCCAGTTGTCGATGTCATCAAGAACAACAAGGACTTTCTTGCCAAGAAACCTTGTCTTGATCACCTCATCAATGAAGAAGGGGTTTGTGCAACTAAGATTGAGAATGTCAAACAGCAATTTCTTTTGTAAGCCCATTATATCATGAGTTCGAACATCTTTAAGAAAACAGCAATGATCCCAAAATTGAGGATAGATTTGCCTGAAGACGGCCTCAGCTAGTGTTGTTTTTCCGATGCCACCCATACCATGAATCACAATAAACCGTACATCAAAAGCTCCTACATCTAATAGCTTCATAATGTGATCCATTCGATCCTTAATTCCCACCAAATGATTAGACATGTCCGTCCGTCTTGTCCATAGCAAATTTGAAACCTTTTCCACCATGAGGTTTGTAAGTTTATATAGGCTGCCACATACATAACATGCAATCATCTCAGATAAAAAAAAAATCACATATGGAATTTATGCCTGCATAACGTGTCACTAGAAGGTTATCATCAAATTCAAAGTAATTGACTTTGAAAGCAACCGCATGAAATGAGTGATCATTCATGGTGCGAGCCGTTTTGCCTCAAAAAGGAAAAAAAGGAAAAATGAAAGCTGCTACTGTCAGGATTCTTTGGTCCGGTAAATGGTAGGAAAAAGGTTATTTCATGACGAAGGTCTAATTGGGCTTTGACTAGAATTCCTCGGTGTACCCGGTCTTTTTTATCTCTTCAGCCACTAAGGATGAGTTTGAAGATTGACTTAAAAGAAAAAGATTTTCTCACCAGGCAGTTACCTGGAATTTAGGAAACAATAATAAAAGCTCAAAAGCGTTTTTCTTAATGTACTTGAGTTTGAACATTGATATAAAAGAAAAAGAATTTCTCACCACGCAGTTACCTGGAATTTAGGAAAAAAGAATAAAAGCTCAAAAGCGTTTTTCTTAATGTGCCCGAGTAATAGGGTAGTAACCGAAAATGAGGAACACTTTCAGAGTATTTATCAGCCTTCATTTGAGTTGCCAACAATCATTTTTCTAAATAAGCTACCAACTGGTTTAACTTAGCAATTTCATCAGTCACATTAAATTTGTTGGTAATTTAATCAAAACAAGTTGGTAAGTAACTCAAATTATGCTTGGTAATTTGATAATAGAGTTCCTAACCTCAGAATGTTTGTGAACTATGCTAATAAAAGTGGATCCGTTGATAACAAAAGTTTGTTACAAAAGGTGGAATTTTCAACAAAAAATAAATATTGGTAAGTGGTTCACATAGGAATGGGTAACTTAAATTAGCTAGTAACTTAATTAGAGATTCGTAAGTACGAAACTCATATTAGGGTTATTAATTTGTTTCAAGTATTGGTAACTTTGAAATGTGAAGTAAACAATTCAAATAAGAGATGGTAGATTCTATAAAATTTGTAAATTGGCAAACAATCAATTAAACTTAGTAAATGACTCAAATAAACGCTGGTAACCTAAAATTAGTTTGCAAAATAATCGAAAAGAAGTTGGTACGACACAAATTAAGATTAGTACTTTCATATAAAAATGGACAACTTTAAAACTAGGATGGTCACAAGGCAAAGGAAATCCGTACCCTCTGGTGCCCTAAGTACGATCTGCGGCTGTGAATAGGTCAAAGCAAGAGAAATGACCAAAGTTTTTTTAAAAGCATTTTGCTAGCCGAAAAGTGAGCTGCAAAGTTAAGAGATTTAAATTTTTATTTTTCACACATATGTTGTCTTATTATTTCATCAACTCTTAGATTTTCATAAATATTTTTTTTGCATTAATGATTAATTAATTAAGTTGACATATCTTGAGACTATTGTTATCAAAATTTGGGATTAAAAGTGAAAAGTCAATTTATGCAAGAAACCTTGCTCCCTGAGCAAAATTTCTGCCTCCCTCACTGCGGCTGATCCAACCATACATCACATAAGATTCGACAGCAGCAAACTGAAAGTTATTACTCTGGAAAAAGTATCATAGAATATAATCTCGAAATTGACGAAATGAAAATAAACTTAACGGAAGAAGCTAATAATACCCGTAATCTAACAATACCCGTAATCTTTTAGATTCCATCCTTTAATTCTGGCAACCTCTCTTAAAGCCTCCTCCCACTGATTTGCCATATCCTTCCCAGAGTCACTCTCGTGATTTTGGAGGGCTGTCCTATATAATTCGGTCTTAAGCTTAACATCATCCGCATCCACATCGTAGAATATCGGGAGTATCACTTTCTCAGTGTCGTCTCTCGATAACTTCATTATGTGTGTGAGCTCACGGAGGCACCACTTACTCGAAGCGTAGTTTTTGGAGAAAATCGGGATGTAAATTCTGGATTCATTGATTGCTTGCACAAGACTACCTCCAATCTCTTTACCGACTCGGAGCTCTTCGTCATCTTTGAAAACACGGATTGCTGCACGTTCAATGGCGTTGTATAGGGAATCCGCAATGGTTAAACGGGTGTCAGGCCCTCTAAAACTCAGGAATACCTCATGGGTCCTCCCCAATCTGCCATCATGGCTATTGCTCGTCAGAGCTGCCGTCGCCACTGCCATCAGCCCCCTCTCCGATCCACCATCATGACTGCCGCTTGCCGGAGCTGCTGTCGCCACCTCCATCACCATCGCCGCAGGTGCCGCCGTCTCTTCTGCCTCACTATTTCTGTTCATTCCGAGAGGACGATGGAGTTATTGATCTCAGCATCGAGTCTACGGGGGGACTCGGGAAGTCTTGAGTCTGATCCTTGAAACAACTTGATAAAGCTGTGGACGTCTTGATCAAATTTCTAGAAACTGCTAGACTTCTGTAAGATTCAAGTCTCTAGTTGGTAGTTGTAGTTGGCGATCTCTAGCTTAATTTGTGATAGTTACAAACAATGTTCAGAGAAATTAACTGAAGAACGACAGTCGAAACGAGCCTACAAATGGCCAAGTCTGTTTGGTCTTGGAAACAACAGTCCAACTAAAAAATGAAGCTCTTCCCCACGCAAACATCTAATGAAACTTTCCTTACCTTTTCCCGTTTGCTCCTTGGCCTAAAAGCCCCCACGCAAACGGAGTGAGATCGCTCAGTTGAGGAAATAATCCTTTGCCTGGAAGTCACTTGCAGCCTTCCTTCATAAGCTTAAAAGAAGGGCCACACGGATCGCATTAAATAGGAAAGAACTGATGGAAGTCGTCGTCCTCGGACGTGGTCTCAGAAATATATTTTATTATTACATTGTTACTAAGCTCTATTTGCCTGGAAGTCAACTGCAGCCTTCCTTCGTGTATATAAAAAAAAAAAAAAAAAAAAAAAAAAGCGGGGGGGGGGGGGTGGAGGAATTTCAGACTCGCACCAACTAGTTGAAGAAATAATTAATGAAAGTCTTGGCAGGAAAAGTCACGTGCTACTCTCGCCATTACTTTGTTACTATGTCCAGAACACTAATTCGAGTTGTTTGACATAAAATAAGTAATTTATTGGATTGAATTTTTGTACAACTAGTTGTAGTTGTGTAAGCCTCCCCTCAATTAGACTTCGAAAATCCCCTATAACGATCTTATGAACACTTGTCTTAAAAATTTTGGGCTACTATAAAATCACATGGTGACTAGAGATTGCATGGTAACTTCGAAATTATTCACTATTGCCATAAAGTTACATGAAACTAAATATAGACTAAGATTGTATGTTATGATTGCACTACAATACTAGATTGAATGATGACAAAATAAAATTCCTCGTCGATTGAAATTACTCACTAAATAAAATTGCACGTTGATACTAAAATCAAATGTAGATTTTGTCAGGATTTGATTCATCTTTGTCATTTGTTTATTAATTGATCTCGCATTGGATTCATGTCCGCTTAATTGGACGTTATATATGGAAATTGCAAAGAAAATGTGGCTCCTCTTTCACAATGATTCCAACTAAGTTGAAATTTTTTCAAACATTTTAATCTTAAGGGTGTGACTTTTTGGATTTTTTGATAATATCAACCTAAGCTTCCTGGTATTATCTGGGGGCAAAATTTCTAAACACGCTTTGCCATTCTTGCTAATGGGTTGCCATTCTCCAAATATGTTTCGTGAAAAACATACTTCCGATATTATAATTTTCTCATTTTTCGGCATTTAGATTAATAAGAAAAATGAGACAACGAACACAAGAGTCTACTTGACATGGAATTTGGCTATATGTAGACCAACTCATACTAAGCAAATTGACGATATAAACATACTATAGTGCTTTTTCTTTGCCTTCACAAGAGGGTCAGACAAAAGACTTGACGATGGACTTGTGTATCACATCAAATTAGAGGCTAAGTTGAGGAAATAATTGATGAAAGTCTTCAAAGAAGAGAGGTGTTCGCGGAAATGTATTATATAATTGCACATTGATGAACAGCTAGACGTTGGACACAATTTAACATACGTTCCAATTGGCATTACCTTGTTATCACGTTCCATTTGCTTGGAAATCACCTGCGGCCGGCCTTCATAAGCTCAAAAAAAAAAACAAAAAACAAAAAACAAAAAACAAAAAACGTTCAGACTCGCACCAAAACAGGCGGCTAAGTTGATGAAATAATTTACGGAAGTCTTCGAAGATGAGGTCGTCTCGGAAAAATATTATATTATTGCATGCTGAAAACGATGAGATTTTGGATGTATCTGGACAAGTTTGAGAAGGTAAAATTTTGGGAGAGCGTATCTCATTACTTGGAAATCTTTTTTAGGCGATATTTTGTTTGATGCCCTATCACTTTTCGATAGAGATCTCATGAAAAATGAAAAAATTGCTAGAATATATCAGGAATCAATCTTTTAAAACAAGTCTCATTTTTCTCTGCCCGCTGCAATCGGAAGAGCAAATCGAATCACTCATGCATCCCTTTCGGCCCTTTTCTTTTTTTCCCCGATTCCATACACTTTTCGAGAGGATATTATGGCAAACACGAAATTAATGGAAAATGTGATCAATTGACCTATTAGAATACATCTCATGCATATCTTTCCAAGAGGAATCTAATGGAAAATATGAAATTATTAAAATAATGACGAACCAATCTATAACAACACGTCCCATGCTATTTGCCCGGTTAAAAAAAGTTTGAGTGGGCAAAACTTTGGAAGAGCATATCTCATCACTCGGGCATCCTTTCTGGGCAATTTTTTTTTTTTTTAAATTCTGCGTAATTTTTACGAGATGGTAGTTACGATATTACTTGAAAATAAGAGAAATCAAGCTATTAGAATACACTACATGTAAAAAGAAATATGTGGCTCAAAGGAATGACATTCCTTTGAGACACAAAGTAGACAGAACTTGTAAGAAGCTGGGTATTTCTGGTCTTTTGCTATATATTTCCTTTCCATCGGCCATCTGTCTAGCCAAATTAGTTTTCGTCATCGACCAATAGCATTTGATATTATGGTCTTTTTTCCGTCAAAACTAACGACTTTTTGTTTCAACCATTTCATGTCTGTGTACATGCGACTATTTTCTGCATCAAAAACTAAATTGGAAGCGAGAATCCTTTATGGACGCAAGAGATTACCAAGAGCCGAAAGAACAAACAAGATGAATCGACTAATTTCCTTAGCCATCGCATCAACAAACAAAGGAGAAAGTTAAGGAGCTGCAATCCTATTTGACGACAGCTAAAGAGTGTATCAAGCGCCGGCAGACAATAGAAGCCAGCTCGGCCTAGCCGGCATGGTCGTCGATTGTGAGACTTTAGATAGTCTATGTGTGGAAAAGGATGGATTAACTTGGCCTACTATAAACGACATGGGAAAGCATTAAATTTCAAAGAGACCATTGTCATACCGTCCATCCAATCGAACAAAACCACTCGCATGCGAGTTTTCTTGGACTGTTTTATTATGTTAGTTACCACTGAATTTTATTTTGTCTCTCACCTGGTGATAAATGTAGTTGAATCCGAAGGCTTCCAGACTTGCACCAAACAGGAGGCCAAGTTGAGGACGTAATTGATGAAAGTCTTCCAGACGAGCATGTTGATGAACAGTTAGATGTTGGATAAATCAGAATAACTGAATATAAGTTCCACTTGCCATTGCATCACTTAGTTATTATGTTCCACTTTTTAAGGATAATGGCACAAATCAAGGAATCAAGATCAAACCAAATCAGGCAAGTGCCAAAGTCAAGGAAGAATCTCACATAACAAGCAAATGCTAAGATCAAGGGATTGTAAATTCAATTTGATTGATTCTAACAGCTTGTAATCTCTTGTATAAATATATGTACTCAGCTCATGAAAAATGTATCAGACAGAAAATCTTTTTCTCATAATTCTCTCGATTCTCTTAAACTTTATATGGTATCAAAGCATCTTCCCTCAACCGAGCCTTCGGTCTCACCTGTTATCAAGTCACGCAGCACCAACTCCTCTGCAACCGATCTCATCACCATCAGCAACACTGTCTAGCTTCCCATGAAGCTCACAGCCGTTGGAATCAATCAAATTGGATTTACAATCCCTTGATCTTTATACTTACTTGTTATGTGAGATTCTTCCTTGACTTTAGCACTCGTGTGTTTTGGTTTGATCTTGATTCCTTGATTTGTGCCATTATCCTTAACACCATCTGCCTTGGCCCTTCATAAGTTAAAAAAGAAAAAAAAAATAAGAAACCATTCAGACTTGCAACAAATAGAAGCTAAGATGAGGAAATAATTATAATTGGTACTTCAACTCTTAGCTAATATATAAATTGGTCCTCGAAATATAATTTTGGTTAACTTAGTCTTTATAAAAATTTTATTGTTCATTAAATCAGTTCTCGTCCTTCTAAATGGGGCATTCTAACTCAGTTAGAGGACATAGATTTGCTAAGGCGTGTGAATAACCACATCAGCAAAATTTGAAAAAAAATTAAAAAGAAAAAAGAAAATGAACATCGAGATCGAGAGAGAGAGACTTGGGGATAATACATATGTTTACGTCGACTGAGAGGAGGAAAGTAAGGGAAAATTTTACCTGTCAATGTTCACGCCAGTGCTAAATTATTGAAAAAATCCTAAAATTATTACATTTTTACTAATTTAGTACTAAACATTTTAATTTTATCAATTGAATTCTACACATTTTTCATATTTTGTTAACTAAGTTCATCTGGCCAATTTTGACTAGAATTTGCTAACATGGATGTCGGCCGGTGCTACGTGACATGGCTAATGTTGACATGGATAATTTTTAATAGTATTGTAATATTTCTTCAATATTGTTAATTAACTTTTTAATTTTTAAATTTTTAAATTTTCCTATTTTTCTGTGTTTTTTCCCCTTGCCAGCAAGGGTCACCGGCGACTTGGGCAAGGATCTTCTTGGCCATCGCCGGCCGCGGGCAAAGCCCCTCACAGCGTGGTGAGTCTGTATGATTGTGAGCGCGGCTCGCCTCCCCTCTTAAGCAGCACGAGCGTTTGTGTTTTGACCTTTCGGTGAATCTGGGAATGGGTTTGGACTTGTTATTTCAGGTGATAGTGTGGAGAAGTACGTTCTGCAAAAGCACGTCGCCTTCTTCGACCGCAAACACGAAAGCCTCATGCTTCCATGGGAAACATTCCAATGTCTCTCTTTTTCTCTCTCTCGTTTCCCACGATTTTCTTAAAACGTTTAATGGGATTTGTTCGAGAATTAATTTTTTCTGTTCTTTTTTGGGGGATGTTCTTGAAGGTTTTCGATCTATTGGGGCTGGCCTCCCCTTGTCCGCCTTGCTGCCACCTTCATCAACATTGCACTCAGCCAGAAAACTCACCCTGTAACTCTCTCTCTCTCTCTGTCTCTCTCTCACGCAGCCTCGAGCTCAAGGCTTGCGGCCATGGACGCGAGATTTGGAGCTCGTGGCCATGGACACTAGAGCTTCAAGCTCACTGAGCCATTTGACTGCTGGATCTTGAGCTCCTAGCCATGGCTGCTTGAGCTCGAGTACTCATGACGCCACAACCCTGGTCTGTTCGAGTTCGCGGCAGCGGCCATGAGAGCTCAAGGCTCTCGCAGACATGGACACGAGATATAGAGCTCGTGGCCATGGACACTTGAGTTTCAAGCTCATGGACACTTGAGTTTCAAGCTCATGGCCACATGAGCTCGAGCTCGACTCATGACGCCGTGACCCTCGCCTGCGACTGGCGGGGCCGAGGAGGCAGACTGCGCAGTGAGCGAAGATCATCAGCAAAGGAAGAAAAACACGAGAAAAAAAAAAGAAAAAGATAATGATAAAAAATTTAAAAAATTTATTGAAAATTTTGAAAAATATCAAACTATAATTAAAAATTATCTACGTCGGCGCCGTTCATATCGAGATAGGACAACCGGTGTCCATGTTAGCGAATTCCGACTAAAATTGACCAGATGAATTTAATTGGCAAAATATGAAAATATTTAGGAATCAATTGATAAAATTAAAATGTTTAAAACTAAATTAGTAAAGGTGTAATAGATTTATGACTATTTGGACAATTTTTTTGAAAATCCATGGGATTACGTTTCAGTCTTGATGATGGTGACGGTAATTGTCTCAGCGTGATGACCTTATTTTGTGGTTCCGTCAAAACGCCATTAAAATGTAATGCAACTTGTCTCATATTCTAAACCCTATGAGCTATGCGGCAGTGGTGACGTACTTGAGCGGCGTGCTTTGTAAGACGTTTATTTTTTAAGATATCAGCGAATATGCTTGGCTATCTTATAGTGTACGATTTTGACATAAATTATATCGCGGCATCCGATTCCTCTCTTCATTAACTATTTGATGAACCTTTGCTGAGGATATCCAATGATATTATATTGGTTTGATGATAATTTATTTTTCAACAAAACCAACTTCATTTTTAAAAAAAAAAAAATTCTTGGCATTCATGCAGCAAATGCCATTTATTGAATTTTTGAATGTTGATTTGAGATATGATTAAACAGACTATTTTTGCCAATACTGAGAACTTAATCCAGGTGATGACTACTCTAATAGATGGCTTTGAATCTTTGATACCACTGAAAAAGGTGCATTCGGTTGTCGATATTATTTGAACAAATAAATATAGAATCTGATGGAATAGATAAGGAAATGAGATTCTCTAAAGTGTTTTTTCTTTTCTTTTTTAACATGAGATCCTCTATTGTTAAGGGGTAATTTTACATCTTAAATTTTCTTCCTAGAGTAGTTGACACCATATTTAACATGTTAATAATATCATCATGTCTTGAACATGTTATTATGTCATATTCAAAGTGGGCACCGAGTTTGAGATCTAACATTATGAAATTGTATAGATGTAAACCAGACATATGTGAAATACTTTATAAATATCGAGGATTAACTTCACTTAAAAAATTGGCTTCTCATACATGCACCTCAAGTTAGCAAACAAGAAGGGAGAAGGAAGATGCAAAGGAATCCATTGGCCTTGTATGTAATTTTTTTTACCACAGATTTGCATTTAATTAAATTATGCAATTCAATCATTGCGTGAATCACGGGATCCTAATCTCGACGCTTATCCTAGTGCCTCCCTAGATAAAATTCAGCATGTTAAATAATATGAACATCCACATAATCTAATAGCTAAGATGAAGCAAGCCCATATACATTGGATGCATATAAGACTTTGTTCCTTCTACCCGCGCAAACTCCCCAGGATAATGCCGAGAAGGCAACGTGCGAGCACGCACAGAGGATACATGAAATATTTTATAAATATCGAGGATTAACTTCACTTAAAAATTTGGCTTGTCATACATGCACCTCAAGTTGGGAAACAAGAAGGGAGAAGGAAGAGGCAAAGGAATCCATTGGCGTTGAATGTAAATTTTTTTTTTACCAAAGATTTGCATTTAATTAAATTATGCAATTCAATCATTGCGTGAATCACGAGATCCTAATCTCGACGCTTATCCTAGTGCCTCCCTAGATAAAATTCAGCATGTTAAATAATACGAACATCCAAATAATCTAATAGCTAAGATGAAGCAAGCCCATATACACTGGATGCATATAAGACTTTGTTCCTTCTACCCGCGCAAACTCCCCAGGATAATGCCGAGAAGGCAATGTGCGAGCACGCACAGAGGATACGTGAAATATTTTATAAATATCGAGGATTAACTTCACTTAAAAATTTGGCTTGTCATACATGCACCTCAAGTTGGGAAACAAGAAGGGAGAAGGAAGAGGCAAAGGAATCCATTGGCGTTGAATGTAATTTTTTTTTTTACCACAGATTTGCATTTAATTAAATTATGCAATTCAATCATTGCATGAATCACGAGATCCTAATCTCGACGCTTATCCTAGTGCCTCCCTAGATAAAATTCGGCATGTTAAATAATACGAACATCCACATAATCTAATAGCTAAGATGAAGCAAGCCCATATACATTGGATGCATATAAGACTTTGTTCTTTCTATCCACGCAAACTCCCCAGGATAATGCGCATCAATTATATTTGTTCCCAAGCCTAGTTTACTTCTAAATGAAGAAATAGTGACTCCTTAAGCCAATGGGAATAATAAGCCCGTTCTTAAGACCACTAGGGAGCATACGTCGAGGGGCGCTAGAAGTCAACTACTGAGAAATTATCTCATAATAATATAAGATTATTTGAATAGTCATATTCACAAAAGAGATGATTTTATTTGGTGTGTTACCTCCATACAAAGCCCAATCAAACTCGATTGCAATTTGATCTCCTACTGTTCACGGAAATAAATGTGTAGGCTGTCATCGTAAATAAAATATACATTTGTAAGGTTTCAATTATTTACATAGGAGATGAAAAAGATCCACAGCCCTCACATTAATCCCATGATGCATATAAGACTTTAATCCTTCTACACGCGCAAACTCCCCAGGAGTTTATAATTCTACTTACATGGAGCAAACGAAAGACCCACATGGAGCAATGAAGGGAATGATCGAGTTTATAATTATACTTACATCAATTACATTTGTTCGTAGGCCTATTTTACTTCTAAATGAAGAAATAGTGACTTCTTATATCCAATAGAAATAATAGGCCGGTTGTTAAGACCACTAGGGAGTATACGTCGAGGACCACAAGAAGGCAACGACTGAAAAATTCATAAGAGAGATGATTTTATTGGGCGCCCTAGCTCCACACAAAGCCCAAACGGACTCCATTGCAATTTGGTCTCCCACCACTCGCGGATATAATTGTAGGCTTTTATCATAAATAAACTATACCTTTGAAAGGTTGCAAGTATTTACATAGGAGATGAAAAAGATCCATAGCTCTCACATTAATCTTGTGATGCGATTATTTCATCCATTACATAAGTAGTAAAAAGAGTCTATGCAATCATGCCAAAATACACGGGTATGTTTTTCAACGATTTATTTCTATACATGAGTACATAGATTATTATAGGTTCGTTATGTTTAAAAAGAAGAAAGAAGGGAGATTAATTCGATTCAGTTAAAAAAGATCTTATTACAAATAGCTACATTTTAGGTGGCTAGACATTCAAAAAGGCCAAATGCCAGATAAAGCACCTTTGACTTCTGCTCTTTGGCTCCTCATTATCATATTCATCTCGCAAATTTCTTTGCTCAGCTTTACTAAAATGCCCCCTCAATTGACGTCGCATCTCTATTTGTTTCTGCTTCCATTATGGAACTCCGTCCGGTGAAAACTGAGAAAATTTACATGAGCATACACCAAAGGATTTTGTCTTCAAGAAAAGCAAACGTCTCGTCATTATCAACAAAGCTTGACTTGAATTACCACAACTACAACTCCAACAGTCCTTTTCATCATCATATGATGTCCTAAGAAAAATGACAGATATATGGAGCATCAATTCATGTATCATAACTCTGTTTTGGTGAAAAATAAACGATTTGAAAAATATTTTTTGTAAAATCAATCGCTTAAAAAAATGAACAAACGAAATATATTTCCCTTATCCATGAAAACATTTAAATATAAATTGTTGTCGATAACGAAGATATTTTCTATTAACTAATTACTTTAAACATTTTTTAAGCAAGTTAAGCTATTCTTTGCTTAACTTGCTTAAAATATTCTGAGCCTGAACGATTTAAAAAATATTTTTTAAGCAAGTTAAGCTATTCTTTGCTTCAAACATTTTGGAATATTTTGTTCATCCTCCTCCGGAAATTCCTCATGCAATGCATCATACAAATATATTGTTTTCTTTTTCCTCTCCTCCTTTTGCTCCCCAATCTAAGGCAATACACCAAGGCAATTGTACAGTTTGACATCAAATAGTTGATGTGTTATAGAACAATTAATATATTTTAGTTATTTGGACCAAAATTACTTTATCTAGTCGGCTCATAACAGGGTAAGCTTTGTGTGAGATTGAACCACACCAAGTTTGTTAATGGGCTTAAGGTTTCGGCTTTAACCTACATACTTTCCGCAGATGACAGAAATAGTGATTAAGTGACCAAGTCCTTCGATTCAATTTATTCTAGGGCATTGACTACCAAAGACATCTACAGTACTTATGTTGACCGGTTAAGAGAAATGGACTACTTTTCCAAATTATAAAAGACCAATTCAATCAAATCAGTAAAAAAATGGTCTCTCCATTTCACAATACCTCGTTCCGAAGCTGGTCACCCATGCTACTGTGCCTTGACATATTCATGATTTATTTGAAAAAATAAAGACCACAGTTTCATAAAGACTCTTTCAAGCAAAGAACAAAAGAAAAAAAAAGCATATTCACAAAAAAAAAGCATATTCACATATTCATCGAACGTTTTAATCCAATGACAACAAATAATGTGAACATAATAGTGCAGAAAGATTACATTAGAATTATGTTGATATGGAGTTTCTCGAAATGGATGGTGGACCATACCATTGACCTGCCCAAGAGATTGTTCTACCCCGCAAGGAGTGCTCAGGCTCAAAATTTTCCATGTCCCTCGTCAACACCAAGATCTTGAGTCCACGATTTGTTACGCTTTGTAGTTTCTGAAATCAACAACATTTGGGTAGAGGCACAAGTTTAATAGAACATCCATTTGAGCTCGTTCGTCGTCTTGTATAAGGCACTTTCATATATTTTTTAAAAAGTTGAATTTTCTGTTAACTTAATCTTTCCCTTTTTTAGGATTCTACTGGATATGTATGAATATGGAATTAAGTAAATTTAAAGCACAAAAACATCATAAGAGGTCAGCCATGCTCGCGACAAGCCGAGGGGAAACAAATATAGCAATTCAACTAAAATTTGCAATATAATGTATTGATGATATAGTTCATAAATTGTTATTGTTTCTGTTGTTGCTTTCTGCAAATTACTTTTTATTCGAGTTAGCTCAATCAGAAAAGAAATGCCACGAAAAATAAAAATCTTCTACCAATCCTTTCAATTACTTTATAATAAAAATGATTTAAAAAAATTAAATTAATATGTTTTCTAATTAAATATAGTAAAATAGTTCAAAATATAATACAAAGAATATGTCCTATTTGAATTTATTTGTATTTTATTTTTGAGTGTTGAAGATATGACTTGCAATTAATTAATCAAGTTAGAATTGAAACACACGAATGTCCCTTAAGTTGTATTTTACTTTTGCTGGTGTTCATGTTATTAAATGTAAAAGTTTTGAACCAATACATATTTCATGCATGAAATGTAACATATCTCGCTCATAAACTACTAGAGCTGTTAACAGTTTGAATTTTTCCTTTTTGCAGAAATGACCAAGGAAGTAAAAATGATTAAAATCGATTTCAAAAAAATTTCCCACGATGATTATAAAAAAAAAAAAATCAATATGCCACAGCTTCTGTAGTCTATACTAACATTAATTTGTTACGCGATTTGAAGTTTACAAATACATATACAAAACAGATCCATCGTAGTGGTATATCTTCTGAATCAATTTCAGATTATTTTGACATTTTAATATGCACATATACTTAATTTATGACTTTATCTGCAACGTCCATTTAAGGTGCAATTTCCACTATTTATCTTAACATATTCATTGCGTTTTTGGCAGTTTCTCACAGGGGAACAAAAAAAAAAACCGACACTTCCATCTCGATCAATCAAATTATATCTTATGCAAAGCTTCCATTTGAAGCCCAAAAGGTTAGCAATCGCCAACATTGATTATTGCTATGCGTATGCTTTTCTTCTTTTCTTTTCTTTTCTTTTTTATCGGAAAAGAGTCTGTTTCATTCCGTTAGGGAGAAGCCTGACAGCGAGGCAAAGGGGCTTCTGAACATAATACGTCCCCTAGGGCTCGTGCGGGAATAGAAATCCAGCCGTTTTGACAACCTAATTTGTCAAATGATTGAACTCTTTGGTAAAATCAACAGTCGGATAACTAAAGATCTGAAAATTAGGTCAGCAACTCCTTGCATTCGTTGATAAGCACAAGCACGTCCAGAGCCAAAGTGAACTGATCCTGTGAGATAGCTTACCAAGGTGAAATTATCTGACTCGATGCCAACTTAGCTTCAGATCAAGATTTGAAGTACCATGAGGGTTTCTAAACAAGCAAGGGTTTCTGCATGAGTGGCGGAGTTCACCCTCACTAATCGCACGTATACATCAATGATTTTTCCTAGAGAAGACACAACGGACACAATGACATGGTGATATCGATGATAATTTGCAAAGAAATATGTAGAGCAAAAGATTTTAATGAATTTACTCAGTCGATGTTTCCTCGTAACAAATTTCGGAAAGCTGCCTACTAAGCAAAGAAATGAAAATTCTCAAGACACATCCTATACATGCCATGGGCGAGAAGTCAACCACGATAGTAATACACTTTTTTAGGTCGCTGTTCTTCGGGAGGAAGCACTCAACCCATAGTAATATAATTAGTAAACTCGTATTTTGTTTCCACTAAAAGTCCATTTGAAAAGAAAGTGGGAAGATTGCAAAAGACTTCAATTTATTTATAAAAGTCATCGGGACTTTCAAAATTTTCTTTTTTATGATCTATGATCCAAGCGCACGAACGTGAAGAACTATTTATCTGAGACCCAAGGATACTCTACAAGTCCTGCAAATAAGTCAACTTAAAAACTTTCGCCTGTACAAGTGACCATGACTGTAGTTAGGGAAAAAAAGAAAAAGAAAAAGTGGCCATGACTAGAGCGATTTTCATGCAATTAATGATATTCAAATGAGTGACCTCCAGTCTCCAAGCTAAAAATCCTCCATGCCTCAACTAATCGTGCCAACCTTGGGGGTTGATTTCGAAGTTTCAATATTATAGTTAGTCTTTTACCGCGTAACCTACTAACAGATGATAGGTTCAAAACACCTAATAAAAGGAGACATATTAGATGATAAATGCGGTTCTAATTGATGTGGAGACACGTATTTTTCAATTAGAAGACCCTTTTTTTTTTTTCTCTGGTATGAGTAAATTAGTTAATGAACGGAATACAAGTTCAACACTGAAAGCTGAAAATAATTGAGTTTTCAGACATTCTTTAATTGTTCTTTGGACATCCGAAAGTTTGTCTTTGATGGACTGGATATAATACATACAAATAGTTCAGAAGTTGAACAAAGGGAAATCCAGGACCAAATTAACAATGAAGGGGTACGGTATAGGACACATGATGCCAACCATGACTTTTTTTTGGTCAGAAAAGGGAAATTATATTGAAGATAAGAGCCCATTACAACTGGCAGCTAAGGCATCGGCACGGATAATATCCATCAAGTAAAAAGGAGGAAACACAGCCCAATTCTGAAAGGTCGAAGCACGGTCATGGGCCTTTGAAGCCCAATCGGCAGCCACATTAGCCTCTCTTCTGCAGTGTGTGATTGATAGATTAGGGAAGTGAGACGACAAAGCGGCGGCTTCGATGAACAGAGACCGATCCTCCCATGGCGGCTGCCTTCTTCGATTCAGTGTCTCGACCAGAATCAAGCTGTCCGATTCAAGAAGGAGAAGAGCGTGGTTTAAACCTCGGCGTTGCAGATACTGAAGGGTCAGAGTAAATGCCTGGATCTCTGCCTGTAAAGCTGAGGTTGCTGCAAAGTGTGTGGAGAAACCATCGGTAAGTCTTCCGTTGTGATCTCGACAAACACAAGCCATACTACCCTTTGTAGAGCCTGGTTGATGGGATCCGTCGATATTTACCTTTAAGGTACCCGGATCTAGCGGCTTCCAAAGGGCTCCCCTGTTCTGGAGCGATCTGCCTTTACTGGTCAAGGAATGAGCGGCCAGCCGAGCAACATGAGTTCCAGCGAGCACTGCCTCAGCCACTCGAGAAGGTTGAAGTTCTTGATTTCGGAAAATAAAACCATTCCGAGCTCGCCAAATCTACCACAACACAGATGCAAGAGTCTCCAAACCAGGTAAGGAATGCTGTCTGTGAACTTTCTCTGCAACCCATTTGTCGATCCTTTGTACTTCTAGAGGTGAGATGTGCATATTCAATTGGGGATGAGACCAAACCTGTTTAGTCCAAGGACACAGTAAAAATAAGTGTTCGAGATTTTCTAGTGCATTCTGATTACATAGCAGACAACTCGGATTAGCAATTATATGTCGCTGGTATAAATTGGCTCTTGTTGCTAAAGCATTTTGACAAAGTGACCATAGGAATGTTCGAACTTTTGGGGGGGATTGCATCTTCCAGATTTTCTTCCATAGCCAGCTTGGATTCTGATAAGATGTTGAAGTCGAATTTGCTGTTTGAGTTATTGCTGATGCTGTAATGGTGTGATAGGCAGTTTTGACAGTGAAAGAGCCATCTTTGGTAGCGGTCCATATGAGTTGGTCTTTAACAAAATGGGGTCGTATAGGGATAGTGGTGATCTGGTCTATTACCTGTCTGTCGAATAGTTTGTTTAGCAGAGAGACATTCCAGGTGCTGTTGGTCTGGTCAATAAGGTCGGCCACCAGTTGAGGTTACTCACGAACCATAGGTCCGCCTAATATGCCAATAGGGAGCCACCTATCACCCCGAATTCTGATTGATCTCCCATCGCCTACAAACCAACGGATGTTGGGTAGGATGGCATCTCGTCCAGTTAGAAGGCTTTGCCAACCCCAGGATGGGCGAGATCCTTGTTCGGCATTACAGAAAGTCTTTGAGTGGAAATAAATTCCTTTAAAGACCTTACTCCATAGCGAGGAAGGTTGAGTAAATAACCGCCAAGCTTGCCTGCCCAACATGGCTTTATTAAAATTCAACAGATCTCTAAATCCCAAACCACCATATTCCTTTCTTTTTTTCAAGACTTCCCAACTTCGCCAATGGATGCCTGATTTACTCCTATCAGTCTGCCACCAAAACTTGGCAATTCTTTTCTCAATAGATCTACAAATAGATACAAGTAGCTTAAAAATAGACATGGCGTACTGAGGAACGGCCTGTACGACAGTTTTAAGGAGGATCTCCTTCCCACCTTTCGAGATCAAAGTTTCTTTCCAACCTTCCAACTTGGTATTCACTCTCCCCATTATCCATGAAAACATGTCTTTTTTTTAATGTCCCCAATCAGAAGGTATCCCCAAGTATTTCCCAGACTTCTGCAAAATAGGTACTCTCAACTCCCTGGCCATATTCTGCTGCAAACTAACAGGGCAGGCTTTACCAAAAAAGATGCCCGATTTATTGCGATTAATATCTTGCCCTGTAGCTACACAGTACTGATGTAATATATTTGATAAATTCTGACATTCACGAACAGTACCATCAAGGAAGAAAATAGCATCGTCTGCGAAAAACAGATGGGATAAAGAAGGACACCACCTGTTGAGTTTAATGCCTTTAAGGGTTTCCATGCTGACAGCATTGTTAACGGACAAGAGATTAGCCATCAGGATAAAAAGATATGGGGAAAGGGGATCACCCTGTCGAAGACCTCTGGTAGGGTGGAAATATTGTAGACGCTGCCCATTAAATTTGACGCAGGAAGATTGGGTCGTGATACACTGCATAGCCCACTGGACCCACATAGGGTGAAATCTTAATTTAAGATGATAGGCTTGTAGAAAATCCCATTCCACCCTGTCATACGCCTTCATCATATCCATTTTAAGAACAGCTCGAAAAGTACGCTTCCCTTTTTTTTATCTTGAGCTGGTGAAGAACTTCCTGGACCAGTAAAATATTATCCTATATCTGCCTACCCCCCACAAAAGCATACTGTTCTTCTGAGATTAGAGCTATTAGTAGAGGTTTCAAACGATTGGCTATGACTTTAGAGATAACTTTGTAAGCATAATTACACAGGCTGATAGGACGATATTGATCTAGACGTTCGGGGTGAGGAACTTTAGGAATCAATGAAATCAGGGTCCGATTAAGAGATGGGGGCATAATTCCGGATGTAAAAAAATTGCTTACCGCTTGGAAAAGATCATTTTTAATGATGTCCCAGTGCGTTTGATAGAATAAACCGTTAAGACCATCCGGACCCGGAGCTTTGGTGGCCCCTAATTGAAAAGTAGCTTGATGGACCTCTTCAAGGGTTACCATGGCAGTTAAACCATCATTCATCTCCTGCGTAACCATAAAAGGACATTGAGCCAAGATAGGTTCATAATTGCGATTGCCAACGGTGGTATATAGCCGTGAGAAGAAAGTTGTCACCATATCCTGTAATATTGTAGAGTCCCGCACCCAAAGTTGGTTATCATCCTGTAACATAGTAATTTTATTCCGATGTCGTCTTTGGATAGTAGTGGCGTGAAAAAATTTGGTATTTTTATCTCCCCATTTCAGCCAATTTATCCTAGATCTCATAGCCCAATACTGTTCTTCACGACTCCACACCCTTTGTAACTCCTCTTTTAAAGCTTTTGCCGCCAAGTTGTCATACAAAATATGCGGTTGGTTGATGAGCTGCTGTAGTTGTTGCTGCAAATCATTCACATGGAGTTGAGTATGTGAGAATTTGGTGCGACTCCACTTTGTTAGAGCACTAGAAACTACACCAATCTTATGGATAATCGCTGCATTCTTCAGCTGATCAGAATTCCAAGAGGTATTAATAATATCTCGACAATCTGCATCTTGGTTCCAATATGCTTCATACATAAAGTAGCGCTATTTCGTCCCAATAGCTGGCATAGTATTTAAGAGAAGCGGGCTATGGTCAGAACCTACAGCAGGGAGTGCTTGAACTTCAGCCCCAGGAAAAAGCAGGCGCCATTCCATAAAGCACAGGACTCGGTCGAGACACTCCTTAATAAACTCATCCCCCTGACGATTATTCATCCAAGTAAACGCACACCCCTTTGCTTCAATATGCATTAAACCACAGTCATTCACAACAGCTTGAAAAGATGCTAAGCGATTAAAATCTGCTGGTCGTCCCCCTTGCTTTTCCCAGTGGTAGAGAATCTCGTTGAAATCTCCTATACAAACCCAAGGAAGAATAATGGCAGTACTAATTTGGAAGAGATCGTGCCATACCTGATGGCGTAAGTTATGAACAGCAGGGGTGTGGAGACAAGTGTGGCACCCCTCGACGGCCCCCGATCCGTTAGGGTCGCCACTGTTCGCTTCTCTTTCACTTGACCTGATAATGTAATACTCTGATACCAAGGAATTTCATTATAATTCATGAATCATGGGGGTTTACATCTTTTAGATCGGTCCCTGCGCAATTTATATGGCGGAAACATATCCAACAACTCCCTTCCCTATATTCATAAAACAGTGCACACCAACTAAACATTTTATATAAGTTAAAGCCGTACACTTTTACTTACATAACTTGATGGACATCATTCATCGGTACATCAAAATGCCGTAGTCTTCTATACTCGGCTATACTTCAAAAGATGACCGACATCTTCTCCAACAGTCGTATACTTAAAGTCCATCGATCAGTGTCGGCGTCCAAAAGTTCCCTCATTTGCTCTCCTCCTCCTCGCAGTCATATCCAACCACTTGATCCATCTATCGATGGCAGGGGCAGCAGAGGTATCTTGTCTAGTCTGAAATGTTAGTCTTTAAATGGGGTGAGTACAACCACTCAGCAGTAAAGATCCACCAAACTACACGATGCGTCAGACAGAACAATCAAGGTATCACGAATAAAGCACATATCATCCATGCATTCGAACATACCTCGCCATACAGCCATGCATATATCACCATACAACGTGCATATACCACCATGCACTTGTACATAAATCATCAAGCAGCCATGCATATATCACCATGCAACGTGCATATACCATCATGCACTTGTACATATATCATCAAACAGCCATTCATATATCACCATGCAACGTGCATATACCACCATGCACTTGTACATATATCATCAAGCAGCCATGCATATATCACCATGCAACGTGCATATACCACCACGCACTTCATGCTTGCATTTCCATGAGGTTCATCCCATGCCATATGCACACATCCATGCGCATGATTCAATTCTCAATTTTATCTTACACAAGGATCTCATCATTTTTCTTTCCAGGGACCAGTGTTTGCATCCCTCATTTATCGCTCGCACCCCACCTGGCATCGCGAGGAGCCTCCGGCACACACCTCCGGGCATTTCGCATCCCACCTGGCATCACGAGGAATCTCTGGGGCTCGCCATGAAAATGGTTACCCCTACCCTCCAGGCATGCATCATAATACAACCCCTCACCCTCCGAGCATGTATCATAATACAACCGGGCATCCCGACACTCCCGGGGAAAACCTCTGGGCATGTATTCATAATACAACCAGGCATCCAAATGGCATCGACTCATTCGAACCTTTGGGCATCCCGACTCCCGAGGCATCGTCGGCTCACACCTCCGACGGTATCATCATTATCACAATGTATATTCACATATATGTCTCATTTTCAACATGGCATTTGATGCAACAATATCGAAGGTCTAAACCAGCTTTTTGATGTCATATGATATGCCAAACGTCACCATATATGCAGTACACATAACACCCACGATATCACATTTCATAAAGCAGTTCATTGGTTTTTTTTTTTTTTTTAAAAATAGAACCTATTTTCGGGTAAAACAGAATGCACCTCTTTAGTAAAAATTCTTGGAAAATTAGTAAACAATCTCAATAAATTCTGAAAATTTAACATGAGGTAAAAAATATCCAGATTAAGATATTTCGTGAAGAACACCATGTCAAAAAGTTCCACATCAATCACATAGATCCACACATCACAGCAAAAGAAATTCCAGCACCACTTTTTGCATAGTTTCGGAAATAATTTCGATTAAGCCCTTAAATGAAATTATAAAATTCTGAGATTTTTATATGTTATAGATGAGATATAGAGATAAAATTCTCATCAAGAAATCTAAGTCTAATTCCTTCTGGATTAAAATCTATAATTTTTATAACTCTCCCTAACTCTCGGTTCACTATCCAGATTCACCCTTTTCAAAGAAAATCGTTTTCCCGAAAAATACTTGTCCTTTTATTCTCAAATTTTAATATTTTATTCCTCAAGATGTCACCTAAAAGTTTCATCAAGGACACAAGATCAAATTTCAACCAGATAATTTTATAAAATTCACAGAATCGCACTAGATCAGCATAACTGTTTCCAGATCTACTTTCTTCAAAGAAAAATGGTTTCACCGATCTATACTTGTTAATTTCCTCTCAAATTTTGATATTTTACTCTACAAGAAGTTCTTTACAACTTTCATCAAGAAGTCGAAGTAAGATTCCAACTATAACATCGTATGCAACTCACGAAATCACCAAAGGTCGGACTGTTTTTCCCAGAAACAGAATACTAGGCTAGAACACAACTTCGAAATTTCACACTTCATCCATATCCGAGATTCACCATTCATCACACACCAAACACAACAAGAAAAGGGTAGATCAATGGACTCTACTTGCCTCTAATCCAAGCAAAACACAACAAGACAACGGCGGGGCAAAGCGGACTCGACGGCGGCGACTAGGCGGACGATCGGCAGCACGGGCCTCCTTCTTCCTCCTTCTTCTCTCGCACGCTCTCCCTCTCTCGATTTCACTCTCTCTCTCTCTCTCTTGGTAACCCTCTCTCTCAATCCGCCCACTCTCCCTCTCTTTTCCTTTTCTTTTTGGTTGAATAAAACCCTTGCATGCTTCCATTTTTGCATGGAGGGACACTTGTCACCAAGAAGGAGACAAGTGTCTTCCTTGTTGAAGACACATGGAGGAGGCCATCCAGCTCCTCCCCCCTCCATTCGGTCGACAGCCCAATGGGCTTCATGGGCCGGCCTTTTGGCCCACTTTAGGTCCAACACTCTTGGGCCTAAAGTCCAAACTTAAATGGCCCAAAATTTTCTTAAATAAGCCCATGTTTACTTTTAATAATCAACCTTAATTCCCACTTATATAAATACTAAATTACAAATTCATATGGCCATAAAAATTTGTAACATAGATCAATAAAAATCCAACTTATAAAATTCATGGCCAAATAAAATCATCAATCTTTTCTTTTAGTGAGGAATCCAACTGAGACTTTAATCTCGCACGGCTCCTAAGTGATAAAATATTTCCTCATCAATAAAATCCTTAGTCTCACATGGACATAGGATGCATTTCCAACAAAATAATTGTCCATTAAATGCTCGGCCTTAATCTATTACAAATCATGGATCAAATGGCCACAATACAACTTGATGGTGCTTCCATCACCTATCCATGGTTCATGGTATATCCAGGGGTTGTCATGAAATTCTAGGATGCCAGAACAAGTAAGGGGCCAAGTAGGGCCGTCCACTCCTTCCTTACATGTCATATCAAAATAGTCCAAATTAGAGCTGATAAAAGTTAAGGAAATGGTTTCATTCCATAACACTGCTAAGCCTCTTGCTAAGCCAACTGGGTTGTAAACATGCAGATGCAAAAAAAGCAAACGATGTTTCATACGTTGGAGAACATCTTCTTTATTTTTAGTTTCCATCAAAAATAGAAGATCGGGCTTTTCCTTAGCCACAAGGGCTTTAAGTGCTTAAACTGTCAGGAGATTGCCCAAACCCTAACAGTTCCAACTTAAGATTTTCATTCATGACAGGGTGGCTATTAAGGGCGAGCCACCTTTGCCCAAGTCCCGTCTACAGGTACTTCCATGATTGGAGTGTCCAAAAGTAAAGATTCATCTAAGTCTGCTGGAGCTGAACTTCGCATATCATAGGGGTTGTAACGTTTTAGCTTCTTGGCAGGGCTAATTTTTGGTGTATGGCGAAAGTTCTTGATTTTTTTTCCAAGTTGTAAGCTGCTGTTCTGCACCTGAACACCTTTTAGCTTTTCTGTTGCAGGTATCATCGCAGTGTGAATAATGCTACCTTGCATAGGACTTACAAGTCATGGATGAGCCAGCGGAACTGTTGAAGTAAGGGTGCCTTGATGAGCCAGCGGGACTGTTGAAACAGAGGTGGCTTCTGCTGCAGTAGTTATCAGCGGCAATAAAGGAAGAGGTTGCGCATTTGTCTCAGGTACGATTTCTTCCAATGTGTCCTCCATGTCTGTCAATTCATAATATATTTTCCAGTAAGGACTATGCTCCCTAACTTCAGCACGGAGCCATTGTCCATAAGGCAGCTTTTCCTTTCCATCTATTTTCTTTTCATCAAATGGAATATCTTTACAAGACATGGCATAATGCCCCAAACTTTCCACAGGAATAACAGAAATGTGAAAGCCGCTCATACCTAAAGTCTAGCCAGAGGGTTTTATGATTAATTCTAATAAGACGACCTGTCTGCAGAGGTTCCTGAAGGTTGAGTTCGACTCTTGCGCGACCAGATCACATGGTAAAATTGTCTGTAGTATCTACCTTTACTTCTAGCACTTTGCCAACAGGTTGGACTGCTCTTGAAATTGTCTGTTCAGTACACCATTCTAGTGGCAGGCCAAAAACTTGTACCCAAAAGGCGCAGGTGGAGAAGTCATAGCAATGTAACGGAGTATTGGGAATCCAAGCTTTAAAAACTACAAGGTGCCGAGAAAATAACCAAGGTCCGCCTTCTAAAATCCTTTGCTTATCTGTCTCCAATTTAAATTTTGCCACATAGACCCCATTCTCTCGCTGTGATATGTCAACCTGTTATGTTCTCCATACCCTTCTTAACGTACTCTGAAGGGCTTGGAAATTGATAGAGGAAGTAGAGAAAACTTTACCGATAAGAGTTAATCGGCATTCATCCAATTTTGCAGGGGATGGCGCATCATTCCAGACCTCAATTTCATGAGGTGAGCATAAACGTCCCAGGCGTTGACAGAGAGCAGCAAGGCGGGTGGAATTATCCTCGTCTTCTTGGGCCATAAGAGCATTGGACAGAAACGGAGAAAAAAAGGAGAGAAATCTAGGGCAGATCGAACCTGGGTAAGCTCGGCTAAGCGAAATTGAGGGATGCAAATGCTTGGGACAGATGAATCATGAGTAATATTGAACATGCAAACAGCGAAATGGGAAATCGGTGATGAAACAGAGCAGCGAGACAAGAAGAATCAGATGTACGAATTGAAGCTAGTGAAGAACGAAGTGAAGTTGGATAGCAACGGAATGAACAGCAGTGGAATTGGCGACTTCATGGTGAAGATACGGGATTTGAGAAGAAAGAGGGTTAGGGTTTAGCTACCATACTGGTAGAGGGAAGCTCTGCAAAACGAGAGAACTTTGTACCGGCATATCGTGCTCGGCCAACCATGACTTTGATTGTAGCAAAAACTAAAAAAAACTTCCACGACTTTGACAAGTTTAACCATTAAAAAAAATCAAATTGATACCAACCACCAGCTTCTTAAAAATAATAATAATCATAATGATAATAACTTTCCCTCGTATAAAGAAGTATAATTAAGAGGCTCCTGCTTATTAGCTACTAGGACGTCATTATTTACGCCTTATTGCTTGACCTAATATGTCACTTGATCCACCCATGATATGGTTGTTGGGTTTCGGGTTTGTCTCCAGTCCATGTCGGCTAGATACGAACCGTTGTAGTGGTAGATAAGTCTTGCATGACTTTAAACTACCACAGCGAATCATAAAGTCACGCTGGTTTAGATAAGCCGTTGTCGTGACCTAACCCTTCCCTACTATGGAATGAGAATTAGGTTTAGAGGTATTGTCAATTTCAAGCCAACGACCTTCCATTGACTTGGGCTCTCCCAACCCATATCTTGTACGACATCAGGTGTTCAAATTTTAAATCAATTAAGCCTATGCAAATTCTAATTGAGTCATCATTAACCTTTTTGGTGGGCTGGAAACAAGTAAGATATGGGACGATATATTACTATTTATGCAACCAAAGGATTTAGACTCGAGGATTTGATTATTAGTCCTAAGACTAATGCCCTTTCGGATCCAACTCAATTAGATGAAAATTTTCTATAACTTAGACCTAGATGTGATGAATAAATTCTGTGAAGACATCAACACCTATATTGCATCATAAAAATTCGACAAAATAGCCAAGTCGAACAGAACAGAACACATTCAGAGTTCAGATTCTAAACCTAAGATCACAGCACAGTTTTAGCATGCAAACGACGTCATATGATGACGTATGATATATCAAAACGAAGATAATGAAGATTACTAGCATTCTCTAGTTGATCATGTCATAAAAATCAGCCATATACATCATCATATCGTCAAAATCGTGCAATCAGTCCAAAAATCGCATTTACATCATCAACATCCAGTCATTCACTAATCACACCTCAACAGCCATTGATTGACATCATATCCACACATACCAATTTCGAACTATCATTGAGCATTCAGAGTGATGATCCTAGCTTGTGGGTTATCCGAAAATTATCACAAGTGACCTCACTTCATTGGATCAAAGGCTTAAAGAGTATTACCTTGGTTTTCTTGTTCGTCGAGCTCAAACGAGCTAACCAACCACCTCTAGATTTCAAGGAATGGCCAAGCGTAGCTCCTCAAAAAATGCTTTGGAGAACCGGATAACAAGTTGCACCTATCTTCTATATCCAGCCATTTCCCGTCAGCAGGTGCTGCCAACATCCACTGGAACATGAAACGCGGAGAAACATAGAACAAAAGACATACAAAGAGGCATGCATCCGGTTCAATTCAAACAAGTTTTCAACAAAATTCAGCAAGATTCCAGCATGTTTTAACAAGACTCAACTCATTTCGATAAAATTGCTTCATTCTCATTTCCAGTATACTCAAACTTCCCTTTTATTTCTCTAATTCTCAGCCGAATCTTTTTCCATCTTTATTGAAGTAACAAACATACAAAATTACTTATCCGGAGCCTATTGAACCATTCAAAACAGAATTCTCTCAACTATAAACAACATTCCTTGAAAACCACTATAGCTGAATGTTTCAACATAAAACAAACATGAGCATTCCCAATCTACCCAAAATCAGCACATATGAATGTGATATACAGAATCACCTAACACAAATCTTAAGCAGAGAACAACATATATACATTTTACCTTGGCATTGATCACCTCTGACCATCCCCAATTCAAAGTTATCAACATATCGACTCCAATCGTCAATATACATGATCACCACATATACTCGTAAAAATTATCAAGCACAACATCCAATCCATGTCACTGAGAATAAGGCAGGAAGTCATGACCATAGAATCAACTCTGTGACGTATTCAGACACACAAAATGATTTACTACGGCTCAGATTATCATAGGCTGAAGCAGAGAGATAGCCAAAAACTAACGCTAATTAGTGAATATCGAGATTGGATCGAACTCACATGTAATAGTTTCCGATTCGGGAATAGTGAATCAGGGATCATACTAAAATGCTTACGGATTGACCAGTAACAGGAACAAATAAACGTTGAAGACATCTACACAAAACATCAAACAGGTCACGAAGGACTCTCGGCGAGACTGATATTTTAACTTCAACTAATCCAGATCAATAAAATCCTGACGATTCTCCCTTCGACTGAAACGAAACTCACGAACCCGCTTCAGACAGTTTCACTCTCCTATATCTCGGTTCCAAGGTGGATGGACACAGATCCCGAACAATGGAGCAGAGTGATGAGGAGATTCTGAACACGTAATCGACTCTAAAGGTCGATCGGAATAGAAACGACCTGGCAGGGGTACTGCCGATTCCTATCCTCCTTGGTTCCCTTCAGCCGAGCTCTTCAATGGCCAAATCCTTTTTCAAGCGAGCGTCCAGCATCCTTTCATTCTCGCTCTCGGCTGACTCTCTTTCTCCCCCGTGAATCTGTCTTCAGCCTAGCTCTCTGCAACTTGCCTCTTCAACGGCCAGCCTCTCCGAAAATTGGCGGCGTCTCTCCTCCTCCTGTTATGCGACCAGGATCCTCTTGAGGCGAGCATCCTTTTCCGGCGAAGATGTTCCTCGGCGAGCAGCTCCTATCTCATCTTTTCCTCGGCGAAGATGTTCCTCGGCGAAGATTTTGTCGGGATTTGATTCGTCTCTGTTGTTTGTCTATTAGTTGATTTCCCATTGGATTCAGGTCCGCCTAATTGGACTTTTCTTTTTTTGGTTGAAATTGCGAAGAAAATGTGGCTCCTCTTTCACAATGATTCTAACAAAGTTGAGATTTTTCGAACATTTCAATATCGAATGTGTCTTTTATGATTTATTTTTTTTATAATATCAACCGAGCTTCCTGATATTCTCTAGGGGCCAAAATTTTCAAAACGCACTTTGCTGTTCTTACTAGTGGGTTGCCACTCTCCAAATATGTTTCTCGGAAAACATATTTTCGATACTATATTTTCTTCATTTTCTGACTTTTATATCATTAAGGTAAACAAGTCAACGGATACACGAGTCTACTCGACATGGATTTTGGCTATATGCAGACCAACGCATACTAAATGAATTGACTAGACAAACTTACTTCAGTGCTTTTTCTTTGCCTTCACAAGAGGGTCGGACAAAGACGTGATGATGGACTTGCGTGTTGCTCTAACCAAAGACGAAAGGCCATTGATTTATTTCTAATTGAAACTATTCAATTCAATCATGGCATGAATCAAGGGATGCCAATTAAAACGCTTTTCCTAGTGCATTTCCAATTAGACATTCATAAGATTATAATAATATAAAATGAATTATGTAGTATGATTCTTACAAGAGATAATTTCAATCGGCGCGGTAGGTCTAGGGGTGTGCAAAAGAACCGGGATCCGCCCGAACTGCCCAGAACCGGTGGTTCTTGAGGGAATCGGTTCAGTTCCCGGTTCTAATTTATGGGAACCGGTGGATACCAGTCCGATTCCCGATGGAACATCCGTCCACCCACCCACCCGGACCGGACCAATTAATTTTTAATATTAAAAAAATTAAAATTACTAATTAACAAACCCTCGATAGCAGTTGTTGCCTCTCCGGTTCTGTCTCTCTCTCTCTCTTCCCTCGATCGCCATTTCGATTCCGTCGACAGAGCTGCAACGATCTCTGCGGGGGATTGGCTTCTGCCCCCCCCCCTTCCTCCGATCCTCCGATCACCTCTCGGATCTCTCTTGGCGAGCCACCATTGGTCTCCAAGGGATCCTCCAGCTTCATCTGATCTCCATTGGGAATCTGCCGTCGCCACCACCGCTGCTGCCGCCGCCGTCCCCCCCCCCACCCTCCTCTTGGTCCTCGGAGACTCTCTAGGGTTTTAGCGACCGCCTTCCAGGCCCCATCTCGTCGAGGGCTCCACCAATCAGGTAAGCCTCGGTGCGGATGCCAAGTTTCTCAGCGTTACGGGGGGAGGGGATTTCCTCTCCCTCTTTGCGGCTGTGAAATCCGCGGTCAAAATCGATCGGCTGTGGTTTCGCTTGTGTGAAATTTCGTTCCTTGGTTCGGTTTAAGGGGGCAATATCGAACGATCTACCTCAGCATCGTGCGTCGGCAATGCGGTTGTGTTGATTCAGACGGATTGGAGGAAGGAGCGGGGCAGATCGGTTCCATGGATCCACCCGGGAACCGGACCGAACCGGCAATCAGGTTCCCGAGTGGATCCATGCAACAAACGGGTGGATCCCAGTTCCAATTTTTTGGAACCGGCCCTTAGCGGGCGGTTCTCGATTCTAGGTCGGGAACTGCCCGCCCGGACCATGCACACCCCTAGGTAGGTTCACTCAAATTTGGCGTGACCACAAAGGAAGCATAATGAATGGTCCCCTTTGATCTTTTTTGTATATTTTGTTTTTGGGATGAGAAATCTCTTCCTTTATTTCTAGGCTAGAAAAAGAAGATTTGCTTTTGTTCTACTAATTAAATTAAAAAAGGATTAGTTTTTCTCAACTAGAGCCAAACTTCCATTTTGCTAAGCCAAACAAAGCGAACCTTCTTACTTTCAATCTTGATTCGAGCTAATCGGCATGATCAATTGTTTCTTGCCTTTATTCCACTTACTACGCATGATGTACCAGTAGAAAGCCAATTGTTTGTGCTTGGTGTTAGCATAATCTAAAATCTTTCAATTATAATTTTATTCATCACCAAAAAATAAAAAAATAAAAAACAAGCTCATTAATACTCTGCTTGAGAGACTCACAATATTAATCAAATTTCTATTATTTTGTTCAGTTAGATGTTAGACGTATTGGACAAGTTAATATATTTTCCACTTGCCATTATTTTGTTATCATGTTCTTGCCTAGAAGTTACCAGGGGCCTTTTTCATCAATAAATAAATAGCATTCAGACAAAGCGCCAAAGAGGAGGCTAAATTGAGGAAATAATTGGCGAAAGTTTTCGAAGACCCCGAGATCGTCTCAAAGATATATTAGATTATTGCATGTTAGTTAGATGTTGGACGAATTGGACAACTTAGTATATTTTCCACCTGCCATTACTTTCTTATCATCTTCCACTTGCCTGGAAGTTACCCGGGGGCCTTACTTCATCGGGAAAAAAAATACCAATCAGACTGAGCAACAAAGAGGAGGCTACGATGAGGAAATAAATGGTGAAAGTCTTCGAAGATGAGGAGGTCGTCTCGGAAATAAATCATATGATTGCATGTTCTTTAGATGTTGGACGCATTGGACAACCTGACATATGTTCCACTTTCCATTACTTTGTTATCACGTTCCATTTGCCTGGAAGTCGCCCGCGGCCTTCCTTCATAAGTTGAAAAAATAAACTTAAAAAAAACATTCGGACTCGCACCAAATAGAAGGCTAAGTTGAGATAATAATTGATAAAAGTCTTCAAAGAGCAGGAGGTCGTCTCGGAAATATTTTATTACTGCATGTTGGTCAGATGTTGGTCATGTTGGACTGTTGCATTATATTATATTGCATGTTAGATATATGTTGGACGTATTGGACAAGATAATACATGTTCCACTTGCCATTACTCTGTTGTTATGTTCCATTTGCCTGGAAGTCACCTGCGGCCTTCCTTCATAAATTCAAAGAACTAATTGAGATTCGCACCAATTGGGCAGCTAAGGGTAATGGCAGATAAGTAGAGTCCTCGAATGTCGTTAGTTCATGAACTTATGCTCCGTGTATGATACTATAAAAAACATGACTTTTTCGAATGTTGATCTGCAATATGAAATTTTATAATTACATGTCTACGCATTATGAATGAAATATTACATTTGAACTACATCAATATGCACATTATCATGATCTTGCGGAGATGAACTATGAAAGAATTTAATGAATCGTTAGGCGGAGACATATAACTCTCTTACAACATGGTGCTTACGCAATGTACAGTTCTTCCAAACCCCACCAACCACAACTTGATTTCTCTTTTATTAAATGGTCGAATTTTAATCAGAGTTGCCACTAACCTATTATAGGCCAGTTGTGAGCCAAGTAATGCATAGGAGCTCGCCCCACTTTGGTGAACCAGAGGTTTTGGATGCAAGAACTTGGTTAAGCTAGTTTTGCCTAGCACCGATCACCGGTAACTTCTTTCTTTTAATAAAAATTATTTCTTCCAATATATTTTCATTTTTTATTTCTTAAACATGTAAATCTATATTATCATGCGTAGATAAACAATAAATTTGAACAATTAATGATAAATATAAAGACGGAACAAAATAAAAGCAATTTCAGCCATATCAAACAAAATTAATACAACGCTTTGTTATAAACTCCTAAAACAGGACCTATGAGCTATTCATAAGAAGAGACATGCACTACGTTGTCCATTTTGAACTCATTTCAGTCTCGTTGTTTAACCGATTGTAAGCTCCATCCCGTCCAGTCCTAATGCTAACCCAATTAGGACCTGTAGAGGCTTCATAAAACTCCTATTGCCAGCCATAATGGAGACACAACTCATTCAAGAGCTCTCAAATTGTGAACCTCTCTAGGCTCTTCTGGCCTTGCTCAGTGGTTTCCTCTCCTCTTGGTGTCCAACCGCTAGCTCCTCCATCCTTAGGCATTCTTCACCGGCATTCAAGGTTCGGTAGCCACCACTTCTAGCTGTTTTGATCCTCTTTATATAGGCGTTCCCCTTCCAATTCAACCGTTGAAGATGCTTTTGAAGAGTTAAAGAGGCGTTGGGAGTTGGTTGTAGCAAATGTCAGCGTTCAAGCTGCCCATACAGTTCGCTCCTGCCGGCGAAAGAAAGGTTTCCTGAAATGAAGTTTGTTACACCGTTCCATCAAATATAGTCTAACACACTGTCCAAAAGTGCCAAAGATGTCCTCACTTGTTTTTAGTCCTCTGGCCACAGTTTCCCGACTTGTTAACAACTATTTTCTTCCAATTCAACGGTCAACCTAGGATGGATTATTGAACAACGCCTTCTGGGAATTGATATTTGCACCATCAATTGCTCATCGTCACTTGTTATTAGCACATGCCCTTGTTAATATTATATTGATGATATCGATTGTATTCTCCGCGGAACAACTTGCAATTCATTATCCAATGGTCTTCCTGAGCATACCAGTATCCAAAGGCTTTAGGGTGATGATCACCTTATCTTGGTCCCTCCAAGTCCTTATGAACCGCTCGTCATTTCCAACTTGTTCTCCTTTTGTCAAGGCCTACATCTTTGTGCATGTCCATCACTAAGCTTTACAGACACCATTGATATGATCAATTCGTCCTAAAATTATCATCAATTGATCATGATGAACATCTACAATCATACAGTAGATATTAAACCAATGATAGTTTTGAAATCATCAAAATATCAGAGGAAGTTTTCCCAACACTTATCATTGTACCCTATTGATTTTTAATGTCCGCCAAAGAATGGATGATCTCCACCTCGAAGGTTGCACGACATTGATTGTAGTTTGTTGATCTTTGAGGTTGAGGTAGGGGTTTGCGCGACGTGAATTTTGAATCATTTAGTTTTTCTATCATGCCGTCAGTGTCCTGCATTTGTTGCTATTTCTTGGATGAACCAAGCACATAGGGAGTGTGTTGCATATCGGGATTAGTGTAGGAATCGAAGTGCCACCTCAAGCTCAAGGATTCTTAATCGCCATTTGAGAAGCGGTTGGGATCCATCACGAGATTGAATGAAGTAATTCATATATAGAAAGTGCAAATTTGCGAGAAATTACAAATTTGTAAAAGAATAAGAATATGGGAGAGAGTGATGAATGGTGAAAATGAGAGAATGGGCTCTAGTTTATAGAGAATTTGTGAAGTCTTTTTTCCCAATGGAGGCCCACTATTGGGCCGAAAGTAGTCACTAACTAAATTTGTCAAATGGGTGGATCGGGTCAGGTCGGGTCGGATTTGGGTCAAGCCGAGTAAATTGATCAATTTAACCTTTTTAGCTCATTTTCATACAACACAAATATAGTGATCCATACCCAATCCATAATGTTAAAATACTTATATATTTAACTCAAATTAGTAAAATTCATACCCAAACTAAAGTGAAATAATAGAATAAATAAACGTGAGATCAAGTGAAGGTAAGAGAGAGTGAAGAGAGAGTCCTAGGAGTAAGTTTAGTCTAAGTAAGTTGCGAACCCATTTAACACCCACATTAAACCCATTTATGATCCATGGAGTTAGGTCTAAACCCATTTAATATAACTAACACATAATAACTCTATCCATCAAGTATGGGTTAAGAAATTAGTTGAAGACCTATTTTGATAGATCTATCACTGACCAATGAACCTTTATGAGAAACAGATTGGCCACGTGTGGCCCAAAAGCCCACTGAGCCCAACCAAATGCCGACTTCATTCAGAAGAACTAGGCCTAGGCTACCCACTCCAGGGTGAGCTGATATATTGAGATACTGATGACATAGTCACTGGAGTGTGCAATTATTGATGCGTGTTAGACAAATTGAATGTAAGGTCAACATTAAAAAATGGACATCGAGGAAAAATAGGGTGACCTTGCCTTTTTTAATAGCCACGGGATGGTATATCTCGAGATACTTGTACATAATTATCTTAAATTCGGGTAGTTACAATTAAAATCCCTAACACTAAGTGAGGTAGCTAGCATCTTTTTTGCATTGAATTTGCGTGCATCTAAGTTATGCTAAAAGTATGTTCAGTTCCTGAAATTGTCAAAATTCAAACTTGCTATGCTTTAGACGTTTATAGAACATCCATTTGATCTCGTCCGTAGTTTTGTTCAAGGTGCTTTCATATATTTTTTAAACAGTTGAATTTTCTGTTTAACTTAATCTTTCCCTTTCTTATGACTCTCTTGAATATGTCTGAATATGGAATTAAGTAAATCCAAAGAACAAAAACATCATAAGAGGTCAGCCATGCTCGCGACAAGCCGAGGGGAAACAAATATAACAATTCAACTAAAATTTGCAATATAATGTATTGATGATATAGTTCATAAATTGTTATTGTTTCTGTAGTTGCTTTCTGCAAATTGTTTTTTATTTCGTGTTAGCTCAATCATAAAAGAAATGCTCCAAAAAACAAAAATCTTCTACCAATCCTTTTATTTACTTGTATTATAAAAATTGTTCAAAGAAATTAAATTAACATATTCTTTATTTAAATATAGTAAAATAGTTCAAAATACAATACGGAATGTGTCCTATTTAAATTTAGTTGTATTTTATTTTTGAGTGTTGAAGATATAACTTGCAATAAATTAATCAAGTTAGAATTGAAAGACACGAATGCCCCTTGAATCGTATTTTACTTTTGCTCGCGTTCTCATCATTAAATGTAAAAATTTTGAACCAATACATATTTCATGCAAAAAATTTAATATATCTCATTCATAAACTACTAGAGCTGTTAACGGTTTGAATTTTTCCTTTTTGCAGTGACCAAGGAGATTAATTGATGTCAAAAAATTTCTCCAGATGATTAAAAAAAAATTCAATATGCCACAGCTTGTGTAGTCAGCATTAACATTAATAAGTTGTGCAATTTGAAGTTTACAGATATATATACAAAACAAAACCATTGTAGTGGGATATCTACGGAATCAATTTCAGATTATTTTGAAATTTTAATAGACACGTGTACCTTTTTTTTTTTGTCAGAATATACACGTGTACTTAATTTATGACTTTATTTGCAACATCAATTTAAGGTGCAATTTCCACTATTTATCTTAACATATTCATTGCGTTTTTGGCAGTTTCTCACAGTGGGGGAAAAAAACCGATACTTCCATCTCGATCAATCAAATTATATCTTATGCAAAGCTTCCATTTGAAGCCCAAAAGTTTAGCAATCGCATTAGTTTCCAACATTGATTATTGCTATGCGTATGTTTTTCTTCTTCTTCTTCTTTTTTATCGGAAAAGAGTCCATTTTCCTTTAGGGAGAAGCCTGACGACAAGGCAAAAGGGCTTCTGAACATAATAATAACCCCAGACTCACACTAAAAATGCTCACGGATTGACCAGTAACAGGAACAAATCAACGTTGAAGACATCTAGACAAAACATCAAACAGGTCACGAAGGACTCTCGGCGAGACTGATTTTTTAACTTCAACCAATCGAGATCAATAAAATCCCGAACAATGGAGCAGAGCGATGAGGAGATTCTGAACACGTAATCGACTCTAAAGGTCGATCGGAATAGAAACGACCTGGCAGGGGTAGTGCCGATTCCTGTCCTCCTTGGTTCCCTTCAGCCGAGCTCTTCGATGGCCAAATCCTTTTTCAAGGCGAGCGTCCAGCATCCTCTCCTTCTCGCTCTCGGCTGACTCTCTTTCTCCCCCGTGAATCTCTCTTCAGCCTATCTCTCTGCAACTTGCCTCTTCGACGGCCGCCCTTCCCGAAAACCGGCGGCGTCTCTCCTCCTCCTGTTATGCGAACAGGATCCTCTTGAGGCGAGCATCCTTTCCGGCGAAGATGTTCCTCGGCGAGCAGTTCCTATCTCATCTTTTCCTCTCGGATCAGCACGCTCCCCTCGCCTCACCGATCGAATCTTTCTGTTATTTCTCTCGCGCGCCAGCTAGCACGGCTCTAGAAGGTGCTGGCTCAGCTCTCGTCACGGCTTGTCGCGCCTCCTTCGCTCACAGACGCACGCACGCTTGGCCTGTCTTTCTTCCTTGCGTCACGGACGCTGTGCTCGCTGGGGAAGTTGAGGGGGAAGCGCGTGTGAGGAAAGAGAGAGGCTGGGGCTGGGCTTTCTTTTTGTTTGGTTCTATGATGGGCCTAAGGAATTAAAAGAAATGGGTTGGACTAATGGAGGGAGGGGCCTTAGAAGGCTGAAAACTTTGCTAAGGGGCCGGCCCACTCGACTTCATTTCGCTTTTTTTTTTTTTTAATATCATTTTTTTCTTATTATCTTTTTTTTATATAAATTTTCAGATTTTTGTAAAATAAATGGATACCTAAAACGTTGATAAAAATTTGAGCATCAACAACAGCAAAAGAAAAAAAAAAAAAGAGAGAGAGAGAAAAGATATCCAAGGTATTAGCCCTCTCCTCTCTCTCTCTCTCTCTCTCTCTCTCTCTCTCTCTCTCTCTCTCTAAGCTCTATTAAACAGTACAAGTTGCCTTCCTTTTGGCAGCAATTTAACTTCGTACAATTCCATAACTATCATTATCCCCCGATCTCCTCTCAGTTGACTTACCGCAAGAGGCACCATCTAAATTCAGGAGGTTTCTTGTCCAAAAAAAATAAAAATTCAGGAGGTTCGACAGTCCTCTCCCAAGTCTTCTCTTTCATGATCGATCTTCAACATTCAAGCGCCAAGAAACTCATGGGGTACGTGGTCATCATGTCGGTCCCAAATGCGATCTTCCTCGTCGTCTTGAGCTTCGGCTGCTACTACATGGGGAAGCAAAAGGGCCGAGAGGAGGCACAAGCCCTCGCCCTCGCCACACAGGAGCTTGTGGCAGTCAACAACATCCCACCCCCGCCTCCCACCCCCGCCTCTGCCGGCCCGGGTGGCCATGCCACCTCCGCCGCCGGGTGCCGCTATGGCACCGCCTCAATTCTTCCCTTCTCCATCTCCTCATAATTTAAATTCTGCCTGTGTCAAGCAAGAAAATGCTCATTGATTTTTTTTTAAGCATCGTGAGTGCCACTTGTTTCATGCTATCAATGAGTTCCGTGAAGTTCTTCTAAGACATGTATAATTTCTTCTTTGCCCCAACAAGTAACAAGTAATAGTATGTAACAAACAACACAATTTTCTTTTGCAATATATTTTGCATTCGCCGATAATATTTGAAACTCGAAGAGTGAAAGTGAGAAACATAAGAAGAATAAATCCTCGCAACTGTACTTCAACATATCCGTTGGCTTCACCTTCAAGTCCCAAACCGGATCTCCTGTTACTACAGTTCGATCGTCGGACTTCAAGAGAAGCTGAAGTTGTGTTGCCTTGGACGTTTCTAGCTCAACACTTTCCCCAATGCACTTCTTTTAAGTGATGTTGTCACGTGCTACATCGTGCTTAGACTGTCACGCCCCGATCCTCAGGCACGCGCACATCCCTTACTTTTGGTCGATTTTAAAATGCGATATCCCAGAACTATGTATCGCCGACACTTTCATTTATATATGCACATGCGGAAGCAGTTATAAATCCCAGGCAATAAAATAATGTGATAGAAAAGCAGGCCATATTTTTCATACTGAAAATTCATAACCACACCTCTTTACACGCATCTCATAGTATTCTACAATACTATATATACACAAGTCTGATCTAACATCTATTTACATGCAGACAAGATCTGACAAGACAGGACGGGATCTCAGTCCTCATCCAGGTCGTACTCGGGGTCATCCTCGGGGTCCTCTTTCCACGTACTCCTCTTTGGGTTCCTCATCAGGGATCTCCTCGTCAGATTCCTCCTCCTTAGGCTCCTTATCCGGGTCTTGAAATGGTTATTCAATAACCACTAAGAAAAACGCCTCAGCAAGTTCTACCCCCCAAGACCCGATTAGTAAACTAATACACCTTAGAGTTGCCTATGCACAACATGAGTCAGAGGACTTACCTTGGCCTCAGATTCCACTTGCATATTAGCACAGATCAAATAGGCACCCAAGCAATCACATCACAGATCGAAGCATCGATCAAATCGACCTAGTCGATTACACGCCAACAAGACCACTCACGGTCATTCCCATTCAATCAATCAATTCATAGCATCAGATCAAAGCAATGAATCACATCAAATCACACTCAGATCGAATCACCGATTAGTTGACCTAGTCGATTACATATCATCAAAACCATTTCCGGTCATTTTAACTATTCCAATTATTCCAACTAAATTCCCAATTGTGAATCACGGTCCTTAGGACACAACTTATCTATAGGTAGTAATCACGGCCCCACCAAGCAACTTTCTTAGATTTAATGGCTTTACGACCCCACTCGGCACTTTCAAGATTTGATGAATTTACGGTCCCACCCGACCCTTTCAACATCTGATGGATTTACGGTCCCACCCGACCCTTTCAAGAATTGATGGATTTACGGTCCCACCCGACCCTTTCAACAACTGATGGATTTACGGTCCCACCCGACCCTTTTTTTACGATGCCATACTCTGTCACCGAGCCACGTGCATTCTCTAAGGCTACCTTTTCGCCAAGATGACATATCCAATCACCGAGCCATGTGTCTTTCCCAGGTGACATTCCAATTCACCGGGCCACGTGCATTGTCCAAGTGATTTACCAACTCACTTTCGATACTGACAACCGATACCCGACCAATTCTCCATCACATAGCCAAAATTGCCTTATTTAAGAACATAACTTAAAAATGTACCATTAAATCAATTCGACACGAATTAAAGCTCAAATAAATAAATGGACTGCTCCACGACAATCAGCACGAAATTCCGGTCACTGGCCATCCCAGTTGAATTTCCGGAAAATAAATAATTAAATAATTAATTTCGAAAATTAAATAAATAAATACAATAATTCCAATTTGGCACAACGTAAAGCTCAATTAAATAAACGGATTGCACCACGATTATCAGCATAAAATCCCGATCACTGGCCATCCCAGTTGAATTTTCGGAAAATAAATAAATAATTAATTAATTTCGAAAATGAATATTTAATTCATAAAAATTCCAATTAGGCTTGAATTGCCTAATTAACACCCGATAAGAGTCGGGAAAAATCCCACGAAGCATCCAATAAATACTATGGCAATTCTCTATCTAAATACACTAACCAAACAACTAATATGCAATGAAATTAACTAATAATCGCTAATCAATTCTAATTACGCTTAATTAACACTAATCAACCTTTAAGTATAATTAGCAAACTAAGAAGGCATTAGTGAGTAAAACTCACACAAAACGACGAGGTCGACGCGAGGATCGACTTTCCTCAAGGCGGGCCGAGTATCCGGGCTCGGGAAGGCGGCCAAAACGGGCCAAAACCCCACTGTCATACCCATTTTCTGCCTTCTCTGTGCGTTGCTAGTTGAGGCGGTTCCGACGTCGGTTTGAAGCGGCTAAGGGCGGCGGAGGGCAAGGTGGAGCTCCGGTGAGGCCGACGGTGGCTGGAGGAGGTCGGGTGGCTGCTTGAGGTGGCTGAACGGGACTGAACCGAGGCGGAACAGGAGCTGGATAGCAGCTCAATCGAACAGGGGGCAGACGGCGCACGGCCGGCGAGCGTGAGGCGAATGGCAGCGAGGCGACGCTCTGGCCCGATGGCACGATGGCGACGGCAACTCCAGCGTGGCTACAGCTCCTTCGAGCGTCGCTAGTCGCTGCTTCTACTTCTGCTGTTCGGCTTGCTCGATCCAAAGCAAAGAGAGAGAGAGGTGGGGCGGAGGGCGCGCGGGCGGCCGCGGAGCAGCGGCGGCGGCTCTGGTTTCTGTGGGCGACGACGGCGGCGAGAGGCGGCGACGGCAGCTTGGTCTTCGCTGGTCTTCAGCTTGCTGGTTCCTCGCGCAGCAAGGAGAGATGGGGAAGAAGAAGCACCAACGGGAGAGAGAGGGGAAGAAGAGAAAACCGGTTTCTCTCTCTCTCTTTGGTCTTCAAACGTCGCCCACCAAAAAGGCTGTCATCCACCCACCTTTTCAAGCCCCAAAATACCCCTTCTAAAAGACTTTAAGTAAATCAAAATGTTGGGCATACGAATTTTGCTAATTTTCTTCTTCAATCTTACTCAAATTTGTTCAATTCTCAAACAAACAATTTCAATCGAAGCCTAAATAAATCCATCAAGGTATCCTTGTCCATTTCATGACTTTTCCTGTCATATAATCCAACTTGCATCCCAATTTCACAATAAAAACAGTCCTCTGCAAATTCTGATAAAAAACGGTCCTAACTCAACTTTTTCCCAAAAAGTCTCGGTTGTCAGAAAAATCTTCTGAGACTAAGTCAACATTCCTAAAAATTTATTGTGACATGACAAACTCTTCAATTTCTGAAATCGGACTTAGATTGGCGGTTAATTTCACTCGGACGCGTTTTGAGCGTGACCTAGGCTACCGGGTAGTTTTTAGAACTTTTTAGGACAATTGACACATGGTCGATTTTCTTCGAGCCACGATGAACCCACTCGACACATTGGTGACTCTCGGTTATTGTGAAAATCTCGATGATTCAAATACGGACACATGGTACCAAAACGACAATAAAATCAAATTAGTGTCGGTCGATGAGAATTTTCCAATTTAGTGGAGTCACCCACGATCGGTCATTCATCTCAGTCGAACCGACCTATCTCTGATCTTAATTCGATTTTTAACTGTACCGCAATGATCTCTAAAGATGAGCACGGTCGAGAAGTCGATTCATGGTCGAATTCTCAAGTCTATTTGCCTTAAAGTCCTTAATAGCTTACCCAGCTAGTCTAGTTATCTCGTGAGTGGCCAACTCAAAGAAAAACACTATAGCTACGTTGATGAAATGCCCAATTTATCTAATCGAAATTAGAACCCAAAAATCTGGATGTCACATGGACAATTGGTGATTTTAAATCTCCGAAGAAATCTCCAGAAGTGACATCCCCTCCCCATGTCTATTGTGCATGCAGAGGTAGAGGCTTTTGGTCTATCTTAATTATGTGCTTTGTTTGGGTATGAGGAACTACTCCTTTTTCCAACAAAATAACGAATTCCTCATCCACCAATAAAAAGTGAATTAAGCAATCAAACGGTAAGAAATGTGGGAAGCACACTCAAGAATATGAGAGGAAGTCGCAGATCTTTCAAGTTTCAATCCCCAACATGTCCACTACTTAACTGACTTACCAAGATCTATGAAATAAATTATGTACTTTGATTAAGCTAATTATGAGTAATGAAAAATACTTCAGCAAACAAAAGCTAAGGTTAATGCTCAGTACATTAAGCCATTGAATGCCTAAGCAGAATAGGACTATTAGCCATACAAAGTTTGGCCGGCAAACAACTTTGAGTTGCTCATATGGATCTCCATCGTTACACTCGAAGACATCTCAGCAGGAATAGTTGACTGCATTCCACGATCCTGCATAAATAGATGAAAGAAGCTAATAATTATGGCTAGAGAAACATAACTTCTCCTTTAAGAATGGGAATACTTGAAAATTGCAACTATGACCATTGGCATCAGATGTGGAGCAAAGTTGACAGTGGTCTTTGATTGTGCAGCATCAGATAATCCTAGTTCAATCTCTGGAACTGCTGGAAACAAAAATAATACAAAAGGGAGCAACTGAGGACATTTCATTTGCATTATTTAATTCATCAGTGAGTCAGAGTTATCAAATTCCCAGACCCATCTTAAAACAACAAAGGATTCAGAAAAAGACATGTCATTGGCACAACAAATAAGAATTCAAGAATGTAGATGCCTTACCGGGCAAATTGCAACATCTTCTGCAACTGTGTTTGGTAATTTAAGGTGGGAGGGAATGAACGAATAGCAAAAGAATAGACAAACAAATTGTAAGTTCAGAAGTAACTAGAAAAGCACCTCCAATTCTTCATGAAGGAAGTAACTAAATCACTCATAATGCATAAAAGGTATCAACAATTCACTCTTTTGCTAACTAAACATTAATTCCTTTATTTCATTCCTCACAAATCATGATTGTTCTGTAGTGAAATTGAAAAAACACTCCATAAAATATGACCAGTACTCTCAACCACCTTCGCCTTTCAACAAAACCTAGCATTTGTTAGCATCTTCAGTGTGCTTACTATCTAATCAAGTTCGGTGCCGCGAAGCACGTCAACTCCGACATTATGCTAATGTGCAACATAAACTAGCTAAGAATCACTATTGTGGAGGCAAGTGAAAGTACCGCAAGTTCATGACACACAAAAAAGGAATTTCGCTCAGAGATAACAAGATGAACAAATACAAGCGGTGGTTCAAGAACCAAGATAAAAGCTTAGTTGAAAGAAAACTCACAAAACAAGATGCAAAAAAAAAAAAAAAACTATAGTTCTATGGACTTGCCATCATCGACTGTCTTTACCAAGCAAACAATACATACCTTATCCATCTCCGTTTAACCTCCGGCAACCATATACAAAGAGTTCACAAGATTTTGGCACACCTAACACGCTCTCTAGTGATTTATAGCAATCCAACTCCAAGCTTTTCAGATTCTGTAAATTAGAAAGATAATATTCGTTTAAGCTTTTTATGGACCGGCAGTAAAAGATTTGCAAATGCCGCAACGATTTCAATTCTCCCAAACCCTGAATCTCAGTTAGCTTGTGCAATCTCATCAGAACCAATTGCTGGATCTCCTTCAGACAAGGCAGAAGGGGCAACCTCTTGAGCAATGGACAATCCTACATCCGCAATTCATTGAATTTCAGTAGCTCTCCAAGCACCTCGAATTGAATCTCCGCCGGCAAATATCCATGAATCGACAGTGTCGACAAATTCTCCAAGTTGGAAAAGACTGACCAATTTATTGGTGACTGGACATCCTCTAATATCAACTCTCGAAGGCTAGATGGGAGCCCGATAAAAGATTGGGGCTCAATAGAGCTTATGCAGAGGCATTGTAGCTGACAAAGGGAACTGAAATCAGTTGGAGGCATGACCATTTTTCCAAAGTATAGGGTCATTTCCCTAAAAGTAGGTAGTCTCACAATGCACCTTGTGTAGAGCACTTGCATTGATGTTCTGATCATCTCAAGGTCAACTAAATTGGTTAAGTTTGAGCAGTCGAGGATCATGGTCAGCGAATCTAATGAAATGGCTAAAAACATTAGATTCTTAGGAAGTTCTGGCAGTTGTTGAATTGAATCACATCTCTCTAAATAAAGTTTTTGGAGATTTGTAAGCTGATTGATGGTTGTTGGCAATCCACTAAAGCGGCCATAGGTTAAGTTTAGAATTTTCAATGAGGATAATGCCCCAATTTCACTTGGAATTTCCCTCTCCAGATTTCCATATTGGGCATGTAACTCTTCTAGATTTTCCAACATTCCTATAGTTTTCGGAAGTTCAATAATGTGGCTATATCCCATTTTTAGTACCTTCAACTTTTTAAAATTTCCAATACAATCAGGTAAGATCTTGATTCTTGAACTGGTCCAATCCAACTCGACCAATGATTGGAGCCCCCCAATTGAGTTTGGTAGCTTTTCTAGATGTGAGATGCGCAAAACTTTCAACCTTTCAAAATTTCCAATCGAATGAGGTATTTCATTGATTTTTGAACATTCAACATGTAGCTCAAGTAGTGACTCCAATTTTCCAATAGAGTTGGGAAGCTTTTGAAGTTCCAAGCAATCCAAGATTAGATGCTTTAGCTTCACTAAATTACCAATCAAATAAGGCAAAACTGAGATTCTTTCAGAATATATTCTTAGCTCTGTCAAAGATTTTAGACAGCTGATGGACTTTGGTAGTGACTTAATAGCTTCACACATTATTTCTAGATAATCAAGATGTTGTAGATTGCCGATGGACTTGTCAATCTTTCTTAGTTGAGAGCATCTAAGAATCAATCTCTCCAATTGCGAGATTGCGTTGAACATGGGCGTCTTTCTAAGGGATGGACAATCCTTGAGTTGTAGGACTTTTAGCTGTTTTGCTACCTATAAAGCAATCGAGTTGAATCTCAAAAAAGAGGAAGAGTAAATGTAATGCAAAAGTATGTCGTGAGATCATACCATGATTTGACACCATCCTTCTCAGTCTTCAGTAATATTACTCCCAGAAAGCATGACAACCGCTAAGTTCTTGAACTCGAAGTTGGTAGCTTGGAATTTGGAAGGGCAATTGCTCCAAGAGAGCAATCTTAACTCTGATAATAGATTTTTAAAGTCTCCTTTGAAGTTTCCATGGTCCAATTGAAGGAACCTAAGATTGACCAACCTTGCAAATTCCTTACGTTTAAATTTGTACATTGCATCAGGTTCAAGTGTGCCAAGATTGAGCCCTACTATGTTGTTAGTTCCCTGGAAGATAAAAGTAGCAACCAATGAATACATGTCAATTTAACTGATGATACTAATGGATGGACAGGAAAACATTTAAAGGTAAAAATTACCTTTTTTCTTTGCACTGTATGGAAGGCATCCTTGGGTGACCACAATCTGCTACATCTTCGATGTATGTCGTACCTTTCTGGGTGGACGATATCCCTTCCGAGGTCTCTAAGCTGGTCATGCATCCATAAATTATCGTAGTCTGTGATCTTTATTAGAGACATATGTGTGAGGATCTTGACTTTGATTTCGGTGGGATACCCAAAGAGCGCGTCCCAATATTTAATTGCAATTGTTTTATTTTCGTTAATGAAGAAACATGCGATGTCAAGATAAATTTGTTGTTGCTTAGGATCCAATGCATCGTAGCTTATCATCAACTTCTTCTTGACATCCTCATTCATCACCTTATTTAACTTATATAGGACGTTTTCCCATGTACTTTGGGATTTTCCCTGAAGTGTGGAACCTACGACATCGAGAGCCAACAGAAGTCCTCCAAGTGCAATGATTAGCTTATTTGTAAGAGAGTGTGACCAAAGCAGACAATATCGTGCTCAAGCTTGGATAGGGATGTTTGCGACACTAAGGCAAAACTTCAAGAGTAAGACAGTGGTCAAGTTGAGCTCAATGCAATGAGACCACTCATTGAAGAAGAGTCATTAGAGAGCTTACACATCTAGTATGCTAGTTTCAAGGAGGGGTTTTAACCCTTCCAACTGCCGAACTAGGTAAACTACTTAATCTTACATATATTATAAATGTCTCAATCACCAAAGACATTTCGCGTAGTAAGATCATATATTTATTAATATTGACAACTACACAAATTCTCCCCATTACATGACATTGGAAAAGATCACTGATGAGCTCAATCTTTCAGTGTAAAATTATCAATTCCATCCTCTTTGGAAGAGCAAGAGAAGCACCCGCGCCTATAGCCAAGGTTAAAAGACCACTTGCGTTAAGGTTTGTGTTTCGCTGACTCATCAGAGGATAGAGAAATAAGTGGACAACCATTTTTTCTATATGTGCCGGTTAACTCGGGTTCATCATATCCTACATCTATGCCTTATAATAGCACATTCAGATAATTCAATCAAATTATATGAAAAACTTTAAAAAAGAATCATGGATGCAATTTCATAGAATACCTTTCGATTGAGTTAATGACATAATGCTATGTACAAAGAAGGGAAATTTAACAAAAGGAAGAGGAAAGTGTAATTATCTCTATCCTTTGATAATAATTTAATTTTAAAGAAAATTTGACTTAGTAATGTACTTACATTAAATACTCAAAAAAAGTTAATTTTAGAAATAATTATACATACTGTTGTGGCACGGACTTTGTAACCAAACTATACCTGCATTGCTCTAATATAATAGAAATCTCCAAGATCTGACAACAAGAGACCCACCAAATTACAGCACTAATAAGTCACTTGATCCAATGTATTACACAGTAGACCTCAAGTAGGCCCATGTTTTTCCCCGAATTCAAATTTAAATTGGTTCTTGCTAAACATACATAGTCAAGGTGAAAACGACATAAAATAGATGGACCCAACATTAATTCAAAACTAGCGCACCGTACACAGAAAGTGAATGATCAAGCCCAAGAGTTCTCAATCAAAACCGTTTACATGACAAGCTCTGTGTAATGCAGTAAATCTAACTAAACCTAACCAAAATCACTTGTTGTCAATCTTAACCACTGCGATAACAGAGCGATACATAATTCATTCACCTAATTGAAAATGGGGAGATCAAAGCCGTACTCTCATCTAGGAGTACACATTCTGCTACCATGATTCGACTTGAAAAGATCCCTTTAAGAGTATTTGGCAGGAGCACCGGCTTGACGGATTCTCTTTTGGTATACATCCCCATTATACACACGAGCGATCGTAACCTGCCAAATAAAGATTCACCTCTCAAGGGCTGTTTCACCCCTAAAAAGAAAAGAAAATTTCCAGGGGCCACCAACATAATTGCCATGATATAAACTAGAGAGTATGGTCCTACAACAAGTTTCGAATTTTTTTCAATTTCACTTAAGTGCAATATCACCACACTCTAGGTTGTCACAAATCAGCATGTCTTTGCAATTTATAGCCTCACACCAGTTACAAAAATCATGGCGGCAGTAATTCAACAACAACAAACCTACCCAAAACTGACATAATAAACAGCTTGAAACTAAAATGGACCTCCAAGTTCCAAAAAATTCTGACTTACCTGCGTGATTGTTACTTGGTCCAATAAGAATTGTAGATCAGCAACAAGAACTTCTAAACTTGCTTTAGCATTTTCTAGGTTCTTTTGTAGAAGAGTTGTGGCCTGCAACATGAATGGATGCAATAAATAAGATACTCGACATCATTATTGGAGATAAAGGGACATTGCTTCAACTTGAGTACCTCTTCGCATGAATACTCCAACATTAAATTTGATCCCCGCCATAAACATACTGAATCAGCATGTTCGATGCGAGCTCGAGAATATATGCCTTCAGAGACTTCAAAATCAGCAAGCTGTGCCTGCATCCACGATAAAGAGACATAAAAACCAATCAGTTTGGCACCTATTATTATATTTTGCGTCTTAGAAGTTTTGATGGTCTTAGGTTTTAAAGCCAACTACAGTAATCCCACCCCATTTGGCTTTCTAATAGGACCTTTAGACATGAAAGCATAATATTACTGGCGATATTCAAGTGTCCAAATCTAAAACCACCGCAAAATTATTGAGATTAACATGGGTTCTTCAAAGCACTAATCGAGATTCTTAGGAACATTTCTTCTAGAAGTGCATTTGTGAAGGAAAAAAGACAATTGAATATTCCATATTTAGTCAAGTGCACCAAAAGTGGTTCCTAGTATGGCAAGAATAAGACTACCGTATCCTCAACCTACTTTGTTAAGATAAAAAGGATGATCAGCTAAGAGATCATCGAGGAGAAAGAAGATATTTGAACATGCAAATTTTCTAGCATAAGATATGAGAATATTTTAGTTCACATCACATATGTCAAGGATTCCAGATTAAAAAAGTGAAACTGTCAAGTGAAAAATTGATGGTTTAATGACAGCACAAAGAACATCAGGCAATAAAATGAGAAAGAACTCTATATTGGATAAATATGATTTGTTTATAGTAACAAGTTTACTTCGTAAAAAGCCTCAACAGTCAATAGCATGAGTTCAACAGATATCCAATAAGTATGCTGAGTTACAATACATGCACCGAGAAGCATTTAGCTTGAATTTCAATCTTAAATTCTAGCTCTGAGGCTACGGTTCAATCTTTCAATAATATAGACACATGCTCGTTGCACACATATAATGACATGCTCGATCAGAGGTCACTTTGCTATAGCACATCTAAACATTCCTCTTGGGTCAAAAAAAATTTGGGATCTACCAATTGAACTATCCAAGTGCAAACTTGCAGGTTGGAAAGGTGAATGTTGAAAAATGGGAGCTTTCCAATCAGCCAGTTTGCTTCAGTCATTATGTAGGTTCCTAGTTCAGTATCAAATAAACTAGAGCCTAAAAAAAAGGATATTTTTGTGGTCGAATGGAGTGGTGAGGTTAAGTAATTGTTGCATCAAGGTGCCCCAATTTGAAATGATCGATCAATTCAAATCATGGATTTTTGCATTGTGAGAGATAGCACACCTTATTTATGCAACATTGCCCGCTCCGGGGGGGGGGGGTTTAAAGGTTGCAACCAATTTGAGGGAGAAAACCTTAGTGCAGAGACAAATGGGGGCAGGACAGATGGAGGGAGGACATAGTACTATTTGCAAGCTCTGTGTTTTGGCATAGAGGCTGAGATGTCTGGCTACCTCGTAGTTGGTTTTTTGAAGGACTGGTGTGGGATAAATCTAGCAGATTCTTGTTCACTATATAGATATGCAAATGACAGCACACGAGCAGGAAACTTTGTTGATGGCAAAAAGTATTGGGATGTACAATTCACCATTTGCACAGAGACTGGTGACCAGACGAGAACAAGATTGTCAAGCTATAGTTCTTGCACGCTAGTTAGCTGGTATGAAAGAGACGGGGAAGGACTCTATCCAAAGAAGGCAAGGGATATTAGCTGCTTACAAGATGGAAACCACATGGAACCATATGGTGCCACTAGCGATTGCCTTGGGAGTGATTTAAAATAGCTGATATACAAAAAGAAAAAAGAAGGATGTAGACAAATTAATCCTAGCTATAGCAAAGTCTATGAGAATCCTCAGGTCACCCACTTATTATGTTGCCATTGGACTAAATCTCCTCAGGACATGGATCTGTCAAAGAGCCGCAAATAAGATGGTGACCATGGAATTGAACAATACCCAATCCAAATCTTCTTCGCCTGCAGAGTAACAACTTTGTCTAACCACTTCTCAAAATCAGTTATTGTTGCCTGGCATTTGATATAGACAAGGAGTTACTAACAAATTTAGATGTGAGATTGCACAATGGAATTCAATCAACATTGTTGTAGTTGAAAAGAAGCCTCTTATAGCTTGCTCAGAAGTTCCAATGTACTTATCCAACAGCTCAGCCCTTTCACTGATATGGATTGAAGAGAACAAGTTGCTATTGTTGCACCAACAATGCATGTCTTGCCAAAGGCCATACGTCCATGTAAAAGAACATTTAACCATGGCCTTAGAGGAGCTTGCGTAAAAACACTTCATCAGCAAATGTAAGAATGTTAGATATGAAGATCAAATAATTTTATTTAAGAAGTTAACATTAACCACATTATTAGCATAGAGAGAGAGAGAGAGAGAGAGAGAGAGAGAGAGAGAGACACACACACACACACACACAATCAATGCAGTTATACAAGTTTTCTTGAATAAAATCCATGCATAATTTAGCGCACTCACAAGAATGCATCAGGGAAACAATGTTAGGTAGTTAAACCTTGCAATCTCAGGTAATCCCATCATCTCAATGAAATTCTGTGGAGTCTAACCATAAGCTCTCTTCACTACATTGTCGATCAGCAAAAAGAGGATTATACAACTAACCACCATAAGATGACTTTGATGTTACACGAAAAGCAAAGCACTCAATGGGAAATAGACACTTAGAAACCTATGACAGAGATTAGTATTGCTCGTTTAGATACTCAATCAGGGAAGACACTCATAAAACAATAATAGGATCCTTGCATGTGTTAAGCACAAGGAGCTACTCCTTTTTCCAGCAAATTAACGAATTCCTCATCCACCAAGAAAAAGTGAATTAAACGATCAGACAACATGAAGTATGTGGGAAGCACGCTGAAGAATATGAAAGGAAGTCACAAATCTTTCAAGTTTCAGTCCCCCAACATGTCCACTACTTGATTGACTTACCAAGGTCTATGAAATAAATTATGTACTTTGATTAAGCTAAATATGAGTATTGAAAAATAAGTACTTCAGCAAACAAAAGCTAAGGTTAATGCTCAATACATTAAGCCATTGAATGCCTAAGCAGAATAAGACTATTAACCATACAAAGTTTGGCTGGCAAACAACTTTAAGTTGCTCATGTAGATCCCCACCATTACATTTGAAGACATTTCAATAGGAATAGTTGACCGCATTCCAAGACTCTGCATAAATAGGATGAAAAAAGCTAATAATTATGGCTAGAGAAGCAAAACTTCTACTTTAAGAATGGGAGTACTTGAAAATTGCAACCATAACCATCAGCATCTGATGTGGAGTAAAGCTGACAGTGATCTTTGATTGTGCAGAATCAGATAATCCCAGTTCAATCTCTAGAATTGCAGGAAATAAAAATCTTGCAAAAGGGAGCAACTGAGGTTATTACATTTGCCTTATTTAATTCGTGAATGAGTTAGAGTTATCAAATTCCCAAATCGAGCTTAAAACAGCAAAGGATTCAAAAAAAGAAATGTCATTTGCCCAAAAAATGATAATTCAAGAACGTAAATGCCTTATGAGGGGAATTGCAACATCTTCCCCCAACTGTGTTTGGTAATTTAAGATGGGAGGGAATGAACAAATAGCAAACAAACAAACAAACAAAATGTAAGTTCAGGAGTAATTAGAAAAGCACCTTCAATTCTTCATGAAGGAAGTAACTAAGTCACTCATACAGCAAAAAAGGTATCAACAATTCACTCTTTCGCTAACTAGGTGTTAATTCCTTTATTTCATTTCTCATAAATCATGATTGTTCTGTAGTGAAATTGAAAAAACACTACATAAGGTATGACCAATACTCTCAACCACCTCTGCCTTTCAACAAAACCTAGCATTTGTTAGCATCTTTCGTATGATTACTATTTAGCCGAGTTACGTGCTACGAAGCATGTCAACCCCAACATTATGCTAATGTGCAACATAAACCAGCTAAGCATCACCACTGTGGAGGCAAGTGAAAGTACTGCATGTTCATGACATGCGAAAAAGGAATTTTGCTCAGAGATAACAAGATGAACGAATACAAGTTGTGGTTCCAGGACTAAAATGAAAGATTAGATGAAAGAAAACTCACAAAACAGGATGCATCAAAAAATGAACTCTAGTTCTATGGACTTACCATCATCAACTATCTTTGCCAATCAAATGATACATACCTTATCCATCTCTATTGAGCTTTGGGCAGTCAATCATGATGAGTTCACAAGATTTTGGCACATTCAAAATTGAAACAATCGACATTCGTTGATGCTATTGAAGAGGTTCAAGACCAGTTTAATACACTTCTTGTAAGCTACATTAGCAAATGAAAAGTAATTCAAGTAATCTAGCCATTTGTTTCCTTTTTTGATACATATGTAGTTTATCCAATACTGTGTATCCGAAGTTAAACAACTCTAAATCAAGGAAAAGTCATGCCTAGCATTTAATAGTCTGCCTTGAAGGTTATTATATAGTCTCCATATTAAATGCTTCATAGAAAATTTTTTGGCAAAGCATTCATAATGGCCATGCAATTTCCAACAGCAATTTACAGTTATTGTGCTATGGAAAGAGAGTAATTTTTGTTATCACGTAAGACAAAATTATTACCTTGTCCTTGTCGGCACAAACACACCGCTTAAAACTTCAACACCATCTGATTCAGTAAAAAATTGCACCAATGAATAACATATCATTAGAGAGTCATACCATCAACTATATTTCACATGACCACTTTATAAGTGCCATTGAATGCAAGAAACTAACTGATTGATGACATGGTCGGTGACCCCCGTACTATCATGCTCCCTCTTCAACACAATGGAATCAAATTCTTGAAAAAAGAGAAGGCAAGGTGCTACAGCCGTTGCCTTTGAGAATATATCCAAACCTGTAATTTTGAAATTGCCATTACTCTCAAATATTCAAAATTCCTCTAGTTTGCTCACAAAATCAATGCCGTTAATATGCAGAATAGATGATCCAGTAGACATTTGATCACAAATTTCAAATTTCTGGTAGAGAAAAACTTCAAATATCTTACATCTTAATCTTTCTCTTAATCTTCATTGAGGATTCTCTCATTCATGCATGAGAAAACTCAAGCACCGTTTTAACTTGGCCTCTTCATTGGTTATGGGAGAATCCTCCTTGCTATTGTTTAAAATAATATAATTAGAACATCTTGGCTGCAGTGGTAGGATCCTCATTGCTGCTACTAGTTATCATATATCGACTGCTAGCATAAATGATGGGACCTCTATTAAATGCATACAAAAGCAAAAGAAGAAAGCACAAAATTGTGAAATGTATGGAAATAACAAAGTTCAATAGAAGATTGCATAATCGAACTCAATAAACATCCATGTAGTTGAAAAGAACCCTCTTACAGCTAGCTAAAAAGTACTAGTGTACTTAGCCACAGCTCGCCCTTTTTCTGATATGGATTGAAGAGAACAAGTCGTTGCTGTAGCACCAACAATATGTCTTGCCAAAGCCTAGACATCCATGTAAAAGAACATTTCACCATGGACTTGGAGGAGCTTGTGCAAAAATGTTTTATCAGTAAATGTAAAAATGATAGACACAAGGATCAAACAGGTTTATTTAACAAGTTAACAGTAACCACCTTATTAGCATAGAAAGAGGGAGAGAGAGATAAGGAAAGGTGCAATAAGTCAGCTGAAAGAATAAACAAAACCTAGTCTTCAACAACACAAAGGTGCTCTTTCTTAACACCGGAAATTGCAGAATGCACAACTCGATGCAGCTAAACCTAGTCTTTAACGAAATGGTGGTTTGACCATATTGACAAGTTTACTCCAATATCAATTGTCTCCTAGCATGAATTTCACGCATAAATGGCTAAATACTAGAATGAAGAAAGATAGTTCACAAATCACACCGTGACTCAAGACTTGGAGCTTCTCCACTTCCGTTCAAAAGTAACCAGAAAAACACCTCTAATTCTTCATGAAGGAAATAACTAAACCACTCATATTGCATAATAGGTATCAATGATTCACTCTTCCGCTAACCAAGTGTTAATTCCTTTATTTCAGTCCTAAAAAATCATGATTATTCTATACTGATATTAAAAACACTCCATAAGGTGAGACCAGCACTCTCAAGTCTCAACCACCTCAGCCTTACAACAAAACCTAGCATTTGTCAGCATCTTTAGTGCGCTTACTATCTAAAAGTTCCCTTCTACTTTATCCATTTTTTCTAAGCAAAAGAGGTGCCGCGAAGCATGTCAATCCCATTGTTATGCTGGTGCGCAACATAAACCAGCTAAGTATCACAATTGTCGAGTAGGCAAGTCAAAGTATCACACGTTCATTATACATGAAAGAGGATTTTCCCTCAAAGATAATAGGATGAACGAATGCAAGAGGTGGTTCCAGAACCAAGATGAAAGGTTAGCTGAAGGAAAACTAACAAAACAGGACACAACAAAAAACGAACTCTAGTTCTATGGACTTACCATCATCGATAATCTTTGCCATTCAAATGATACATATCTTATCCATCTCTATTGAACCTCGGGCGATCAATGACCACGAGTCGACAAGATTTTGGCACTCCCAACACCCTTTCCAATGATTCACATCAAAAGAACTCCAATCTTTTCAGATTTTGTAGATTAGAAAGATCAGTTTGGTTTAAGCTTTTGATGGAATTGCATTCCCTGATAGTCAAATCCTGCAATGATTTCAATTCTCCCAAACCCTGAATCTCAGTTAGCTGAGGCAATTGCCGCAGGAACAAACTCTGGATCTCCTTCAGACAAGGCAAAACGGGTAGAGTTTTGAGCAATGGACAGTTGATCATCCACAATATATTGAATTTTCGCAGCTCTCCAAGCACCTCGAATCGAATCTCTTCCAGTAAATATCTAAGAAAAATCAACATCGACAAATTCTCCAAGTTGGAAAAGACTGACCAATCTATTGGTGACTGGACATCCCATAACCACAAGTCTTGAAGGCTGGATGGGAGCCCAATAAGAGATTTGGGCTCAAAGCACAACTTATGCAAAGGAGTTGTAGGCGAGAGAGGGAACGAAATCGGTTGGAGGCAAGGCCATTTTTCCAACATACAAGATCATTCGTCTTAGAGCAGGTAGTCTCGTGATCCCCTCTATGTTGGGTTCTTGCATTGAATTCCCGCCTATCTCAAGGTTAACTAAATTGGTTAGGTTTGAGCAATTGGGGATCATGGTCAGTGAATCTGATGAAATGACTAAAGACGTTAGACTCTTAGGAAGCTCCGGCAGCTGTTGGATTAAATTACAGCCACGTAACTTAAGTGTTCGGAGATTTGTATGATTGATGGTTGTCGGCAATCCACTAAAGCGGCCACTGGATAAGTCTAGAATTTTCAACGAGGATAGTGCCCCGATTTCACTTGGAATTTCCCCCACTAGATGTTTAGAGTCAGCCCATAACTCTTCCAAATTTTCCAACATTCCTATGGTTTTTGGAAGTTCACTTATGTGGCTGAAATTGAGATTTAGTACCTTCAACTTTTTTAAATTTCCAATACAATTAGGTAAGATCCTGATACTTGACTTGCTCAAATCCAATTCAACCAATGATTGGAGCCTCCCAATTGAGTATGGTAGCTTTTCTAGGGGGCAATGTGAGATGCATAAAACTCTCAACCTTTCAAGATTTCCAATAGAATGAGGTAATTCACTGATTTTTAAAGAACGGAGATCCAGCTCAAGTAGTGACTCTAATTGTCCAATAGAGTCAGGGAGCTTTTGAAGTTCCCTACGTGGTAAGATTAGATGCTTCACCTTTGCTAAATTACTAATCAAGTGAGGCTTCGCTGAGAGTGTCCGAACTATTCTTAGCACTGTCAAAGATTTTAGATTGCCGATAGAGTTCGGTAATGACTCGATAGCTTCACTCCTTATCACTAGGTAATCAAGATGTTGTAGATTGCCAATGGACTTGTCAATCTTTCTTAGTTGAAGGCATCTAAGAATCAATTTCTCCAGTTGCGAGATTGCAAAGAACTTGGGCGTCTTTTTAAGGAATGGACAATCCTCAAGCTGTAGGATTTTCAATTGTTTTGCTACCTATAAAGTAATTGGTTGAAACTCAGAAAAGAGGAAGAGTAAATGTAATGCAAAAGTATGTTGTGAGATCATACCATGATTTGACACCATCCTCCCCAATCTTCAGTAACGTTATTCCCAGATAGCATGAGAATCGTTAGGTTCTTCAATCCAAAGTTGGTAGCTCGGAATTTCGAAGGGCAATTGCTCCAAGAGAGCCATCTCAACTCAGATAAAACATTCTTAAAGTCTCCTTCAAAGTTTCCATGGTCCAATTGAAGGAACCTAAGGTTGACCAAGCCCATGAATTGTTTGTGCTTAAATCTGTACGTCTTATGGGAGTCAAGTGTACCAAGATTGAGTGCCACTATGTCCTTGGTTCCCTGGAAAATAAAAGTAGCAACCAATGAAAACATATGTCAGTTTGACTTGAAATTAGATCAAAAAGGTAATGATGCTAATAGATGCACTAGAAACTTTTAGAGGTAAAGATTACCGTTTCTGTTTGCACTACACGAAAGGCATCCTTAGGAGACCACAATCTCGTACCCTTCCTATGGATTTGGCCGCTTTCTGGATGGACGATACTCCTTCCAAGGTCTCTAAGTTGGTCGTGCATCCATAGTTTATTATCGTTGGATATTTTTATCAAAGACATATGTTTGAGGATATTGACCTCAATTTCGGTCGAATACCCAAAAATCGCATCCCAATATTTAAGTGCAGTTGTTTTCTCTTTGTTGAAGCAGAAACATGCGATATCAAGATAAATTTGTTGTTGATTAGGCTCCAATGCTTCGTAGCTTATCATCAGCTTCTTCTTGACATCGTCATTCATCACCTCCTTTAACTTACATAAGGCTTCTTCCCATGTTCTTCGGCATTTTCCACGGAGCGTCGAACCTACGACATTGAGAGCCAATGGAAGTCCTCCTAGCTTATTGATTAGCTCTTTTGTGATATCCATGTAACTAGGTGGAGGCTTGACACATCCCAAGGCACGCTCACAGAAAAGTCGAAGAGCATCATGCGAATTCATCTCCGGCATGTTGTAGAATGAAAATTGTCCGTTATTAGAGACTGGGAGATTGTCATCATCACCTTCCTTTACTAGGAATTCAATATTCCTTGTTGTTATGATAATTCTACTACCCCCACCAAGCCAGTTTGGCTCACCTACAAGCCCCATGATTTGGTCCTCATTATCAATGTCATCAAGAACAATGAGGACTTTCTTGCCAAGAAACCTTGTCTTGATCACATCAACTCCTTCATCAATGAAGGAGAGGTTTGTGCGACCAAGATTGAGAATGTCAACCAACAATTTCTTTTGTAAGTTTATTATATCATTAGTTCGAACATCTTTAAGAAAGCAGCAATGACCCCGAAATTGAGGGGAGATTTGCCTGAAGACGGCCTCGGCCAGTGTCGTCTTTCCAATACCACCCATACCGTGAATCACGATAAACCGTACATCAAAAACTCCTAGATCTAGCAGCTTCATAATATGATCCATTCGATCCTTGATTCTCACCAAATGATTAGGCACGTCTGTTCGTCTTGTCCATAACAAACTAGAAACCTCTTCCACCATGAGGTTTGTAAGTTTATGTAGGCTGCCACGTACATAACATGCAACCATCAATTTTCCGAATAAGCTACCAACTAGCTTAAGTTAGCAATCTCATCAGTCACATTAAATTTGTTAGTAATTTAATCGGAATAAGTTGGTAAGTTACTCAGATTATACTTGGTAATTTGATAATAGAGTTCCTAACGTAAGAATGTTCGTGAACTATGCTAATAAAAGTGGGTCAGTTGTTAACAAAAGTTTGTTACAAAAGTTGGGAATTTTCAAGCAAAAATTAAATATTGATAAGTGGCTCACATAAGAATAGGTAACTTAAATTAGTTCTTAACTTAATTAGCGATTAGTTTGTATGAAACTCATATTAGGGTTAGCAATTTATTTCAACTATTGGTACTTTTGAAATGTGAAGTAAACAATTCAAATAAGAGATGGTAGGTTTTATAAAAGTTGTTAGTCAGCAAACGATCAAACAAACTTAGTAAATGACTCAAATAAACACCGGTAACCTAAAATTAGTTTGTAAAATAATCGAAAAGAAGTTGGCAAGACACAAATTAAGGTTGGTAGTTTCATATAAAAGTTGACAACTTTAAAACTAGGATGGTCACAAGGCAAAGGAAATCTTCACCCCGTGGTGCCCTAAATAAGGTTTGAGGCCGTGAATAGGTTCATGGTTAAAGCAAGAGCAACGACCAAAGTTTTTCTGAAATATTTTGCTAGCCGAAAAGTAAGCTGGGAAGTTAAGAGATTTAAAATTTTCTTTTTCACACATATGTGCATTACTATTTAATCACACTTAGATTTTAATAAATATTTGTTTTTGCATTATTGATTAATTAATTAAGTTGATAGACCTTGAGACTATCGTTACCATAACTTGGGATTAAAAGGGAAAAATCAATTTGTGCAAGAAACCTTGCTCCGAGAGCAAAATTTCTCGCTCCCTCACTGCGTCCTATCCAACCATACAACATATAAGATTGAACAGCAGCAAACTGAAAGTTATTATTCTGGAAAAAAAGTACCATAGAAAATAATCTCGAAATTGACAAAATGAAAATAAACTTAACGGAAGAAGCTAACAATACCGGTAATCTTTTAGATTCCATCCTTTAATTCTGACAACCTCTTTTAAAGCCTCCTCCCACTGCTTTACTGTATCCTTCCCGGAGTCATTCTCGTGCTTTTGGAGGGCTTGCCTATATAATTCAGTCTTTAGCTTTAACATCATCCGCGTCCACATCGTAGAATATAGGGAGTATCACTTTCTCAGCGTCGTCTCTCGATGACTTCACTATGTGCGCAAGCTCACGGAGGCACCACTTGCTTGAAGCGTAGTTTTTGGAGAAAATCGGTATGTAAATTCTGGATTCATTGATTGCTTGCAAAAGATTGCCTCTAATCTCTTTACCGACTCGGAGCTCTTCGTCGTCTTTGAAAACGCGGATCCCTACATGTTTAATGGCTTTGTAGAGAGAATCCACGATGGTTAAGCGGGTGTCAGGCCCTCTGAAACTCAGAAATACCTCGTAACCTCTCCCCAATTCACCATCATGGCTACTTTTTGCCAGTGCTGCCGTCGCCACCGCCATCAGTGCCCCCTCCAATCCGCCATCATGGCTACTACTTGCCTGAGCTGCTGTCACCGCCTCCATCGCTGTCACTGCAGGCACCGCCATCTCTTCTGCCTCACTCTTTCTATTCATTCTGGAAGGACGACAGAGTGATTGATCTCTTAATCTAGTCCGCTGGGTGACTCGGAAGTCTGAGTCTGATCCTTGAAACAACTCGATAAAGCTGTGGACGTCTTGATCAAATCTCCACAAAATGGTAGACTTCTCTAAGATTTAAGTCTCTAGTTGGTAGTTGTAGTTGGTGTTCTCTAGCTTGAGTTGGGATAGTTAAAAATAATGTTCAGCGTGCAAAAAGAACAAGCAGAGATAATATTCAGAGAAATTAACTGAAGAACGGCAGTGGAAACGAGCCTATGAAGAGGCAAGTCTGTTTGGTCTCGGAAACAAGTACAACAGACCAACAAAAAAATGAAGCTCTTCCCCTCTATCCTTTGTAATACACGAACATCTAATGAAACTTCCCTTACCTTGTCCAGTTTGCTCCTCTGCCTAAAAGCCCTCACGCAAACAGAGTGAGATCGCTCGGTTGAGCAAATAATCCTTTACCTGGAAGTCACTTGCAGCCTTCCTTCATAAGCTTAAAAGAAGGGTCATCGCACTAAATAGGAGGCTAAGTTGAGGAAAGAATTGATGGAAGTCGTCGTCGGAGGTGGTCTCGGAAATATATTTTATTATTACATTGTTACTAAGCTCCATTTGCCTAGAAGTGACCTGCGGCCGGCCTTCATGTGTATAAAAAAAGAAGAGGAAAAGAAAAAAAAAATCAGTCTCGCACCAACTAGTTGAAGAAATAATTGATGAAAGTCTTAGGAGGAACAGTCATGTGCTACTCTTGCCATTACTTTGTTACTATGTCCAGAACACTAATTCAAGTTGTTTGACATAAATTAAGTAATTTATCGGATTGAATTTTTATACAACTAGTTGTAGTTGTGTAAGGCTCCCCTCAATTAGACTTCCAAAATCCCCTATAAAAAATTCTTATGAACAGACACACTTGTCTTTGAAAATTTTGGGCTGCTATAAAATCATATGCTGATTAGAGATTGCATGTTAACTGCAAAATTATTCGCTATTGCAATAAATTTACATGAAACTGAATATAGACTAAGATTGCACGTTATGATTACACTACGATACTAGATTGAACAACAACAAAATGAAATCCCTCGCCGATTGAAATTACTCACTTAAATAAAATTGCACGTTGATACTACAATCAAATGTAGATTCTGTTGGGATTTGATTCGTCTCTGTCACTTGTTTATTAAATGATTTCGCATTGGATTCATGTCCGCTTAATTGGACGTTTATATGGAAATTGCGAAGAAAATGTGGCTCGTCTTTCACAATGATTCCAACAAAGTTGAAATTTTTCAAACATTTTAATCTCGAAGGTGTGACTTTTATGATTTTTTGATAATATCAATTCAAGCTTGCTGGTTTCTAAACATGCTTTGCTGTTCTTGCTAGTGGGTTGCCATTCTCCAAATATGTTTCGTGGAAAACATATTTCCCATATTATATTTTCCGATTTTTCTGGCATTTAGATTGTTAAGGAAAACGAGTCAGCGAACATGAGTCTACTTGACGTGGAATTTGGCTATATGTAAACCAACACATACTAAGCAAATTGACTACATAAACGCACTTTAGTGCTTTTTCTTCACCTTCATAAGAGGGTCGGACAAAGACTTGACGATGGACCTACGTATGTTCCAAGCAAAGACGGAAGGCCAAAAATTTGTTTCTAATTCGAACTACACAATTCAATCAAGGTGTGAAACATGGGATGCCAATTGAGATGCTTTTCCTAGTGCATTTTCAGTTAGACATTCATAAGATTATACTAACATAAGATGATTTATGCAGTATGATTCATAAAAGAGATTATTTTAATTGGCCTATTAGGTTCAATCAAATTTGGCGTGACCATAAAGGAAGCATAATCTGTCACGCCCCGAACCTCGAGCACGCGTACATCTCACTCTGGTCAATAAAATTATGCGACTTCCCAGGACACGTCGCCGACCCATTCATTTTTATTGCACACGCGGAAGCGAAACAAATCCCCTGACAACATTTAACTTGGGATAGAAAAGCAGGCAATCAATCACAACCAAACAAGCCTTCTTATAAACACATAGGTTTATATACAACACTGGATTGTTTACAAAATAGACAGGCTCAACAATTAGGGAACTGTCCTATGACCAACTTGTCAGACACGTTCGCCGATTCTTCGGTCCCCACCTCCACAAATGTCCATGGCTTCGAGTCCTCCACGACCGCCATCTAAGGACCTGAAAATATTTTCCCCAAACCGGGATGAGACTACGTCTCAGCGAGTCCTACCCTCTAAGACCCGATTAGAAAGAAAATACGCCTCAGGGCGCTCTAGCCACACAAATCAGACAGAGGACTTACCTCGCCTCAGTCCCTTCCTGCACGTCAGTACAATTCATATTCAACAATGCTCGCACAAGCTGAAACTACGGACACACCCATCGGTCTATCAATTCAATCAATCCAATTGATATCATACGATCCACACATCTATCAATTCATACCATCTATTAAACCATACCATCTATTCACCCATCAATACAATCATAGCTCACACAAGCTGAAATGGATGCAATGCTCTCACAAGCTGATATAGATGGTAGCTCGCACAAGCTCATACATATATAGATGGTAGCTCACACAAGCTGATAGATAGATCGTGCTCGCACAAGCTAATAAAATGATCTTAGCTCACACAAGCTGATAAGGTATACTGCTCTCACAAGCTGACGTATCGAAGCACATAGGCTGATACAGTATACTGCTCTCACAAGCTGATATATAGTGCTCACACAAGCTGACAATGATGCTCACACAAGCTGATATTGATGCTCATATAATAGTTCACCAAAAGCTGCAATATATATATGTATATCATAATTGCTCGCCCAAGCTGATACATATATATAAACAAATGCTCGCCAAAGCTGATCATTCAATAATAAACCATAGAACTGGATATTCAATTCAATAACAACCAACAATTCAAACTAGTCATACAAACCAATTACGGTGCTAAAAGCCAACACCGGGTATTTTCAAGTTAAATACCACAACTTCATCAATATCACTCAATTCCACACTTTTGGAATTATCAACCATAATCATCATTTCCACTCAATTTCTCAATTTAACATACAATTAGCACAAACTGACCGCACTATTGCGATCGTGCGAAATTCTAACAACCGCCATCCCGCAAAATTTTCGAAATTATTAAATAATTAAATTTAATTCCGAAAATTAAATAATTAAATATTATATTATAATAATATAATTTAATAAAATAATATTTATAAAATTCGAAATAATTAATTAGGGCTTAAACTAGATTACACTAATTTAAACATACAATTAGCCCTAATTAAACATCCATTAAACTAATCATACAACTAATCTAATTTACATTAAAATAATCTAATCTAACCACCTAAACCTAATTAGACTAATCTAAACACCCCTTAAGCATAATTAACTTACTAAGCAGGGATTAGAGGATAAACTCACCGGTTTTGCGCGCCGGTGAGTTCACGGCGACCACGGCGCCAAGGCAGTCGATAAACCTCAAGGCGGCGACACCAACCAAGGCCGGGAAGACACCTAAAACGGGCCTCGAAGTCTCCAAAACCTTGCTGTCTTCTGCTTCTGATCTGGACTGAACTGCAGAGAAGAAACCAGCAACTTTAACGGCGAAAACGGGCCGATCGGAGCTCCGGCAAGCGGGTGGTTGGCAACCGGTGGCTCCCGAGGGTCTTGGGGGTCTTGCTGGAGGTTGGGATGGGCGGAGGAAGGATAGAAATGGGGAGAAAATGGCTGAAAACCGCGAAACAGGCGAAACAGGCGGAACCAGGCGGTTCCAGACGGTCCGGCGGGCCGTTACTTCGCGCCCAATTTCGGGAGGTTACAGGGCTCCTTTCGGGGAACCGTCAAGTTCTCCTGAACGGTTTGGATGTGATCTTCGCGACGGTGGGTAGCTCGTTCTCTGATTCAACCGGGAAGTTAACTTTTTACTCGGATCTTTGGCGAAAGGTCGGCTGGAGCAGAAACTGGAACGAGGAGAAAACAGGGGAGGAAAACGGCCGACGATGGCCTTCCGGGCGTGCGACGATGGAGGGGCTGGTGCTGCTCGGTTCCTCTGATTTTTTCTGAGCTTCTCTCTTTCAACAACAATGGAGAAAGCCTACAAACAAGGGAGAAGAAGGCTGCTGAAGAGGGGGGTCTCCTTGGGCTCTCTAGAGCTCAACACTTGCCATCTTCTCATTGGCTTTGCCCCCACCATGACACCACATGACCTCAGCCACTCTCTCTCCTCCAATCCTCCTCTACAAGCTTGGCAATAGGTGCAAAATGTGGTGTGCCATGGGAGCTACGAATTTTGGACATTTGTACTTCAAATCCAATCAATTCTCTCTTAATTCCAATCAATTGAAGCTCAATTGAAGCTCAAATAAATCGGTCCATGTGTCCTCGACCTTCTTATGACTTTTCCCCATCAAATGATCCAACTTGCATCCCAAAGATTCGATTAAAAACGGCCATCTGACAATCTCGAACAAAAACGGCCTTACTTTGCTTTTCTGCCAAAAATCTCGGTTTGTAGAAAAATCTTCTGGAGATGAGTCGACATTCCTAAAATGAATTGTGACTTGACAGAACTTCCAATTTCTGTAATTGGGTTCAATTTCACGGTTAATTTCAATCTAGCGCGACTTTAGCGCGTCCTAATCTACCGGGTGGCTTTTAGGAATTTTCTGTGCAATTGACCTGTGGTTGATTATTTTCAAGCCACAACATAAATCTTCGACACATTGGCGACTCTCGATTGTCGTGAAAATCTCGAGGTTTCAAATACGGACACAGGGTACCCAAAACGACAGAAAAATCAGTTTAGTGCCGGTCGACGAGAATATTGCAATCAGGTGGAATCACCCACGCTCTAATCACATATCTCAGTCGAATCAACCTATTATTGATCTCTGTTCGATTCTGACAGTGTCGTAATGATCCTTGCAGATTAATACGGTCGAGTAGCCGATTCATGGTCAGATTCTCAAGCCTATTGCATTTAAATTCCTTAACGGCTTCACCTGATAGGCTAGTTATCTCGTGAGTGGCCAACTCAGAGAAGAGAGCTATAGACGCGGAGATGAAATGCCCGACTTATTCAATTGAAACCAGAATTGGAAAATCGGGATGTCACATAATCAATGATCCCCTTTGATCTTTTATTCTGTTTTGTTTTTGGGATGAGGAATCTCTTCCTTTATTTATAGGCTAGAAAAAAGCAGATTTAAATTGCTTTTGTTCTGCTAATTAAATTAAAAAAGGATTGACTTTTCCCAGCTGGAGCCAAACTTCAATTTAGCTAAGCCAAACAAAGCATATCTTCTTACGTTCGATCTAGATTCGTGCTAATCAGCATGATCAATTAATTCTTGCTTTTCTTCCACCTACTATGTATCAGTAAAAAGCCAATTCTCTGTGCTTCATGTTAGCATAATCTTAAATCTTTCGATTAGAATTTTATTCATGGACAGAAAGAAAATCTAGCTCATTTATACCCTGCTTGAGAAGCTCGGAATGTCAATCAAGTTTTTATTGTTATTTTTTGACCAGAAAGTTTCTATTATTTTGTTCAGTTAGATGTTGGACGTATTGGACAACTTAGTATATATTTTCCACTTGCCATTACTTTGTTATCATGTGCCACTTGCCTGGAAGTTACCTGGGGCCTTCCTTCATCAGTACTAAAAAAAAAAAAAAACATTCAGACTCAGCACCAAATAGAAGGCTAAGTTTGAGGAAATAATTGGTGTAAGTCTTTGAAGACGAGGGGGCCGTCTCGGAATTATATTATATGATTGCATGTTCTTTGAATGTTGGACGTATTGGACAACTTGATATATGTTCCACTCTCCATTACCAGGATATTTTGTTCCATTTGTCTAGAAGTTACCAGCGGCCTTTCTTGATAAGTTAAAAAGACCCATCCAGATTCCCACCAAATGGGCGGCCAAGGCAAATGGTCCAGGTGGAGTCCTCAAACGTTATCGATCTGTGAACCGAGGCTCTATGTGATAATTTTCCAATAATTAGTCTCAAATATTATAAGAAATGACTTTTAGATGACACTGACTTCATTTTTTGTTTGAAAATTTTGACATCCATTCATTGAATGCCATTGACTGAACTTCCTAATGTTGACTTACGATATGAAATTTGATGATCGCACATCTTTGCATTACGAATGAAATATTACCTTTAAATCAAGCATGTCATTAATATGTACATTGTCGCAACCCTACCGGAGTGGACGTCGAGAGAGTATAGCCTATTACTAGGCGGACACATAAAACCCTATTACAAGATGGCTCTTACCTTTCATATTGGCTCTCTCAAACTCTATCCACTACAACATGATTTATCTTTTATCATTTAGTGAAATTTTTAATTGTTCCTTCAACTCTTAGCTAATATTAAACTGGCGCTCGAAATTTAATTTTGGTTTAGCAGAGTCTCTACAATCGTTGATTGAATCAATTTTGGTCTTCTAACTGACATGACATTCCAACTCAGTTGCTGCGCATAGTCTTGCTAAGGTTTGTGAACAGCCGGTTGAGCAAAATTTGAAAAACATAAAATAAAACTGAAACAACAAAGACAACAGCACGAGAGAGAGGTGGAAAGAAGATAAAACTTTACACATCGATGTTCCCTTCAAGACTAAGACGCGACCCCGTGGATTTTTTTGGCACTCACGGGAACATCGACGAGTTGTTTTAACCTGATAATTCTTATTATCGGGGCAAGGATTAATTTGATAGTATGGACGGCGGACAATTTAAAGAACCTTCTATTCCGAACCCTATGAGCTAAGCAGCATACCGTTGAACTGTTGAAGAAGTAGAGCGGTGTGTTTTTGGAAGACATTTGTTTTTAAGAGACCAGCGAATATGCTTTGTCATCTTATAGCGTATGACTTGGACATAAATCATAAGATCCCCGTTCAATTCCTCTAATGCCTTTACCAACTACAAGACCAAATTTTTTTTATGTAATTACAATGGTTATTGGAAGATGTGCAAGCCCATCATAATGATAGGATAATCATTTACTATAACAATCGAAGTGTTATTTAAAAAACACATAACAATGTTTTTCATGAGCGCACTAAGCATATTGAAATAGACAATTATTTCATACGATATCACGTGTTTTCTTAGCACTGTTCATTTCATCTCCACTTACTCATTTGAACAAACTACTGATGTCTTTACCAAGACATATCCACTAGGGAATTTATCTAACCTATTCTCCAAACTCCAATTGAATTCTTTTGCGTCACTTTAAGGGCATCTTAGAGATAATTGGAAAAATGTTAGGAGATTTTCCATATCTTCCTCAATTCTCCATATCTTTTAGGATTACATATTGTCTTCTTTGATAGTGCAATCATCAATTGATTCTGATTGATTTAATTGATATGGTTATATCTTGTTATTTGGAGAGTCATCTTTTAAAATATGGAGTATACATAAATTACACAGCTCTTTATTCCGCATATTCCTATCTACTATGTTATTATGTTCCATTTGCCTAGAACTCACCTGTGGCCGGCCAACCATTCAGAAAGTTAAGGAGCTGCAATCCTATTTGATGACAGCTAAAGAGTATATTAAGCGCCGGCAGACGGGAGTGCGTGATTATCATCTTCTAATGAGACAACAGAAGCCAGCTCGGCCAGGCCGGCATGGTCGTCGATTGTGAGACTTTAGATAGTCCCACAAAAAGGCCATTGTCATACCGTCCATCTAATCGAACCAAATCACTCGCATGCGAGTTTTCTTGGAACGTAAAAACAAAGTAGTGTAGTTGAATCCAAAGGCGTCCAGACTTGCACCAAATAGGAGGCCAAGTTGAGGACGTAATTGACGAAAGTCTTCCGGACGAGCACGTTGATGAACAGTTAAATGTTGGATACCTCAGGATAACTGTATAAGTTCCACTTGCCATTACATTACTTTGTTATTACGTTCAATCTGCTTTTATAAGTTAAAAAGACAAAATAAAACCATTCAGACTCACCAAATAGAAGCTAAGATGAAGAAATTATTAAAATTGGTGCTTCAACTCTTAGCTAATATTTAAACTGGTCCTCGAAATATAATTTTGGTTAACTTGGTCTTTATAAAATTTCAATTGTTGATTGAATCAATTTTCGTCCTTCTAACTGGGGCATAACTCAGTTAGAGAACATAGATTTGCTAAGGTATGTGGACAACCACATCAGCAAAACTTTAAAAAAAGTTAAAAAGAAAAGGCAAAGAAAACATCACGAGAGAGAGAGAGAGAGAGAGACTGGGGTAATACATATACTTTTCTCGATTATGAGGAGGAAAGTAGGGGAAATCTTTACTTGCCAATGTTCATCGCCCGCGCCAAAAATCCAGGAAAATTTTTCCAAAAAATCATAAATCTATTACACTTTTAACAATTCAGTACTGAACCTTTCAATTTTGCTAAATGAATCATAAACATTTTCACATTTTATTAATTAAGTTTATTTGGTCAATCTTAATCAAAATATGTTAATATGGACGACTGTCGACACTACGTGACATGGTTAGCATTGACATTGATAATTTTTAATAATATTTTAATATTTCTTTCATATTTTTAATTAATTTTTAAATTTTACTTTCCTTTTTTTCTGTGTCATCACTGTCCCTCGCCGGCCGTGGGCAAGGCCGGGCAACAGTCACGGGTTGGTGAGTCTGTGTGATTGTGAGCGCGGCCTGCTTCCCCTTTTAACCAACGCGAGCGTCTGTCTTGAGCTTCCGGTGAATCTGGGAGCGGGTTTGGACTTGGTTTTTTCAGGTAATAGTGTGGCGAAGTACGATCCCATGATGCCGACCGACCAGAACGTCGCCTTCTTCGACCGCAACCACGACGGCCTCATGCATCCATGTGAGACATTCCAAGGTCTCTCCCTCTCTCCCTTTCGTTTCCCACGATTCTCTTAAAACGTTTGATGGGATTTGTTCGAGGATTAAATATTTTCTATTCTTTTTTGTGGGATGTTCTTGAATGTTTTCGATCTATTGGGGCTGGCCTCCCCTTGTCCACCAAAACGCCAGAAAACTCGCCCCGTAACTCTCTCTCTCTCTCTCTCTCTCTCTCTCTCTCTCTCTCTCACGCGGCCTCGAGCCTCGACCTCGTGGCAGTGACCGTGAGAGCTCAAGGCTCACAGCCTTGGACGCGACATCCGGAGCTTGTGGCCATGGACACTTGAGCTTCAAGCTTGTGGCTGCATAAGCTCGAGCTCGACTCATGACGCCACGACCGTTGCCCACGACCAGCGGGGTTGAGAAGGCAGACTGCGCAGCTGGCAAGGATCGCCGGCAAAAGTAAAAAGAATAAGAAAAAAAAAAGGAAATTAAAGATAAAAAATTTAAAATTTAGTAAATTTTTTTGAAAATATTAAAATATTATTAAAAATGATTTAAGCTAGTGTTAGCCATGTCATGTAGGATGACCGACGTCCATGTCAACGAATTCTGGCAAAGGAAAGCCATCGTCACGATACTTCCCATTTGTAAGAAAATTCACCCGGGCCGCTGCACTTCGGCTTCTGAATAATGTAAAGTTTCTCGCAACAAAAGTAGATAGCATTTCTTGGAAAAACCATATCTCATTTGGGCTAATAGGTCTCTTCCTAATTATTCATCTTGTCTTTTCGGCAGTCGGTGCTGGGAGCTTCCAGAGATAATTTATAAATCCTGACCGCAATGAAGTATCCACATAGTTATCTTTATGCATTAGAATAGCTTCGAATAGATCCAGCTCACGCAAAGATTGTCGTGTGATATGTGTGCAGAATAAAGGTAAAGTTTGTAGCTTAAGGAGAAGGAAATATAGAAAAAATACGTTATAAAGTGTACGAGCTGTCGTAGTTGAGTGGCAATTCAAGCAATAAAAGAGAGGATGGGGTTTCCCCGTTACTGTAGTAGAGTTCAGCCTTACTCTACTGGGGTAATACGTCATGCTTAAATTGGGCTTCTTTTGAAAAACGAAAAATAAGTTTTGGAAATTTTTAATTACTAAAAATGTAGAAACGAGAATAAGATCTGATTATAGGGATAAATAATCAAACTACTCCTGAATGAGTTCTGGAAAATTTAATTTATAGCACCATAACATGGTTGCCGATCGCATCCACATTGATTTTCATCGCTTCTTTGAGATATCTTCCTTGCAATTTGGGCCTATCTACTATCTAAGGTCTCAAGCTGTGTAGGTGGTTCTCCAATGGAAAAGGATAAATGATGGGTTTGGTTTGACTTCGCAAATGAGCTTTGAAGAAATGTAAATGCGTTTGACCTAAAACCCTTTGGGGAAATGTAAATTGCATTTTGTAAAAAATCATTTATGAGGTTATTTTATCCTAAATAGTGTTTTTCTTAAAATAAACCCTCCAGTGAAGGATCAAGGTTGCCAATGAGTCAGATCTAGTGCGTCATAAAGATTTTTTTTTTTTTTTGGTCGAAAGTAGATATTGCATTCATTCATGAAAATAAGCGAGCCTTACAAGACAACGATGGATAAAATTCTGAACATAGAATTTCCGAAAGGGGGGGAGGAGGATTAGTTACCCAATTTACAGGGAGATTTTTGGCTCGGTGAGTTTTAGCAAGCCAATCCGCCGCTCGATTCGCCTCTCGTGGACAATATACTGCCTTTGCCGATTCGAACAGGCCTAGCTCTTCTTTGCACTGGTCCACTATCTCTTTTAAATCCCATGAAGCTTCGGCCCGGCCCATCACCATTTCCAGCAGACTTGAACTATCACTTTCGAACACCCATCTCCTGCTTTGACCTTTCTCTGATCCCACGTGCGTCCCTTCTCTTTTCCTCAAGTACTTCAACCCGTTCAGCAGAGCTAGGGCTTCGGCTTGCTGGGGGGAAGACGGCCGCAGTTCTTTAACAAAACCCTCGATGACGAGCCCCGACAGATCGCGCAACACAGCAGCAATTGAACATAAATATTCGCCCGGAGTCCACGATGCATCAACATTCAGCTTCATCTCATCTTTTTCCAGCGGCTTCCATCTAATTGGTAGGCATCGAGCCGTGGGTTTTTGTTGTTTCTGATTCGCCCATCTGCTGAAATTCTTTTGTTGTGCTTGTGCTAGATCTACAATATCAACCGATTGTGGAGGCTTTGCTCGGAAGATAAAGTTATTTCGGGTCTTCCATATGTTCCACAGCACCGCGGCCACGAGTTCTCTTTCAGGTAAAACATCCTTTCCTTCAAAAACTTCCATGAGCCACTGATCGAACCTTGTTATGTTGCTTGGGTTTCTGATGAGATTGATTCGTGGGTCTGCCCATATTTTTTTCGTCCATTTGCAGAGTAGAAATAGGTGTTCTGTTGTTTCCATATGTGTGGTGCAAAGTGGACAGTAGGGGTCGGGTAGTAGCTTCCTTTTATGCAAGTTCTCCCTCGTAGGTATGGCGTTTTGACATAGACTCCATAGGAAAGTTCTCATTTTCGGAGGGATAGCTAGACTCCAAATTCCAGTCCAAAGTGTTCTTGGTGGCTTGAAAGAGCAAGATGCTCTGTTTTGTTCTGTTCTCGTGGTATTAGAATAGGCCATATTGTACCCACTCTTCACAGTATATGTCCCTGATTTATTACTTGTCCAAACTAGACAATCATTCTTTGGGATCGGGCTGATGGGTATCGCGAGTATCTCATTTGCTGCTTTATCTTCGAAAAGATTAAGGATCAAGCTTTCCTTCCATGTCCTCGAGTCTTCATTGATCAGTTCATCCACCATAATTGGATCATTTTGGTTGGCTGGGCCACCGAGCACTCCAAACTTTAGCCATTTGTCTTCTCGTATATTGATAGACTTGCCATTCCCCACTGACCATTTAACCTCTGATTCTATGGCCTCTCGTCCTATTAACATGCTTTGCCACCCCCAAGATGGCCGCTGCCCTTTTTTTGCCTTCCACAAGTCTCCATTTGGAAAGTAGATGCCTTTCAATATTTTACTCCACAAAGCTGAAGGATTCTTGGATAATCGCCAAGCTTGCTTGCCGAGCATTGCTCTATTAAAATTTATCAAATCTTTAAACCCCAAACCTCCCTCATCCTTTCTGGTTTTTAAAGTTTCCCAGTTCTTCCAATGCAAACCTCTTTTTGATTCACTTTTCTGCCACCAAAATGACGCAATTCTTTTTTCTATGGCTTTGCAAATAGAGATAGGCAATTTAAAGACTGACATCGCATAATGAGGGAGGGCTTGTACAACACTCTTTATCAGAATTTCTTTTCCTGCTTTGGACAATAACTTTTCTTTCCATCCCTCTAGCTTCGAGTTTACTCTTGCTAGAATCCAGGCGAACATCTCCTTCTTTGAATGACCCCATTCTGTTGGTATTCCAAGATATTTCCCTGTTTTGTCTATGATTGGTACTCTAAGCTCTTGTGCTAGGTTTCTTTTCAGAGTTAGAGGACAATTACTGCTGAAACATACACCTGATTTGTTTAAATTAATAGCTTGGCCTGTTGCAAAGCAATACTGGTTGAGAATATTTGCTAAGTTTTGACATTCTATGATAGTCCCATTCAGAAAAAATATGGCATCATCCGCAAAGAGTAAGTGAGACAATGTAGGGCAGAACCTATTTAGCTTAATCCCCTGAATGCTTCCGTCTTCCAAGGCTTTGTTCATCATCCAAGTAAGAACATTTGCTGTTAAGATGAATAAATATGGGGAAAGAGGGTCACCTTGTCTAATTCCTCTTGAAGGGGTGAAAAATTGAGTAGGCTCCCCATTTATCTTCACACTTAGGGACACCGTCGAAACACATTGCATGATTAAAGATACCCACCTCTCACAGAAACCCATTTTCAACATGCAATCCCTCAAAAAATCCCATTCAATTCTGTCATAGGCTTTTTGCATATCCAGTTTCAATATCGCCTGAAACTTTTTCTTTCTTTTTGCTATTCTCAACTGATGTAGGACTTCCTGAACTATGAAAATATTGTCTTGGATTTGTCTCCCTTGTACAAAGGCACTCTGTTCAGGCTCTATAATTTCTAGAAGCCAAATTTTTAGTCTATTAGCCATGACTTTTGATATGATTTTGTAGCTGAAATTGCATAAACTGATAGGTCTGAATTGGCCTATATTTTCTGGGTTTTTAACTTTTGGTATCAAGGATATGTGCGTTCTGTTTAGTAGAGGGTCGATGATACCTGTTTCAAAGAAGTTCTGCACTAGCTGGAACAAATCCAGCTTGATATCCTCCCAAGACCGTTGATAAAAAAGTCCATTTAGTCCGTCAGGTCCGGGGGCCTTTAATGAGCCCAATTGAAAAACTGCATCTTTCACCTCTTCAAGGGTAATATTTGCCATCAGATATTCATTTATTTCCTCTCTAACTGGGCTGGGGCATTGGTTTAGGATTGGCTGATAGTTCCTAGGACCCACCGATTTATAAAGGTTCTGGTAGAAGGACCCTATGTGTTCTTTGAGTGCCGATGGGTCCCTACACCAACTTTGATCTTCCATTTGCAGCAGTGTAATCCTATTCCTCTGTCTTCTCTGTACCGTAGTAGCGTGAAAGAACTTAGTATTCCTATCTCCCCATTGCAGCCAATTGATGCGAGATCTCATCCCCCAAAATTTTTCCTCTTGTTTCCAGAGTTTGTCTATCTGATCAACGATGTTCTGAGCTTCCTTCCTGCTGGAATTTTCGGAATTCTGGTTTGTAATCTTTATTAGTTCTCTGTTAAGCTCCCTAATGCGACATTGTGCATTGGCATGTCTTTGCTCCACTTTAGAAGCTCCTTGGACATATCATTGACTTTCATTGAGAAGCTCGTCTGGCTTAAAGGCGTTTTGTTCCATATCCTTTTTATAGTCTCTCCACACTCTTGGTCTTCTAACCAGTATGCTTCGAATTTAAATTCTCTCTTCCTTTTCATAATTTCAGGATGCAACACAAGGAGAAGAGGGCTGTGGTCCGAACCAATGGCTGGTAGAGCCTGAACTTCAGCAGCAGGAAAGGTAATCCTCCAGTCCATAGTGCACAGAACTCTATCTAGTCTTTTTTTAACAAGGGCCTCTCCTTCCCGGTTGTTTGCCCAAGTGTAGGTGCAACCTTTGCTGTCCATGTCCATTAGGGAGCACTCATTTAATAACTCTCGGAATGCTGCTATTCTGTGATTATCTGCTTCTCTTTTCCCCACCTTCTCCCAAACATATAAAATTTCATTAAAATCTCCCATGTAAATCCACGGTAAATGGGTTGTTGGCCGGGAATCCTTCAATTTTTGCCATAGCTTTAGTCTCTCCCCGAAATTCGTCGAAGCGTGGAGAAAAGTTATTCTCATTTGATAGTCACTTTCTGGATCTTTACACTCCAAATCAATAAAATCTTTAGAGCTAGCATTTATCTTTAACTCCACCTCCTCACTCCATAACATTGCTAAGCCTCCCGCAATTCCTTCCGGGTTTTCTAGGAACAGGTTTTGGAACTTAAGTCTCCTTTTAACACCTTCCACCATCGTTGCTTTGTTCTTTGTTTCCATCAAGAAGATGAGATTGGGCCTTTCAAGAGCTACTAGAGCTCTTAGCTCCTGGAATGTCAGGGGATTGCCCAACCCCTGACAAGTCCAGCTTATTATTTTCATATCGTCTCTGGTGGCTTATTAGGGCTAGCCACCACAGCCCACTCATTGCCATCTTTGATCAACTGAATTGGGGTTTCCAAAAGCTCCGAATCCTCAATCATAAAAGGAATCTGTTCTGCTGTGCATTTCTGTTTTTTTGCCCTCTGCACCTTCATATTTCTCTTGCTGCATTTCCCAACCTTTGACAGGAGCTGCTAGTAACTTCTAAACACATAATCTGTTTGCCATGATCTGTGTTTTTCATAGTTGTAACTGCTGTATCTTCTGGTGCCTCCCGTGTGTTTGAATTTTCTACTCTTTTCTTGTTGCGATTTGGGGCTTCCCTATTATCACTTTCATCTCTGGCCACTATATCCATTTCATAGGTAATTGGAGGAATATCTAGTGCCGTATCTTCCTCAGCAATTTCTTCTTCTAATTTGCCATAAAACGCTTCCCAATGGGGGCTATGATCTCGCACTTCCGCCTTAAGCCATGGGCCATATTTTCCTGCTTTATTTTCAGCCCATGTTGTTTGCTTATAAGGAATTTCTTCACAATTAGTAGCGTAATGCCCAATTTTTCCACACGAATAACAATAGTGCGGTAAACGTTCATATTTAAACTCTACCCATAACTTCTTGTTTCCTATGTCCAGAATAGCACCTGATTTTAATGGAGCTGATAAATCCACTTCCACTCTCACTCTTCCACCTTTCTATGGTCCGTTTCCTTTTGAAACCACCTGAATTTCCAGCACTTTGCCGACCTTTTTTGCCAAGTCAGCGAACACTTCTTCTATCATCCACCCAGGGGGAATCCCTCCAATATGTACCCAAAAAGCGCATCGAGAATAATCATAACAGTGCTCTGGGATATCCGGTTCACATTGTTTAAGTACTAGTAAATTACTGGCAAAAGACCAAGGTCCGGATTTCATAATTCTCTCTTTTTCCTCCTCCGATTGAAAAACGAAAGAGAAAAAACCTGGTTCCTTTTGTGAACAAGCCACCACTTCTGTTTTCCATGCTTTCTTCATTGTATTTAGGAAAGCTGGAAAGTTGACATTAGGTTTGGAGAATAGCTTCCCAAATAGGGTATGATGGCATTCTTCCCTTTTTTCTAGGGGGATCTCTTTAGTCACTTCTACTACATCGTTCTCCGACCACAGGTGGCCTAGACTTTTACATAAGGCAGCCATTCGCATTTCATTCTCCTCTTTACCTTCCATTTTTCTTTCCTGCAGGTTTGAGGTTTGGTAAAATCTATAGAAGATACAGATTGAAGGGAGCTCTGAAGTGGAGATGAATAGGTGAGTGGGCTGGTGGGTATGACAATTAGAAGGTCGTGTATCGAGTACAAGGAAGACAGAGCAGCCAGATAATATCCGCTTCCCCAGAATCATCCATTTGTCTTAATAGCTCCGGACAAATAACAAAATCCTTACAGATCAAACAGTTGCCATTCACTCACTACCACTGCATCAAAGGACTACTTCTATCTACGGTTCTCCAATGAAGATTGGAGCGTCAGAATCTATTCCACTACATCAAAATCAGAGAGGCCAAAAGAAATCCATGAGAATGACAACACAGCCAACCTTTTGCGAAGCTTCGATTCTTCCAAACGCTACTTGGATCCATCCGAAGGGAGAGAACAGGACTCAAGACTTCTCAGATGAGGGGATTACGTGATGGGTTTCATTGTTCAAAAAGGGGTAATCATGATTTTTGGGTATCGGAAATCTACCGGAAATTTAGGGTTTTGGGGGGGAAGCTACCAAAAGGGTAGAGGGGAGCTCTCAGAGTCGAGAGAGTGTTTTTACCCTTGTTGCATTGAATTCATTGCAATGAAGGTACTTAGATGGTTGAGTCAGATGGATCGATACCTGAAGATCCACTAATTTTAATGTGTTGGGCTTCGGTTGATGGACTTCGGTTCATGAAAGGACTATTCGACCTATTCCCATCTCAAAGGGTGGCCTGACCTCCCCTCTCTTGCTCGACCGTGCATCCCCCAACCTGGCCTAGGATTAGAAGCAGCATGGCCAAGGGACGCGCCGTGCTATCGTACCGACGCATATGATTTTGTCTCTCTGTCCCTCAATCTAGAGCGACCTTCCCTTCCAATCCTGGCAATGGGTTGTCTCCGGCGCGTTCAATCATGACCTCAAGAAACGTCCAGCCATGGCAGTTGTCAGGTATAGATATTCAATTTAAATGAATCCATCGCGCCGAACAAAAAAACTTTACTCGAACGGTTGACGAATTGGAAATTGCGAATGCCCAGGGACGAAGGGGGACGAATGACCAAGGGGAAAGCGCCTCCTCCCTTTTGGGTTTTCTGACCCGCCCCACCGCACGGGAACCCAACGAAAACGACATCGCATGGGCGTGGCGCCACCGCCCATTTATCTTAACTTCCCTAGTAATTGGCGACATTAAGAGCGTATACGACAATCATTATGTTTTTCTGTTTTTTTATTTTTTTTATTTTCGGAACAGATTTAGAATAGAAATCCATTTGGCAATATAATTTTTTTTTCTATTTATGAAATAAATTTTTACTCTATAAATAGGTTTGAAATAAAAATCAAAAGTTAAAATTTTTACATTTTCTAATTTTAAAACAAAAGTGAGGAATAAAAACTTTTAAAATCATTTACTCTCATCGTCGCTTGCTTGTCGCTTACCCGCATGACCGCTACAAGACGCCGGCTGTAGTATGCCCGCCGCCCACCACCCATCACCCGCCCCCAACCGGTGAGAGAAAAATTTTGTATTGTTATCAAGTATATTTATATTTCGAAAACAAAAATTTTATATCATTATCAAACACATTTTTGCTCAAAAACTCATTTTGAAAATAAAAATTTATTTTTAATATAGAATTATTATCATATGCATCCTTAACCTAGATATAAAATCCGTCCTTTTTGGTTGGTCGGATGGTCGCAATTAACAAATTGTGCCATTTACAGTGCCCTACTTGACCCACCATTCATTGGGGTCCACGCGCTTTAAGAACCCGAATATCTTTTAATTTTTTTTCCAGGTTTCCTTCTGCTTTGCGTTAGGGCCAAATGAGTAAACCAATTTCCTTTTTCCTTTTCTTTTTTTTCGGAAACCAATTTCAAGGGAGGAGGTTAATCAATATCCAGGATTCGAAATGTGAAAGCCTTTTTTTTTTCTTGGTCAAGAAAGCAATGTTAATAGTAATACTTAAGAGTTGTTAAACAAAAAATCTGACAAAGGGGCTAGAGTATTCATCTGTTGGGATTTAGCAACCTAGTTGGCTACTAAATTTGCGGACCAATCGCAATGGGCCAAGGTAGTGCGTTCATAATGGGCCAACAGAATTCTGGCCTCTTCCATTGAATACAGCATCTCCAATCCCACATGCTTATCTTGCATAACGGCATCCAAAATTTCGATTCCCGGAATAGAATTGCATTAGGCACCGTGCTCAAAATTTCAACTCCAAATCATTTTTTTAACTTTTAAATAATTTTATTACTTTTTTACTTTTTACTTTTTACTTTTTTTCCTTTCTTTCTCTTCCTCTTCTTCTTCTTCAAGTTGCTAGTCGCTGACCTTGAGATGATCGACGGCCAACTAGACGAGGGCCAACGACCTCACCGGAGCGTCGCCGACCCTTGGCGAGGCCGTGCCTCGTCGGTCGAGCCTCGCCAGTAGTTGGGCAAGGCTCGACTAAGCCATGGTTGGGCGAGCTAGGCCGACCCTCGACAGGGCTGGCCGAGCCTCGCATGGGCTAGCCGAGCCTCGCCGGGGCTGGTTTAGCCTCAACTAGTCAAGCGAGACTCGCCGATGGCCGGGGGAGACCCGGGAGAGGCCCGCCTTGCCACCGGTGAGCTCGCCGGACCAATTGCTAGTGGCGGTGGCAACAGATGAAGAAGAAGAAAGAGTGAAGAAGAACAAGAAAAAAGAAAAGAAAAGAGAGAAAATAGGAGCCTTGATTCTAGAATTATTTCCGAGAACAAAGAATCAATTATTTTTTACTTCTCGATTCTATTCCAAATCTGCATCCGAGAACAAAAAAATAAAAATTTGTTTCCGAGAACAAAAATTTTACCAAACGGATTTCTGTTCCAAATCTACTCCCATAAACAAAAGAACAGAAATAAGCATTGTTTGGCAAGGTCCTCACCTTCCATCTTACTCTCTCTCTTCGACTGAAAAAATTTCAGAGCTTTGATCAAGGCCAAGTACTCCGTCTAGAAGGCCAATGAAGCTCGGATCATCTTTGCGAAACCGTCGACAAGGGTTCCCGACACATCTCGAAGAACTCCCGAGATGGCCCCTACCATTGCTCCTTCCATAAACGCTCTGTTGATGTTGATTTTAAAGGTAGGCTTCGGTGGGATCCAATTTTGAGTCAATTGAGTTGTTCCCATGTAAAGTTTCAAACTTTGCTTGTTCTACTTGCTGAAATTGCTGAGTAATGCTTCTACTGAGTCATAGGGTTCTTGAATTTGGGGGTGACCTTCGAAATACAAAGTCATTGCTTGCTTTCCAAATGAACCACAAAAGGGTTGCAATTTCTTCGAAGGTCGGTGAATTTCCTGGCTGTTCAATTATATTTTGGAGCCAAACTTCAATTCACGAAATGTTTTGACGCAAAATTTGGATTTTTACTTCAGGATATGACTCAATTGAGTTCATCCATGGACAAACCAAGAATAGATGTTCCACTGATTCTACTTCTTGATCACAAATTAGGTATGCCGGCCGAGGTAAGATTTTCCGCCGATACAGATTTTCCGTTGTGGCAAGAGCATTTTGGCATATACTTCATACAAGAATTCTAGTTTTAGGGGGGGTCTTCATGTTCCAAATATAATACCATAGTTTGGGGGATGGCTAAAATGACGACATTGCTTGCATGCTATGTTGTGGGTTTTATGACTCTCTAATAAGATGATAGGCACTTTTCACTATATAGGCACCCGATTTAGTAGCCATCCACATCAATCTATCTTGTGTAGCACAAGAATCAAGCGGCATTGCTAGGACTTCACTTATTATTTGTTCATCAAAAAGTCTTCGGAGTGTGTGAACATTCCACCTTTTCTCCTCCTCTACGATTAAATCAGCAACTTTAGTTGGAAGTTTGTCGGACCCCCTATAGTTCCTCTTTTTAACCATCGGTCTTCTCGGATGTTGATGCTTTTTCCTGTACCCACTGACCGTATGACTAATTCGGAAATATTATCTCTTCCCATCAACAAGCTCTGCTAGGCCCAAGAGGGGTGTGAGCCCCTCCCTGCGTGCCAAAAGGATCTTGTAGGAAAGTAAACTCCTTTGAGGAGTTTGACAACATAAAGATGACTGATTCTTAGAAAACCTCCATGCTTGCTTCCCAGGTATTACTTTATTAAAAGCTAGTAGATCCTTGAAGCCCATTCTCCCTTTGTCTTCCCTAGTTTTGAGCACTTTCAATCTCTTCCAATGAAGACCACTTCTAGATTCACTATTTTTCCACCAAAATGTAGCAATTCTTTTCTCAATAGACTGACATATCAACACTAGGAGTTTGAAAATTGACATTGCACATTGAGGAATAGCTTGTATCACAGCTTTGATCAACATTTCCTTCATCGCCTTTGAGATTAGATTTTCTTTTCATTCCTCTAATTTCATGTTCACTCTTGCTAATATCCACGCAAAATTTTGTTTCTTGGGGGCACTCCAATAAGAAGGAATCCCTAGATATTTTCTAGTTTTTTCAACTTCAAGAACTTGCAGTTCGGCTGCCATATTTCTTCTTGGGGACTAAGGGCAGTTACTAAAAGAAATGCTAGATTTGTTCAGGTTTATAGCCTACCCAGATGCATAGCAATATTGGTTCAACACCAAGCCCGGATTCTAACATTCCTTCACCTTTCCATCTAAGAAAAAAATTGAATCATTGGCAAAAAGAAGGTGGGAAAGAATTGGACAATACTTGTTCAATTTTATATAATACTAATGTTCCATCCTGAACTGCTTTTGTCATTAAAGCCAAGAGTGTGTTGGCCATCAGTATAAATAGATAAGGAGATATGGGGTCTCATTGCCGAATGCCTCTCAATGGTTGAAAAAAGGTTGGTGACTCACTGTTAAACTTTACACTAAAGGAGACTGAGGTAACACATTCCATAATTCTATTTACCCACCATTCGTTGAAACCCATCTTTAACAAACATGCCTCTGGAAAGTCCCATTCCACCCTGTCGTACGCCTTTTTCATATTCAGTTTTAAAACGGCCTGGAATTTCCTCTTTTTTTTTTTTTATTACTCTCAATTGATGTAGAACCTCTTGCACTATCAAAATATTATCTTGAATTTGCCGCCCCCCTACAAATGCACTTTGTTCACCTATAATAAGTTCTGGTAGCCATGGTTTCAATCTATTTGCCAAGACTTAGATATAATTTTGTAAGGAAAATTGCAAAGACTAATGGGTCTCTATCGATCCAATCTCTCTGGATTTTGAACTTTCGGGATCAAAGTTATGTGAGTATTGTTCAGTTCTGGATTTAGATGTCCTAAGCTGAAAAAAGACTAAACTTCATCAAAAACTCCTTGTTTGATATCCTCTCAGTGATGTTGATAAAACTGGCCATTTAATCCGTCAGGCCTCGGCGCCTTCAAGGAACCCATTTGAAACACATCATTGTGGACTTCTTCCATTGTGATATCAGCTGACAATTGCTGGTTCATTTCAGTCGTAACGATTGTTGGGCATTGTTGCAACACAGGGTCAAAATTTCAAGGACCCATTGATGTGTAGAGGTCTTTGAAGAAGTTGACTGACATTTCTTTCAAACTCCGTGTCTTGTATCCATAAATCCTTGGCATTTTTAAGCATTGAAAGTCTATTCCTCTATCTCCTTTATATAGTCGTGGCATGGAAAAATTTTGTATTTTTGTCCTTCCATTTTAGCCAATTAATTTTAGACCTAAGTCCCCAATACATTTCCTCTTGGTACCATAAGTTTTCTATTTGTCCAGTAAGATTCTTCTTTCTATGTAAATCAGCCGACAACTCCTGATTGTTGATCATCTCCTGAAGCTCCTCTTTCAACATCTTGACTATTCTGAAAATTATTCCCGCTCCACTTCGATAGTTCAAGAGAGACTTTTCTAATTTTTTGTGCTAGATTAGCCTATTGCAAGCTAGATAGGTTCCGGGTATGCTTAATAATACTTCCACACTCTTCATGGTCCAGCTAAAATGCTTCAAATTTAAAAGCTTTATTTCTTCTCACCCTTAGCTGATAATGATAACAAAAGGGGGCTGTGATCGGAGCCTATAGTTGGTAGTGCAAAGACCCTAGCTTCAGGAAATAATACTCGCCAATTAATATTACAAGCGGCCTTATCCAGACTCTTCTTTAGAAATTCTTGCACTTCACGATTGTTTGCCCATGTAAATGCACAACCTCTCCAAATCCATCAAACCATAAGCATTGAGGAATTCTCGAAATGCATTCATTCGATAGTGCTCAGCCATGTCTTCCCACCTTTTCCCAATGGTACAACGACTCATTAAAGTCCCCCATAAATACCCTTGGGAAGGAATTCGTTGTACTCAAGTCTTGAATATTTCCCCATAATCTCAACTTGTCCTAGAAAATGGTTGATGCATAAACAAAAGTAACTCTGTAAGGTGTCCTTGTCTCGGAATCCTCCAGTGTAATGCTAATAAATTCCTTCATAGCTAAATTCAAAGACAAAGAAATCCCATTGTTTCACATCAAAGCCAAACCCCAACGACTTCCTACTGGATTAACAACAAAATAATTCTAAAAATCTAATTTTCTACTAGCTCTACGAACCACTAACTCTTGATTCTTAGTTTCCATTAAGAACACCATGTCGGGCCTATCATGAGCCACAAAGGCCCATAATGCTTGGACTGTCAAGGGAGTGCCCTGCCCTTGACAATTCCAACAAAAAGCTTCATTTGTAATCCGGTGGCTTATTCGGATTAGCTACCAAAGCCCATTTTTTAAAGTCTTTAGCCATAAGAACTGGAGTTTTTAAGAAATGGGTCTCATCCAACATTTGAACTTTTGAATGCAATCGATCATATGGACTATTTCTCCTACCTTTCTTATTGTCCGCCCTTCTACCTTCTCTTCCCACCTTGTACAAAAATGCCTCCCTGCTGTGATGAAGGGAGCTCTATCAACAAGGGGATACACTGAGTCTAAGTTTCCTCATCCATATCCCAGGGAGTCAAGTCCACTAGATTTTCTTTTTCTGACATCTTCCTTTTTCCCTTATCCTCTCACTTCTTACTTAGCAGTACTTGAGTATTGTTGGACTCTCTTTGGATCCTAGTAAACTGTCATGATTTATAGGAGTCTCTAGTATTATCTCTTCTGCTACATGTGACATCCTGGATTTTTACTTCTGCTTTCAACTAAATTAATCGGGCCTTTTATCAACGCACCTATAGTGCTATTCTTAGAGCTGATCACTCGTGAGATAACTAGATTATATGGGGAAGTCATTAAGGAATTTTAAAGCGATAGACTCGAGAATTCGACCAGGACTCGACTACTCGATCGTGCTCATCTGCTAAGGTCATTACGGCACAATTATAAGTCAATTAGAAATCAAAGATAGATTGGTTCGACTGAGAGGTGTGGCTAAATGTGAGTGATTCCATTAAATTACAAAATTCTCGTCGATTGGCACTAGATTGCTTTTTCTATCATTTTGGTACCTTGTATCCGTATTTGAATCTTGGAGATTTTCACGACAACCGCGAGTCACCGATGGGTCGAAGAGGTTCATTGTGGCTCAAAGAAAATCGACCACATATCATTTACACTAAAAATTTCTAAAAGCTACCCGGTAGTCTAGGTCACGCTAAAATCGCGCCGGATTGAAATTAACAGCGAATTTGAATCCGATTTCAGAAATTGAAAGTTCTGTCATGTCATGAGGCATTTTAGAAACGTCAACTCAATCTCTGAAGATTTTTCTGCAAACTGAGATTTTGGCGAAAAAGTTGAGATAGGGCCGTTTTTGTCCAGAAAATTCAGATAACCGTTTTTTATTGCGAAATTGGGATGCAAGTAGGATCAATTGGTGAGGAAAAATACCAATTTGATCATTGATTCAATGACGAAATTTATGGGAACCGATTTGAGTTAAGTCAAGGAGGATTTGAAGTGGAATTAAGCCAAACATTGTGAAATTCGTGTACCCCCATGGCCATAACTTGTGGACCACCTCAAACCTTCTAGAAGGGGCCTTTTGGTCTAGAAAATTGTTGTGGGAGGCCAGCTGGTATGGTGAGGTCATGCAAGGGGAGACAAAGAGATGAGGAAGAGACTTGGTGGCCCCCTCCATAGAGCAACCGATCCCCTCTCCTCTCTTCAGCCCGTCGAAGCCCCTTCTCCCCAACAAGCTAGAGGAACGAACCAGCAGCCCCCTCGCCGTCACAGCCACTCGCCGGAGCCATTGTTCGCCCGTCGCGCCCCCGCGAGTCTTTCGTGCAAGCCGCATCCCAGCTGCTTCGTTCCTGCCGTTCGCGCATTCAGCAGTGACTCGCCATCCACGAGGTCACCGTCGGAGCTTCTACTGCCGCCGTATGCCACCCCCCTCGCTCGCCAAGCTTGCTGCAACCACTGTCGGTCCATTCTAGCCGATTCTAGCCTGAGTCGACCATCGAAGCAGCCTTATTCAGCCTCGACCAGCACAGAATAGAAGCTGAAACTAGTGGGTCTCATAGCCACTTTTGGCCTGTTTCCGAGCCGTTCCCGACCCCGTTTGGTGGTCCCGCTTTGGAGTTTCTCGACCCTCGCCGTGTCCTCGTTGATTTGATCCGAGTGGATCATTAATCAAGTGAGTTTAACTCACTAATCCTTGCTTAGTAAGTTAATGACATTTAAGGATTGATTAGTTTAAACTAAGTATGGGCTAGGTGGATAGTTAGATTAGATTAGCAATTTAATTAATTGTTATTGCATGTGAGGTGGTTAGAGTAGTGTAATTAGAGCCTAGACAAGCTCTAGTATTAATCTAGAGTGGTTCGGAAATTTTTCGGAAATTTTTCGAGCCCGTCTCGGCTTTCAATTAGGCTTTACGGGCCTAAGTCCTCTTTATTGGCATTTAATAATTATTTTCCATAATTATTTATTTATTTATTTATTTTCTAGAAATTAGGCCGAGGTAGCCGGTAACCAGAATTTTATGCTGATTGTAGTGGTGCGATCTGTTTATTTAATTGACTGTTATTTTATGCAAATTGAGTGTGATTTGTGAATGTGGGTAATTATCCAAAAATTAATTAATTTCAGTAATTAATTAGAAAATCACCGGGCGTCGGTTCACAACGCCAAAAAATGGATTTGTGGACTATTAAAATTAGTGAGATTTTTCAAGTGAGAAAATATTATATTTTGGCTAAGGCCGATCGTGTACCTACACACAATTATTTTTATCAGGTATAATAAAAATGGCGAAATTGTTAGATGATTATGATGATATATTTTATCAACCTGTGGACTCTGGTCTGGCAGCTTCTGGCAAGCATATTTAGTATACTATATCAGTATATCTGGCAGCTTCTGGCGAGCTATATTATCTATTTTCAGTTTAGAGTAAGCTGTACGCAAGGTGGTCGGACTGTACGCAAGGTGGTCAGACTGTATAGATAATATTGATTGAGATGACTTGGAATGTTTTTGTTGACATGGAATCGACTGAGTCAATTGATTAATAGTTCGATCTGATTGGTTGAAATGATTGAATGGTTATTAGAATTGTACTGACTTGTAGGAAGAGACTGAGGCTAAGGTAAGTCCTTTGACTCATGTTTGTGCTTAGGCAGCCTTAGAGCGTATTTCCTTCCTAGTCAGGTCTTAGGGGGTTGAACTTACTGAGACATCGTCTCACTCCATTGTGGGATAACATTTTCAGGTCTTTAGATAGCAGCTCCCCCAGAGCATTTTGGACAACCTAAGAAGGTCACAGAACAAACATCTTACATTCCATTGCATGGGAGTCTTAGGGGCTGGACCTATGAGTTGGTGAGGTCCATAGTTTGGGTCGATGCGGGTTTACCTAAAAAGGTACCCCACCGACACCGATCATGGTATCGCCAAGCTTAGGATGGCAGAGAGAGGGTCCCATACTGGAATCTGAGATATCTCTGTATGCACTGGAGGTTGCTTTTGGGAAAGGCACAGCAAATCCCCATGGTGGTTCGATAGTAGATGCGGTGGACCCTGACCTTGAAGATCCAAGAACTCCTGCGTATTCCGCTGAAGGCTCTAGTTGGAGTGTGGATGATGATGGAGAGGAGGACGAGGACCCATAGTTTTGTGAAACCCCCACCCCTGTTTTGCTGACTTTGTGAATAGAGTGGTTTGTATTGTATATATACGACTTTGTTTGTATATGACTTTTTATGATATAATATATATATATATATATATATATATATCTATAAGTGTGCTATTGGTGGTAGTTTCTGATTTTAAAAATTATGGCCCTACTTTCCTATCCCATATCGTTGTTGTTTGGGGATTATTTAATTGCTTCCGCATATGCATTAAAATGAATGGATCGGTGATGCATCCTAGGACGTCGCTATTAATTGACCATAGAGGGATGGGTACACGCTCGTAGGATCGGGGCGTGACACTAAATCTTCTTTCACATGTTCTCCATAAAAAGCCTTTCAAAAAGGACTATTGCTTTTAGCCTAAGCTTTCAACCACGATCCATAGAGCAATTTACCATTTGTGGCAAAGAATTCCTCATTGTATGGCACCAACTCACAACCTTTTGCATAATGTCCTATTTTGCCACATGAGTAATGGAAATGGGGGAGTCTTTCATACTTGAAATCTAGCCAATGTTCCTTGCCCTGAAACCTCGAAATCATACCGGATAAGAGAGGAGAGGAAAGTTTTAACAGAACCTTGGCTTTTCCCACTACGATTGATGCAAAGCCCCTTGTTTCAATTCTCACTTCCGATACTTCTCCTACGCTTTCAGCAATACCTCTAATAGCATCTTCTGTTCTCGGTTCAGTAGGTAGTACGTGTATTTTCATCCAAAAGAAGCAATAGTCAAAGACAACGCAGTGCGGGGGAGTACTTGGTTCCCATGGTTTGAGAACCAATAGGTGACTGGAGAAAGACCATGGCTCTGAACTAAGGATTCTGTTTTTTTCCTCTAAAGAGCTGGCGACAAAAGAAAATAAACCAGGCTATTAATGCTTGCATAAATGCTCTTTGATTTCCATGCTTTCTTTATAGTGGCTTGAAAAGCTTGGAAATTCATTGATGCGTCGCAATGAAGTCTACCTAGCACAGTATGTAACGACCTGGGCCCCACTGTGTAATATTGTCCGTTTTGAACACTGAGTCCTCACGGCTTTAAAACGCATTGCATAGATTAGAGGGACCCAAGCCTTATAAACTAGCTCAGGACTCCCCACTAAGCAATGTGGGACTAGAGAAGACCCCTTCCCTTTCCCTTGGGTTGTCACACTCTCCACCCCTTAGGAGCACAGTGTCCTCGCTGTGGCCCCACAAGCGGTCGAGAGTCGGCTTTGATACTATTTGTAACGACCCAGGCCCCACTGTGTAATATTATCCGCTTTGGACAATGAGTCCTCACGGCTTTAAAACGCGTTCAACTGAGAACAAAGCCTTGAGGGGTGGCCCGACTGGGATGGCGGTGCGTCCTCACCAGTGTGGGGCCCAAAGAGGACAATATTATGGCTTGGGAGAGGTGAGCCTCTACCCCTGCATAACGCGTTTTAAAGCCGTGAGGACTTAGTGTCCAAAGCGGACAATATTACACAGTGGGGCCCGGGTCGTTACACAGTACATTCACAGTCCTGCAGCTTCTCCTTAGTCATAATAGCATCCAGCATGAAGGTTTTTCCATCCATCCAAAGTTGCCTTAGCCTTCTACTTAAGGCAGCCATACATCTATCCCTATCTCCATCTCCTTCCATACTTAGAAACCAGAAGAAGTAACTAACCCAAGTCATGAAATTTTGTCAACACAAGCAAACCAAGGGGGTAGATCGAGAAAACGAAGAGGACCATGGATGGCTAAGAGCTCGGGGTAAACATCCACATGGAAGAAAGGCCAGCGAGTAAGAAGAATCCTCCATTTCAGATCAAAGACAAAGAAAAGGAGTCCAAACTAAGATTCTAACTGGATAGAGCCATATCGAGTACCTGCAACTTGAAGAGTGGAATCTCCTTATGTGGGCTTCTGTTCATATGCCAACGACCAGAAATGATTTGTATATTGTTCTGTATTGTAAGCAATTAGGCTGTGATGGGTTTGGGTTTTAGAGGAAATCTATGAAAGAAAAAACTAGGGTTTGCAATTTTGAAAGGGACAAATGAACAACAAGCCAGGGGGGAGGAGAATGGGACATCACAGAATTCTCCATTGAATTTAGGGCAAAGCTATGCAAGAGATAGAGAGGAGCTCTACATCCAAGAGAGAATTGCCAAACTCTCACTATTTTACCGGTTTGCGTGTCAGATCCGAAACTGAAAGCCATTTCACACCTCGGTAAAGTGTCCTTATGAACTGCTCGTCATATCTAACCTGTTCTCCTTTTGTCAAGGCCTACATCTTTGTGCATGTCCATCACTAAGCTTTATAGACACCATTGATATGATCAGTTCATCCTAAAATTATCATCAATTATCATGATGAACATCTACAATCATCTGGTAGATACTCAACCAATGATAGTTTTGAAATCATCAGAATATCATAAGAAGTTTTCCTAACACTTATCATTGTACCCTATTGATTTTTAATGTCCACCAAAGAATGGATGATCTTCACCTCGAAGGTTGCGTGACATTGATTGTAGTTTGTTGATCTTTGAGGTTGAGGTAGGGGTTTGTGTGACATGAATTTTGAATCATCCAATTTTTCTATAATGCCATCAGTGTCCTGCATTTGTTGCTGTTTCTTGGGTGAGTGTGTTGCATCTTGGGATTAGTGTAGGAATTGAAGTGCCACCTCAAGCTCGGAGATTCTTAATCACCATTTGAGAAGCGGTTGGGATCCATTACGAGATTGAAGTAAATCATATATAGAAAGTGTAAATTTGCGAGAATTTACAAATTTGTAAAAGAATGAGAACTTGGGAGAAAGCGATGAATGGTGAAAATGAGAGAGCGGGCTCTAGTTTATAGAGAATTTGTGAAGTTTTTTTTTCCCAATGGAGGCCCACTGTTAGGCCAAAAGCAATCACTAACTAAATTTGTCAAATGGGTAGATCGGGTCGGGTCGGGTCGGATTTGGGTCAAGCCAAGTAAAAAATGGTCCTACATAAATTGATCAATTTAACCTGTTTTAGCTCATTTTCATACAACACAAATATAGTGATCCATACCCAACTCATAATATTAAAATACTTATAAATTTAACTCAAATTAGGAAAATTCATACCCAAACTAAAGTGAAAGCATAGAGTAAATTAATGTGAGATCACGTGAAGGTAAGAGAGAGTGAAGATAGAGTCGTAGGAGTAAGTTTAGTCTAAGTAAGTTGCGAACCCATTTAACACCCACATTAAACCCATTTATGATCCATAGAGTTAGGTCTAAACCCATTTATTGAACATAAATATAACTAACACATATAATAACTCTGTCCATCAAGTATGGTTCAAAAATTAGTTGAAGACCTATTTTGATAGATCTATCATTGACCCAATGAACCCTTTGAGAAATAGATTGGCCACGTGTGGCCCAAAAGCCCACTGAGCCCAACCAAATGCCAACTCCATTCAAAAGAACTAGGCCTAGGTCACCCACTCCACTAGGTCCAATGCATGGCACAAGCCCAGGGTGAGCTGATATATTGAGATACTGATGACATAGTCACCAGAGCGTACAACTATTTATGCATGTTAGACAAATTGAATGTACAGGTCAACATTAAAAAATGGACATCGAGGAAAAATAGGGCTGCCTTGCCTTTTTTAATAGCCACGGGATGGTATATCTCGAGATACTTGTCCATAATTATCTTAAATTCGGGTAGTTACAATTAAAATTCTTAACACTAAGCGAGGTAGCTAGCATCTTTTTTGCATTGAATTTGTGTGCATCTAAGTTATGCTAAAAGTATGTTCAGTTCCTGAAATTGTCAAAATTCAAACTTGCTATGCTTTAGACATTTATAGAACATCCATTTGATCTCGTCCGTAGTCTTGTTCAAGGTAGGGGTGAGCATCGGTCCAGGGTCAACCCTGGACCGACCCTAGACCGGCCCAACCCTGTCGATCTTGGTCCGGTTTCCAGGGAGATTGGGTCGGTCCTTAGTCCTAGAATTCCTGGACCAGCACTGTGTGGGTTGGTCCTCGGTCTTGAGAGTTCCGAGTCAGTCCAACCCGGACCAACCTTGACTATATATATATAATATTATTTATAATTTTTTATATATAAAGAAAACCTTAAAATAAATTGCGTCAACAATATTAAACAACTCTTTAGTGAGGAGTTTAAGTAATTTTACATTATTATTTAATAACTTAGATTTTTAATGTCTTTTAAAGCGTCAATAGTCATAATTTACGAAAGAGGAAAATGTTTTTGTGAGAAGTCCTCACGGCATCCAAAAAGGGATAAATAGCTCCTTATGGCATCATCCTCTAGTATTCGTTCTCTTCTGTCTTATTTGTTCTCTTAGTCTTCAATTTGCCAAAATAGAAAGAAACAACTTCTCCGCTCACCACTTGACACTCGCTTCGCTCGCTTTGGATCAGTCATGCCGCTCGTCACTCGATGCTCTCTTGACTTGTTGCTTCTCGCTCGACATTCGATGCTCATTCTATTCAATGCTCATCCCACTTGACCCTCACCGCTTGCCTTTCTTAGCTAACCTCGCTCATCATCGAACCCATTGGGTCGGTATGGTCTTCAGTTCCCTTTTAAGGAGTATAAAAAATGAAATACAAAATTTTTAGTTGGTCCTAGGTTGACCTAAAACCGAACCGAACCCATTGGGTCAGTTCGGTCCTCAATCGCTTTTTTAAGGAGTATAAAAAATGTAATAAAAAATTATTGGTTGGTCCTGGGTTGACCCTGAAACCGGACCGAACCCATTGGATCAGTTCAGTCTTCAATCACTTTTTTAAGGAGTACAAAAAATGAAATAAAAAATTATCGATTGGTCTCGGAGTACAATCATATTCTGATTGTGCAGGAAGTTCTACACAAAGTTAGAACCAGAGAGAAGAAGAAGAAATTCCAAGCGGTCCTAAAATTAGATATGCAGAAGGCATATGATTGCATAGAGTGGGATTTTCTTCAAGAATGCCTTACAAAGATGGGTTTTTGTGGGAAGTAGGTGCAGTGGATCATGCAATGTGTCTTTACGGTCTCCTTTAGTGTTAAATTCAATGGAGATCCTATGCCATATTTCAAGCCAACCCGAGGTATTCGCCGAGGGGACCCGCTTTCCCCCTATCTCTTTATTATAATGGCTAATGTCTTATCTTATATGATGAAAGAAGCCATAGAAGCTGGTTCTGTCAGGGGAATAACACTTAATAGAAATTGCCCTACTCTCTCCCATCTACTATTTGCGGATGATTCTATATTCTTCCTTGATGGTACAGTCTTAGAATGCCAACATCTGGCATCTATCTTGCATCAATATTGTTTTGCATCGGGACAGGCCATAAACTTAAACAAATCAGGAATCTATTTCAGCAAAGGTTGTCCGGAAAGCTTAAAGAGAAACATGGCAGCAGAGTTTAGAGTTCCAGAGATTCTTAAAACAGGAAAATACTTGGGAATTCCGTCGGACTGGGGTGCCACCAAGAAGGACATGTTTGCATGGATACTTGCGAGGGTCACCATGAAACTAGAGAGCTGGAAAGAAAATCTACTATCAAAAGCCGGAAAAGAAATACTTATAAAATCTGTGGTGCAAGCAATTCCCCAATATGCGATGTCAGTGTTTAAAATCCCGGTTTCCATTTGCAAAGCTATTGAAAAACAAATAGCTAATTTATGGTGGAGGAATAGTAACAAATCAGCTGGATTACACTGAAAACGATAGGAAATTTTGAAGCTTCGAAAGGATGAAGGGGGACTCGGCTTCAAGGACCTCATAGCGTTCCATAAAGCGATGTTAGGTAAACAAGCATGGCGAATGTTCCAGCATCCAGATACTCTTTGGAGCAGAATTATGAAGGGGCTATACTATCCTAATTGTGAGTTTTGGCAAGCAGGAAAAGGATCGAATCCTTCATGGGGATGGTAAAGCCTATTAACAGGTAGAGATGCTATTGCCCCACAACTTATGTGGGCGGTTGACAACGGAAAAAGAATCTCTATTAGAGAGGACAAATGGCTCAAGAACGGACCTATAGGTGGCCCAGCAACCAGAGATGAGCCACTCAAAGTAGCCAAATTAATAGACATGGAAACAGCGCAATGGAATGAAACTTTGTTGAGGTCTATGTTTGATGAGCAGTTAGTATCGGAGATCAAATGTATATCTATAGGCCTCCTGTCCACTGAAGATAAGTTAGTTTGGATGGATAATAAGTCGGGAAACTATATAGTGAAAAGTGGTTACCACTGTAACCAGAGTAATACAGCCAACCCACACTTATTGTCTCCAACTACATCCTACCAAGCAAAACCAGAACTGTGGAAACTTATATGGAAATCAGTAATTACACCCAAGATTAAATTCTTCCTATGGAATGCATACCAAAATGCCCTGCCAATGGAAAATCTGTACAAGAGGAAAGTAGTACCTGCCCCCATATGCCCGATTTGCAAACTCGAACCAGAAACGGTAGAGCACACTCTATTATTGTGCCCATGGACTTCTCAAATCTGGAACGCCTATTCCCTGTAAGGCAAAATAACAAGAGTGGGTTTAACCCGCTTTGATGAATGGCTATTCAAAGTAAGAGAAGAACCATGGAGATTACCAACATTTGCTCAGATCGCACTAACTCCAGGACAAGCCCACCCCGTAGCTGAACAAAATAGGGGACCCGAACCATGCGCCTACACTGCCTCCTTAACAGCAAATCTATCCGATACAGATGAACACTCCTTTTATGAGGCAAACGAAAAAGCGAGGCCCTTCTTTGTTGGAGGTCCTCCGGATGAGCTTCGGATAAGATTGGAACCCCCCTCGGCAGAACATCATACCCAACCAGATAAACACTCCATCTTCGAGGAAGACAGAGGAGTTGTCCTCAATACCAAGAATCCTCTTCAAGCTGAAACTCCGAGCAGCGGAGGTGTCGATTTCCAAAATCCAGCCTCTCCAGACGATGATCCACATAGTAAATCCTCCAGATCCAACGCGGCAAGCCCTCTTCGCAGGTCTGCCTCTAGATCCAATACGACACAACCAAACCAAGGAGCTGTTGCTTGTATCTGTCGTGACTCCATGGGAAGAGTACTGGATGGCTTCACCAAATCAGTGGAAATCAACTCGGCGGAACAAGCGGAGGCTGTGGCTCTTATCGAAACCCTAGATTTCCTTCTCCTCACGCTTCCCCCAAACAGAACTCAACTCAAACTCCAAGTACACTCTGACTGCTGGGGTCTCGTGCGAAGCATCGAAAAGCCAGAGCAGAGTTGCTGGGACGCACGTCCATTGGTGGACCGAGCCAAAGCAAAAATGAAAGACTTACCGAGCCTCACACTGGCCCATTGCAGAAGAGAAACCAACAAAGTAGCAGATTGGCTTGCGAAAGCACATCTTTTAAATTTGCTTCCTACTAATTGGGTATCCCACCCCCCCTTTTGCTCTGTTAGATTTACTTTGCGCAGACGCTTTTGACGTAACTTCCAAGCAATCGGCTAAGTAATACATATCAGCCATAATTTCGACCAAAAAAAGGAAAAATTGATCAAGTTAGAATTGAAACACACAAATGCCCCTTAAATCGTATTTTACTTTTGCTCGTGTTCTCGTCATTAAATGTATAAATTTTGAACCAATACATATTTCATGCAAAAAATCTAATATATCTCGTTCATAAACTACTAGAGATGTTAACGGTTTGAATTTTTCCTTTTTGCAGAAATGACCAAGGAGATTAAAACTGATGTCAAAAAGTTTCTCCAGATAATTATAAAAAAATTCAATATGCCATAGCTTTTGTAGTCAGTATTAACATTAATCTGTCGCGCAATTTGAAACTTACGATATATATACAAAACAGAACTATCATATCGGGATATCTTCTAAATCAATTTCAGATTATTTTGAAATTTTAATAGACACATGTACTTTTTTTTTGTGAGAATATACACATGAACTTAATTTATGACTTTATCTGCAACATCAATTTAAGGTGCAATTTCCACTATTTATCTTAACATATTCATTGCGTTTTTGGCAATTTCTCACAGTGGGAAAAAAAAACCGACACTTCCATCTCGATCAATCAAATTATATCTTATGCAAAGCTTCCATTTGAAGCCCAAAAGTTTAGCAATCGCATTAGTTTCCAACATTGATTATTGCTATGCGTATGCTTTTCTTCTTCATTTTTATCGGAAAAGAGTCCATTTTCCTTTAGGGAGAAGCCTGACGACAAGGCAAAAGGGCTTCTGAACATAATAATAACCCGAGACTCATACTAAAATGCTCACGGATTGACCAGTAACAGGAACAAATCAACCTTGAAGACATCTAGACAAAACATCAAACAGGTCATGCTTCAGACTGAAATGCTCCCGAGGATTCTCCCTTCGACCGAAACGAAACTCATAAACCCGCTTCAGACAGCTTCGCTCTCCTATATCTCGGTTCGAAGGTGGATAGACACAGATCCCGAACAATGGAGCAGAGCGATGAGGAGATTCTGAACACGTTATCGACTCTAAAGGTCGATCGGAATAGAAACGACCTGGCAGGGGTAGTGCCGATTTCTATCCTCCTTGGTTCCCTTAAGCCGAGCTCTTCAATGGACAAATCCTTTTTCAAGCGAGCGTCCAGCATCCTCTCCTTCTCGCTCTCGCCTGACTCTCTTTCTCCCCCGTGAATCTCTCTTCAGCCTATCTCTCTGCAACTTGCCTCTTCGACGGCCGCCCTCTCCGAAAACTGGCGGTGTCTCTCCTCCTCCTGTTATGCAAACAGGATCCTCTTGAGGCGAGCATCCTTTCTGGCGAAGATGTTCCTCGGCGAGCAGCTCCTATCTCGTCTTTTCCTCTCGGATCAGCACGCTCCCCTCGCCTCACCGATCGAATCTTTCTGTTATTTCTCTCGCACCCCAGCTAACACGGCTCTAGAAGGTGCTGGCTCAGCTCTCGTCACGGCTTGTCGCGCCTCCTTCGCTCACAGACGCAAGCACGCTTGGCCTGTCGTTTCTTCCTTGCGTCACGGACGCTGTGCTCGCTGGGGAAGTTGAGGGGGAAGCGCGTGAGGGAAGAGGGAGGCTGAGGCTGGGGCTGGGCTTTCTTTGTGTTTGGTTCTATGATGGGCCAAGGAAATACAAAAGGAGATGGGCTCAAAATGGAAATGAAGAGATGGGCCCAAAGAATTAAAAGAAATGGGTTGGACTAATGGAGTGAGGGGACTTAGAAGGCTGAAAACTTTGCTAAGGGGCCGGCCCACACGACTTCATTTCGCTTTTTTTTTTTTTATATCGTTTTCTTAGTTTTTTTATTATTATCTTTTTTATAAATTTTCATATTTTTATAAAATAAATGGATACCTAAAACGTTGATAAAAATTTTAGGATCAACAGCAACGATTGGAGCAGATAATATAGTGGAGGCTACCTATAGTGATATCAGAGGCTAAGGTGGCGATATTGTGTTTCGGATATTTAACTGTTCCCACTTGCCTATATATGGATTGTTGTGCTTGTAGATAAATCTTGCACGATTTTAAGAGTGGCAATGTTGGCTTTTATTTATGTCTTTGATCCCATATTGCTTAAATATGACCTATGGCACTTAAAGTAAGCGTGGGTGAGCTGTGACCAAAGCAGACATTATCGTGCTCAAGCCTGGATAGGGATGGCTGTGACACTAAGGTGAAACTTCAAGAGTAAGATAGTGGTCAAGTTGAGCTCAATGCAATGAGACCACTCATTGAAGAAGAGTCATTAGAGAGCTTACACATCTACTATGCTAGTTTCAAGGAGGGGTTTTCACCCTTACAACCGCCAAACTAGGTAAACAAGTTAATCATCTCATCCATCGTCGATAACTAGTCAAAATTCTATCGATACAAAAAGGTGATTTGATACGTTTTCCATGTAATTGATCATCTTATTTATACCCTTGATTTTTCCTCTTAAGCTTACAGAGCCAAACAAGCTAATTCCAAAAGCGATTAATCTCTTAGAACCGATTCATCATCAATGACATTTCAAAATTCAATGAGGAAAAAAAAAAGATATTTGAAATTTAGACACTCCAATACTCACCCTACTAGATATAATATTTTCATTTGCTACATATTTTGCATTCACTGATAATATGTGAAACTTGAAGAGTGAAATTGAGAAACATAAAAAGAATGAATCCTCACAAACGTACTTCAAGATATGACCCACCAATCCATGCACGACGTACCCACCAGCTTGGCCTTCAAGTCCTGGACCGGATCTCCTGTTACTACAATTTGATCGCCGGCTTTGTCTTCAAGAGACTCGCATGTTTCTAGCTCTAACATTTTCCTCAATGCACATCTTTTAAGCAATTTCATCATGTCCTACATGGTGCTAGACAATTGGTGATTTTGAATCTCCAAAGATATTTACAGAAGAGACATCCTCTCCGTCGTCTATTGTGCATGCAATGGTGGCGTCTTTTGGTCTATCTTAATCGTGTTCTTTGCTTGAGTAATTCACTTTCGATTTTTTGTTATGTGCAACTAATGCATTTACCCATACTCCATATAGGTTGTCTATCAAACTTTACCGAGAAATTTGTGTCTACTAAAATTTTGGCGAAGATAAAATAGTAATAATGATCATCGTGAAGTTGGTAAACAAGACAATGAATGAAGAAGAAAATAGAAATGTCCTGGGAAAAATAATATAAATCGCGATTGAAGTACCACGACCTAATTATCTTACATATATTATAAATATGTCTCAATCACCAAAGACATTTTGCGTAGTAAGATCATATTTTAGTAATATTGACAATTGCACATATTCTCCCCTTTACATGACATTGGAAAAGATCATTGATGAGCTCACTCTTTCAGTGTAAAATTATCAATTCCATCCTCTTTGTGAGAGCAAGAGAAGCACCCGCTGACCCATCAGAGGATAGAGAAATAAGTGGAGAAGCATCCTTTTCTATATGTGCCGGTTAACTCGGTTTCATCATATCCTACCTCTATGCCTTATAATAACACATTTAGATAATTCAATTAAATTCAATGAAAAACTTTAAAAAAGAATCATGGATGCAATTTCATAGAATACCTTTCGATTGTGTTAATGACATAATGCCATGTACAAAGAAGGGAAATTTAACAAAAGAAAGAGGAAAGTGTAATTATCTCTATCCTTTAATAATAATAATTTAATTTTAAAGAAAATTTGACTTAGTAATGTACTTACATTAAATACTTGAAAAAAGTGAATTTTAGAAATATTTATACATACTGTTGTGACACGGACTTTGTAACCAAACTATACCTACATTGCTCTAATATAATAGATGTCACGACCCCAACTCCATCTCTAGGGTCACGAGCGACGGGGGTTATTTTCGCGACGTCCCAGGCGCGTCGCCGTCCCCTTTCTTTTTATCTTTTCATTAAGCACATGCAGAAGCAAACATGCAACACCCGGACAACAACAAGCAATTAGGAAAACAACCATTTACAAACACACAATTACATTAGATGCGTTTACAAGCCTTTCTATCATAGGCCGTTATATTGACAACTACCACATCTTCAAAAGGTTGGGGTAAACTTTAACTCCTCTAGCAAGATTGCAACTCTTAAAATTGACATGAGACTTCCACGCCTACAAGACTGAAAGGATGATGGGTGAGTTTTGGGGAAACTCAGTAAGTAAAACCCCTATTTCTCTACTATAAAGATATCTCATTATCAAAATCTAGTAGGTACAACACTCGCAATGCAATATCAATGGCAGATTATTAACAAACTTATTGCTACACCTCAACTACATGCAGATGTCCATTACTTCATATTTCAATGCATGCTTATCTTCTGCTTGTCAATGAACATATCGATGAATCATGCTTATGCATAAACCGGCACTCATGCAAATTCATTTAGCATTGTCTTAGCTCAACCAAGCCCTCCCGGCTCAACAGAGGCATCCGGCTTCAAGCTAGGCATCCTGGCTCAACCAGGCATCTCGGATCAACCGAGGCATCCTAATGCTAGCTCACCAAGGCATCCGGGCTCAATCCAAGCATCCTCACTTAACCAGGGCATCCTGGGGCTAGCTTACCCAAGGCATTCGGGCTTAAACCCAAGCATCTTCGCTCAACCAGGGCATCATGTTTAATGAACAAGGCATCGCTACCAACGCTATGTGGCAACAGGCGATTTTTCCTTTTTAAGTGCACACACAAGTGCATCACACAAGCCGGTTTTTCATCTATTATCTTAGCCAATATATGCAGGGCCTGAGGGCGTGCTCATTCAAGTGAGTGTGCCATGATCCTCAACATCATGTTATAAATATGCCGGGAAAGATTCTTGATTCGTGGCTTGGGTCACATGCTTAGGCCATCATGACTTGACATCCATTCTAAGAAGAGCAAACCTTGACCTCATCTCAGGGCGTGAACACACTCAAGCATGCAAACATGAGCAAACACACAAAAGAACATACACACGGCTTACACGGGTGAGCACACCACTAAACTCGACGATGTAGTCTATTGCCCTAGCCAAGAGTTAGAGATTCTACTTACCTTCGATGAACCTCAATGAACTATAAGTGATTTTACCAAGAACGTGTTGCGAGGTGGTGGGCGAGCAAGGCTGAGAGAGAAAGAGAGAGAGAGAGAGAGAGAGAGGGCGACGATGAGAAGGAGTGAGAGAAAGAGAGAGAGGGAGAGCAAGTGAGGGAGAAGAGATGGGGTGGCGTGTGTGGTATTGGGGGAATGCCTTTATTTATAAGTAAATCTCTCATCATTACCTTTCCAAATTGACCAATAGGATTCATTTAGGTGGTAAGGCTAGGTTGGTAAGATGGCAAGGCTAAGGAGAAAGATATTGCTAGCCTAATCACTAGGGCCACACTTGTTCCTTCTCTTATTGGGCCATTTGGGAGTTGAGTCATCTTTGTAATGATGATTATATTAATTAGGGGACACCTAAGCCTTATGACTCAACTTAGCAATAATCACTATGGTCCAAGAGCATTTAATGTAGCTTTATCCCAATCCAAGAAGACTCTAGATGGCTTGTACCTCAAGTTGGGCGTGCAGACCATTCCTCTCCAAGTTTGGCGTGTAACCTCCCATTCTAAGTTGAAGAACAGTTTCGAGCAACTTTCGAAATCAGCATCATTACCTTATCAAACAAACTCGAAAAATTATAAAATTTTAATATGTTGTCGAGAAAAACGTTTTTCATGAAGGAAACTTAGCCAAATTTTGTGATATGGAAAGAGCAGAAATTCATTGAACACAACCCAAAATTCGTCCGTTGAGCAGATTCAACAGTCAAAGAGAGAGACTCATTTCTAAATCTAAATCTTCACAAAACCATTTGAAATTTTACTATATTGTAGATATAGATGTCATTTAAAAATTTTGTGAAGGAAGCATGTCTAAATTCGAAATGGAAGATTTAATAAGAATTCAAGAAAGCAACTTGGTTACCGTTTTCACTACACAAGACAAGTTCCAGACGGTGAATGATTGGGCCTTCGTCCATATCATTTCACCTTAGAAAAATATAAAATTTAAGTATGTTTTATATCAATATTTTTAGAACAACTTTCATGAAGGAAATTTCTCCAAATTCGAAGCACGAAGAGCTCTATAAAATTGGAAAGTGGAAAAGATCTAGCAGTTTCGAAAATCAAAGGTGGCATATCTAATTAGAAAGAGGTGGCGCCCTACTTGATCAATAAGCATTAATTGTTCAACATCCTTATCCTCTAAGTTTCCAACTAGATCCTAGGTTAGCTTGGACACTTCATCTTGCTCATTGAATGTCCTAATTCCAAGAGATATTAATGTGAACTTATCTTGAGTTCAAAGTTTGAACTTGACTTGGCTTTTCTCTCTTTTCCTCTTGGGTGTGTGGCCCTTTCCTTGTGGCCTCCAAAGTCTACAATTCACATTTAGGTATTTAAGGTATGATTGGGCCTAGGCTATAGGGACACCCTTTTTCGCACATCATTTAATGCGTTCACATTAATTCACATTTGTTCACACTTGTTTTTCTAAGAAATTTTGACTAGTCCAAGGCCTATCTAGCTTAGCCTCCTAGTTGGGACCAAAATAAGAGTCGAAATCGAGGATGTTACAATAGAAATCTCCAAAATCTAACAACAAGAGACCCACCAAATTATAGCACTAATAAATCACTTGATCCAAAAGCACTCTTGCCAACATGTATTCCACAGTAGACCTCAAGCAGGCCCATGTTTTTCCACGAATTCAAATTTAAACTGGTTCATACTAAACATACATAGTTAAGGTGAAAACGACATAAAATAGATGGACCCAACATTAATTCAAAACTAGTGCACCGCATGCAGAAAGTGAATAATCAAGTGTAAGAGGTTCTTAATCAAAACCATTTACATGACAAGCTCTATGTAATGCAGTAAATCTAACTAAAGCTAACAAAAATCACTTGTTGTCAAAGTCTCAACCACTGCGATAACAGAGCGATACATGATTCATTCACCTAATTGAAAATGGGGAGATCAAAGTCGTACTCTCATCTAGGAGTACACATTCTGCTACCATGATTCGACTTGAAAATATCCCTTTAAGAGTATTTGGTAGGAGTACCGACTTGACGGTTTCTCTTTCGGTGAACATCCCAATTATACACACGAGTGATCGTAACCTACCAAATAAAGATTCACCTCTCAAGGGCTGTCCCACCCACAAAAAGAAAAGAAAATTTCCAGGGGCCACCAACGTAATTACCATGATATAAACTAAAGAATATGGTCCTACAACAAGTTTCGAATTTTTTCAATTTCACTTAAGTACAATATCACCACACTCCAGGTTGTCACAAATCAGCATGTCTTTGCAATTTATAGCCTCACACCAGTTACAAAAATCACGACGGCAGTAATTCAACAACAAACCTACCCAAAACTGACATTATAAATAGCTTGAAACTAAAATGGACCTCTAAGTTCCAAAAAATTCTGACTTACTTGCATGATTGTTACTTGGTCCACTTCTAAACTTGCTTTAGCGTTTTCTAGGTTCTTTTGTAGAAGAGTTGTTGCCTACAACATGAATGGATGCAATAAATAAGATACTCAACATCATTATTGGAGATAAAGGGACATTGCTTCAACTCGAGTACCTCTTTGCATGAATACTCCAACATTACGTTTGCTCCCCGCCATAAACATATTGAATCAACATGTTCGACGCGAGCTCGAGAATATATGCCTTTAGAGACTTCAAAATCAGCAAGCTGTGCTTGCATCCACGATAAAGAGCCATATAAACCAGTCAGTTCGGCACCTATAATTATATTTTGCGTCTTAGAAGTTTTGATGGTCTTAGGTTTTAAAGCCCAATACAGTATTCCCACCCCATTTTGCTTTCTAATAGGACCTTCATTAAAGCATAATATTACTGGCAATATTCAGGTGTCCAAATCTAAAACCACCGCACAATTATTGAGATTAACATGGGTTCTTCAAAGCACTAATCGAGACTCTTAGGAACATTGCTTCCAAAAGTGCATTTGCAAAGGCAAAAAAAAACAATCGAATATTCCATATTTAGTCAAGTGCACCAAAAGTAGTTCCTAGTATGGCAAGAATAAGACTACCGTATCCTCTACCTGCTTTGTTAAGATAAAAAGGATGATCAGCTAAGAGATCATCGAGGAGCAAGAAGATATTTGAACATGCAAATTTTCTAGCATAAGATATGAGAATATTTTAGTTCACATCACATAAGTCAAGGATTCTAGATTAAAAAGTGAAACTGTCAAGTGAAAAATTGATAGTTTAATGACAGCATAAAGAACTTCCAGCGATAAAATGAGAAAGAACTCTATATTGGATAAATATGATCTGTTTAGGAGTAACAAGTTTACTTCGTAAAAAGCCTCAATAGTCAACAACATGAGTTTGACAGATATCCAATAAGTATACTCAGTTACAATACATGCACCGAGAAGCATTCAACTTGAATTTCAATCTTAAATTCCAGTTCTGAGGCTATGGTTCAATCTTTCAGTAATATAGACACATGCTCATTGCACACATATAATGACATGTTCAATCAGAGGCCACTTTGCTATAGCACATCTAAACATTCCACTTGGGTAAAAAAAAATTGCGATCCAAGTACAAACTTGTAGGTTGGAAAGGTGAATGTCAAAAAATGGGAGCTTTCCAATCAGCCAGTTTACTTCAGTCATTATGTAGGTTCCTAGTTCAATATCAAATAAACTAGAGCTAAAAATGAGGAAATCTTTGTGGTCGAATGGAGTGGTCAGGTTCAGTAATTGTTGCATCAAGGTGCCCCAATTTGAAATGATCGATCAATTCAAATCCTGGATTTTTTCACATTGAGAGAGATAGCACACCTTAGTTATGCAACATCGCCCGGGGAGGGGGGGCTTGGGGGGTTAAAGGTTGTAGCCTATTTGAGGGAGAAAACCTCAGTGCAGAGATAGATGGAGGCAGGACAGATGAAGGGAGGACATAGTACTACTTGCACGCTCTGTGTTTTAGCAAAGAGGCTGAGATGCCTGGCTACCTCATAGTTGGTTTTTTGAAGGACTGGTGCGGGATAAATCTAGCAGATTCTTGTTCACTATAGAGATATGCAAATGACAGCACGAGCAAGAAACTTTGTTGATGGCAAAAAGTATTGCGATGTACAATTCACCACTTGCATAGAGACTAGTGACCAAATGGGAATAAGATTGTCAAACTACAGTTCTCGCACGCTAGTTGGCTAGTATGAAAGAGATGGGGAAGGACTCTATCCAAAGAAGGCAAGAGATATTAGCTGCTTATAACATGAAAACCACATGGCACCACTAGTGATTGCCTTGGTTGTGACATCCTAGATTTTCAACTCTGTTTTCTACTAAATAAATTGGGCATTTCATTGACGCGCCTATAGGGCTGTTTTCAGAGCTGATCACTCTCGAGATAACTAGACTAGCTGGGGAAACCAATAAGGATTTTAAGGCAAATAGACTTGAGTATTCGACTAGGAATCGGCTTCTCGACCGTGTCTATCTTTAGAGGCCATTGCGGCACAGTATAAAATCGATTTGAAATCAAAAATAGGCTAGTTCGATAGAGATGTGTGGCTAATCATGGGTGACACCACTAAATTGAAAAATTCTCATCGACCAGCACTAGACTGAATTTCTTATTGTTTTGGTACCTTGTGTCCGTATTTGAATCCTCGAGATTTTCGCGACAACCAAGAGTCACCAATGAGTCGAGTGACTTCATAGTGGCTTGAAGAAAATTGACCACGGGTCATTTGCACTAAAATTTTCTGAAAGTTACCCGGTAGCCTATGTCACACTAAAAACGCGCCAAGTGAAATTAACTGTGAATTCAAGTCTGATTTCAGAAATTGAAGATTCTGTCATGTTACAATAAATTCTAGGACTCACGAATCAGTCTCAGAAGATTTTTCGAAGATTCCGAGATTTTTACGGAAAATTGTTCGGACATCGCGAAAAATTAGCGAAAAATTCAGATGGGCCAAATTAAAAGGAATTTGGACTTCCAAGTCGAGCCTTCGAGTGTCAGGGACTTACAGAATATTGTTCGAGATTTTTCTTCAGAGTAATCGGACCTCGATTTGGAGAATTGATGAAGAAATTTAAGAAAATTGTAATGAAATTTGGAGCTTCATAAGGGGCAGCAATTTCGGCTTTATAATTGGTTAATTCATGGAATTACAAGTAAGAAAGAATTAGGGGGAAACATTAAGATATTTTTGCTAGCCAAAAAGGAGAAAAAACACTAAATTGTTTGGCTAAGGTTTAAGACTTTTGCTCCACCCTTAGCTGGCTTCTCCATCTACGTGCGCCACCCCCCTCCTTTGGACGCTCACGGCCACACACTTACCTGCAGCGTCGACTCCCATCTCCTCACCTTTTCTCTCTCGGCCAGCAGCTGTTTTCATTTTCCCTCGGAGCCGATTTCCCATGCAGCTGCTCCACCGCCCGCATCTTCAAGTCAGCCCACCGAAGCACCTTCCAAGCTGCCACGTCCATGTCTTCTCCCTGCGTGGTCTTCTCCAGCCAGATTGTTGACCGAAATAGCTCCTCAATCTCGCGTCTCCAATGCCAGCCGCAGCGTCCACCTATCATCGAAGCTCTCTCTCTCTCTCTGCAAGCCCTCAATCCACGCGTCTTCATCTTCAACTGCACGAGGCCATCGACCGGAGCAGCTTCTGCTTTGCTGCTTCTTTCTTCACGTCTCTCGAAGCCAGCGAATTCGTGCGCCATCTCCCCGGCCCATTCGGCCACCTGCTTCAACCCATGCGTCCTCCAGCAAATCTCACGGCCCAACTCAGCTCGTGGATCCATTCCAGCTGCAGCAAACCAAATCAACGCCGCCTGCTCCCATCGTTCGTGTCTTCACCTCCACGCGTGCGTCTTCAGTCCACGTCGCCAGCGAAACTGCTGCCCTCACGCCCACGAATCCAGCAACGAAGACCTGCGGCCCACGCAACTTCATGGGCAACCAGCGAGGCCCATCTTCAGCAGTCTTCGCCCTAGCAGAAGCCCATGCCAACTCAGCCTGTTAATTGGGCTCTGCAGCTGCAAGCCCATCTTGAAGTCCATGAGCTCAACAACAGCCGCATGAATTCCATCTCAGCCCATTAGTTGGGTTTAGTTCAGCCCATCTTTACAACAACAGTTTGGCCCACTTGAAGCCAACAGGTTCTATTTCAGCAGTCCAGCGCGTGAACTTCAGAAGCAGCAGCCCATTTGAAGTCTTCAGCCCATTGGAGTTCGGCCCAGCAATTTCTTTTGTTGCTCAGCCCAGCTCGCAAAGATCGGCCCATCTAAAGACAAACCCAGCAATTGTCCTCAGCCCAGCAAGTTGTTATTTGCTCAGTTCAGCCCATCTTGAAGCCCAAGAAGTTTCAGTAGCTCAGCCCGCAAAGCTAGTTGGCCCAAGTTCGGCCGCCGTCGTGCCATTGTCGCAGTGTTCCAGTTTTCGCAAATCAAGTGAGTTTAGCTGACTAATCCCTGCTTAGTTTGCTAATGATGCTTAAGAGTTGATTAGTGTTAATTAAGTAGGATTATGTGGTTAAATTAAAATAGATTAGTGATTATTAGTTGATTGCACTGCATGTTAGGTGGTTAATCATAGCCATTAGGGAGTAGAAATGCTCTATTATTTATTGAATGCATCTCGGGATTTTTCCCGACCCGTCTCAGGCTTCAATTAGGCATTACGGGTCTAAATTGGATTTTTAGTAATTATTTATTAAATTTTGAAATTAATTTAATTATTTATTTATTTTTCGGAAATTCAACCGGGTTGGTCGGTGACCAGGATTTTATGCTGATGATCGTGGTGCAGTCCGTTTATTTATTTGAGCTTTATTTTGTGCTAAATTGATTTATGAGTGATTTTAAGATTTATTCCTAAATTGAATAATCTTTGGTTATTAATTGAAAAATAACCGGGCATCGGTTGACAATGCCAAAAATGTTTTGGTAGACTATAGAAAATGGTGGGATTTATAGAAAGGAATTATTCTATTTTGGCTAAGGCCAATCGTGTATCCACACACGATATTTTATCGGGTATCTTTGATACCGAGAAATTAGGCCAAGATATTATGAAATTGAGGAATTTAATTACGAAGTGCAATATCGTTAGTCGCGGTTGAATGGTCGTGGGATGTTGTGGGTTGAGTTAATTAAACCGCCAAAGTATGGCTGTGCCCGCTGAGCCGTGATTCAGCATTACCGCCGAAATAGGAATCGGCCGTGTCGAGTGGGACCGTAAAGCCACTAAATATGGAAAGTGTCGAGTGGGACCATAAAGCCACTAAATATGGAAAGTTGCCGAGTGGGGCCGTAAAGCCACTAAATATTGAAAGTTGTCGAGTGGGGCCGTGATGCCACTAAATCTAAGAAAATTGCTCGGTGGGGCTGTGATTACCACCTATAATTAAGTTGTGTCCTAAAGACCGTGATTCACAATTGGGAATTGAGTTGGAATAATTAAAATGACCGGAAGTGGTCTTGTTGACATGTAATCGACTAGGTCGATTGATCATTGCTTCGATATGATGTTGTCAATCGATTTGATCGATGGTTCGATCTGTGATGTGATTGCTTGGGTGCCTATTTGATCTATGCTAATATGCAGGTAGAATCTGAAGCCAAGGTAAGTCCTCTGACTCGTGTTGTGTATAGGCAGCCCTAAGGTGTATTGGTTTACTAATCGGGTCTTAGGGGGTAAAACTTGCTGAGGCGTTGTCTCATTGGTTATTGAATAACCATTTCAGGTCCTTAGATACAGTAGACTTGGATTTTGAAGATCTCGAAACTCCAGTGCAGTCTATTGAAGGCTCCAGTTGGAGTGTGGAGAATGATGAAGAGGAGGACGGGGACCCATAGCTTGTAGAACCCCAATTCTGCTTGTAGACCTTATTTTAAATTGGCTTAATATGAATTGGACTTAATAGTTCACCTTGTATATATATGTGCACTGGTTTGCAATGTATATAAGAGTGAAAGTTTTTAAGGGTTTTGAAATTTAGTCCTACTGTTATATCCCAATGTTTTATTGTCTGGGGATTTATAATTGCTTCCGCATGTGCATATGAAAATGAAAGGGTCGGCGATACGTCCTGGGATATCGCAAATTTTTAATCGACCAAGGTGAGGGATGGGTGCGTGCCCGAGGATCGGGGCGTGACATTGGTTGTGACTTAAAATAGCCGATATACAAAAAGAAAAAAGAAGGATGCAGACAAATCAATACTAGCTATAGCAAAGTCAATGAGAATCCTTAGGTCACCCACTTATTATGTTGCCATTGGACTAAATCTCCTCAGGACATGGATCTGTCAAAGAGCCGTAAATAAGATGGCGACCATGGAATTGAACAATACCCAATCCAAATCTTGACTCATTTACATAGTCAGAAGAAAGAGTTGCGTGAGACAACAAACCTCATAAAAAATCTTCTTGGCTTGCAGAGTAGCGACTATGTCTAACCACTTCTCAAAATTAGTTATTGTTGCCTGGCATTTGATATAGACATGGAGTTAATAACAAATTTAGATGTGAGATTGCACAATGGAATTCAATGAACATCGCCGTAGTTGAAAAGAAGCCTCTTACAGCTTGCTTAGAAGTTCCAATGTACTTATCCAACAGCTCAGCCCTTTCATTGATATGGATTGAAGAGAACAAGCTGCTATTATTGCACCAACAATGCATGTCTTGCCAAAGGCCATACGTCCATGTAAAAGAACATTTGACCAGCCTTAGAGAAGCTTGCGCAAAAACACTTCATCAACAAATGTAAGAATGATAGATATGAAGATCAAATAATTTTATTTAAGAAGTTAACATTAACCACATTATTAACGCGCGCGCGCACACACACACACACACATAGAGAGAGAGAGAGAGAGAGAGAGAGAGAGAGAGAGAGAGCTTAGACACAATCAATGCAGTTATACAAGCTTTATTGAATAAAATCCATGCATAATTTAGCACACTCACAAGAATGCATTAGGGAAACAATGTTAGGTAGTTAAACCCCACAATCTAAGGTAATCCCATCATCTCATTGAAATTCTACAGAGTCTAACCATAAGCTCCCTTCACTACATTGTCGATCAGCAAAAAGAGGATTAGACAACTAACCACCATAAGATGACTTTGATGTTACACGAAAAGTAAAGCACTCAATGGGAAACAGACACTTAGAAACCTATGACAGAGATTAGTATTGCTTGTCTAGATACTCATTCGGGGAAGACACTCATAAAACAATAAAAGGATCCTCGCACGTGTTGAGTACAAGGAGCTAATCCTTTTTCCAGCAAAATAACGAATTCCTCATCCACCAAGAAAAAGTGAATTAAATGATCAAACAACGTGAAGTATGTGGGAAGCACACTCGAGAATATGAAAAGAAGTCGCAGATCTTTCAAGTTTCAGTCCCCCAACATGTCCACTACTTGATTGACTTACCAAGGTCTATGAAATAAATTATGTAATTTGATTAAGCTAAGTATGAGTATTGAAAAATAAGTACTTCAGCAAACAAAAGCTAAGGTTACTGCTCAGTACATTAAGCCATTGAATGACTAAGCATAATAAGACTATTAACCATACAAAGTTTGGCTGGCAAACAACTTTAAGTTGCTCATGTAGATCCCCACTGTTACATCTGAAGACATTTCAATAGGAATAGTTGACTGCATTCCAAGACTCTGCATAAATAGGATGAAAAAAGCTAATAATTATGGCTAGAGAAGCAAAACTTCTACTTTAAGAATGGGAGTACTTGAAAATTGCAACTATAATCATTGGCATCAGATGGAGTAAAGTTGATAGTGATATTTAATTGTGCAAAATCAGATAATCCTAGTTCAATCTCTAGAACCGTAGGAAACAAAAATCATACAAAAGGGAGCAACTGAGGTTATTGCATTTGCCTTATTTAATTCATGAATGAGTCAGAGTTATCAAATTTCCAGACCCAACTCAAAACAGCAAAGGATTCCGAAAAAGACATGTCATTTGCACAAAAAATGATAGTTCAAGAACGTAAATGCCTTATCAGGTGAATTGCAACATCTTCCCCAACCGTGTTTGGTAATTTAAGATGGGAGGGAATTAACAAATAGCAAACAAACATACAAACAAAATGTAAGTTCAGAAGTAACTAGAAAAGCACCTTCAATTCTTCATGAAGGAAGTAACTAAGTTACTCATACAGCATAAAAGCTATCAACAATTCACTCTTTCACTAACCGGGTGTTAATTCCTTTATTTCATTTCTCACAAATCATGATTGTTTTGTAGTGAAATTGAAAAAACACTACATAAGGTATGACCAGTACTCTCAACCACCTCTGTCTTTCAACAAAACCTAGCATTTGTTAGCATCTTTAGTGTGATTACTATTTAACCAAGTTACGTGCTGCGAAGCATGTCAACCCCGACATTATGCTGATGGGCAATATAAACCAGCTAAGGATCACCACCGTGGAGGCAAGTGAAAGTACCATATGTTCGTGACAAGTGAAAAAGAAATTTCGCTCAGAGATAACAAGATGAATGAATACAAGCGGTTTCCAGAACTAAGATAAAAGCTTAGCTGAAAGAAAACTCTCACAAAATAGGATGCATCAAAAAATGAACTCTAATTCTATGGACTTACCATCATCGACTATCTTTGCCAATCAAATGATACATACCTTAGCCATCTCTATTGAGCTTTGGGCAGTTAATGATGATGAGTTCACAAGATTTTGGCACACTCAAAACTGAAACGATCAACATCTGTTGATGCTGTTGAAGAGGCTCAAGACCAGTTTAATACACTTCTTGTAAGCTACTTTAGCAACTGAAAAGTAATTCAAGTAATCCGGCCATTTGTTACCTTCTTTGATACATATGTAGTTAGCCAATACTGTGTATCCGAAGTTAAACAACTCTAAATCAAGGAAAAGTCATGTCTAGCATTTAATAGTCTGCCTTGAAGGTTATTACGTAGTCTCCATATTAAATGCTTCATAGAAATTTTTTTGGCAAAGCATTCATAATGGCCATGCAATTTCCAACAGCAATTTACAGTTAGTGTGCTATGGAAAGAGAGTACTTTTTGTTACCATGTAAGACGAATTACCTTGTCCCCACTGACACAAACACACCGCTTAAAACTTCAACACCATCTAATTCAGTAAAACTGCACCAATGAATAACATATCATTAGTGAGTCATACCATCAACAATATTTCACATGACCACTTTATAAGTGCCATTGAATGCAAGAAACTAACTGATTGATGACATGGTCGGTGACCCCCGTACTATCTTGCCCCCTCTTCAGCACAATGGAATCAAATTCATGAAAAAATAGAAGGCAAGGTGCTATAGCCGTTGCCTTTGAGAATATATCCAAACCTGTAATTTTAAAATTGCCATTACTCTCAAATATTCATAATTTCTCTAGTTTGCTCACATAATCAATGTTGTCAATGGGTAGAACAGATGATCCAGTAGACATTTGATCACAAATTTCAAATTTCTAGTAGAGAAAAACTTCAAATATCTTACATCTTAATCTTTCTCTTAATCTTCATAGAGGATTCTCTCATTCATGCATGAGAAAACTCAAGAACCGTTTTAACTTGGCCTCTTCATTGGTTATGGGAGAATCCTCATTGCTGTTGTTTAAAAAAATATAATTAGAACATCTTGGCTGCAGTGGTAGGATCCTCATTGCTGTTGCTAGTTATCATATATTGACTGCTGGCATAGATGAAGGGACCTATATTAAATGCATACAAAAGCAAAAGAAGAAAGTAGAAAATTGTGAAATGTATGGAAATAACAAAGTTCAATAGAAGATTGCATAATGGAACTCAATATACATCTAGCTAAAAAGTACCAATGTACTTATGTACTTAGCCACAGCTCGCCCTTTTTCTGATATGGATTGAAGAGAACAAGTCGTTGTTATAGCACCAACAATATGTCTTGCCAAAGCCTAGACGTCCATGTAAACAACATTTCACCATGGTCTTGAGGAGCTTGTGCAAAAACATTATATTAGTAAATATAAAAATGATAGACACAAAGATCAAACAGGTTTATTTAACAAGTTAACAATAACCACATTATTAGCACATAAAGAGGGAGAGAGAGATGAGGAAAGGTGCAATAAGTCAGCTAAAAGAATAAACAAAACCTAGTTTTCAACAACACAAAGGTGCTCTTTCCTAACACCAGAAATTGCATAATGCACAACTTGATGCAGCTAAACCTAGTCTTCAACGAAATAGTGGTTTGACCATATCGACAACTTTACTCCAATATCAATTGTCCTACAGCACAAAACACATAAATGGCTAACTACTAGAATGAAGAAAGACAGTTCACAAATCACACCTGACTCAAGACTTGAAGCTTCTCCACTTCAGTTCAAAAGTAACCAAAACAACACCTCCAATTCTTCTTGAAGGAAATAACTAAATCACTCATATTGCATAATAGGTAGCAACGATTCACTCTTCCGCTAACCAAGCGTTAATTCCTTTATTTCAATCCTCACAAATCATGATTGTTCTCTACTAATATTAAAAACACTCCATAAGGTGAGACCAGTACTCTCAAGTCTCAACCACCTCAGTCTTACAACAAAACCTAGCATTTGTCAGCATCTTTAGTGTGCTTACTATCTAAAAGTTCCCTTCCACTTTATCCATTTTTTCTAAGCAAAACATGTGTTACGAAGCATGTCAATCCCGACTTTATGCTGGTGCGCAACATAAACCAACTAGGTATCACCATCGTCAAGTAGGCAAGTCAAAGTATCACATGTTTATGATACACAAAAGAGGATTTTCCCTCAGAGACAACAGGATGAACGAATGCAAGAGTTGGTTCCAGAACCAAGACGAAAGGTTAGCCGAAGGAAAACTCACAAAACAGGACACAACAAAAAAAAAGAACTCTAGTTCTATGGACTTACCATCATAGACAATCTTTGCCAATCAAATGATACATATCTTATCCATCTCTATTGAACCTCGGGCAATCATACACCTTGAGTTGACAAGATTTTGGCACACCCAACACCCTCTCCAATGATTCACATTAATAAAACCTCAAACTTTTCAGATTCTGTAGATTAGAAAGAACAAATTCGTTTAACCTTTTGATTGAATTGCAAGACCTAATAGACAAATCCTGCAATGATTTCAATTCTCCCAAACCCTGAATCTCAATTAGCTGAGGCAATTGGCTCAGGGACAAAATTTGGATATCCTTTAGACAAGGCAGAACGGGCAGCGTCTTGAGCAATGGACAGTCGATCATCTGCAATTTATTGAATTTTTGTAGCTCTCCAAGCACTTTGAATCGAATCTCTCTCATTGAATATCCATAAATAGACAGCATCGACAAATTCTCCAAGTTGGAAAAGACTAACCAATCTATCGGTGACTGGACATCGCGTAACAACAAATAGTGCAGGTTGGATGGGAGCCCGATAATAGATTGGGGCTCAGCATAATTTATGTCGAGGCCGTATAGCTGAGAGAGGGAACTGAAATCAGTTGGAGGCAAGGCCATTTTTCCATCACGGAGGATCATTTGTTTCAGAGCAGGTAGTCTCACGATCCCCTCTGTGTTGGGTTCTTCAATTGAATATCCAATTATTACAAGGTCAACTAAATTGGTTAGGTTTAAGCAGTCGGGGATCGTGGTCAGCGAATTCGATGTAAGGTTTAAAGTAATTAGACTCTTGGGAAGCTCCGGCAACCGTTGGATTGAATCACAGAACAGTAACGAAAGTATTTCGAGATTTGTAAGCTGATTGATCGTTGTGGGCAATCCACTAAAGTGACCTTTGCATAAGTCTAGATATTTCAATGAGGATAGTGCCCCGATTTTACTTGGAATTTCTCCCACCAGATGTTTAGAGCTGGCATGTAACTCTTCCAGATTTTCCAACATTCCTATGGTTTTCGGAAGTTCACTTACGCAACTATCATTGAGATTTAGTACCTTCAACTTTTTGAGATTTCCAATACAATCAAGTAAGCTCCCGATTCTTGAATGGCTCAAATCTAACTTGACCAATGATTGGAGCCTCCCAATCGAGTCTGGTAGTTTTTCTAGATAGGAACTCCAAATGCGTAAAACTTTCAACCTTTCAAGATTTCCAATAGAATGAGGTAATTCACTAATTTTTAGGTATCGAACATCTAGCTCAAGTAATGAGTCCAATTGTCCGATAGAGTCAGGAAGCTTTTGAAGTTCCTTGCATGGCAAGATTAGGGACTTCACCTTTGCTAAATTGCCAATCGAGTGAGGCTTCCTTGAGGGTGTCCGTTCTATTCTTAGCACTGTCAAAGATTTTAGACCGCCGATGGACTCCAGTGGCGACTTAATAGCTTCACTCTTTATCTCTAGGTAATCAAGATGTTGTAGATTGCCGATGGACTTGTCAATCTTTCTCATCCGAACGCATCTAAGAATCAATTTCTCCAGCTGCAAGATTGTGGAGAACTTGGGCATCTTTCTAAGGAATGGACAGTCCTCGAGCTGTAGGATTTTCAATTGTTCTGCTACCTATAAAGTAATTGAGTAGACACTCAGGAAAGAGGAAGAGTAAATATAATGCAAAAGGATGTCGTGAGATCATACCATGATTTGACACCATCCTCCCCAATCTTCAGTAACATTTTTCCCAGAGAACATGAGAATCGTTAAGTTCTTCAACCCAAAGTTGCTAGCTCGGAATTTTGAAGGGCAATTGCTCCAAGAGAGCCATCTCAGATTAAAGAAAACATTCTTAAAGTCTCCTTCAAAATTTCCATGGTCCAATTGAAGGAACCTAAGGTTGACCAAGCCCATAAATTGCTTGTGCTTAAATCTGTACGTCTTATTCGGGCTAGGTGTACCAAGATTGAGTGCCACTATGTCTTTGGTTCCCTAGAAAACAAAAGTAGCAACCAATGAGTACATATGTCACTTTGACTTGAAATTAGATAAAAAGGTGGTGATGCTAATGGATGCACCAGAAAACATTTAGAGGTCAAGATTACCGTTTTTGTCTACACTACACAAAAAGCATCCTTGGGAGACCACAATCTGCTACCCTTCATATGGATTTCGCCACTTTCTAGATGGACGATACTCCTTCCAAGGTCTCTAAGTTGGTCATGCATCCATAGTATATTACCGTAGGATATTTTTATTAGAGACATACGTTTGAGGATATTGACCTCGATTTCAGTCGGATAACCAAAAATCGAGTCCTAATATTTAACTACAGTTGTTTTCTCTTCGTTGATGAAGAAGCATGCGATATCAAGGTAAATTTGTTGTTGATTAGGTTCCAATGCTGCGTAGCTTATCATCAGCTTCTTTTTGACATCCTCATTCATCACCATCTTTAACTTACATAGGGTGTCTTCCCATGTTCTTCGGCATTTTCCACGGAGCGTCGAACCTATGACATTGAGAGCCAATGGAAGTCCTCCTAGTGCATTGATTAGCTCTTCTGTGATATCCACATAACCAGGTGGAGGGTTGGCACATCGCAAGGCACGCTCACAGAAAAGTTGAAGAGCATCATGCGAATTCATCTCCGGCATGTTGTAGAATGAAAATTGTTCGCTATTAGAGACTGCGAGATTGTCATCCTCACCTTCATTTACCATGAATTCAATATTCCTTGTTGTTATGATGATTCTACTACCCTCACCAAACCAGTTGGGCTCGCCTGCAAGTGCCATGATTTGGTCCTCATTGTCAATGTCATCAAGAACAATAAGGATTTTCTTGCCAAGAAACCTTGTCTTGATCACATCAGCCCCTTCATTGATGAAGGAGAGGTTCGTGCGACTAAGATTGAGAATGTCAAACAACAATTTCTTTTGTAAGTTTATCATATCATTAGTCCAAACATCTTTAAGAAGGCAACAATGACCCCGAAATTGAGGGGAGATTTGCCTGAAGACAGCCTCGGCCAATGTCGTCTTTCCGATACCACCCATACTGTGAATCACGATAAACCGTACATCAAAAGCTCCTAAATCTAACAGCTTCATAATATGATCAATTCAATCCTTAATTCCCACCAAATGATTAGGTATGTCCATCCGTCTTGTCCATAACAAACTAGAAACCTCTTCCACCATGAGGTTTGTAAGTCTATGTAGGCTGCCACATACATAACATGCAATCATCTCAGATTAAAAATTCACATATGGAATCCATGGCAGCATCACGTGTCACTACAAGGTTATCATCAAATTCAGGGTAAATGACTTTGAAAGCAACCAACATAAAAAGATTGATCTTTCAAGTTATGAGCCGTTTACAAAAAAATAAACAATAAATATATATAATCACAAATAAAAGCAGCTGCTGTCAAGAATTTTTGGTCCGGTATATGGTGGGAAATAGGTTATATCATGACGAAGGTCTAATTGGGCGTGGACTAGAATTCATCGGTAAACCGGATCTATTTTATCTCTTCAGCTGCTAAAGATGAGTTTGAAGATTAACGTAAAAGAAAAAGATTTTCTCGCTAGGCAGTTACTTGGAATTTAGGAAACATAAATAAAAGCTCAAAAGCATTTTTCTTAATGTACGAGTTCCCGCGCGACCGCGAGTCCCACATCGGTCAACCACAACATTCGGGTTTCCGGCACCTTCTCGCGCCCCCCTTGACACCCCCGTGGGCCCCCACCGCCCACTTCTCGATCGCATGCTGCGCGAGGCGCCACGTGTAGGCAGCTGGCCACGCGTGCCCTCCTCCTCCTTCGCGCGTGTCAACTCGTACGTGCAAATGAGGAAGAATATCTGGAATATATATCGACCTTGATTCGAGTTACCAACAAACATTTCTCCAAATAAGTTAGAAATAATTTTAGGTTACCCATTCTTTTTATAATATTGGTTACGGCAAATTAGTTGATAATTTAATCGGAATAAATTGGAGAGTAACTCAACTTAGGATTAGTAATTTAACAACAGATTTCGTTGCCTAGTAAAATGTTCGTAACCAATGCAAATAAAAGTTTGTGCGTTATTAATGAAAGTTTTTATGAAGGTTGGTAGTTTTGAAACAAATAATAAATACTGATAAGTAGCTCAAATAAGAATGGGTAGCTTAAACTAGTTATTAACTTAATTAGAGATTAGTTAATATGACAATCATATTAGAGTTAGTAATTCGGTACAAGATTTGGTAATTTTGAAATGTGGAGTAAACAATATGGTAAGTTGTACAGAAGTTGTAAATCAGCAAACAATCTAATAAACTTAGTAATGATTCACACAAAAGCCGGTAAGCTGAAACTAGTTTGTAAAACAATGGAAAAAGAAGTTGGTAAACTACGAGGCTGGGTAGACTATTCGGAGGAGGTATGCTGATCAATGATCTACTGACGTACAAAGATGCGTTATAAGCAACTGTCAAATTTCCCAGTTGAATTTTTTGATTGGAGATGCACAATTTGCAGTTTTGGGTAGAGATGATAGAATTCAAAGAATGAAGAGAACTTTTGTGGAGTCTTCTCTTCTCGGCATCTGAGATTGACGAGCTCGCCTTTGAAGCAGCGAACTTCAGAAGAGAGTCCGTTATAACTCTTTCCCGCGCTTGAGAACTCTCTCCGCTTGCGGCTGTGCATCTGGAAGCAGAGCTTGAAGAACCGTTGATTATGATTAGATCGATTAGTGTAGCATCCAAGTCCACGTCACTGGCCAAAGGAAGCTGCATGAGGGCATTGAAGCAGACAATTAGCAAAACTTCAGCGACGCCCATTGTTGCCATTTTTAACTGCCTGATTATGCTGAACTGCTGTAATAGGATTAAATGAATTCGCACATGTTCCTAATTAGTCTCAAGAAAAGAAAAAGAGAGGGATGACAATGTCTTTGAAAGGTTTATACAAAATGATACCAAAGGTAAGTCCTAGTCCTGTTTCATAAAAAAAGCTGCAAAGGCCTTTTCATTTTATTCTGAGCAACATCAGTAGGTGTCAGATCTCAGTTTCAAGGTCCAAGGTTGAAAGTGATTTACCATTGCACATCTAAACTTACCTAAGCCTCACCCAAGCGGGTTGTAAATCCAACCCACAATGCCTTTTACAACGTTTTCTTCTAAAAGTATTGTGTCAGAATGCCTCGAGTTCTAAACAGGATCTTCAGCTGCTCAAATTGACCCTGTTTCTAGCTCTCCCTATTTTTCTTTTTTTAACAATTCTCCGTTCATATGTAATTTTTCCGATGCATCCTCTGAAAAAGTTATGCAGATATGAAGTTCTTTAACAAAGTAATCTCATAAATTTCAATCCATACGACCTATTACAAACCATGTCAGAGATGAAATAAACTTAAAGCAAGTGTTGGCAGATGGATGGAAGCTAATTTTTTACCTTCCCTGATAAAACTTTAAGGATATCCAGCCTCTCCTGTATTGAAGAAAAATCACAGAACAGAAGTTTTCAAGCCTGCCAGGTCGCAGAAGTGCGCCATCAAGTAAGTCCTGGTCTACTACTTCACACCAAATGCAACTCGATTAGAACCAAAAGCACATAATTGGACAACTACAAAATAAAGAAACGGGATCCCAAGAAAGGAAAGTGAATTGGAGTTATTATGAGATAGATGAACTCATGACTCCTAAGGAAAACAAAAGACCACCTCATACCACAAAGACGTCATGACAGATATGAGAAATCGCCCTATGCTTGATGTCACAAGACTATCAAAATCCATTGATGGTGTTGTAGAGGCACAAGTCTAGCTTAATACAATTCTCGCACGCTACTTTAGCAACTGAAAATTTATGCAATCCCATCTTTTGTTACTTTCTTCGATACATATGTAGTTTATCCAATAACGTGTATATGAAGTGAAACAGTTCTAAATCAAGTAAAAGTCAAGTCTAGCATTTTATAGTCCGCCTTAAAGGTTAATAACATAGTCTCCATCATAAATGCTTGGTGGAAAATGTTTGCCAAAGCATTCATAATGGCTGTGCAACTTCAAATAGTAGTTTACAGGTAGTGTGCTATTGGAAGAGTGTACTTTTGTTACCATGTAAGATGAAATTTTTACCTTGGTTGTGTGAACGGCAATGGACTGGTTAAAACTTCAACACCATTTAATATAGTAAAAAACTGCACCAATGAATAACAAACCATTAGTGAGTCATACCATTGAATACATGTTACTTGACCACCTTATAAGTGCTATGAATGCAAGAAACTGACTTGATTGATGACATGGTCAGTGAAACCCTTATTATTTCTCTTTGGAGCAATGAAATCAATTTCATCGAAAAAGAGAAGGCAAGGAACTGCAGCTGCTGCCTTTGAGAATATATTCAAAACCTATATTTTCTAATTGCCGTTGCTCTCAAATATTCAAAATTTCTCCCTTTTGCTGACAAAATCAAAGCCATCAATGTGCAAAATAGAAAATCCAGTGGACATTTGATCACCACTTCCAAATTTTTAGTAGAGAAAACCTCCAAATATTTCACATCTTTAATCTTTCTCTTAATCAAATAGTCATAGACAATCCTCTCATTCATGCATTAGAAACTCATCAACCGTTTTAATTTGGCCTTTTTAGTGGTTATGGGAGGATCCTCATTGTTGCTGCTAGTTATCCTATTTCGACTACTAGCATACCTGAAGAGACTCTATTAAATACATACAAAAGCAATAGAAGAAAGCACAAAAATATGAAATGTCCGCTAATAACAAAGTATAATACAAGATTGCACAATGGAATTCAATCAGCATCAGTGCAGTTGAAAATAAGCCTCTTAAAGCTTGCTCAGCGGTACCAATATACTTATTCAACAGCTCAGTCTTTCACTGATATGGATTGAAGAAAACAAGCTGCTGCTGCTGCACCAGCAATGTGTGTCTTGCCAAAGCCCAAATATCCATTTAAAAGAACATTTGACCATGGCCTTAGAGGAGCTTGCCCAAAAACATTTTATCAGCAAATATAAGAATGATAGACATGAAGATGAAATAGGTTTATTTAACAAGTTAACATGACCACATTTTAGCAAAGTGAGATAGAGAAAGAGCAAGATGAGGAAAGGTGTAATGAGTCACCAGAAAGAATAAACAAAAGCTACAGCTGAGACACAACCAATGCAGTTATACAAGCTTTCTTGAACAAAATCCATGCATAATTTAGCTCACTTGCAAGAATGCATCAGGGAAACAATGGTAGGTAGTTAAACCCCACAATCTCAGGTAATCCCATCATCTCATTGAAGATTCTGTAGAGGATGACCATGAGCTCCCTTCACTAGATTGTCAATCTGCCAAAAGAGGTTTAGACAGCTTATCATCAAAAGATGACTTCGACGTTACATGGAAAGTCAAGCACTTAATGGAAGATAGACACTTGAGAACCTACGCATAGATTAGTATTGCTCATCCAGATATTGGATCAGGAAAGACACTCATAAAACAATAATAGGATCCTCGCACATGTTAGGTATGAGGAACAACTCCTTTTTCTAACAAAATAACAAATTCTTCATCCAGCAAGATAAAGTGAATTAAGCGATCAAATATTATTAAGTATGTGGGAAGCACACTCAAGAATATAGAGGAAGTCACGGACCTTCTCAGTTTCAGTCCCCCAAATGTCTACTACTTGACTGACTTACCAATGTCTATAAAATAAATTATGTATTTGATTAACCTAATTTTGAATACAGAGAATAAGTACTTTAGCAAACAAAAGATATGGTTAATACTCTGTACATTAAGCCATTGAATGCCTAAGCGGAATGGGACTGTTAGCCTGAAAAAGTTTGCCTAGCAAACAACTTTAAGTTGCTCATATAGATCCCCACCTTTACACCTGAAGACATTTTAGCATGAATAGTCGACTGCATTCTAGGAATCTTCATAAATAGATGAAGAAAGCTAATAATTATTGCTGGAGAATCAAAACCTCAACTTTAAGAATGGGAATACTTGATGTGGAGTAAAGTTGATAGTGATCTTTGGTTGTGCAGCATTAGATAATTCCAGTTATAACTCTAGAACTTCAGGAAACAAAGATTATACAAAAGGGAGCAACCCAAGTTTTGCTTTTGCCTAATTTAATTCATCTAGGAGTCAGAATCATTAAATTCCCAGACCCAACTAAAATTAGCAAAGGGAAAAAAAAATACATATCATCAACACAACAAATAATAATTCAAGAATGTAAATGCTTTATCTGGCAAAAAATAAATCTCCCCATGTTTTTCCCCAAATTCAAATTTAGATTAGTTCTTTCTAACACACATGACCAAGGTGAAATGAGACAAAATAGATAGGTCATATATCAACTGAAAACTAACACACAACATAAAAAGTGAAAACTCAAACCCAAGAGGTTCTCAATAAAAATCGTTTTACATGGCAAGCTTGTTGTAATGCAATAAATCTCACTAAACCTAACCGAAATCACTTGTCATCTAACCCTTGCAATCACAGGGCAACACATAATTCATTCACCCAGTCGAAATGGGGAGAACAAAGTCTCCAAAAGTACACATTGTGCTACCTTGATTCAAGTTGCAAAACTAAAGAATACCGTCCTACAACAACCTTCGAATTTTTTCAAGTTCACATAAGTGTGATATTACTACCCTCCAGGCTGTCACAAATTAACATGTCTTCCCAATATATAGCCTCAAGCCAGTAACAAAAACCACAGCAACAGTAGTTCAACAACAGTGGACCTACCCCAACTTGACATAGCAAACAGCTTGAAACAAACAGGGACCTCCAAGTTCCCAAAAAATTCCGACATACCTACGTGATCGTTACTTGGTCCCTTAAGAATTGTAGATCAGCAACAAGAACTTCTAAACTTTGCTTTAGCATTTTCTAGGTCCTTTTGTAGAAGAGTTGTGACCTCCAACATGAATTAATGTAATTAATAAGATACTTGACATCATTATTAGAGATAAAGGGACATTGTTTCAACTCGAGTACCTCTTTGCATGACTACTGCAGCATAACATTTGCTCGAAGCCATAAACATACCGAATCGGTATGTTTGATGTGAGCTCATGAATATATGCCTTCAGAGACTTCAAAATCAACAAGCCGTGCCTATATCCACAATAAAGAGCCATAAAAATCGGTCAGTTTGGCACCTATTATTATCTCCTGTGTCTTAGAAGATTTGATATTCTTAGATTTTAAAGCCTAATATAATAATCCCACCCCATTTTGCTTTTTAATGACCTTCAAACATCAAAGCATTATATTACTGGCAACATTCAGGTGTCCAAATCTAAAAACACCGCACAATTATTGAGATCAACATGGGTTCTTTGAAGCACTAACCCAAATTCTTAGGAACATTGCTTCCAGAAGTGCATTTGCGATGGAAAAGACAATCCAATATTCCATATTTAGTCAAGTGCACTAGAAGTAGTTCCTAGTATGGCAAGAATAAGACTACCATATCCTCTACCTACTTTGTTAAGATAAAAAGGACTGATATGATCAGCTAAGAGAACATTGAGGAGCAAGAAGATATTTTAACATTCAACTTTTTCTAGCATGATAAGATTACGAGAAAATTTTAGTACATCACACATGAAAGATGATTGATAGAGTGTCAAGGATTCCAAATGAAAAAGAGAACCTGTAGAGTAAAAAATTGGTGTTTTAATGATAGTAAAAAGAACTTAAAGGGATAAAATGAGAAAGAACTTCGCATTGGAAAAACACTCGGTTAAAATACATGCACTAAGAAGCTTTCAGCTTGAATTTCAATCTTAAGTTCTAGTTTTGAGGCTATGGTTCAATCTTGCAGTAGTATAGATGCATGCTCATTGCACACACATAATCACATGCTCCATCACAAGTCACTTTGCTATAGTACATCTAACCATTCCTGTGGGGTCAAAGAAAATTTCGGATCCATGATAAGATGGTGACCACGGAATTGAGTCATATCCAGTCCAAATCTCGACATTTTTGTTAGTTAAGAGATAGAAGTAAGAGAGCCTTTCAATCTTGCATTAAGGGAAGATGGTTTTAGACTTCACATTATGATTTACTCTTTGTACGATGAATTTCTTGCCTCGACTATGTCAGATTCACTGTGGTTTAAATAATTATGTTAAAAGGTTTGCTCCCACTTGGTGTGTTAGCAATTAAACTATTGCTTTCCAAAGAATATTACAATAGCAATGAAGCATTGTCCTATTTTTTAAGGGACACATGAAAGTTGGTACCACCAGCTCTGATCTCCCTTAAGTGTTTAGTGAAAAATTGAAAACAACCAATATGAAACAATTTTAAAAAGATAAAACAAAAGAACTCCTGAATAAGACACATTTCCACCTTTCTTTTGTCACTTTTTTGAAACAAAAGAACTCCTGAGCTCCACAAGAATGCATTTGGGAAACAATGGTAGGCAGTTAAACCCTACAATCTCAAGTAATCTCATCATCTCACTGAAATTCTGCAAAGTCTGACCACAAGCTCCCTTCACTACATTAAGGTTTAGACAGCTTACCACCATAGGATGACTCTAATGTTACATGAAAAGTAAAGCACTCGATGGAAAACAGACACTTGGGAACCTACGACAGAGATTAGTATTGCTCGTCTAGATACTCAATCAGGAAAGACACTCATAAAACAATAATAGGATCCTCGCATGTGTTAAGTATGAGGAACTACTCCTTTTTTCAACAAAATAATGAATTCCTCATCCACCAAGAAAAAGTGAATTAAGCGATCAAACAATGTGAAGTATGTGGGAAGCACACTCGAGAATACAAGAGGAAGTCGTGGATCTTTCAAGTTTTAGTCCCCCAACATGTCCACTACTTAACTAACTTACCAAGATCTATGAAATAAATTATGTACTTTGATTAAGCTAATTATGAGTATTGAAAAATACTTCAGCAAACAAAAGCTAAGGTTAATGCTCAATACATTAAGCCATTGAATGCCTAAGTGGAATAGGACTATTAGCCATAGCCGCCAAACAACTTTAAGTTGCTCATATAGATCCCCACCGTTACACCGGAAGACATTTCAGCAGGAATAGTTGACTGCATTCCTGGACTTTGCATAAATAGATGAAAAAAATTAATAATTATGGCTAGAGAAGCAGAACTTCTACTTTAAGAATGGGAATGCTTGAAAATTGCATCTATAACCATTGGCATCAAATGTGGAGCAAAGTTGACAGTGATCTTTGATTGTGCAGCATTAGACAATCCCAATTCAATCTACGGAACCGCAAGAAACAAAAATTATACAAAAGGGAGCAACTGAGATTATTGCATTGGCCTTATTTAATTCGTCAATGAGTCAGAGTTATCAAATTCCCATACCCAACTCAAAACAGCAAAGGATTCAGAAGTCATCGGCACAACAAATAAGAATTCAAGAACGTAAATGCCTTATTGGGCAAATTGCAACATCTTCCTCAATTGTGTTTGGTAATTTAAGATGGGAGGGAATGAACGAATAGCAAACAAACAAACAAACAAAATATAAGTTCAGAAGTAACTAGAAAAGCACCTTCAATTCTTCATGAAGGAAGTAACTAAATCACTCCTATTGCATAAAAGGTATAAGCAATTCACTCTTTCACTAACCAGGCGTTAATTCTTTTATTTCATTCCTCACAAATCATGATTGTACTGTAGTGAAATTGAAAAAACATTCCATAAGGTATGACTGGTACTCTCAACCACCTCTGCGTTTCAACAAAATCTAGCATTTGTTAGCATCTTCAGTGTGCTTACTATCTAAGCAAGTTACGTGCTGCCAAGCATGTCAACCCCAACATTATGCTGATGCGCAACATAAACCAGCTAAGCATCACCACCATGGAGGCAAGTGAAAGTACCGCATGTTCATGACATACAAAAAAGGAATTTTGTTCAGAGATAAGAGGATGAACAAATACAAGCGGTGGTTCTAGAACTAAGATGAAAGATTAGCTGAAAGAAAACTCACAAAACAGGACGCAACAAAAAACAAACTCTAGTTCTATGGACTTACCATCATCGACTATCTTTGCCAATCAAATGATACATATCTTATCCATCTCTATTGAACCTCGGGCAATCTCTGACCATGAGTCGACAAGATTTTGGCACACCAAGCACACTCTCCAATGATTCACATTCACATAACCACAAACTTTTCAGATTCTGTAGATTAGAAAGATCAGATCCGTTTAAACTTTTGATTGAATTACAAGACCCAATAGACAAAATCTGCAATGATTTCAATTCTCCCAAACCCTGAATCTCAATTAGCTGAGGCAATTGGCCCAGGAACAAACTCTGGATCTCCTTCAAACAAGGTAGAATGGGCAGCGTCTCAAGCAATGGACAATCAAGCATCCGCAATTTATTGAATTTCGGTAGCTCTCCAAGCACCTCGAATCGAATCTCTCTCAGTAAATATCTATAAATATACAGGTTCGACAAGTTCTCCAAGTTGGAAAAGACTGACCAATCTATCGGTGACTGGACATCACATAACGACAAGTCTTGAAGGCTAGATGGGAGCCTGATAAGAGATTGGGGCTCAGCATAATCTATGCTGAGGCTTTGTAGCTGAGTGAGGGAACTGAAATCGGTTGGAGGCAATGCCATTTTTCCAACGCGGAGGACCAATTGTTCCAGAGCAGGTAGTCTCACGATCCCCTCTATGTTGGGTTCTTGAATTGATTCTCCGATTATCTTAAGGTCAACTAAATTGGTTAGGTTTGAGCAGTCGGGGATCGTGGTTAGCGAATCCGAATAAAGGCTTAAATAAATTAGACTCTTGGGAAGCTCCGACAACTGTTGGATTGAATCACATAACCATAACGAAAGATCTTCGAGATTTGTAAGCTGATTGATCGTTGTGGGCAATCCACTAAAGCGACCTCCGGATAAGTCTAGATATTTCAATGAGGATAGTGCCCCGATTTCACTTGGAATTTCCCCCACCAGATGTTCAGAGCAGGCATTTAACTTTTCCAGATTTTCCAACATTCCTATGGTTTTCGGAAGTTCACTTATGTAACTATCATCGAGATTTAGTACCTTCAAATTTTTGAGATTTCCAATACAATTAGGTAAGCTCACGATTCTTGACTCGCTCAAATCCAACTCGACCAATGATTGGAGCCTCCCAATCGAGTCTGGTAGCTTTTGTAGATAGCAATTCCAGATGCGTAAAACTTTTAACCTTTCAAGATTTCCAATAGAATGAGGTAATTCACTAATTTTTAAATATTGGACATGTAGCTCAAGTAGTGACTCCAATTGTCCAATAGAGTTGGGAAGCTTTTGAAGTTCCTTGCATGGCAACATTAGAGACTTCACCTTTGCTAAATTGCCAATCGAGTGAGGCTTCATTGAGGGTGTTCGATCTATTCTTAGCACTGTCAAAGATTTTAGATCGCCGATGGACTCCGGTGGCGACTCAAAAGCTTCACTCTTTATCTCTAGGTAATCAAGATGTTGTAGATTGCCGATGGACTTGTCAATCTTTCTTAGTCGAATGCATCTAAGAATCAATTTCTCTAGCTTCAAGAATGTGGAGAACTTGGGCATCTTTCTAAGGAATGGACAGTCCTCGAGCTGTAGGATTTTCAATTGTTTTGCTACCTATAATGTAATTGAATAGACACTCAGAAAAGAGGAAGAGTAAATATAATGCAAAAGGATGTCATCAGATCATACCATGATTTGACACCATCCTTCCCAATCTTCAGTAACGTTATTCCCAGATAACATGAAAATCGTTAAGTTCTTCAACCCAAAGTTGCTAGCTCGGAATTTTGAAGGGCAATTGCTCCAGGAGAGCCATCTCAAATTAAAGAAAACATTCTTAAAGTCTCCTTCAAAATTTCCATGGTTTAATTGAAGGAACCTAAGGTTGACCAAGTGCACAAATTGCTTGCCCTTAAATCTATACATCTTATTCGGGCTAGGTGTACCAAGATTGAGCATCACTATGTCTCTGGTTCCCTGGAAAATAAAAGTAGCAACCAATGAGTACATATCTATGTTTGACTTGAAATTAGATAAAAAGGTGATGACACTAATGGATGCATTGGAAAACATGTAGAGGAAAAGATTACCGTTTCTGTCTGCACTACATGAAAGGCATCCTCGGGAGACCACAATCTGCTACCCTTCATATGGATTTCGCCACTTTCTGGATGGACGATACTCCTTCCAAGGTCTCTAAGTTGGTCATGCATCCATAGTATATTATCGTTGGATATTTTTATCAGAGACATGTGTTTGAGGATATTCAACTCGATTTCGGTCGAATACCCAAAAATCGCATCCCAATATTTAACTACAGTTGTTTTCTCTTTGTTGAAGCAGAAACATGCGATATCAAGATAAATTTGTTGTTGATTAGGCTCCAATGCTTCGTAGCTTATCATTAGCTTCTTCTTGACATCCTCATTCATCACCTTCTTTAACTTACGTAGGGTGTCTTCCCATGTTCTTCGGCATTTTCCACAGAGCATGGAACCTACGACATTGAGAGCCAATGGAAGTCCTCCTAGCACATTGATTAGCTTATATGCAATATCCATGTAATCAGTTGGAGGCTCCGCACATCCCAAGGCACGCTCACAGAAAAGTTGAAAAGCATCATGCAAATTCATCACTGGCATATTGTAGAATGAAAATTGTCCGCTAATAGAGGCTAGGACATTGTCATCCTCACCTTCCTTTACTAGGAATTCAATATTCCTAGTTGTTATGATGATTCTACTACCCCCACCAAACCAGTTGGGCTCACCGGCAAGTCTCATGATTTGGTCTCGATTGTCAATGTCATCAAGAACAATGAGAACTTTCTTGTCATGAAATCTCGTTTGGATCATGTCAGTCCCTTCATCAATGAAGGATAGGTTTGTGCAACTCAAATGGAAAATGTCTGACAACAATTTCTTTTGTAAGTTTATTATATCATGAGTCCGAACATCCTTAAGAAAGCAGCAATGTCTCTGGAACTGAGGGGAGATTTGTCTGAAAACAGCCTCAGCCAGTGTTGTCTTTCCGATGCCACCCATACCATAAATCACAATAAATCGTACATCAAAAGCTTCTAGATCTAACCGCTTCATAATCTCAACCGTTTGATCTTTAATTCCCACCAAATGATTAGGCACATCTGTCCTCCTTGTCCATAACAAACTAGAAACCTCTTTGACTGTGAGATTCATAAGTTCATATAGGCTGCCACATGCATGACATGCAATCATCTCAGATTGATAAACCATATATATGGAAACTGTGCACACATTACGTGGCACTAGAAGGTTATCATCAAGTTCAAAATAATTTGATTTAAAAGAAACCAACACAGAAAAAGCGATCTTTCAAGTTGTGAGCCATTTGAAAACAGAAAACCAAAATAAAAACTAGATGTTTTTCAAGAGAGGAGGAGGAGAGGGGACTTTTTTCATGGTTGAAAGCTAATGCTATCAAGTTCCTTTGGTTTAGTCAATGATGGGAAAAGGTTATCTTGTGACAAGGGTCTAATTGGGCTTCGACTAGAAGTAACTCTAGCAAATTGTGACTAACTAGTGCTGTGAGCCGTTGTGTTGGAATAGGTTGTGGACCTTTGTTCCATTTTATGGGAAAATTATGAAATCAATCTTAAATTTATTATACCCACCCCATTGGTGGTCGCGCGGTTTGCACTTTGCTCCCCCCCCCCCCCCCGGCAAAGAGAGCGGGTTCAAATCCCTGCGGTCACTTGTACGACTCACCCGCAGCCAGGTCAGGTGGGTGGGCTCGGTTCGCCACGGGTTTACGCCGCCGGCTACCGGCTGCCGGCTGCCGGCTGTACGACGGTTCACGGGTCACCAAAAAAAAATCTTAAATTTATTATACGAATGTCAATTCAATCATAAACTTTTCAATTTCCATAATATTATCCTAAATCTTTATACAAAATTTCAATGTAGTCTTTGCAATCAATGTCCAGCGAAAATTACTAAAGTGGCAATCTATGCAAGATGTCATTTCAAGTAAAATTGTCCACGTCAACTAGCCACGTATGACAATGGCGATGAATGGACGTCATGTTAGTAATTTCTCTCGGCAATTGGGCAGAAAGATTACATTAAAATTTCACGCAAATACTTATGACCACATTGACAAAATTAAAATGTCTAGTACTCAAATGTCATGCACGATAAATTTAGAACTAATTTGATAATTATGCCTCCACTTCATTTTATACTTTTTCACAACGGTTGGTTTCTTCTCGTCGCACACAGCTACTAGCGAGACCTCTAGAAGTTTGGTTAAATATCAAGTCCTCAGTAAACTTGATCTTGATAATCTCTTCAAGCAATAGGGATGAGTTTGAAGGTTAACGGAAAAGAAAAAATCTCACTTGCAGTTGCCTTGAATTTCGGAAACAAGAATACTATCTCAAAAGCATTTTTCTTAACGTATCGATGGAGTAGAATACTAATCGAAAATGAGGAAGAATTTCTGGAATATATATCAACCTTGATTCGAGTTACCAACAAACATTTCTCCAAATAAGTTAGAAATAATTTTAGGTTACCCATTCTTTTTATAATATTGGTAACGGCAAACTAGTTGATACTTTAATCGGAATAAATTGGTGAGTAACTCAACTTAGGATTTGTAATTTAACAACAGATTTCGTTGCCTAATAATGTTCGTAACCAGTGCAAATAAAAGTTTGTGTTATTAACGAAATTTTTTATGAAGGTTGGTAGTTTTGAAACAAATAATAAATACTGATAAGTAGCTCAAATAAGAATGGGTAGCTTAAAATAGTTATTAACTTAATTAGAGATTAGTTAATATGACAATCATATTAGAGTTAGTAATTCGGTACAAGATTTGGTCATTTTGAAATGTGGAGTAAACAATATGGTAAGTTGTACAAAAGTTGTAAATCGGCAAACAATCTAATAAACTTAGTAATGATTCACATAAAAGCCGGTAAGCTAAAACTAGTTTGTAAAACAATGGAAAAAGAAGTTGGTAAGACACAAATTAAAGTTGATAATTTCATATAAAAACCGATAACTTTAAAATTATGGATGGGCATGGAGCATGGGAAATTTGCGCCCCGCAGTGGCCTACCTTAGATGAGGCAATTTTTTTGAGGAAAATTTTTCTCAAAACAATTGCCTCCCTGGGAATGTTGCACAACACAAGTTGGGCATGGGCAGTAATAGGCTAGCCCTTCCCGCTCTCGAGGATTGAAACTATTAATGCGTTTAACGAAAGATAGAAACGGTAAGGTTTAATGAAGAAGAATGTAAGTAAGCAGAGAGTAACGGCTAGGGTTTATAGAAAAACTATCACAAACTAGGATAGAGGGTAGCTCCATATCTCAAGGTAATTTACAATTGTTAAAGTACTTAACCATTTTCTAGAGGCTTTTAGATTTCTCCAACCATAACTACAACTACTTGGAAGTCCCTTAGGTGAATTTTTGGTTAATCAAGATATGAGGCCATGAATAGGTCCATGTTTAAAGCAACAGCAAGAACCAATTTTTATGCTTTAACATTCTACTGTAAATCACTATAGAAGAATATTCAGTTTAAGGTTGCAGATCTTGTCTATGCACAACTGGCCACTAGAGGAGCCTATGACCCTGCCCCACCACAATGAAAACAAAAACCCAAGATTGATAACACACCTGAACCTAAGTCATTCCTTTGCAAACTAATCAAGAATTACTCTAATCAGAAATATACTGGAAGATTGAACCTCTAACACTTACAGAGATCCCTTTTTTTTTTTTGGTTCTTTTGGATAATGGCATACAAAGATCTTTGCAATGTTCGGTCTTGTGTACTCAAACCAAATAGAAAAACCATGACCTATAGTATCCTCTTATGGGGTTATAAAACTATCATCATAAAAATCTCCATTATTTTTGTGTAACTCGGTGGTGCGACCGTAATTAGCCGGTTCTTTCAAGGAAAACAGCAGCAAAGCATATGAATTCCCTAGGGCTGAAACCAAAACCACAAGGATCGGTTTTTTCCTCTTGGCCGTAAGTTTTGGGATATCGTAGACTGTGATAGACTAAGTCTATGCTATAATTTCTCTATGTTTCCTTAATGTAACAAAAACAGAAAGATCTAACATCAAACTCAATCTAATTTTTCAGGAAAACATTATAGGCATAGGTCAAGGAAGTTACACCAAAAGTTCTTAAATTCATATACGCAATGCAATTGAAGTTAAGAAACTTAGATTTTTTATTTTTCACAAATATATGGTCTTACTATTTTATCACATCTTAGATCTTCACGGATATCTTGGTTTTTTTGCATTATGGATTAATTAATTAAGTTTCTATGCCTTAAATTTAATTGTTATAAAAACTTGATATTAAAAGTGAAAAGTCAATTTGTGCAAGAAGCCTCGTCCTCTAACAAAATTTCTAGCTCCCTCATTGCGTCAAATCCAACCATTTGTTGCATAAGGTCGGACAGCAGCAAATCGAAGAACTATTCTTTAAAGGAACGAGAAATCGAAGATTTTCAACAAAGAAAATAAAGTCAATGGATAAGCAAATGATACCCGTGATCTTTTAGATTCCTTCCTCTAATTCTGACAACCTCTCTTAAAGCCTTCTTCCACTTCTTTGCTAAATCTTTCCCATATACGCTCTTGTGCTTCCGAAGGGCTTTCCGGTATAACTTAGTCTTAAGCTTGACATCATCCGCATCCACGTCGTAAAATATAGGGAGGATCACTTTCTCATCGTTAGCTCTCGATAGCTCCACTATGCGTGCCAGTTCACGGAGGCACCACTTACTTGACGCGTAGTCCTTGGAGAAAATCGGGATGTAAATTCTGGAGTCATTGATCGCTTGCAAGAGGTCACCTTCGATCTCTTCACCAAATCGGAGCTCTTCGTTGTCTTTGAAAACGCTGATCCCCGCACGGATCAGGTCATTGTAGAGACAATCAGCCATGGTTAAACGGGTGTCGGGACCTCTGAAACTCAGGAACACATCATAGCGACTCCCGATCCGTTATCACGGCTACTGCTTGTTGAAGCAGCCGTCTCCATCTCTTTTTCCTCCCTCTTTCTCTTCATTCTGGAAGGACGATGCAGAGATGGATCTCCGAATTGGGTCTGTCCGGTGACTTGGGAAGTCCGAGTCTGATCCTTGTAACAACTTGATGATGAAACGGAGAGAGATCTCTCACTTTCGCTGCGTTCGCCTGGAAGTTACCTGCGGCCTTCCTACGCAAGTGAAAAAACCATTCAGATCGACAAAATAATTGCTTCGAAGAGTAAACACGGAAGGGAGAGAGAGAGAGAGAGAGAGAGAGAGAGAGAGAGAGAGAGAGAGAGACTGTGCATCACTTTTCACCTTCAAGCAACGAGTGGGGAGTGGAGGACTATCGCTTCCAATGTCGCCGGCCTCGTTGGCTTCGGGCGACCTCAAATCTGGTGTTGCCCACCGCTGCGAATAGACGCCCCCGAGCGAGGCTGCCTCGAGGAGAGAGAGTCGGGGACAGAGATGGTGGCTTGGCCGAGACGGGACGCGAAATGATCAGAGCAGGCGATGGCCGGGGGCGGCTCAACGATGAGGGGTGACGGCACGGGAAGGGAATACGACGGCGACGGCGACAGCGACGGCGGCGCAGTGGCGAGGTGGCGAAGGCTTGCAGTGACCGATTGGTGGAGGGGAGAGACTGACGGAAGAACAGGGGATTTTTCAGAGTCCGGATATTTGTTTATGGAAATTCGTCTAGAAGTGAGAGCAGTTTGGTCATTTAGGAGGGGTAATCGCACCAAGGGGGAAAAGAGACTGCCGGAGTCGCGCGTTTGAAGCGCTTTGCGATAAGAAAGGATTAAAACTAAAAGGGAAAAGCTTGGCTGACGGTCGCTCTAAATGGGGCATTCTTGTAGGTATGCAACCCTTTGCTCTGATATTAATCGTAGAGGGCGCAGCTTACAAAATATGCGGAAGCGTTAAAATACTAAAATCAAACTAATTGATACATACACACACTCAAGCACACTAACTGATACATGCATACACTCAACTTTCTATTTTCTTCCTTTCTCGATCACGAAGGGATAACTCGCTCATACAGAGCTACTGAGGCTGCAGTGCCTCCTGAGGCTCACACCTTGATTTCTATCTGAAGAGACTCTCTCTCTCTTTCTTAATCTCTCTTTATCTCGTGTGGCCTTGCCTGCCTTTTGCACTCCCAAGCCCTATTTATAGACATCTTCCACCGCCAGGACTTCACCGCCTGAATTCTACCGCCATTGACTTCAACATGCAAGAGCTCAAGTTGAACTTCTCTTCTTGGCTAAGAGTCAACAATTGTGGGCTGTCTTCTTTTCCTTCACGTTCAAGTTTAGCAAGTTTCACGTTCCTTCCTGCTCTTGAAGACTCCAGCAACAATTATAATATTATTTTAATATGTGCCCATTCTTGGCCATCGCCGGCCGCGGGCAAAGCCCCTCACAGCGTGGTGAGTCTGTGTGATTGTGAGCGCGGGCCGCTTCCCCTGTTAAGCAGCACGAGCGTTTGTGTTTTGACCTTTCGGTGAATCTGGGAATGGGTTTGGACTTGTTATTTCAGGTGATGGTGTGGAGAAGTACGTTCTGCAGAAGCACGTCGCCTTCTTCGACCGCAACCACGACCGCCTCATGCATCCATGAGAAACATTCCAGTGTCTCTCTCTCTCTCTCTCTCTCTCTCTCTCTCTCTCTCTCTCTCTCTCTCTCTCTCTCTCTCTTTTCCACGATTTTCTTAAAACGTTTAATGGGATTTGTTCGAGGATTAATTTTTCCTGTTCTTTTTTGGGGGACGTTCTTGAAGGTTTTCGATCTATTGGGGCTGGCCTCCCCTTGTCCACCTTGCTGCCACCTTCATCAACATTGCACTCAGCCAGAAAACTCGCCCCGTAACTCTCTCTCTCTCTCACGCAGCCTCGAGCTCAAGGCTTGCGGCCATGGACGTGAGATTTGGAGCTCGTGGCCATGGACACTAGAGCTTCAAGCTCACTGAGCCATTTGACTGCTGGATCTTGAGCTCCTAGCCATGGCTGCTTGAGCTCGAGTAGTCATGACGCCACAACCCTCGTCTGTTCGAGTTCGCGGCAGCGGCCATGAGAGCTCAAGGCTCTTGCAGACATGGACACGAGATATAGAGCTCGTGGCCATGGACCCTTGAGTTTCAAGCTCATGGCCACATGAGCTTGAGCTCGACTCACGACGTCGTGACCCTCGCCTGCGACTGGCGCGGCCAAGGAGGCAGACTGCGCAGTGAGCTAAGATCATCAGCAAAGGAAGAAAAACAAGGAAAAAAAAAAGAAAAAGATAATGATAAAAAAATTTTAAGTTTATTGAAAATTTTGAAAAATATCAAAATATTATTAAAAAATTATCTATGTCGTGCCGATCGTACCAAATAGGACAACCGGTGTCCATGTCAGCGAATTCCAACTAAAATTGACCAGATGAATTCAATTGGAAAAATATGAAAATATTTAGGAATCAATTGATAAAATTAAAATGTTTAAAACTAAATTGGTAAAGGTGTAATAGATTTAGACTATTTGGACAATTTTCTTGAAAATCCATGGGATTACGTTTCAGTCTTGATGATGGTGACGGTAATTGTCTCAGCGTGATGACCTTATTTTGTGGTTCCGTCAAAACGCCATTAAAATGTAATGCAACTTGTCTCATATTCTAAACCCTATGAGCTATGCGGCGGTGGTGACGTACTTGAGCGGCGTGCTTCGTAAGACATTTATTTTTTAAGATACCAGCAAATATGCTTGTGTCACGGCTCGAAAGAAAGCATGTCCAAGAGGTTTTCGATCGGCCCATGACACTTGGCTATCTTATAGTGTACGATTTTGACATAAATTATATCGCGGCATCCGATTCCTCTCTTCATTAACTATTTGACAAACCTTTGCTGAGGATATTCAATGATATTATATTGGTTTGATGATAATTTATTTTTCAACAAAACCAACTTCATTTTTAAAAAATTCTTGGCATTCATGCAGCAAATGTCATTTATTGAATTTTTGAATGTTGATCTGAGATATGATTAAACAGACTATTTTTGCCAATATTGAGAACTTAATCGAGGTGATGACTACTCTAATAGATGGCTTTGAATCTTTGATACCATTGACAAAGGTGCATTCGGTTGTCGATATTATTTGAAAAAGTATATATAGAATCTGTTGGAATAGATAAGGAAATGAGATTCTCTAAAGTGTTTTTTTTTTTTTTTTTTTAAGATGAGATTCTCTATTGTGAAGGGGTAATTTTACATCTTAAATTTTCTTCCTAGAGTAGTTGACACCATAATTAACATGTTAATAATGCCATCATGTCTTGAACATGTTATTATGTCATATTCAAAGTGGCACTGAGTTTGAGATCTAACATTATGAAATTGTATAGATGTAAAGCAGACATACATGAAATACTTTATAAATATCGAGGATTAACTTCACTTAAAAATTGGCTTCTCATACATGCACCTCAAGTCGGGAAACAAGAAGGGAGAAGGAAGAGGCAAAGGAATCCATTGGCCTTGTATGCAATTTTTTTTACCACAGATTTGCATTTAATTAAATTATGGAATTCAATCATTGCGTAAATCACGAGATCCTAATCTCGACCCTTATCCTAGTGCCTTCCTAGATAAAATTCGGCATGTTAAATAATATGAACATTCACATAATCTAATAGCTAAGATGAAGCAAGCCCATATACACTGGATGCATATAAGACTTTGTTCCTTCTACCCGTGCAAACTCCCCAGGATAATCCCTAGAAGGCAAAGTGCGAGCACGCGCAGAGGAAGACTTCTGGGAGTGAAAACGAAAGGCCACCAGTTTATCATTCTATTTGCATCAATTATATTTGTTCCTAAGCCTATTTTACTTCTAAATGAAGAAATAGTGACTCGTTATAGCCAATGGGAATAATAGGCCGGTTGTTAAGGCCACTAGGGAGCATGCGTCGAGGAGCGCTAAAAGTCAAGTACTAAAAAATTATATGATAATAATATTGGATGATTTAAGCGGTCAAATTCACAAAAGAAATGATTTTATTTGGGGCGTTAGCTCCACACAAAGCCCAATCGGACTCATTTGCCATTTGGTTTCCCGCTGTTCGCGGAAATAATTGTAGGCTTTTATCGTAAATAAAGTATACATTCGAAAGGTTGCAATTATTTACACTGGAGATGAAAAAGATCCACAACCCTCATATTAATCTCGTGATGCAATTTACATAAGAGGTAAAATGAGTCTACGCAATCATGCCAAAATACACATGTACATTTTTCAACAATTTATTTCTATACATGAGTTCATAGTTTGTTATAGGTTTGTTATGTTTAAAAAGAAAAAGAAATGCCATTGACTTGATTCTGTTAAAAATGATCTTATTACAACTAGCTACATTTTAGGCGGCTAAACATTCAACAAGGCATAATGCCAAATAAAGCACCTTTGACTTCAGCTATTTGGCTCTTCATTAGCTATTTGGCTCTTCATTATCAAATTTATTGCGCAAATTTCTTTGCTCAGCTTCACAAAAATGCCCCCTCAATTGACATCGCGTCTTTCTTTATTTCTGCTTCCATTATGGAACTCCATCCGGTAAAAACTGAGAAAATTTACATGAGCATCACCAAAGAATTAATTCTTCAACAAAAGCAAACGTCACGTCATTATCAACAAAGCTTGACTTGAATCACCACAACTACCAATTTCACAGCCCTTTCCATCATCATATGATGTCTAAAGAAAAATAACAGATATATGGAGCATCAATTCATGTATCAAACACCGTTTGTTCTGCGAAAAATGAATAATTTGAAAAATATTTTTCTAAAAATAATCACTTACAAAAATGAACGAACGAAATATATATTTCCCTTGTCCATGAAAATATTAAAACATAAATTGTTATTGACAACAAAAATATTTTCCATTTACTAATTATTTCAAGTGAGTTAAGCTATTCTTTGCTTCAAATATTTTGGAATATTTTATTCATTCTCCTCCGGAAATTCCTCATATAACACGTCATACAAATATGTTGGTTTTTTTTTTTGCCTGTCCTCCTTTTGCTCCCCAATCAAAGGTAATACACCAAGGCGATTGTATAGTTTGACATCAAATAGTTGATGTGTTATAGAACAATTGATATATTTTAGTTTATTTGGGCCAAAATTACTTTATCTAGTCGGCTCATAACAGGGTAAGCTTTGTGTGAGATTGGACCTTGCTAAGTTTGTTAATGGGCTTAAGGTTTCAGCTTTAACTTGCATACTTTCCGCAGATGATAGAAATAGTGATTAAGTGACAAAGTCCTTCGATTTAATTTCTCCTAGTGCATTGACTACCAATGACATCTATAGTACTTATGTTGACCAGTTAAGAGAAATGGACTACTATTCCAAATTATAAAAGACCAATTCGATCAAAACAGTTAAAAAAGTCTCTCCAATTCACGTTGCCTCATTCTTAAGCTGGTCACCCATGCTATTGTGCCTTGATATATTCATGATTTATTTGAATTACTTCGATTAGACCACAGTTTCATAAAGACTCTTTCAAGCCAAGAACAAAAGAAAGAAAAAAAAAGCATATCCACATAAAGACTCACTGCCAAAGTACTGATGAATTTTGTTAATCAAATATCATATCGTAGTTCATTGAACGCTTTTATTCAATGACAACGAACAATGTGCACGTAATAGTGCAGAAGATTACATTAGAATTTTGTTGATATGGAGTTTCTCAAAATAGATGGTGGACCATACCATTGACCCGCCGAAGAGATTGTTCTACCCGGCTAGGAGTACTCAGGCTCAGAATTTTCCACGTCCCTCGCCAACGCTGAGATCTTGAGTCCACGATTTTTTACGCTTTGTAGTTTCTCAAATGAACAACATTTGTGTTGAGGCACAAGTTTATTATAATTAGAGAAGAAGGATTTAAAGATAGAGTTTTACAGCTTTCGTCGATTATTGGTAAGTAGTAAAAATTGTCTCTTCACTTTGAATGCGGTGCTCAAAGCCAAAGAAGAGAAGCTGTGGAAATAGCAGCTGCGGCAAAAAGGCAATCTTTGCATCGCCATTTCTTCGATTTTCTAATGCAAAGGGATCACCCCAGCAACTGTTCACTGTTCAAAATTCGTGTCTGACATTATTGGATTCACAAAAATTAATAGTCACATAAACTATGAGGCCGGGTAGACTATTCAGAGGAAATATGCTAATCAATGATCTACTGACGTAGAAAGACGCGCGTTTTAAGCAACTATCAGAATCCCCAGTTGAATTTTTTGATTGGAGATGCACAATTTGTAGTTTAAGGGAGAGATGATAGAATTCAAAGAATGAAAGGAATTTGTATGGAGTCTTCTCTTCCCGGCATCTGAGATTGACGGGCTCGCCTTTGAAGCAGCAAACTTCAGAAGAGAGTCCATTATTACTATCTTTCCCGCGCTTGATAACTCTCTCCGCTTGCAGCTGTGCATCGGGAAGCAGAGCTTGAAGAACCGTTGATTATGATTAGATAGATTAGATCTTGATCTGTAGCGTCCAAGTCCACGTCGCTGGCCAAAGGAACCTGCGTAAGGGCATTGAAGCAGACAATTAGCAAAACTTCAGCGATGCCCATTGTTGCCATTTTAACTGTCTGATTATGCTGAACTGGTGTAATAGGATTAAATGAATTCGTGCAATATCTTCCTAATTAGTCTCAAGAAAAGAAAAAGAGAGGGATGACAATGTCTTCGAAAGGTTTATACAAAATGATACCCAAAGGTAAGTCCTAGTCCTGTTTCATGGGATCAGCTGTAAAGGCCTTTTCATTTTTTTTCTGAGCAACATCAGTAGGTGTCAAATCTATCAGTTTCAAGGTCCAAGGTTGAAAGTGAATTACTATTGCACATTTTGAAACTTACCTACGCCTCACCCAAGCGGGTTGTAGATCCAACCCACAATGCCTTTTACAACGTTTTCTTCCAAAAGTATTGTGTCAGATGCCTGATCTTCAGCTGCTCAAATTGACTCTGTTCCTAGCTCTCTCTCTCTATTTTTCTTTTTTTAACAATTCTCTGTTCATATGTAATCTTTCTGATGCTTCTTCTCAAAAAGTAATGCGGATATGAAGTTCTTTAACAAAGTAATCTCATAAATTTCGATCTGTACAAACCGTTTTGAACCATGTCAGAGATGAAATAAACTAAAAGCAAGCGCTGGCAGATGGATGGAAGCTAATTTTTTACCTTCCGTGATAAAACTTTAAGGATATCCAGCCTCTCCTGTATTGAAGAAAAATCACAGAATAGAAGTGTTCAAGCCTGCCAGGTCTCAGAAGTGTGCCATCAAGTAAGTCCTGGTCTACTACTTCACGCCAAATGCAACTCGATTAGAACTAAAAGCACATAATTGGACAACTATAAAATAAAGAAACAGGATCTCAAGAAAGGAAAGTGAATTAGAGTTATTAAGAGATAGATGAACTCATGACTCCTAAAGGAAAACAAAAGACCACCTCATGCCACAAAGATGTCATGATAGATATGAGAAATCGCCCTATGCTCGATGTCACAAGACTATCAGAATATTGATGCTGTTGTCGAGGCACAGGTCTAGCTTAATTCACTTCTTGTGTGGTACTTCAGCAACTGAAAATTTATGCAATCCCATCTTTTGTTACCTTCTTGGATACATATGTAGTTTATCCAATACCGTGTATCCAAAGTTAAACAGTTCTAAATCAAGTAAAAGTCAAGTCTAACATTTTATAGTTTGCATTAAAGGTTAATAACATAGTCTCCATACTAAATGCTTGGTAGAAAATGTTTGTCAAAGCATTCATAATGGCTGTGCAACTTCAAATAGTAGTTTACAGTTAGTGTGCTATTGGAAAAGTGTACTTTTTGTTGCCATGTAAGATGAAATCATTACCTTGTTTACACAAACAGCAATGGACCGGTTAAAACGTCAACACCATCTAATATAGTAAAAAACTGCACCAATGAATAATAAACCATTAGTGAGTCATACCATTGAATATATTTCACTTGACCACCTTATAAGTGCTATGAATGCAAGAAACTGACTTGATTGATGACATGGTCAGTGAACCCCTTATTATCCCTCTTTGGAGCAATGGAATTAATTTCATCGAAAAAGAGAAGGCAAGGAATTGCAGCTGCTGCCTTAGAGAATATATCCAGAACCTGTATTTTCTAACTGCCGTTACTCTCAAATATTCCAAATTTCTCCCTTTTGCTAACAAAATCAATGCCATCAATGTGCAAAATAGGAAATCCACTAGACATCTAATCACCAATTCCAAATTTTTATTAGAGAAAATCTTCAAATATTTTACTTCTTTAATCTTTCTCTAAATCAAATGGCCATAGACGATCCTCTCATTCATGCATTAGAAACTCATCAACCGCTTTAACTCGACCTCTTTAGTGGTTATGGGAGCATCCTCATTGCTGCTACTAGTTATATCCTATTTCGACTTTGCTAGCATACCTGAAGAGACTCTATTAAATGCATGCAAAAGAAACAGAAGAAAGCACAAAATGTGAAATGTCCGGAAATAACAAAGTATAATGCAAGATTGCACAATGGAATTCAATCAAGCATCGGTGTAGTTGAAAAGAAGCCTCTTATAACTTGCTCAGCGGTACCAATGTATTTATTGAACAGCTCAGCCTTTCACTAATATGGATTGAAGAGAACAAGCTGCCCCTGCAGCACCAACAATGTGTGACTTGCCAAAGCCCAGATGTCCATTTAAAAGAAAATTTGACCATGGCCTTAGAGGAGCTTGCCCAAGAACATTTTATCAGCAAATATAAGAATGATAGACACGAAGATGAAATAGGTTTATTTAACAAGTTAACAATGACCACATTTTAGCAAAGTGAGAGAGAGAGAGAGAGAGAGAGAGAGAGAGAGAGAGCGAGATGAGGAAAGATGTAATAAGCCACCAGAAAGAATAAACAAAAGCTACAGCTGAGACACAACCAATGCAGTTATACAAGCTTTCTTGAACAAAATCCATGCATAATTTAGCTCACTCACAAGAATGCATCAAGGAAACATTGGTAGGTAGTTAAGCCCCACAATCTCAGGTAATCCCAGCATCTCAGTGAAGATTCTGTAGAGCCTGACCATAGGCTCCCTTCACTAGATTGTCAATCTGCCAAAAGAGGTTTAGACAGCTTATCATCAAAAGATGACTTTGACGTTACATGGAAAGCCGAGCACTTAATGGAAAACAGACACTTAAGAACCTACACATAGATTAGTATTGCTCATCCAAATACTTGATCAAGAGAGACACTCATAAAACAATAATAGGATCATCACACATGTTGAGTATGAGGAGCAACTTCTTTTTCTAACAAAATAACGAATTCCTCATCTAGCAAGATAAAGTTAATTAAGCGATCAAATAGCATGAAGTATGTGACAAGCACACTCAAGAATATAGAGGAAGTCATGGACCTTCTAAGTTTCAGTCCCCCAAATGTCTACTACTTGACTGACTTACCAAGATCTATGAGACATGTACTTTAATTAACCTAATTATGAATACTGAGAATGAGTACTTCAGCAAACAAAAGCTATGGTTAATACTCTATACATTAAGCCATCGAATGCCTAAGCGGAATAGGACTGTTAGCCTGAAAATGTTTGCCCAGCAAACAACTTTAAGTTGCTCATATAGATCCCCACCTTTACACCTGAAGACATTTCAGCATAAATAGTTGATCGCATTCCAAGAATCTTCATAAATAGATGAAGAAAGCTAATAATTATTGCTGGAGAACCAGAACTTCAAGTATGGGATACTTGAAAATTGCAACTACAACCATTCACATCAGATGTGGAGTAAAGTTGATAGTGATCTTTGATTGTGCAGCATCGATAATCCCGCTTATATCTCCGGAACTAGAAACAAAGATTATACAAAAGGGAGCAACCCAGGTTGTTGCATTTGCCTAATTTAATTCATCCAGGAGTCAAAATCATCAAATTCCCAGACCCAACTAAAATCAACAAAGGAAAAAGAAAAATACATATCATCAGCACAACAAATAAGAATTCAAGAATGTAAATGCCTCATCGGGCAAAAAATACATCTCTCCATGTTTTTCCCCAAATTCAAATTTAGATTAGTTCTTTCTAACACGTATGACCAAGCGAAACAAGACAAAACAGATAGACCATATATCAACTAAAAACTAGTGCACAACATAAAAAGTGAAAACTCAAGCCTAAGATGTTCTCAATCAAAACCGTTTTACATGGCAAGCTTGTTGTAATGCAGTAAATCTCACTAAACCTAACCGAAATCACTTGTCATCTAACGCTTGCGATCACAGAGCAACACATAATTCATTCATCTAGTCGAAATGAGGAGAACAAAGTCTCCAGAAGTACACATTGTGCTACCTTGATTCAAGCTGCAAAACTAAAGAATACAATCCTACAGCAACCTTCGAATTTTTTCAAGTTCACATAAGTGCGATATTACTACCCTCCAGGTTGTCACAAGTTAACATGCCTCCCCAATATATAGCCTCAAGCCCGTTACAAAAACCATAGCAATAGTAGTTCAACAACAATAGACCTACCCTAAACTGACATGGTAAATAGCTTGAAACAAACAGGAACCTCCAAGTTCCCAAAAATTCCGACTTACCTGCGTGATCGTTACTTGGTCCCTTAAGAATTGTAGATCAGCAACAAGAACTTCTAAACTTGATTTAGCATTTTCTAGGTTCTTTTGTAGAAGAGTTGTGGCCCGAAACATGAATTAATGCAATAAATAAGATACTTGACCTCATTATTGGAGATAAAGGGACATTGCTTCAACTCGAGTACCTCTTCGCATGAATACTCCAACATAACATTTGCTCCCAGCCATAAACAAATCGAATCAGTATGTTCAATGTGAGCTCTTGAATATATGCCTTCGTAGACTTCAAAATCAGCAAGCGGTGCTCGCATCCACAATAAAGAGCCATAAAAACTGGGCGTTTGGCACCTATTATTAAGTGATCAAATAGCATGAAGTATGTGGGAAGCACACTCAAGAATATAGAGGAAGTCATGGATTTTTTTAATTTCAGTCCCAAAATATAGAGGAAGTCACAAATCTTTTAAGTTTCAGTCCCTCAAATGTCTACCACTTGATTGACTTAACAAGATCTACGAAATAAATTATGTACTTTGATTAACCTAATTATGAATACTGGGAATAAGTACTTCAAAACAAAAACTATGGTTAATACTCAGTACATCAAGCCATTGAATGCCTAAGCGGAGTAGGACTGTTAGCCTGAAAAAGTTTCCTAACAAACAAATTTTAAGTTACTCATATAGATCCCCACCATTACACCTGAAGACATTTCAGCATGAATAGTTGACTGCGTTCTAGGAATCTTCATAAATAGATGAAGAAAGCTAATAATTATTGCTGAAGAACCAGAACTTCAACTTTCATAATGGGAATACTTGAAAATTGCAACTATAACCATTCTCATTAGATGTGGAGTAAAGTCGATAGTGATCTTTGGTTGTGCAGCATCTGATAATCCCAGTTCAATCTCTGGAACTATAGGAAACAAAGATTATACAAAAGGGAGCAACCCAAGTTGTTGCATTTGCCTAATTTAATTCATCTAAGAGTCAAAATCATCAAATTCCTAGACGCAGCTAAAAAAGCAAAGGAAAAAGAAAAATACATATCATCAAGCACATCAAATGAAAATTCAAGAATGTAAATGCCTTATTGGGCAAAAAATACATCTCTCCATGTTTTTCCCCAAATTCAAATTTAGATTGGTTCTTTCTAACACACATGACCAAGGTGAAACGAGACAAAAATAGATAGACCATATATCAACTCAAAAATAGCGCACAACATAAAAAGTGAAAACTTAAGCCGAGGAGGTTCTCAATGAAAATCGTTTTACATGGCAAGCTTGTTGTAATGCAGCAAATCTCACTAAACCTAACCAAAATCACTTGTCATCTAACACTTGTGATCATAGAGCAACACATAATTCATTCACCTAGTCAAAATGGGGAGAACAAAGTCTCCAGAAGTACACATTGTGCTACCTTGATTCAAGTTGCAAAACTAAAGAATACGGTCCTACAACAACCTTAAAATTTTTTCAAGTTCACATAAGTGCAATATTACCACCCTCCAGGTTGTTACAAGTTAACATGCCTCCCCAATATATAGCCTCAAGCCTGTTACAAAAACCACAGCAACAGTAGTTCAACAACAATAGACCTACCCCAAGCTGACACAGTAAACAGCTCAAAACAAACAGGGACCTCCAAGTTCCCAAAAAATTCCAACTTACCTGTATGATTGTCACTTGGTCCCTTAAGAATTTTAGATCAGCAACAAGAACTTCTAAACTTGATTTAGCATTTTCTAGGTTCTTTTGTAGAAGAGTTGTGGCCTGAAACATGAATTAATTCAATAAATAAGATACTTGACATCATTATTGGAGATAAAGGGACATTGCTTCAACTCGAGTACCTCTTCACACAAATGCTCGAACATTACATTTGCTCCTAGCCATAAACAAATTGAATCACTATGTTCGATGTGAGCTCTTAAATATATGCCTTCAGAGACTTCAAAATCAGCAAGCAATGCCTACATCAACAATAAAGCACCCTAAGAACCGGTCAGTTTGGCACCTATTATTACCTTCTGTGTCTTAGAAGTTTTGATGGTCTCAGCTTTTAAAGCCCAATACAAGAATCCCACCCCATTTTGCTTTCTAATAGGACATTCGACATCAAAGCATAATATTACCGGCCATATTCAGGTGTCCAAATTTAAAACCGCTACACGATTATTGAGATCAACATGGGTTCTCCAAAGCACTGACCCAGATTCTTACGAACATTGCTTCCAGAGGTGCATTTGTGAAGGAAAAAAGATAATCAAATATTCCATATTCGGTCAAGTGCACCAAAAGTAGTTCCTAGTATGGCAAGAATAAGACTACCATATCCTCTACCTGCCTTGTTAAGATTAAAAGGACTTATATGATCAGCTAAGAGAACATCGAGGAGCAAGAAGATATTTTAACCTGCAAATTTTCTAGCATGATAAGATTATGAGAAAATTTCAGTTCACATCACACATGAAAGATGACTGATAGACTGTCAAGGATTCCAAATGAAAAGGAGAAACTATGAAGTAAAAAATTGGTGTTTTAATGACAGTAAAAAGAACTTCAGGGGATAAAGTGAGAAAGAACTCCACATTGGAAAAATACTTAGTTAAAATACATGCACCGAGAAGCTTTCAACTTGAATTTCAATCTTAAATTCCAGTTTTGAGGCTATGGTTCAATCTTTCAGTAGTATAGACACATCCTCGTTGCACACACATAATGACATGATCGATCACAGGTCACTTTGCTATAGCACATCTAACCGTTCCTCTAGGGCTCAAAGAAAATTTGGGATTCAACCAAAGAGCTATCTCGAGTACGTACTTGCGGGTTGGAAAAGTGAATGTCAAAAAATGGGAGGTTCACTTTGGTATAAAGCACACTTTCCAATCGGTCAGTTTGCTTGATTGAAAAGTGTGCTTCAATCATTATGCGGGGTCCTAGCTAAGTATCAAATAAACTAGAGCCTAAATAAGAGGATATGTTTGTGGCCGAATGGAGTGGTGAGGTGAAGTAATTGTGGCATCAAGGTGGCCCAATTTGAAATGATTGATCAATTCAAATCCTAGATTTTCGTATTGAGAGAGATAGCACACCTTATTTATGTAATATCAGAGAGTTGAAGGTTGTAGCCTATTTGAGGTAGAAAACCTCAGTGCAGAGATCGATGGATTTAGGACATATTACTACTTGTGCGCCCTATTTGTGTTTTGGCAGAGAGGCTGAGATGCCCAGCTACCTCATAGTTGATTTTTTTGAAGGACTAATGGTGTGGAATAAATCTAGCAGATTCTTGTGCACTACAAAGATATACAAAATAACAGCATGCGAGCACGAAACTTTGTTGATGGCAGAAAAAACTGGGATGTACAATTTACCACTTGCACAGAGACTGGTGACCAGACGAGAACAAGATTGTCAAACTTTAGTTCTCACACACAGTTAGCTGGTATGAAAGAGACGGGGAAGGACTCTATCCAAAGAAGGCAAGGGCTATTAGTTGCTTACAAGATGAAAACCACATGGAATCATTGGGTAGTACAAGTTTTCCAAATGAGTGATTGCCTTGGGAGTGTTTAAAAGTAACCAATATACAAAAAGAAAAATGAAGGATGCATATAAATCGATACTAGCTATAGCAAAGTCAACGAGAATCCTCGTTCACCCTTTTATTATGTTGCCATTGGACCAAATGTCCTCAGGACATGGATCTGTTAAAGAGTCGAAGATAAGATGGTGACCACGGAATTGAGTCACATCCAATCTAAATCTCAACATTTTTGTTAGTTGAGAGATAGAAGTAAGAGAGCCTTTCAATCTTGCCTGAAGGGAAGATGGATTTAGACTTCAAATTATGGTTTACTCTTTCTAAAATAAATTTCTTACCTCGACTTTGTCAAATTCACTTTGGTTTAAATAACTCTGTTAAAAGATTTGCTCCCACTTGGTGTGTTAGCAATTAAACTATTGCTTTTTGAAGAATATTACAATAGCAAGGAAGCATTGTCCTATTCGAATGAAGGAACACATGAAAGATAGTACTACCAGCTCTGAGCTCCCTTAAGTGTTCAGTGAAAAATTGAAAACAACTAATATGAAACAGTTTTAAAAAAGAGAAAACAAGAGAACTCCTGAATTAGACACATCTCCACCTTTCTTTTGTCACTTTTTTAGAGACAGTTTAAAAAAAGAGAACAAAAGAACTCTTGAATTAGATACATCTCCACCTTTGTTTTGTCACTTTTTTGAAACAGTTTCAAAAAACACAAAACAAAAGAACTTTTGAGTTAGACACATCTCCACCTTTCTTTTGTTACAATTTTTGCAATACCATTAACCAGGCTTTGAAATAGAATAACAAGCAAAACAATACCTTGTCCTATACTCTTGCATTTTCTCAAAGGACAAGAGAAAGATCCACAAAGCAGTGATTAATTTTTAAATAGAACCTAAATGCAGGTAAGTCCTAACCATTTTAAGATAGCCAATTGATAGTGTCTAATGCATGACCGCCAAACATGGGAGGTAATAGCAACGTTTTTCCATGACAAAACCGATGAATAAGTTATAATGTGCAAGATGCTACACCTAATCAGCATGTTCCTTGTGCCATTAAATGACAAAGTTTCCTAACATGGGGAGCATAAACAAGGCATACTATTTAGTGATGCGCACCAACACTTTCAATTCCATAAATTGGCTAAGCAAGCATATTAGAAGGAAATTCACTTTCTTATTCTATTTCTATATGAATGTTGATGTAATTTGCTCTGTGGTAACTGCAATGATTTTCAAAATTCAAGAACCTCGCACTTTCAGCACAAGGTTGTCCATCAAGGTAACCCTCAACCAAATTGTTGGAGTCCTTAGAAAGGGCAGCTTGTCATAGAAAAAGCAAATAACCACCACTTTCCCATCAACTTGGGGAAAGAAAAGGAAATTCCACCATAATCTAGTTTACACAGTCAGAAGTAAGAGTTGCGCGAGACAACGAACCTCATCGAACCCCTTCTTGGCCCGCAAAAGCCACTATGTCTAACCACTTCTCAAAATCAGTTATTTTTGCCTAGCATTTGATATAGACGTGGAGTTAATAACGCAGTAAGAAACAAATAAAAATGTGTCATTCTAACAAAGTAAACACTAACATACTAACAAAATGATCAAGTTCACAAGTATACGCTCAAATCTACCAAGTGTTGTAGTTGCTGCCTTTGAGAATATACCTGAAACCCGTAATTTTCTAATTGCCATTACTCTCAAGTATTCAAATTTTTTCCAGTTTGCTTGACAAAATCAATGCCATCAATGGGCGAGAATAGAAAATCTAGTCGATATTTGATCACCCATTTCAAATTTCTAGAAGGGAAAAGCTTCAAATATTTTTAATCACAATCTTTCTCTTAATCAAATGGTCATAGAGGATCCTCTCATTGATGCGCAAGGAAACTCCTCAACTATTTTAACTTGGCCACTTCAGTAGTTATGGGAGATTCTCCATAGCTGTTGTTAAAAATTATATAATTAGAACACCTTGTCTGCAGGGGGAGGATCCTAGTTGTCGCTGCTAGCTATCCTATTTCAACTGTTAGCATACATGGAAGGACCTCTATTAAATGCAAACAAAAGCAATAGCAGAAAGCACAAATTTGTGAAAGTCTGGAAATAACAAAGTTTAATGTGAAATTGCACAATGGAATTCAATCAACATCAGTGCAGTTGAAAAGAAGCCTCTTACAGCTTGCTCAGAAGTTCCAATGTACTTATCCAACATCTTAGCCCTTTCACTGACATGGATTGAAGAGAACAAGCTGCTGTTGCTACACCAACAATGTATCTTGCCAAAGGCCGTAAGTCCATGTAAAAGAACATTTGACATTGGCCTTAAAGGAGCTTGCGCAAAAACACTTCATCAGCAAATGTAAGAATGATAGACATGAAGATCAAATAATTTTATTTAACAAGTTAACACTAACCACATTATTAGCACGAGAGAGAAAAGAGAGAAAGGAAATGTGTAAAGAGTCACCGTAAAGAATAAACTAAAGCTACAAATCGACCCAACAAATACAAGCTTTCTTGAACAAAATCCATGCATAATTTAGCTCACTCACAAGAATGCATCGGGGAAACAATGGCAGGTAGTTAAACCCCACAATCTCGGTAATCCCATCATCTCATTGAAATTCTACAAATTCTGACCATAAGCTCCCTTCACTACATTGTTGATCTGCAAAAAGAGGTTTAGAATGCTCACCACCACAAGATGACATTGATGTTACATGAAAAGCAAAGCACTCAATGGAAAATAGACACTTGGGAACCTACAACAAAGATTAGTATTGCTCGTCTAGATACTCAATTAGGAAAGACACTCATAAAACAATAATAGGATCCTCGCACATGTTAAGTACGAGGAACTAATCATTTTTCCAACAAAATAACAAATTCCTCATCCACTAAGAAAAAGTGAATTAAGCGCTCAAACAGCGTGAAGTATGTAGGAAGCACACTTGAGGATATGAGAGGAAGTCGGCGGATCTTTCAAGTCACAGTCCCCCAACATGTCCACTACTTGACTTACCAAGACATATGAAATAAATTATGTACTTTGATTAAGCTAATTATGAGTACTGAAAAATACTTCAGCAAACAAAAGCTAAGGTTAATGCTCAGTACATTAAGCCATTGAATGCCTAAGCGGAATAGGACTATTAGCCATACAAAGTTTGGCCGGCAAACAACTTTAAGTTGCTCATATAGATCCCCACCGTTACACCCGAAGACATTTCAGCAAGAATAGTTGACTGCATTCCAGGACTATGCATAAATAGATGAAAAGAGCTAATAATTATGGCTAGAGAAGCAGAACTCCTACTTTAAGAGTGGGAATACTTGAAAATTGCAACTATAACCATTGGCATCAGATGTGGAGCAAAGCTAACAATGATCTTTGAATGTGCAAAATCAGATAATCCCAGTTCAATCTTTGGAACTGCAGGAAACAAAAATTATACAAAAGGGAGCAACCGAGATTATTGCATTTGCCTTATTTAATTCGTCAATGAGTCAGAGTTATCAAATTCCCAGACCCAGCTCAAAACAACAAAGGATTCAGAAAAAGACATGTCATCGGCACAACAAATAAGAATTCAAGAACGTAAATGCCTTATCGGGCGAATTGCAACATCTTCCCAAACTATGTTTGGTAATTTAAGATGGAAGGGAATGAACGAATAGCAAACAAGTGGACAAAAAAAATGAAAGTTCAGAAGTAACTAGAAAAGCACCTCCAATTCTTCATTAAATAAGTAACTAAATCACTCATACAGCATAAAAGGTATCAACAATTCACTCTTTCGCTAACCAGGCATTAATTCCTTTATTTCATTCCTCACAAATCATGATTGTTCTGTAGTGAAATTGAAAAAACACTCCATAAAGTATGACTAGTACTCTCAACCACCTCTACCTTTCAACAAAACCTAGCATTTGTTAGCATCTTCAGTGTGCTTTCTATCTAAGCAAGTTAGGCGGCGTGAAGCATGTCAACCTCGCATTATGCAATAGCTAAGAATCGCCGTCATGGAGGCGAGTGAAAGTACCGCATGTTCATTATACATGAAAAAGGATTTTCGCTCTGAGATAACAGGATGAACGAATACAAGTAGTGGTTCCAACCAAGATGAAAACTTAGCTGAAAGTAAACTCACAAAATAGGATGCAGCAAAAAATGATAGTTCTATGGACTTACCATCATCGACTATCTTTGCCAATCAAATGATACATACCTTATCCATCTCTGTTGAGCTTCGGGCACCCAATGATGCTGAGTTTACAAGATTTTGGCACAACCAACACGCTCTCTAGTGATTCACACTGCCATAACAACAAACTTTTTAGATTCTTTAGATTAGACAGATCAGATTCATTTAAGCTTCTGATGGAATTGCACTCGTTGATAAACAATTTCTGCAATGATTTCAATTCTCCCAAACCCTGAATCTCAGTTAGCTGAGGCAATCTGTGTAGGAACAAATGCCGAATCTCCTTCAGACCAGGCGGAAGGGGTAGCGTCTTGAGCAATAGACAAGTCGCGTGGACAATTCATTGAATTTCCGTAGCTCTCCAAGCGCCTCGAATCGAATCTCTCCCAACGAATATCTACGAAGAAGCAACATCGACAAATTCTCCAAGTTGGAGAAGACTGACCAATCTATCGGTGACTGGACATCACTCAACTCCAACTCTCGAAGGCTGGATGGGAGCCCAATAAGAGATTGGGACTCAACACAACTTATCTTGAGATGTTGTAGCTGAGAGAAGGAACTGAAATCGGTTGGAGGCAAGGCCATTTTTCCAACTAACAGGGTCATTTTCCTCAAAGCAGGTAATCTCAAAATCCCCTCTGTGTTAGGTTTTTGCATTGATTCTCCGACTATCTCAAGGTCAACTAAATTGGTTAGGTTTGAGCAATCGAGGATCGCAGTCAGTGAAACCAATGAAAAGGCTAAATACGTTAGATTCTTGGGAAGCTCCGGCAGCTGTTTAAGTGAATCACACACTGCCAAATCAAGTGTTTGGAGATTTGTAAGCTGATTGATGGTTGTCGACAATCCCCTAAAGCAGCCACCTTTTAAGTCTAGAATTTTCAATGAGGATAGTGTCCCAATTTCACTTGGAATTTCCCTTTCCAGATCTCCATATTGGGCATGTAACTCTTCCAGATTTTCCAACATTCCTATGGTTTTCGGAATTTCACTTATGCGGCTATTTTCTAGATTTAGTACCTTCAATTTTTTTTAAAATTTCCAATACATTCAGGTAAGATCCTAATAAGTGATGACTTCAAATATAACTTCACCAATGACTGGAGCCTCCCAATTGAGTCTGGTAGCTTTTCTAGCTTGCAATATGAGATGCGTAAAACTCCTAAACTTTCAAAATTTCCAATAGAATAAGGTAATTCCTTGATTTTTGAACATTTGACACTTAGCATAAGTAGTGACTCCAATTTTCCAATAGAGTTGGGAAGCTTTTGAAGTTCCGGGCATTCCAAGGTTAGATGCTTCAGATTCTCTAAATTACCAATTGAGTGAGGCAAAACTAAGATTCCATCAGACAATATTCTTAGCTCAAAAGATTTTAGTTCGCCAATGGACTCTGGTAGTGACTCAATAGCTTCACACATTATTTCTAGATAATCAAGATGTTGCAGATTGCTAATGGACTTGTCAATCTTTCTTAGTTGAGAGCATCTAAGAATCAATCTCTCCAATTGCGAGATGGCGTAGATCTTGGGCATCTTTCTAAAGGATGGACAATCCTTGAGTTGCGTGACTTTCAACTGTTTTGCCACCTATAAAGCAATTGAGTTGAATCTCATAAAAGGGGAAGAGTAAATGTAATGCAAAAGTATATCATGAGATCATACCATGATTTGACGCCATCCTTCCCAATCTTTAGTAATGTTATTCCCGAAAAGCATGACAACCGTTAGGTTCTTCAACCCAAAGTTAGTAGCTTGGAATTCTGAAGGGCAATTGCTCCAAGAGAGCCATCTTAACTCTGAGAAAAGATCTTTAAAGTCTCCTTTGAAGTTTCCATGGTCCAATTGAAGGAACCTAAGGTTGACCAACCTTGCAAATTCCTTACATTTAAATATGTACGTTGCATCGTGTTCGAGTGTGCCAAGATTAAGCCCTACTATATTCTTTGTTCCCTGGAAGATAAAAGTAGCAACCAATGAGTACGTGTCAATTTGACTGATGACACTAATGGATGGACAGGAAAACATTTAGAGGTAAAAATTACCTTTTTTCTCTGCACTATATGGAAGGCATCCTTGGGTGACCACAATCTTCTACCCCTTTGATGTATGTTGCAACTTTCCAAGCTGACAATATCCCTTCCGAGGTCTCTAAGCTAATCATGCATCCATAAATCATCGTTGTCCATGATCTTTATTAGAGACATACATGTGAGAATCTTCACTTCGATTTCGGCGGGATACCCAAAGACTGCGTCCCAATATTTAATTGCAATTGTTTTCGTTTTGTTAATGAAGAAACATGCGATATCAAGATAAATTTGTTGTTGGTTAGGTTCCAATGCTTCGTAGCTTATCATCAACTTCTTCTTGATAGCCTCATTCATCACTTTATTCAACTTATATAGGACGTTTTCCCATCTATCTTGGCATTTTCCGCGAAGTGTGGAACCTACGACATTAAGAGCCAACGGAAGTCCTCCAAGTGCCTTGATTAGCTTATTCGTAATATCCATGTAATCGGTTGGAGGCTCAAAGACATCCCAAGGCATGCTCACAGAAAAGTGGAAGAGCATCATGTGAATTCATCTCCGGCATATCATAGAATGAAAATTGTCCGCTATTAGAGGCTAGGACATTGTCATCCTCACCTTCGTTTACTAGGAATTCAATATTCCTTGTTGTTATGATGATTCTACTAGCCCCACCAAACCAGTTGGGCTTGCCTGCAAGTCTCATGATTTGGTCTCGTTTATCAATGTCATCAAGAACAATGAGAACTTTCTTGTCACGAAATCTCGTCTTGAACATGTCAACCCCTTCATCAATGAAGGAGAGGTTTGTACAACTCAAATTGAGAATGTCGAACAACAATTTCTTTTGTAAGTCTATTATATCATGAATCTGGACATCTTTAAGAAAGGAACAATTACTCTGAATTTGAGAGGAGATTTGTCTGAAGACAATCTCAGCCAATGTTGTCTTTCCGATGCCACCCATACCATGAATCAAGATGAACCGTACATCAAAAGCTTCTAGATCTAATAGCTTCATGATCTCATCCGTCCGATCCTTAATTCCCACCAAATGATCGGCACATCTGTCCTTGTCCACAACAAACTAGAAACCTCTTTGACTATGAGATTCTTGAGTTCATCTAGGCTGCCACAAGCATAGCATGCAATCATCTCAAATTGAAAAACCATATATATGGACACTGTGCACACATTATGTGGCATAGGAAGGTTATCATCAAGTTCAAAATAATTTGCTTTAAAACAAACTAACATAGAAAAGCGATCTTTTTGGTTGTGAGCCGTTTGGAAAAAAAAAGGGTTTTTACCAAGAGGAGGAGGATGAGGAGGAGAAGGAGGAGGGACCTTATTCACGGTTGAAAGCTAATGCATCAAGGTTCTTTGGTCTAGTCAATGCTAGGGAAAAGTTATTCTGTGACAAATGGTCTAATTGGGCTTCGACTAGAAGTCACTCCAGCAAATTGTGACTAACTAGTGATGTGGGCCATTATGTTGGAATAGCTTGTGGGCCTTTGCTCCATTTAATGGGAAAATTACAAATTAGTCATAAATTTGTTGTACGGATGTCAATTTAGTCCTAAACTTTTCACTTTCAGTAATGTTGTCCTAAATCTTTATACAAAATTTCAATATAATTCTTCCGGCCAATATCCACCAAAAATTGCTGAAGTGGCAGCCTATGCAGATGTCATTGCAAGTAAAATTGTCAACGTCAACTTGTCACATAGGACAATGGGGATGAATGGACGCCATGTTAGTAATTTCTCATGGCAATTGGGCAGAAAGATTACATTAGAATTTCACGCAAATGCTTACGACTACATTGACAAATTAAAATGTCTAGAACTCCAATGTCATGCAAAATAAATTTAGAACTAATTTGGTAAGTATGACTCCACTTCATTTTATAATTTTTTACACCGGTTGGTTTCTTCTTGTCTCACACAGCTAATAGCAATACCTCTAGAAGTATGGCCAAATAGTAAGTCCTCAGTAAACCCGGTATTAATGATCTCTTCAAGCAATAGGGAGGAGTTTGAAGGTTAACGAAAAAGAAAAAATCTCACTTCGCAGTTGCCTTGAATATACAAAACAACAATACTAGATCAAAAGCATTTTTCTTATCATACCCGTCGAGTAGAATACCAGCCCAAAATGAGGAACACTTTCTGGAATATATATCAACCTTAATTTGAGTTACCAACACACATTTCTCCAAATAAGTCAAATAATTTTAGGTTACACATTCTTTATTGGATATTGGTAACGGCAAATTAGTTGGTACTTTAATCAGAATAAATTGCTAGGTAACTCAACTTGTGGTTGGTAATTAGCAATAGATTTTGTTACCCATTGTGAAATCCGTGCCCCGCGGTGTCATGCCTTAAACGAGGTAGATTTTTTTCTCAAAAAAATTGCCTCACGGGGAATATTGCACAGCATAGATTGGGCATGGTAATAGGCTCATCCTTCCCATTCTCGAGGATTGAAACTATTAATGCGTTTAATAAAGGGTAGAAACAATAAGGTTAAATGAAGAAGGATGTAAGTAAGCAGAGAGTAACGGCTAGGGTTTACAGAAAATCTACCACAAACTAGGATAGAGAGTTGCTACATATCTCAAGGTAATTTAGAATTGTTAAATTACTTATCCATTTTCTAGAGGTTTCTAGATTTCTCCAACCCTAACCAGAACTAATTAGAAGTCCCTTAGGTGAATTTTTTGTTAATCAAGATCAGAGGAAAATAGGTCCATGTTTAAAGTGAGAGCAAGAACAAAATAATTTTTTTTAACATTCTACTATAAGTCAACTGTAGAATATTCAGTTATGACCCCTACCCCACCACGATGAAAGTAAAAGCCCAAGATTGATAATACACCTAAACCTAAGTCAGTCCTTCGCAAACTAACCAAGAATTACTGTAATTAGAAATATAACGGAAGATTGAACCTCTAACACATACAGAGATCTTTTTTTTTTTTTTTTTTTCATTCCCAATCTTCTTCTTCTTCGTCTTCTTCTTCTTTTTTCTTTTTTTGTTCCTTTGGATAATGGCATACAAAGATTTTTGTACCGTTCGATCTTGTATATTCAGACCAACTAGAAAAACCATGACCAATAGCTTCCTCTTATGGGGTTATAAAACTATCATCATGAATAAGCTCCGTTATTTTTGTCTAACTCGATGGTGCCGCCATAATTAGCCAGTTATTTCAAGGAAAACAGTAGCAAAGCATATGAATTCCCTAAGGCCGAAACCAAAACCAAAACAATCGATTTCTTCCTCTTGGCCGTAAGTTTTTGGATATCGCATAGACTAAGTCGATGCTATAATTCTTTACCAAAAAAAAAAAAAAAAAAAGTCGATGCTATAATTTCTCTATGTCTCCCGCACATTTTTTTGTCTCTTGAACTAACTATAATCATTAATAGCTCGGAACACGTAGAGAAGCTCCTTGCTAAGCTCTCTTATTTTGGGCCAATTCTTCCTCAGCTTTCATTAGTATAACAAAAAGAAGAAAGATTTAACATCGAACTCAATCTAATTTTTCAGGAAAACATTATAGGCATGGGTCGGGAAAAATTACACCAAAAGTCCTTAATTTCATGTACAGAATGCAATTGAAGTTAAGAAACTTAAATTTTTTATTTTTCACAAATATATGGTCTTACTATTTTATCACATCTTAGATCTTCATGGATATCTTGGTTTTTTGGCATTATAGATTAATTAATTAAGTTGCTATACCTTAATTGTTATAAAAACTTGATATTAAAAGTGAAAAGTCCATTTGTGCAAGAAACCTCGCCCTCTGAGCAATATTTTTGGCTCCTCATAGCGTCAAATCCAACAATACATATTACGTAAGGTTGGACAGCAGCAAACCGAATAATTATTCTTTAAAGGAATGAGAAATCGAAAAACTCAACAAAGAAAATAAAGTCAATGGAGAAGCAAATAATACCCGTGATCTTTTAGTTTCCTCCCACTAATTCAGGCAACCTCTCTTAAAGCCTTCTTCCACTTCTTTACTGAATCCTTCCCGTAGTCACTCTTGTGCTTCCGAAGGGCTTTCCGATATAACTTAAGTCTTAAGCTTGACATCATCCACGTCCACGTCGTAAAATATAGGGAGGATCACTTTCTCATCGTTAGCTCTCGATAGCTCCACTATGCGTGCCAGTTCACGGAGGCACCACTTACTTGAAGCGTAGTTCTTGGAGAAAATCGGGATGTAAATTCTGGAGTCATTGATCGCTTGCAAGAGGCCACCTTCGATCTCTTCACCAAATCGGAGCTCTTCGTTGTCTTTGAAAACGCAGATCCCTGCACGGATCAGGTCATTGTAGAGACAATCAGCCATGGTTAAGCGGGTGTCGGGCCCTCTGAAACTCAGGAACACCTCGTAACCCCTCCCCGATCCACCATCACGGCTACTGCCTGTCCCTGCTGCCGTCGCCGTCCCTTCTCCCTCCCTCTTTCTCTTCATTCTAGTAGCAAGACGGAGTGATGGAAGTCTTGGGTTTGATCCTTGTAACAACTTGATGACGCAACGGAGAGAGATCCCTCACTTTCGCTGCGTTCGCCTGGAAGTTACCTGCGACCTTCCTTCGCAAGTGAAAAAGCCATTCAGATCGACAAAATAATTGCTTCGAAGAGGAAACATGGAGAGAGAGAGAGAGAGAGAGAGAGAGCTGTGCATCAGTTTTCACCTTCAAGCAATGAGTGGGTAGTGGAGGACCATGGCTTCCAATCTCGCCAAGCCCAGATCCGGCCTCCTGGTGTTGCCCACAGCCGCGAATAGACGGAGCGAGGCTGCCTCGAGGAGAGAGAGTCGGGGACAGAGATGGTGGCTTGGCCGAGACGGGACGCGAAACGATCGGCGCAGGCGATGGCTGGGGGTGGCTCGACGACGAGAGGTGATGGCACGAGAAGGGGATACGACGTCGACGGCGACGCAGGGGCGAGGTGGCGGAGGCTTGCGGTGACCGATTGGTAGAGGCGAGAGACTGAGGGAAGAGTACTGGATTTTTCTGAGTCCGGGAATTTTTTTATGGAAATTCGTCAAGAAGTGAGGGCAGTTTGGTCATTTAGGAGGGGTAACCGCACCATGGGGGAAAAGATACTGCCGGAGTCGCGCGCTTGAAGCGCTGCGATAAGAAAGGATTAAAACTAAAAGGGAAAAGCTTGGCTGACGGTCACTCTAAATGGGGCATTCTAACTCAGTTAGAGGACATATATTTGCTGCATGTGAACAACCACATCAGCAAAATTTGAAAAAAATTTAAAAAAAAAGGAAAATAAACAGAGAGAGAGAGAGAGTTGGGGATAATACATATGTTTATGTGGATTGAGAGGTGGAAAGTAGGGGAAAAATTTAACTGTCAATGTTCATGCCAGTGCTAAAAATCTGGGGAAAATTATTGAAAAAGTCCTAAAATTATTATATTTTTATCAATTTAGTACTAAACATTTTAATTTTATTAATTAATTTTAAACATTTTCATATTTTGTTAACTGAGTTAATCTGGCCAATTTTTGCTAGAATTGTTAACATGGACGTTAGCCGGTACCACGTAATATGGCCAACGCCGATATGGGTAATTTTTAATAGTATTGTAATATTTCTTCAATTTTGTTAATTAACTTTTTAATATTTTAGTTTTTTAATTTTCCTCTTTTCCTGTGTTTTTTCCCTTTGCCAGCAAGGGTCACCGGGGACTTGGGCAAGGATCTTCTTGGCCATCGCCGGCCGCGGGCAAAGCCCCTCACAGCGTGGTGAGTCTGTATGATTGTGAGCGCGGCCCGCCTCCCCTCTTAAGCAGCACGAGCGTTTGTGTTTTGACCTTTCGGTGAATCTGGGAATGGGTTTGCACATTGTTATTTCAGGTGATAGTGTGGAGAAGTACGTTCTGCAGAAGCACGTCGCCTTCTTCGACCGCAACCACGACCGCCTCATGCATCCATGAGAAACATTCCAATGTCTCTTTCTCTCTCTCTCTCTCTCTCTTCCCACGATTTTCTTAAAACGTTTAATGGGATTTGTTCGAGGATTAATTTTTTCTGTTCTTTTTTGGGGGATGTTCTTGAAGGTTTTCGATCTATTGGGGCTGGCCTCCCCTTGTCGACCTTGCTGCCACCTTTATCAACATTGCACTCAGCCAGAAAACTCGCCCAGTAACTCTCTCTCTCTCTCTCTCTCACGCAGCCTCGAGCTCAGGCCGCCGTGCTCACATTCACTCCTCAAGCTTCGAGCTCAAGGCTTGCGGCCATGGACGCGAGATTTGGAGCTCGTGGCCATGGACACTTGAGCTTCAAGCTCACTGAGCCATTCGACCGCTGGATCTCAAGCTCCTAGCCATGGCTGCTTGAGCTCGAGTACTCATGACGCCACAACCCTCGTCTGGCCTCACCTGCTGCTCGAGCTTCGAGTTCGTGGCAGCAGCCATGAGAGCTCAAGGCTCTCGCAGACATGGACACGACATATAGAGCTCGTGGCCATGGACACTTGAGTTTCAAGCTCATGGCCACATGAGCTCCAGCTCGACTCACGACGCCGTGACCCTCGCCTGCGACTGGCGGGGCCGAGGAGGCAGACTGCGCAGCTAGCTAGGATCATCGGCAAAGAAAGAAAAACACGGGAAAAAGAAAGAAAATAGTATATTTTTTTTAAAATTTATTAAAAATTTTCAAAAAATATCAAAATATTATTAAAAATTATTTATGTCAGTACCAATCGTACCTCATAGGACAACCAGCATTCATGTCAACGAATTCTAGATAAAATTGACCGGATGAATTCAATTGGCAAAATGTGAAAATATTTAGAACTCAATTGATAAAATTAAAATGTTTAAAATTAAATTGGTAAATGTGTAATAGATTTATGATTATTTGGATAATTTTCCTTGAAAATTCATGGGATTACGTTTCAATCTTGATGATGGTGACGGTAATTGTCTCAGCGTGGTGACCTTATTTTGTGGTTCCATCGAAACGCCATTAAAATGTAATGCAACTTGTCTCATATTCTAAACCCTATGAGCTATGCGGCAGTGGTGACGTACTTTTTTTTTTTTTTTTTTTTTTTGGTCGAAGGCAGTGGTGACGTACTTGAGCGGCGTGCTTTGTAAGACATTTAATTTTTAAGATACCAGCGAATAAGCTTGGCTATCTTATAGTGTACGATTTTGACATAAATTATATCGCGGCATCCGATTCCTCTATTCATTAACTATTTGACGAACCTTTGCTAAGGATATCCAATGATATTATATTGGTTTGATGATAATTTATTTTTCGACAAAACCAACTTCATTCTTTTTTTTAAATACTTGGCATTCATGCAGCGAATGTCATTTATTGAATTTCTGAATGTTGATTTGAGATATGATTAAACCGACTATTTTTGCCAGTATTGAGAACTTAATCCATGTGATGACTACTCTAATAGATGGCTTTGAATCTTTGATACCATTGAAAAAGGTGCATTCGGTTGTCGATATTATTTGAACAAATAAATATAGAATCTGATGGAACAGATAAGGAAATGAGATCCTCCAAAGTTTTTTTTTTTTCCTTTTTAACATGAGATTCTCTATTGTTAAGGGGTAATTTTACATCTTAAATTTTCTTCCTGGAGTAGTTGACACCATATTTAATATGTTAATAATGTCATCATGTTCTGAACATGTTATTATATCATATTCAAAGTGGGCACCGAGTTTGAGATCTAACATTATGAAATTGTATAGATGTAAAGCAGACATACCTGAAATACTTTATAAATATCGAGGATTAACTTCACTTAAAAAATTGACTTCTCATACATGCACCTCAAGTTGGGAAACAAGAAGGGAGAAGGAAGAGGCAAAGGAATCCATTGGCCTTGTATGTAATTTTTTTTACCACAGATTTGCTTTTAATTAAATTATGCAATTCAATCATTGTGTGAGTAACGGGATCCTAATCTAGACGCTTATCCTAGTGCCTCCCTAGATAAATTCGGCATGTTAAATAATATGAACATCCACAGAATCTAATAGCTAAGATGAAGCAAGCCCATATACACTAGATGCATATAAGACTTTGTTCCTTCTACCCACGCAAACTCCCCAGGATTATGCCTAGAAGGCAATGTGCGAGCATGCTTAGAGGATAAGTGAAATATTTTATATATATCGAGGATTAGCTTCACTTAAAAAATTGGCTTCTCATACATGCACCTCAAGTTGGGAAACAAGAAGGGAGAAGGAAGAGGCAAAGGCCCAGGGTAATGCCTAGAAGGCGACATGCGAGCACGCGCAGAGGATACGTGAAATACTTTATAAATATCGAGGATTAACTTCACTTAAAAAATTGATTTCTCATACATGCACCTCAAGTTGGGAAACAAGAAGGGTGAAGGAAGAGGCAAAGGAATCCATTGGCCCTGTATGTAAGTTTTTTTACCACAGATTTGCATTTAATTAAATTATGCAATTCAATCATTGCGTGAATCACAAGATCCTAATCTCGACGCTTATCCTAGTGCCTCCCTAGATAAAATTCGGCATGTTAAATAATATGAACATCCACGTAATCTAATAGCTAAGATGAAGCAAGCCCATATACACTGGATGCATATAAGACTTTGTTCCTTCTATCCGCGCAAACTCCCCAGACAATGCCTAGAAGGCAACGTACGAGCACGCGCAGAGGAAGACTTCTGGGAGTGAAAACGAAAGGCCACCAGTTTATTATTCTATTTGCATCAATTATTTGTTCCTAAGCCTATTTTACTTCTAAATGAAGAAATAGTGACTCCTTATAGCCAATGGGAATAATAGGCCGGTTGTTAAGGCCACTAGGGAGCATACGTCGAGGAGCGCTAGAAGTCAACTACTGAGAAATTATATCATAATAATATAAGATGATTTGAATGGTCATATTCACAGAAGAGATGATTTTATTTGGTGTGTTACCTCCATACAGAGCCCAATCGGACTCGATTGCAATTTGATCTCCTACTGTTCACGGAAATAAATGTGTAGGCTGTCATCGTAAATAAAATATACATTTGTAAGGTTTCAATTATTTACATAAAAGATGAAAAAGATCCACAGCCCTCACATTAATCCCACGATGCATATAAGACTTTGATCCTTTTACACGCGCAAACTCCCCGGGAGTTTATAATTCTACTTACATGGAGCAAACGAAAGACCCACATCGAGCAATGAGGGGAATGATCGAGTTTATAATTATACTTACATCAATTACATTTGTTCGTAAGCCTATTTTACTTCTAAATGAAGAAATAGTGACTTCTTATATCCAATAGAAATAATATGCCAGTTGTTAAGACCACTAGGGAGCATATGTCGAGGACCACAAGAAGGCAACGACTGAAAAATTCATAAGAGATATGATTTTATTGGGCGCCTTAGCTCCACACAAAGCCCGAACGGACTCCATTGCAATTTGGTCTCCCACCACTCGCGGATATAATTGTAGGCTTTTATCATAAATAAACTATACATTTGAAAGGTTGTAAGTATTTACATAGGAGATGAAAAAGATCCATACCTCTCACATTAATCTTGTGATGCGATTATTTCATCCATTATATAAGTAGTAAAAAGAGTCGATGCAATCATGCCAAAATACACGGGTATGTTTTTCAACGATTTATTTCTATACATGAGTACATAGATTATTATAGGTTCGTTATGTTTAAAAAGAAGAAAGAAGGGAGATTAATTCGATTCAGTTAAAAATGATCTTATTACAAATAGCTACATTTTAGGTGGCTAGACATTCAAAAAGGCCAAATGCCAGATAAAGCACCTTTGACTTCTGCTCTTTGGCTCCTCATTATCATATTCATCTCGCAAATTTCTTTGCTTAGCTTTACAAAAATGCCCCCGTTGACACCTAAATTTTGATTAGGTTTTTAATTTGGCCTTAGTTTCTTTATTTATGTTTTTTTTTCCTTCTTTTAAATAATAAAAACAAAATAATGAAAACAACAAAAAATAATAATAAATAAAAGCAAAGAAAAAACAAATGTAGCCCGTCCGGCTGGGCCTTCGAGCCCAGCCCCTCCTTTTCTTTCTCGCGTAGGCCCCCCACGGCCCGGCTCGCGTGACCCAGCCCGGCCTTTCTCTTTTCTTCTTCTTCTTCCTACCTCCTTCTTCTTCCCATACGCCTCTGCAACTCACGCGCGCAGAGGGTATCGACGCGCGAAGGACAAGCTAGGGCAGAGAGAGGAGCATAGGCCAGTGGCTGAGAAGACTCAGCATTGATGGCGAGCAAGCCTCCGTGGAAGGGGAGGAACTGATGCCGGTTCAGCCGGCGAAGGAAGGCCGGTCGATGCACCAAGGACCGCCGGCCTAGCCTCTGTCGACCGGCACCCCCGCGCCTATAAATAGGGTGTCGGGGGGAAGGCTAGAGAGCACCGCGAACTCGGCGACTTTCCCTTGAGAGACTTCAGGGGAGACTCAAAGAGCGAGCTCGCAAGAGAAATCCGGTCGCAAACTTGAACGACCTCCCTCCGAGAGACTTCGGGGGAGGCCGACGACAAGTGAACCCGGAGAGGGAGGGTCGAGCTGGGTAAGAAGTAGGGGTTGAGGTCCAGATTTGAAGATCCAGGGGCAAGCAGGCCAGATCTGGGAGTCGAGTGCCCTCTGCCGCAGCGCTCGGTCATTGTCATCGCCGTGCTGCCCCCTTACCAACGAGCCTCGGTTGAAATTCCCGAAGCCGGTGAGCATCTCTGACCTTCCCTCATCCGCCACCTCGCTTCTGGGTTGGCCATCTCTGCTGTAGCTACGTCGAAGCCGCTCCGCCGCCGCTCGGATGCTTTTCCCTCCCGTCGCTCGTCACGGCCGCTGGATCGTGAAGGCAGCAGCGGCTGCGAAAATTGGGTCAGCCGGGTCGAACGCGTGACCCGGCGCCCTAGGGTTTCCATCAAGTAGGTCGGGTCGTCGAGTCGGGCGGATGACCCGGTTCCTCTAGGGTTTAGTCGCGCGGGCCTGTGCGCATGGGCCGGGTAGCCTTCGGGCTGAGGTTTTTATAAAAATGGGCCAAAGTGGGTTTGGGCTTTTACATTTAAAAAGAAAAAATCAAAAAAATCCGAGTCGGGCCCGTCCAGGTCTCGCGGATTGCGAACCGGGTCGGACCCAACCCGCGGATCCGACCCGGTTCATTTTTATAATATTATAATATAAAATAATATTTTAATAAATAAAATTAAAAAAATAAAAAATAATTTATTTTCCAAAAAATAAGCCTACCCCAAATCGATTAGTGGCGACTCCATTTTAAAAATCAACTTACAGGTTAAAAAGTTAGACTATTAAAGTCATGAATTGGTGGACTTGGGAGAGTCCGGGCATAACTAAATTCAGCCGAGCCATTAGCCTCCCCAAGGCGCCCGCCTCGATAGAGGCGCCAAAAAAAAAGAGGTCGCGACAGCTTGGCGACTCCGCTGGGGACTTGAAGACTTAGGCCGTTTTATCTTGTTTAAGCACTTTACTGACTTGTTTTTGTTCTTTTTTTATGCAGGTCAGTACCTTAGAGGTTTATTTTAATTTTGGATTATTTTGTGATTATAAATTGCTATGCATGCTTTAAATGTTTAAGCACTACACATGGCACACACAACCCGGCCGCCAGACTTGGGCCGTCATAGGATATCTAGGATGGTGTTAAGAAAGATACGGCCTTGAACGCGAGACTGCGATGTAGAGGTTGCCTTTCTTTTCCCCGAATTTCTTTAGCCGAAGTTAAGAGGGTACGCTGCTAACGTGAGACTACGACGAGCGGATACCTTTTTAATTTCAACAAACCTTCTGAGTTAGAAATCGAGCCGCACGTCTCATCTGTATGTCTCTGTGCTTGCCATTTTCTTTAAAAGCAAAGTAATTTCTTTACTTTTACTCAGTTTTTTTTTATTGGCCCATGGCAATTTAGGATAGGTTTTTCAAGTCCCAGTTTATATGCAATGGGAGAAGACGATATCCAGTTTATTCCCGCTCCCAAAGCAGAGCTCTTCAGATGGTGGGGTCAATTGGACCAGTATGCCCAAGAGCGCGTGAAACCTAAAGTTGGTCATCTCCTATCGTTGATTCAAATCTCTGTTCGTCCTGAAGTCATACAAGCCATGGCGCACTTCTGGTGCCCGAAGACAACTACTTTTATGTTTGGTAGGTTTGAGCTAACCCCAACTCTGGAAGAATACAGCATCATTACTGGAATGCCTCTCGAGAATAAGCTTGTCATGCCATCAACAGGCATCATCCCGTTGCGTGGGTTAGCACGACTTTTAAGAATTGAAGTTCATGTTATGAGGTAAATTCTTGAAAACAACCATAATACCTGCCCACTAGAATTTATGAATGCCTGTTTTCAAAATCAGCCTATGACCCAAAAAAGTGAGATTTTCCTCCTGGCTTTTTTCGAGTTCATCATTTTCCCTCATCAAAGAAATGTTATAAGTCCTAAGATGACATGGATAGTTGATCAGATCTTGAGGGGGCAAAATTATGTCAACATAATTTTAACTAAAACATTCTTGTCCTTTAATCGTTTTAAAGAAAACAGGGAAAAAATCATGCGGGTCTCTCCTGAAATTTTACAAGTCTGGTTCTTTTCCCACCTAAGCGAATTCCAAGGCTTCATGTGATCGTCTGAAACGAATGATTTTGAAAATCCATTACAAAAATTTATGGTTTTAGGACCATACATTCCCAGTCAAAGCTATTTAAATTGGATAAACTTTCTAAGAGACCCGGCTCTTGAGGCATTCCAATGGTGTGCCAGTTGGTTCCATGAAAAGAGAGCTCGCTTCGCTTACAAACACCGCCATCCAATTCCGTTGCTCGGCCTCACTGGCGCCATTTCCTATTTCCCATATCGAGTGGCACGACAATATGGAGCCCTTCAGGAGACCCCACCGCCTTTCAAAAGGAAGGTCCCTCCACTCCTTTTCACCCATCAAAGTCATGAATACGCATCCGAAATTGACATCATCGAGGAAGCATGGAGCAGGTGCCATCGTAAAAGAATCATGGTACCTGAAGGGCTTGAGGGACAGGAAAAAGCCCACCACGCCTCTGAGTCCTACATCCACAACCATCATATTTCGACAAAACTGAAGCCATCGGTCCCTCACCCAATCAGCGAGATTAGCCAGCACGAGCAAGCAGAGCTTATGCAAAGGGATTTGGGAATAGACTGGATGCATATCTCAAAGCCAGTTCAAGGAAGCAAGCATCCTCGCAAGAACAAGGCTCCCCGTCACATATAAAATAGCAATCATGTGCCCCTTGGTGTTAATATCGTGAAAGCTTTGTCCCATTGTTTAAGGACTTTTGTTTAATATCTAGTATTTCCTTCTGTCATTTCAATTTCAAGTTTTAGATGTCAGAAGTCTGTGGTCTATAAAATCCTCTTTTGATAAATAAAAAAAACAGTTAGACCATTGCCATGGGTCAATCTTTGTTTACTTTCGTACTCATTCATTATTTTCACGCTGCCAGGTAATTATGAATCGTCGGCCACCAGTCGCCCGCGAATGGCCTCACGCAATAGGGCCCGATCAAAATGATGTACAAAATCGCCTTGCTAACATTGAAGACGGCGTAGGACAGATGTCCATTGTCCTACAACAACTCTCGAGGTAAATGGAATCCGCTCAAGCCAAGCCCAACTCCGTAGCTACTTTAAACACCATCATGACACCTGCGAATTTGCCAGAAAATAACCAACACCATAGATAGTTTGAAAAGATCATGAAAAAGTTAAACCAGATGCAGGGACAGAATCCCATGGACCTGTCCAATTACGCCGGCATTGAGATCCCTGAAGAGCTCAAAGCACCTGAATGCGAAAGGTATGCTGAAACCTCCCGCCCAGAAACCTACTTGAAGGCCTACCTGGTCTGAAGGATGATTCAATTATACCAATCAAGCTTGACTGGCCCCGCCTTGCGATGGTACATTGTCAGGAAGATTAGTCCCCTTAAGACCTGGGGGGAACTAATTCATGTTTTCCACCAAGAATATAATATTGACATCAGCCTTGACATCGCCTTGCCCTACAAAGAACCGATGGTTGCGGAGCACGAGAAGCCGTTAGTCGCTGAGATAGGAGAAGAAGATGAAGCCTCGCATGATAAATGGGCGACTGAGCAACATCCTATTGCTGAGAAGCTTCCCACTAGGAAAGGCAAGGAGGCCACAGACGAAGTCAACACTACTCAGAGCCAAAGCATGATGAGATGACTTCTCAGGCTTACCACAAGAGCTAAGGTCCAAAGAATGCCGACTCCCATCAACCTAGGGAGCGAGGCTCCACTATCCCTCACTCCCCTTGACAAAGTCCAACTGGTGAAACGAAGGGCCTTACTCAAAGGTCTGGGCCAGGAGCCAAGAAAAGAAAGCCTAAACAATTCAATCCAGCATCTGCCATTAAGTATGGGCAAAATCTGATAGCCAATGAGCCACCGCACCAAAACTTCGAGCATTTCCTAGAGTACAACCCTGAAGACTTCCAATCTCTAGGATACAATCCCAAGGACTACCAGTGTTATACAGATGAAATCGGCCATTCATCGTATAACTGCTTTCTACCCACACACAGGGTCGAAAGCCTGTCAGAAAAGGGAACATTCGTCCTTATCCGCTATGATCCTAATGAACTACTAAGCTTGTCACCTGACCATGAAGATGGCTTAAATGCCTCATCCTCGTTTGGTGATTTTGACCTGGAAGAAAGCAATGAGGTGAACTCGGGAGAATCTAGCTTCTTTTAAGCATCAGAGTTTACCACCGTAACGAATATGCAATGGGAAAACCAATGGCCTAGCCAGGATACATCAAGCCTGTCTTGCTCTCATAGGATCATGACCCCCAGAGGAATGTGGATACCTAATCTCCGCAAATATAATGGCATGACTTGTCCCGTGGCTCATGTGCAATATCTCCACGCTGAAATGAGTCGGTACTATAGCCCGATGTCATTCACAACTCAGGGCTTCCGTGAAAGCCTTACAGGGTCTGCGTTACAATGGTTCGTCACAGCAGATATCTACCTCATAAAGGATTGGGATGAGCTGTCTTCCGCATTCTTGCATCAATATCAAAGCCAGATTGGAACTGAGCTGCCTTGCGAGAACTTGGTTCACTTTAGAAGAAGACCAATGGAAGATTTCCGAGCATATGCAAGGAGGTGGAAGGCTTTTATGATGCAAACCTACCCTCAACTGGCCGAAGAAGAAATGATGAAGCTATTCATAGGAGCTTTACCTCACAAGCATCGTTGTTGGTTACATGGTTTGCACTTCCGTAGCTTCAATGAAGTGATCCTCTCATGCAAATACTTCGAGTCTACTGGAGGCAAGAAACTCTCAGGCGCTTGATTTCAGAACCAACACTATCAAAGTGCTCCTTTTTCATAGGAGTTTTCATGGGTTTTGCTTGTTTTTATAATTTCATGTTTCTTATCCTGTCTAGTATGCTAATGTTGTATTTTCCATTCCAGTAATCTAATGTATAGTTCTAATATTTTGTTTTGAGAGCATGAGGTGGTATTCCAAACCAGCCCGGTGATGCTATCCAACCATGAAAAGAAAATATCATCCAAGGAGAATACTGAGGGCTGGGCTTCCTCATGCTTTCTTTCCTCCAAAGATATATACTTTTGAAAACAAAAATATTTCATTACCAAAAGCTTTCGTCAAAATAAGATGTTAAATTTAATCATATTTGTCTTTCTAACTCACCCACTTTGTGTCTCAAAATATCATCCCCATCCCCCTTGACTTAGTGTGATAAGGGTTATTTGAAGCTGGCGCATCATGTGAACTCGCCAAATTCGAAGACACCCTACCAAGAAAATAAGGGCAAACAGAAAGAATCATCTCATTTCAAAAAGGGTGAGTCTTATTCTCTGAATATAATTTTGGAAATGATGTCCTCTCTCTTCTATTTGTAGGAAACGAAAGATAGGACGTAATAGGTACAGGCATACGGTTGAAATCAAGCCGTCCCTAGGAGCTCTACGCACTACATCTCGTTCCTATCCAACTCCTTCTCAAAACGGAGCAATATCTTTTCCCCACAACGTGCCCGAGCTACTAGATGCGGTGGTTCCATCAATGAGATTTCCAACTTTGACAAGCCAAGAAGCACAGAAAATGATTTTCTTCTCTTGAATTGGCTACTGTCAACAAGGAGAAAATCTAGACAGTTGAGGCAGTCTCTAGCCCCCTATTTCAGGTAATGACATTAGGGCCTAGAAACCTCACTTTGTGCTCTAGACACATGTTCTCCCAAGAAGTAATTGCCATCAGAGAATTGGAAGTTTTGATTTTCCATATCAGATTCCATAGAAGCTTGAAGTACATGACTTTGCTTAATGCTACTAATGATCATATGGTCAAAGACAGAATTCCACAGAAGAAAGGCGTTGCAAATCATCAATCGTGTACGCAAGGCCACAAATGAGGAGGACCAATCAAAAGAGACATTGAATTGTGTCAAAGACAAAAGGCCATCATTGACATTCAAATATCCCTAGGAGTCAGCAAATATAAACTCTGGGGAAGAGTAATTTGGTATCGTTTCCAATACTCCCAGTATCTGAACTCACTTTTGACATATTTTCTCCTATTGACAGGAACCATAGGATTCAAGAAACAAGCTTAATGGTTAATTTGGGAAAATCAAGTGACCCATATCGATTTACCTAACTTGGTATGAAAGGACATGTCGTCCAGGAGCCGAGTCGGTTAAATGAAAAAAGAAGCACCCTACAAACACCGTCGGCGCCTCTAGCCGAGTGGTACCCGGGAGGAAGCAAAATGGTCCGAAGTCGGGGCTTCGAATCCCCGACGCAGCAATTAGCCGCTTGGTAGAAAAAAGAAAAGAAAAAATAAAAATTTTACTTCTCCTGCAATTGCAAAAGTGGGAGAATATTTGACCTAACAAAGCAAGGGACGTAGGACTTTGTGTCCCTCTCTCACTTCAGGTCCACCCAATCATTTGCAAACTAGTGAAGGGTAAAATTGTATCGCTTCCAGTTATCCAACTCTTGAAAGAGTTCATGATTAACGCGCTCCCTCTTGTCTGTTGCAGGATCACCATCATCTGCAAACCGGTGAAGGGTAATGTTGTATCGCTTCCAAGTTATTCGACTCTTGAAAGAGCTTTTGACTAACATGATCCCTTTTATCTGTTGCAGGATCACTTGACCGTAAAAAATACGGATAACAAATCAAGGAAAGACATGTCAAACTCTGATAAGCTCTCCTAAGCGAAATGACGTCCTGAGTAATCACCAAAGCAAATGACAAAAATCTTCAGGCTTCAACTCACATTTGATTTTGGTCAGACTAATTGATCTACTTGTACATCTTCTCTTCTGCAGGGGCAAAAGCAGAGATGCCCGATCAGATTCCCAATCTGACTGATCCTTCATGCGTCATATCCCTAAATCAATAAGGACAACCATCGACACCCATTTGCGAATAACCCTTTTGATGTTCAAAATTTAACATATTTGGAAACACCATTCTGTTGACCTTAAAGTTGCCAACAAGGTCTTTTTGAGCAAAAACCATTCATTTGTTTTGAGAGTCCAAGCTCCCTCATATCTAAAATGATGCATGCCTTTTCCAAATGGATTTTGCATGATGATTTTGTCTATTTAAATCACTGATTCTACAAGGATTATTAGAATAGACAACTAAATGAAGAATACAAGATTGATCGAGCATGCTGGATGAGGCGTGTTAGAATGATGACAAGCAAGCCATATCCTACACACAGTCCCCAATCTATACACTTGTGAGATGAGTGCAGAAGATTCCATGACTACAGGGTAAAGAGTTCTCTCGCGAATGGTACGATAACCAAAACAGTGAGAGGCATTTCATTGCTCACCCCTTTGAGCTGCATACACTGGTGAAGTTTATGTCTTACCCTCTCGTCAAGAACCACCCCATACTGGGGCAGATCGGAGGCGAGGCAGCATCGCAAGGTGAGAAGAGAGATAGAAATTTTCTTGCTCGCACTTGCATCAATCTTCGGGTGTCTTTATTGCATATGAACACTCGCGTTAATTTAAGTGCCTTAGAATGACGAAGAGCAATTCATTTTCTATGCACTTGTATGCATTGTACAACCCAAGTGAGTCTGTAATTTTACCCTCACATTGAGACAAAGCTGAAGTTATTGCCATAGCTTAGAGCGTCGGCTGAAGATGAAGACTCAAGAGTCTAAATAATGCTACTTCGATTGAACTTGCCTACTTCAGTTACTCAAGCAACAAAAATGAAAAAACTAGGGGCATAAAAAAGCAGTGTACCTGGTAAAAGTAAGGTCAAATGCCCATAAATGAAAAGTTGGGATAAAAATTAGGGGCATGAAAAAGCAGTGTGCCTGGTAAAAGCAAGGCCAATGCCCCCAGTCAAAAATACAGCCAAGAAAAAGTTGCTGTTGTGGTCCATAGAACCTCCATCTGACAGTGAGAAGAAAGACCGGTGACAAATGCCAAGGCAATCACCAGCTCTCACCCTTTTTACACATGAGTCAAGCCTACATTGCGTCCCATTGTAAAAGTCTGTTCAGACTAGGGGCACTTCAATTAACGTAGGATTTCATATGTACATAAACATCGCTCGAAGAAGTACGAGCAAGATTACGCTATCTCTTTTCGCAGGATTCTCAACTTGTAAACCCGGAGATGATCGTGCAGCATTTTCGTCCATCGGCTTTGACTAGCCTTTTCCATGAGACTGAGCGAAAAGTCCTTTCAGACTGAAAGTCCTTCATCTGGCGTGCTCAAGACATCTACATTCTAAATGAAGGTTGTCTTTCAAAATCTTCCCCAGTGGAACTCAGATGATGCAAAACTGATGAAATTATCACGCATGAATCCCATTTGAACTCATGAATTTACAGCATATACAATTATGTGTGCATATTGTGCAAATAGCATACCCTCAGAGATCAGAGATATTGCCAGGTAAGCATATCCTTATCCCCATTTGTCTTAAATTACCTACCACTGTCTAGGTACTCTCTTCTTGACACTCGACCTATTCGAGTCGTCCCTTGAGTTTGGGTGCTTATAACTATCTAAGTATCCCGTTGTCTTTGAGTATTCACCACTTGCCGGGTACTCCTTCTTGACACTCGACCTATTCGAGTTGTCCCTAGAGTATTGATACTTGTGACTGACCAAGTATCCCTTTATCATTGAATACCTATTGCTGTCTAGGTATCCCTTTATCTTTGAGTACCGGCCACCGTTCGGATACTCCCTTTTCATGACACTCAACTGGCCTGAGTTATCCCCAAAGAATATTAGTAGCTGTTCAAGCATTCCACTGCTTTGTGTGCCTGCGGTTACCCAGGTATGCTCTCTTATCATGACACTTGGACCCAGCTGAGTGGTCCCAGGTCATATCATTAAATACTTGTGTTCATCCAAGTATTCTAGTACTTTGTACACCTGCGGCTACCCAAGTGATCCAGCCCTTTTAAGTGCCTGCAGCAATCTAGGTAAGCCTCATACCACTTTCAAGTTTATAATACCAGGGGGTGAGAGACCCTCACGAATATGCGAGGCACGTCCTCGATATTCCCAATTACCAGGAGGTGAGAGACCTTCATGAATATCACGGGTACGTCCTCAATATTCCCCTTTACCAGGAGGTGAGAGACCTTCATGAATATGCGAGGCACGTCCTCGATATTCCCAATTACCAGGAGGTGAGAGACCTTCACGAATATCCCAGGCACGTCCTCGATATTCCCCTTTACCAGGAGGTGAGAGACCTTCAGGAATATCCCAGGTACGTCCTCGATATTCCCCTTTACCAGGAGGTGAGAGACCTTCATGAATATCCAAGGTACGTCCTCAATATTCCCATTACCAGGAGGTGAGAGACCTTCATGAATATACGAGGCACGTCCTCAATATTCCCAATTACTAGGAGGTGAGAGACCTTCACGAATATCCCAAGTACGTCCTCGATATTCCCAACTACTAGGAAGTGAGAGACTTTCATGAATATCCAAGGTACGTCATCGATATTTCGACTACCAAGAGGTGAGAGACCTTCACGAATATCTCAGGTACGTCCTCGATATTCCCAACTACCAGGAGGTGAGAAACCTTCACGAACATGCGAGACCCATCCTCGATATTTCCACATACCAGAAGGTGAGAGACCTTCACGAATATCTTAGGTACCCCCTCGATACTTGTAATTATCCAGGTATCCTCTAAAAATTTATACTTGTGATCATCCAAGTACCCTTTCGACACCTACAAAGGCCCAAATATCCTCCAGGTTAGTACTTGTGAATATCTAGGTACTCTTTCAAAATGCCTGTAAATGTCCAGGCACCCAACAAACAGATGCCCTGAGAAAGGTCGGCGCATCTCCCGAGAAAGGTCGGGTACCAACTGGTGTCTTCGACAGCAGTCAGACACCCCACAAATCGATGCCCTGAGAAAGGTCGGCGCACCCTCCCGAGAAAGGTCGGGTTCCTACCGGTGTCCTCGACTGTGGTCAGGCACCCCTAACAAATCGATGCCTTGAGAAAGGTCGGTGCATCTCCTGAGAAAGGTCAGGTACCAACTGGTGTCCTCGATACAGATCAGGCACCCACAAACAAATGCCCTGAGAAAGGTCAGCGCATCTCCTGTCAAGGCGACCGAAGAAAGATTCGGGTCCTAGACAAATCACTTATTGCTCTAACAGGCGACCGAAGAAAGGTTCGGGTCCTAGGAAGGCAATTCCCCGTCAAGGCGACCGAAGAAAGGTTTGGGTCCTGGGAAGGCAATTCCCCGTCAAGGCGATCGAAGAAAGGTTCGGGTCCTAGACAAACCACTTATTGCTCCAATAGGCGACCGAAGAAAGGTTCGAGTCCTAGACAAACCACTTATTGCTCCAATAGGCGACCGAAGAATGGTTCGGGTCCTAGAGAAGCAATCTCCTCATGCAACAGGTAAGATGACGCCTCGATACTTGCCAAAACTCGGGGTTCACACCCTATTTCACTCACACCCGGTAAGTAACTACAGGTATCTTCTTATCTGTCTTAGTGTGTGCAACGTTATATTGCTCATTTTCTGCATAGGACATTAGGTCCCAAATAAGATATAACCTACTGCATAGACAAAATTTAGGTATCAGTTTGTCTTTGAATGCAATCTCTGCGAACTCACCTTCAAAGAGGGGCAGCTGTTGACACCTAAATTTTGATTAGGTTTTTAATTTGGCCTTAGTTTCTTTATTTATGTTTTTTTTTCCTTCTTTTTAAATAATAAAAACAAAATAATAAAAACAACAAAAAATAATAATAAATAAAAGCAAAGAAAAAACAAATGCAGCCCGTCGGGCTGGGCCTTCGAGCCCAGCCCCTCCTTTTCTTTCTCGCGCAGGCCCCCACGGCCCGGCCCGGCCTTTCTCTTTTCTTCTTCTTCTTCCTACCTCCTTCTTCTTTCCATACGCCTCTGAAACTCACGCGCGCAGAGGGTATCGACGCGCGAAGGACAAGCTAGGGCAGAGAGAGGAGCATAGGCCGGTGGCTGAGAAGACTCGGCATTGATGGCGAGCAAGCCTCCGTGGAGGGGGAGGAACTGACGCCGGTTCAGCCAGCGAAGGAAGGCCGGTCGATGCACTAAGGACCGCCGGCCTAGCCTCTGTTGACTGGCACCCCCGCGCCTATAAATAGGGTGTCGGGGGGAAGGCCAGAGAGCACAGCGAACTCGGCGACTTTCCCTTGAGAGACTTCAGGGGAGACTCAAAGAGCGAGCTCGCGAGAGAAATCCAGTCGTGAACTTGAACGACCTCCCTCCGAGAGACTTCGGGGGAGGCCGACGACAAGCGAACCTAGAGAGGGAGGGTCGAGCTGGGTAAGAAGCAGGGGTTGAGGTCCAGATTTGAAGATCCAGGGGCAAGCAGGCCAGATCTGAGAGTCGAGTGCCCTCTGCCGCAGCGCTCGATCATCGTCGCCGTGCTGCCCCCTTACCAACGAGCCTCGGTTGAAATTCCCGAAGTCGGTGAGCATCTCTGACCTTCCCTCGTCCGCCACCTCGCTTCTGGGTTGGCCATCTCTGCTGTAGCTGCGTCGAAGCCGCTCCGCCGCCGCTTGGATGCTTTTCCCTCCCGTCGCTCGTCACGGCCGCTGGATCGTGAAGCCAGCAGCGGCTGTGAAAATCGGGTCAGCCGTGTCGGACGCGTGACCCGGCGCCCTAAGGTTTCCATCAAGTAGGTCGGGTCGTCGGGTCGGGCGGATGACCCAGTTCCTCTAGGGTTTAGTCGCACGGGCCTGTGCACATGGGCCGAGTAGCCTTCGGGCTGAGGTTTTTATAAAAATGGGCCAAAGTGGGTTTGGGCTTTTACATTTAAAAATAAAAAATAAAAAAATCCGAGTCGGGCCCGCGTCTCGCGGATTGCGAACCGGGTCGGACCCAACCTGCGGATCCGACCCGGTTCGTTTTTATAATATTATAATATAAAATAATATTTTAATAAATAAAAATAAAAAATAAAAAAATAATTTATTTTCCAAAAAATAAAAAATATATATATATTTCATATTTTCCAAAAAATGCCAAAAATCCAATAAAAAAGCCAAAAATTCATGAAAAAGCCAAAAAATTCATAAAAAGCCAAAAAGACTTGTATTTTCTAAAAAATACCCAAAAATCAAAAAATCCCTTTTATGTCAAAAAAAAAATGAGAAAAAGGCCCCAAATTTTTTTTTCTCCCCACAAATGCATGGAAAATCCCTCAAAAATCCAAAAAGCCTCAGGGTTTAAACAAGATTAGGTACCGAAAGAGCATCAGTGATTAACTAGTGTAATCAAGTCCTCGATCTTAATTTCTCTGGTTGCGCAGGAGCGAGTATTTCTCCCAATACTTCGCATGAGTTTCTAATCAACCTACCCCAAGTCGATTAGTGGTGACTCCATTTTAAAAATCAACTTACAGGTTAAAAATTTAGACTATTAAAGTAGTGAATTGGTGGACTTGGGAGAGTCTGGGCATAACTAAATTCAGCCGAGCCATTAGCCTCCGCAAAGCGCCCGCCTCGATAGGGGCGCCAAAAAAAAAGAGGTCGCGACACCCCCTCAATTGACATCGCATCTCTATTTGTTTCTGCTTCCATTATGGAACTCCGTCCGGTGAAAACTGAGAAAATTTACATGAGCATACACCAAAGGATTTTGTCTTCGAGAAAAGCAAACGTCTCGTCATTATCAACAAAGCTTGACTTGAATTACCACAACAACAACTCCAACAGTCCTTTTCATCATCATATGATGTCCTAAGAAAAATGACAGATATATGGAGCATCAATTCATGTATCATAACTCTGTTTTGGTGAAAAATAAACGATTTGAAAAATATTTTTTGTAAAATCAATCGCTTAAAAAAAATGAAAGAACGAAATATATTTCCCTTATCCATGAAAATATTTAAATATAAATTGTTGTCGATAACGAAGATATTTTCTATTAACTAATTACTTGAAACATTTTTTAAGCAAGTTAAGCTATTCTTTGCTTAACTTGCTTAAAATATTATGAGCCTGAACGATTTAAAAAATATTTTTTAAGCAAGTTAAGCTATTCTTTGCTTCAAACATTTTGGAATATTTTGTTCATCCTCCTCCGGAAATTCCTCATGCAATGCATCATACAAATATATTGTTTTCTTTTTCCTCTCCTCCTTTTGCTCCCCAATCTAAGGCAATACACCAAGGCAATTGTACAGTTTGACATCAAATAGTTGATGTGTTATAGAACAATTAATATATTTTAGTTATTTGGGCCAAAATTACTTTATCTAGTCGGCTCATAATAGGGTAAGCTTTGTGTGAGATTGAACCACACCAAGTTTGTTAATGGGCTTAAGGTTTCGGCTTTAACCTACATACTAGGGCATTGACTACCAAAGACATCTACAGTACTTATGTTGACCGGTTAACAGAAATGGACTGCTTTTCCAAATTATAAAAGACCAATTCAATCAAATCAGTAAAAAAATGGTCTCTCCATTTCGCAATACCTCGTTCCGAAGCTGGTCACCCATGCTACTGTGCCTTGACATATTCATGATTTATTTGAAAAAATAAAGACCACAGTTTCATAAAGACTCTTTCAAGCAAAGAACAAAAGAAAAAAAGAAGCATATTCACAGAAAGACTCTCTGCCACAATACTGATTATCAACTATCATATCATGGTTCATCGAACGTTTTAATCCAATGACAACAAACAACGTGAACATAATAGTGCAGAAAGATTACATTAGAATTTTGTTGATATGGAGTTTCTCGAAATGGATGGTGGACCATACCATTGACCTGTCGAAGAGATTGTTCTACCCCGCAAGGAGTGCTCAGGCTCAAAATTTTCCATGTCCCTCGTCAACACCAAGATCTTGAGTCCACGATTTGTTACGCTTTGTAGTTTCTGAAATCAACAACATTTGGGTAGAGGCACAAGTTTAATAGAACATCCATTTGAGCTCGTTCGTCGTCTTGTATAAGGCACTTTCATATATTTTTTAAAAAGTTGAATTTTCTGTTAACTTAATCTTTCCCTTTTTTAGGATTCTACTGGATATGTATGAATATGGAATTAAATAAATTTAAAGCACAAAAACATCATAAGAGGTCAGCCATGCTCGCGACAAGCCGAGGGGAAACAAATATAGCAATTCAACTAAAATTTGCAATATAATGTATTGATGATATAGTTCATAAATTGTTATTGTTTCTGTAGTTGCTTTCTGCAAATTGCTTTTTATTTCAAGTTAGCTCAATCAGAAAAGAAATGCCACGAAAAAGAAAAATCTTCTACCAATCCTTTCAATTACTTTTATAATAAAAATTGTTTAAAAAAATTAAATTAATATGTTTTCTAATTAAATATAGTAAAATAGTTCAAAATACAATACAAAGAATATGTCCTATTTGAATTTATTTGTATTTTAATTTTGAGTGTTGAAGATATGACTTGCAATTAATTAATCAAGTTAGAATTGAAAAACACGAATGTCCCTTAAGTTGTATTTTACTTTTGCTGGTGTTCATGTTATTAAATGTAAAAGTTTTGAACCAATACATATTTCTTGCACGAAATGTAACATCTCGCTCATAAACAGTAGAGCTGTTAACAGTTTGAATTTTTCCTTTTTGCAGAAATGACCAAGGAAGTAAAAATGATTAAAATCGATTTCAAAAAAATTTCCCGCGATGATTATAAAAAAAAAAAAATTCAATATGCCATAGCTTCTGTAGTCTATACTAACATTAATTTGTTACGCGATTTGAAGTTTACAAATACATATACAAAACAGATCCATCGTAGTGGTATATCTTCTGAATCAATTTCAGATTATTTTGACATTTTAATATGCACATATACTTAATTTATGACTTTATCTGCAACGTCCATTTAAGGTGCAATTTCCACTATTTATCTTAACATATTCATTATGTGTTTTTGGCAGTTTCTCATAGGGGAACAAAAAAAAAAAAAACCGACACTTCCATCTCGATCAATCAAACTATATCTTATGCAAAGCTTCCATTTGAAAACCAAAAGGTTAGCAATCGCCAACATTGATTATTGCTATGCGTATGCTTTTCTTCTTTTCTTTTCTTTTCTTTTTTATCGGAAAAGAGTCTGTTTCATTCCGTTAGGGAGAAGCCTGACAACGAGGCAAAGGGGCTTCTGAACATAATAAAAGTCCCCTAGGGCTCGTGCGGGAATAGAAATCCAGCCGTTTTGACAACCTAATTTGTCAAATGATTGAACTCTTTGGTAAAATCAACAGTCGGATAACTAAAGATCTGAAAATTAGGTCAGCAACTCCTTGCATTCGTTGATAAGCACAAGCACGTCCAGAGCCAAAGTGAACTGATCCTGTGAGATAGCTTACCAAGGTGAAATTATCTGACTCGATGCCAACTTAGCTTCAGATCAAGATGTGAAGTGCTATGAGAGATTCTAAACAAGCAAGGGTTTCTGCATGAGTGGCGGAGTCACCCTCACAAATCGCACGAATACATCAATGATTTTTCCTAGAGAAGACACAAAGGACACAATGACATGGTGATATCGATGATAATTTGCAAAGAAATATGTATAGCAAAAGATTTTAATGAATTTACTCAGTCGATGATTTTCCTCGTAACAAATTTCGGAAAGCTGCCTACTAAGCAAAGAAATGAAAATTCTCAAGACACATCCTATACATGCCATGGGCGAGAAGTCAACCACGATAGTAATACACTTTTTTAGGTCGCTGTTCTTCGGGAGGAAGCACTCAACCCATAGTAATATAATTAGTCAACTCGTATTTTGTTTCCACTAAAAGTCCATTTGAAAAGAAAGTGGGAAGATTGCAAAAGACTTCAATTTACTTATAAAAGTCATCGGGACTTTCAAAATTTTCTTTTTTATGATCTATGATCCAAGCGCACGAACGTGAAGAACTATTTATCTGAGACCCAAGGATACTCTACAAGTCCTGCAAATAAGTCAACTTAAAAACTTTCGCTTGTACAAGTGGCCATGACTAGAGCAATTTTCATGCAATTAATGATATTCAAATGAGTGACCTCCACTCTCCACGCCTCAACTAATCGTGCCAACCTTGGGGTTGATTTCGAAGTTTCAATATTATAGTTAGTCTTTTACCGCGTAACCTTCAAACAGATGATAGGGTCAAAACACCTAATAAAAGGAGACATATTAGATGATAAATGCGGTTCTAATTGATGTGGAGCGTATTTTTCAATTAGAAGACCATTTTTTTTTCTCTGGTATGAGGAAATTAGTTAATGAACGGAATACAAGCTTTTTTTTTCGGTAAAGCACGGAATACAAGTTCAACACTGAAAGCTGAAATAATTGAGTTTTCAGACATTCTTTAATTGTTCTTTGGATATCCGAAAGTTTGTCATTGATGGATTGGATATAATACCTACAGATAGTTCAGAAGTTGGACAAAGGGAAATCCAGGACCAAATTAACAATGAAGGGGTACGGTATAGGACACATGATGCCAACCATGACTTTGATTGTAGCAAAAACTAAAAGGAAACTTCCACGACTTTGATAAGTTAAACCATTAAAAAAATCAAATTGATACCGACCACCAGCTTCTTAAAAATAATAATAATCATAATGATAATAACTTTCCCTCGTATAAAGAAGTATTATTAAGAGTCTCCTGCTTATTAGCTACTAGGACGTCATTATTTACGCCTTATTGCATGACCTAATATGTCACTTGATCCACCCGTGATTGGGTTTCGGGTTTGTCTCCAGTCCATGTCGGCTAGATATGAACCGTTGTAGTGGTAGATTAGTCTTGCACGACTTTAAACTACCACGGCGAATCATTAAGTCGCGCTGGTTTAGATAAGCCGTTGTCGTGACCTAACCCTTCCCTACTATGGAATGAGAATTAGGTTTAGAGGTATTGTCAACTTCAAGCCAACGACCTTCCATTGACTTGGGCTCTCCCAACCCATACCTTGTACAACATCAGGTGTTCAAATTTGAAATCATTTAGGCCTATGCAAATTCTAACTAAGGAGTCGTCATTAATCGTCATTAACCTTTTCGGTGGGCTGGAAACCAAGTAAGATACGGGACGATATCTTACTATTTACGCAACCAGAGGTTTTATACTCAAGGATTTGATTACATTAGTCCTAAAACTAATGCCTTTTTGGTACCTAACTCGATTAGATGAAAATTTTCTATAACTTAGACCTAGATGTGATGAATAAATTTTGTGAAGACATCAACACCTATATTGCATCATAAAAATTCGACAAAATAGCCAAGTCGAACGGAACAGAACACATTCAGAGTTCAGATTCTAAACCTAAGATCACAGCACAGTTTTAGCATGCAAACGAAGTCGTGTGATGACGTATGATATATCAAAACGAAGATAATGAAGATTACTAGCATCCTCTAGTTGATCATGTCATAAAAATCAGCCATATACATCATTATATCGTCAAAATCGTGCAATCAGTCCAGAAATCGCATTTACATTATCAACATTCACTAATCACGCCTCAACAGCCATTGATTGACATCATATCCACACATATCCATTTTGAATTATCATTGAGCATCCAGATAAATTGTGGGTGATCCGAAAATTATCACAAGTGACCTCACTTCATTGGATCAAAGGCTTAAAGAGTATTACCTTGGTTTTCTTATTCGTCGAGCTCAAACGAGCTAACCAACCACCTCTAGATTTCAAGGAATGGCCAAGCGTAGCTCCTCAATAAATGCTTTGGAGAACCGGATAACAAGTTGTACCTATCTTCTATATCCAGCCATTTCTCGTCAGCAGGTGCTGCCAACTGGAACATGAAACGCGGAGAAACATAGAACAAAAGACATACAAAGAGGCATGCATCCGGTTCAATTCAAACACGTTTTCAACAAAAATCAGCAAGATTCGAGCATGTTTTAACAAGATTCAACTCATTTCGATAAAATTGCTTCATTCTCATTTCCAGTATACTCAAACTTCCCTTTTATTTCTCTAATTCTCGGCTAAATCTTTTTCCATCTTTATTGAAGTAACAAACATACAAAATTACTTATCCGGAGCCTATTGAACCATTCAAAACAGAATTCTCTCAACTATAAACAATGTTCCTTGAAAACCACTATAGCTGAACGTTTCAACATAAAACAAACATGAGCATTCCCAATCTACCTAAAATCAGCATAGATGAATGTGATAAACAGAATCACCTAACACAAATCTTAAGCAGAGAACAACATATATACATTTTACCTTGGCATTGATCACCTCTGACCATCCCCAATTCAAAGTTATCAACATATCAACTCCAATCGTCAACATACATGATCACCACATATACTTGTAAAAATTATCAAGCACAACATACAATTCATGTCACTGAGAATAAGGCAGGAAGTCATGACCATAGAATCAACTCTGTGACGTATTCAGATGCACAAAATGATTTATAACAGAGACTAACTTCTACAGTTGAGATTATCATAGGCTGAAGCAAAGAGATAGCCAAAAACTAACGTTGATTAGTGAATATCGAGATTGGATTGAACTCACATGTGATAGTTTTCGATTCGGGAAGAGTGAATCAGGGATCATAATAACACTACATCATTTAATAGCCCGAGACTCATACTAAAATGCTCACGGATTGACCAGTAACAGGAACAAATCAACGTTGAAGACATCTAGACAAAACATCAAAAACAGGTCACAAAGGACTCTCGGCGAGACCGATTTTTTTAACTTCAACTAATCGAGATCAGTAAAATCCCGAGGATTCTCCCTTCGACTGAAACGAAACTCACGAACCCACTTCATACAGTTTCGCTCTCCTATATCTCGGTTCGAAGGTGGATGGACACAGATCCCGAACAATGGATCGATCGAGCCTTGAGCTCGCCAATCTGCGTCTTGGTTAGTCGTCAGGGAGTTGGCTGTCATCGAGGCATGTGGCGACGAAGGAGGGAGGAGGAAGAAAAAGAAAAAGGAAAACAGAAAAAAAATTTAAAATAATAAAAAATCATTCAAAATTCCAAATTTTTTTACAAAAATATAAAATTATTTTTCTGGTCGATTTAGAAAAAATTAAAATTCGGTTTCTTTGGTAATTTTTCCCATAAAATCAAATAAAAAACTAAGTAGTGGAAATTTCCACTTCATTTTCAGGTCTCAGTCAAATACTAAAAGATATCATCATTTTTTTGAAAACATTTTTCAGAAACGTGATAGTTTTTGCAAAACAGATGGAGCCGAATGAATGGACAATGCAATCAAGGTCAATGACCTATTACTCATTGTTGTGACTTGTCTGCAGGTAAAAAAAAGTCCTTCAAAAGTGACTTGTCTGCTGAAAAATCATTGTTGTGATTTGTCTCCTTTCTCTTGATTATTATACTATTCCACTAGAAACCGATCAATTAGGTTTTTCTAGCTCCGCTAGCATACCGTATTTTAATTCAAGCTATGCAATGCGAACACTGCATGAATCACGGGATCCCAGTCTAAACGCTTTTCCTAGTGCCTTTTCTTTTAGACATATATAGAATTACAATATAACATAAGATGATGTGAAGTGGTTTGGCTCCAAAAACAGACTATTTTGCGCGACCTCTAAGGTAGCATTATAAATCCCCTCTATATCTTTTTGTCTGTTTTGTTTTTGGAGAGAAATCTCTTCGTCGATTTCTAGGCTAGAAAATAGCAGATTGTTATCGCTTTTGTTCCGCTCATTAACTTGAAAAGGATTAGCTTTTCTCAGCCGGAGCCAGACTTCCATTTTGCTTTTGCTAAGCCAAACAAAGTAGTTCTTATATTTAGTCCAGATTCGCGCTAATTGGCATGATCGATTTGCCTTTATTCTACCTACTATTTTTTTTTTTTTTTATCTTTTTGTCAAGGCAAAATTGTGAAATGTAAATATGGCGCCAGGTCAGCTTCTGCCCTTGAGAGTCGTAGGTTGACCGTAATGCATGATGTACAGACAATTGTTTGTGCAATCCCGCAAAAGTTTTCCAAATCTACTGATGGCCTCTACACTTTTTGGCCTTGGTATATTCATAATGTGGGAATAATTAGCGTAGGTAAGAACTAACATTCTTTTTTTCGTGGAAAAACGTTAATTCCCAATTAAATTTTGACCATGTACTTTTGTCCATCAACTTCTTGCCGTGGACCCGGGTGAGGCTAGGTCATCATCACTCATCAGGAAAATGTGTGTAACCCTAGAAATAAATGTAGGCTTTTTATGGTAAGAATGCATAAAATGTGGGGAAATGGGGATTAATTTCCTTGTATGTACTCTTCGAAGATGCTTGCACTGATCAAACGAAGCATGAATGTATTAGGTTGCATGCTTTTACATAGGGCATGATACACTATTCTCACATTAAATCTATGATGCGATTAGCTTCATCCATTACAGAAGTGGTAAAATGAGTCTGCAATCATACCGAAATACGTGAATCTCGTTATTTGAAATCCTTGATGATGCCATGTACCAATTATGAGGTAGTTATCCTTAAGTTGGATCAAACCATTATCTGTTCGCGCAATAACTAGCATGAGAGAGAGAGAGAGAGAGAGAGAGAGTACAAAAATGGAAAAAACATAGAAAACAAAGACAAACAACCGAGAATCGAAGTGCCTACAAGGCTGGAGGCTGTAGAGAGTGACGGAAGCAGAGCTCGACGACTGGAGACGATGGCCGAAGGTGGTGGGCAGAGTGGAGTTCGAGGGTGTTTGGAAAATAGAGGATGAAAAGTAGTAATAATATGAATAGTGCAAGCATATTCTAGTACTTTCCCAACAGACGAATAAGAGAACTTAATGGAAATTAGTGTGCACTAAGTTGGGCGTGTATATTTTTTACCTTCTTAAAAGAAATAAATCTCTTTTACACGCTCCATCTGTATATTCTTTGATCAAAGAGAAAGATTATTATCTTGTAAAATATTTTGATTGGAAAAATTCTCTCAAACGATGAAAATTGTCAGTGACATCAAGCATTCAATATCAAATGGTTAAGTTAAGAACAGCAGTTCTAAAAACTCCCTATGAAATTAGTTTTAGTCCGAAACAAGTTTTTCCATCTCTGCGAGAGGACCCATTTTCCAACTTGAGTGTTCAATGTCACTTTCACTGAGATTGACTTCTATTTAATTGATCAATTACACTGAATTTCGTTTACCTTGCAAATCACTATAACTAATCTTCCGGGTAACTTTACACACGGTGAACTATGCGGCATTTTTGGCCATGTATGCAAATAAATAAATAACGCAAAGAGAGATTACATTTTTTTCCATGTAGACAAAAAACTTGAAAAAAGAATAGAAAATAAAATTAAGGCAGAGAGAGAGGGGGGGGGGGCTTAACATCACTTTCCACAAGTTGGTTCCACTTAAAAAATCTCATCACTATTTTTTTGAAATGTCTAAACTTTAAATTGGCTTCATTATTTGAAAGGTCAAAAAGAGTTGGTTAAAGTGTTGTATATACTTTAATTTCAGGTCCATGCTAATTTTAATCTTTTACCAAATTTGAGTTTTGTTCTACATACTACATGTAATTGAACCTTTTTATTGAGCGAAAGAGTCGTGACAGAGACTTTAGCTAATTCTTTATGGAAATTGCGTGGACATTGTGGTTCCTCCTTCACAATGATTCCAACGAAGTTGAGATTTTTGAAACATTTTATTCTTGAATGTGTATCTTTGTGTTTTTTTTATGATATCGACCTGAGTTTCCTAGTATTTTCGAGGAACTGAAATTGCAAAACACGTTATGCATGTGTGAAATTGACTAGACAAAACATAGTTCAATGCTTTCTCCTTTGGCTTAACAAGATGGTCGGACAAAGACTTGACGATGGACTTGTGTATGTTCTAAGCAAAGACAAAAGGCCACAAATTTGTTCTTAATTCGAACTATGCAAATCAATCATGGCATGAATCCTAGAATCCCAATCGAAATATTTTTCATAGTGCATTTCTATTTGGACATACATAGAATAATAATAACATAAGATGATTTAAGGGGATGATTCAAAAATAGATTATTTCAATTGACACATTAGGTCCACTCAAATTTACAAAGCAAGCATAATGGATCTCTTCCTTCATTTCTAGGCTAGAAAAAGCATCGATTTTGTTCGATCTTCTTACTTTCAATCTAGATTCGCGCTAATCAGCGTGATCAATTGATTCTTACCTTTATTTCACTTACTACGCTTGATGTACCACTAAAATGCCAATTGTTTGTTTGGTATTCACACAATCTTACATCTTTCAATTAGAATTTTGTTCATGACCACCCCCCCCCAAAAAAGATCTAGCTCATTAATATTCTATTTGAAAGGCCCACAATACTAATCAAGTATTTATTATTTTGTTCAGTCAAATATTCGATGGTTACAAAAAAATAAAGGGTGAGATATTTAAGATCTGTAATATACATATATAATTACATAAATGCAAAGGATAATGTTTGAACTTATTGAGCTAAAGCTTGAACTCATTTTATAACAGTGATTGTATCGAGTCAACTTGAGTTTGATATCTTGATTTTCTTTTGGTCAAGCTCCAGCTAGAAATTGAATTCTCCATAACTTGAGTGGAGTTTCAAGCGTCTAATATTTGATAGGAGTTGAGCTCGAGCTTCGCATTAATGAAGTATTATACATCTGAACATTCGTAGGTTAGAGTGAAAAGCAATGATACTGAAAAGAGTATCAATACACGTTAAAACCATACATAAAAAGTCATGTCATTCTAGAACTATGTAGGGGTTGAAAGACAAGCCCATGGAAAGAAAAATGAACATACTGGCGACTCTCGAATATTTGTGCTTAATTGTTTCTACGAGTAAAAAAACATGTCAGTAATAAAAAAAACTTCAACTCAGAATATACAAGAAGGATAATTATTGCGTGAAAACTCATTAAGTGGAAGTCCGCTGACATAATGCAACTCTGGCTCCACAACGCTATCTTCTTCTGAACTGAAGCACTTAAACTGTCTTAGAACATCAACTTTTAACTTAACCCCACTTTTTCCTTCAAATCTCCACGAGCTCTTCAAAGAAAAGAGGCATGCTGCCTGATACCCTCAATAACAAATTGAAAGTAAAAGTGTTTGTTTGCCGGACAGACCAGACCAGTCATGTATGGAGTAACAGCCACTTAGTACATGCACTTAGGGCTGGGCAATGGGCCATGTCAGCCGTGTGGTCCAGACCCGTTGTGCGCCTAGGCCAAATCACGCTCATGGTCCCTAATTAGCCGATCCTGGCCCGACAAATTTTTGATGGACCAGTTGAGGCCACATGGGCCCAACCTTAAGGAACTTTGGGGCTCCAAAAATACAGTCATTGGACAGTCACTTATCTAGTGACCGAATCCGGCCCAACGATGGGCTAGTCACTTGGTCAGGGAATGGCCGGAAGGCCCCCAATAGTTGGTTCGGGTTTTCATTAATTTTCCTCAATTACTTTGTTTATTATTCATATTTTTTTGGTTTTTAAAAAAAAAATCATTAAATTAAAAACAACCCAAGCTCGAGCCAATAGTGCCTTGGCCCGACCTAGTGTCCACTCCTACTGGCAATCGGAGTTCTGGTCAGCAATTTAAAGGCAAAGCGAGGGAAGATATGGTGGATGGTCCTAAAACCCTATCGGCAACTGTATTTACTTTTGCGATGGGGAGTAAGAGTGTAATGGAGGAGGTGGTCACAAATCCTCAAAATTCTCTCCCAAAATCCGTTGGGCTTCTCCATCCAAATCCTCAGTTTAAAGAAGCAGAAGTAGCAGCAGCAGAAGAAGAAAATCCATCGGAATGTCGGAATGTCAGCATCAACAATGAATAATATGGTTCAGCAATCATGGGCATCGAATTTAGAGCAACTCGACTTGGCAGTCATGGCAACGAGAAACCTCTATGGTCTTTTCTTCTTGAAGTACAAATCGCAAGATCTCTTTCCAACCTCTAGCCATGGTTCCGAAAGTTTAACAAAGAAAGTCTTTGATACAAACTATTTTATATTTCCATATGGAGAAAGAATGAAACTTAGGCTTTTTGAAGGAAATATAGCTCTTATGGTATTTCTTAAGTACTTGAAGCTGTGAAGGACAAAAAAAAAGTAATAAAAGAAATTTTTTTACTAGGAACTAGCTAGATTTGTCCCATCTGCAAAAGTTGGTGCCTTTACTTGTTTCTCCGAAAGTGGACGTTATGGCTGTCCTTAAATGCATAGTTAATGCCTCTTAGCAGGAAAAGCGTGCTATACATGACGTTGTGTAAGTAGATGTCCTTTATAGGATGGAGGGGCCTATCACCATCTTCTGTTACCATTTAAGAAAATGATGTCCATCGTCACGTGACGACTTTATAAAACTGAAAGAACTCTTTGCTTCTTCCTTCCGAGACTCCCATAGCCCCTAACTTCATTTTCCATCACCGTCTTTAGGAAAGCAACCGTTCGCCTATGCACATGACAATCACAATCGCCGACCCTCATCCCTCTCCTCCTCTTAGTTCTCATTGTTGCAACTTGTGGAGAGAAAACGGATTTGGAAGTAACCAAGGGTCCTCAATCGCCATAAGTTCTCCTAGGCTCTTACTTCACACGATATTGGGAAGTTCACTTCCTTTTATTAACCTATCAAAACTGAGTTGCCAGTAGCTACTAAGACCAATTATAGCCAAGTGAGATGTAGGAATATACTTCACATCCTACATAATCAAAGATCTAAGTACGGAGACTTAATTATACTAGTTATCCAATTAATATCATTTCGGTATCTAAACTTAATTATTTGTCAACCAAGTGCCACATGCAATTTTTTTTATATCCAATTTTCTAAAGTTCTTATTTATTAAATGTACATACAATGTTTTTGCATTTATTATGATCCTAAAATGAAATCTACCCATTCAACTAAAATGAGGAAATCACCACATTGAAGCAATATAAAAGAATCATTTCATCAAAGATAGTAATAAAAGAAAGAGTAAAAGATACAAAAAAAAAAGGCAATAAAATAATCTGATGCAAGTTGAGCAAAGAATATTATATGACATTGTTATTGAGTATCGAGACAACAACTCCATGAGTTAAATTCAAAACAAATCCAATTTCTTGAGAAAAGGCTAATCTATCTAAACGCAAGATATCCATTAAAATCCCTAAACTATATGTATACCAACTATATGAAACTAAATATAATATGAAAATGTACAACCTAATGAAAGCCTATTTTTCTAATCATTTTCCAATTTTTTGTATTAGAAATTTTTTATTTTTTATTTTATTGGGCCGGCTTGTACGCAAGCTTGATCTCTAGGTTGAGTGGCTTAGAATTTAAGAAACCATGTAGGCCCTTGTAAACGAAATGGGCTTGCTTGCTAAAGCCCAACCCGAGTATAGCCGAAACAAAGTCCAGATCTGTTACACCAAATTAGGCTCATATTCACCAAACCAAGCTAAGCCCAATTTCATTAAGCTAATAAAACCCAAAGCTCATTAAGCCTAATTAAGCCTATTTTTTTTTATTCTCTATTTTTCTCTTTTCTTCTCCCTTTTTTCAATTTTATTTTATGCACTATGTCTCCTTACTTTGAATTCGGTGCTCTAAGCCAAAGAAGCTGTGGAAATAGCAATTGTCAAAATACCGTGACTGCTCAAAATTCGTGATTGGAAATCGCAAATTTACCTGATGAATTGTTCTATAAATGCCGCGTCCCCATATGAGAATGAGACTATTGCAAGGATTAACTACAACAGCCGCATGATAGGCCACTCTCAGAATCTGCAGTTAAAATTCTGATTGGAGGTGCACAACCCTAGTCTTGGGGAGAGATGATAGAATTCGACGAACGAAGAGAATTTCTATGGGGTCTCTTCTCGGCATCAAAGACTGATGGCCTTGCCTTGGAAGCAATGGACTTTAGAAGCGAGTCAGTTATAGTTGGCTTTTTCCCATGCTGACCTCTGCTATCGAGAAGATCGTCAATAGCTTGAAGCTGTGCATCTGAAAGCAGAGCTTGAAGATCCACTTTGCTGAATCCTTCCATCATATGAGCTATAGCATCAAAGTCCACATTACTGGCCAAAGGAAGCTGCACAAGGGCATTAAAGCATACACTTAGCAAAACTTCAACATTGCCTGATGGTTGCCATTTTCGCTGACTGATCATACAGAAACAGAGAAATATAATTAATTGAATCCACCCAATATCTTCCTAATTAGTGAAAAGAAAAGAAAAGGAGAGGATGGTGATGTCTCAGAAAGGTTATACTAAATGATACCCAAAGGTAAGTCTTAGTCCCGTCTCATGGATTCAGTTATAAAGGCCTTTCTCATTTTTTTTTTCTGAGCATCATCGTTAGATGTTAAAGCTACCAGTCTCAAGGTTCGAGGTTGAAAGTGATTTACTATTGAACATCTAATCTTTACCTGAGCCTCACCTGAGCATGTTGTAGATTTAACCCACAACGCCTTTTACAAAGTTCTATTGTAATTGACAATGTTTAGGGTGATCTGGGGTGCAAGGACTTTTAGAGAACTCCACGGGAGAAGGGGTTTTAACTTTTAATTCAACGTGTTTCGCCAAATGTACTCTGTCAGATGCCGTAAGTTCTAAACAGGATCTTAGCTGCTTAATCGACTCTGTTTCTAACTCTTTTTGTTTGTTTTAAGCAATTCTCTGTTCATATGTAATCTTTCCGATGCATCTTTCTGGAAAAAGTAGGATTGCGGTCATATAGTTCTTTAAAGGTAATCCCATAAATTTCAATATGTACAACCTGTTTCAGACCATGTAAAAGATGAAATGCTAAAAGCAAAAAAAAAAAAAAATAAAAAAAAAAAAAAAAAACTAGCAGATAGATGGAAGCTAAGGCCCTGCTTGGTAAATTTTGTTTATATTTTCCGGAATAACTATTTCCGTTCTTTTGTTCCAGGGAACGAAAAAAGAATAGAAACTTGTTTGATAAACTTTTTATTTTTATGAACGGGAATAGATTTGAAACAGAAGTAAAAGTAGAAAAAAAGTAACTTCTTATTCCCGGAACAATTTCTAGAATCTATTTTTTTCTCTATTCTCTCTTCTTCTCTTTTCTTCTTCTCTTTCTTTTCTTCTTCTTCTTCTACTTCCCTTTGGCCGGTTGCCGGGCTTGGCCATGGCAGGCGTCGGCGGTCGGCCAAACGAGGGTCGACGACCTCGTCGGAGCATTGTCGGCCCCCGGAGATGCCGAGCCACGGCGAGGCTCGTCAGCCCGAGCTTCACCGTGGCTAGGCGAGCTCGGCCTCGCCAGATCTGGGCGACATCTACCTCACCCAGCCAAGGCGAGGCAGAGCCTCGCGCGGCCACAATGAGGCTATGCCTCCTCAACCGGCGCAAGGCTCGCCTGGCCATCGGCGAGGCTTGGCCTCACCCAGATCTGGTGAGGCTGAGCCTCACTGTGACCAAGCTGGCCTCTGACGAGCTCACTGTGGCTAGGCTGGCCTTTGACGAGCTCGCCGGGCCTCGCCTTGGCCTGGCGAGGCTTTGGCGAGCTTGCTTGGATCTCGCCCGGCCGATCACGGCTACCGCCATGGCCGGCAACCGGCCAAAGAGAAAAAGAAAAAGGAAAAATAAGAAAATATAACAAAAGAATTTAAAAAATCTAATAATCAAGCCAAACCTATTTCTATGCTAGGACCAGAAATTTTGGGAAGTTACCAAACACATTTTTTTGTTCAAAAATTGTTCCCGAGAACAGAATAAAAAAACTATTTTCGATAAAAAAATTGTTCTCCCAAACAGAATCGTTACCAAACGCGTCCTAAATTTCTACCTTCCGGGATAAAAGTTGTGAAAATATCCAGCCTCTCCTCTATAGAAGGAAAATCACAGAACATAAGTTGAGCCAGCCAGGTCTCAAAAGTGTGATCTGCTTAACTAGACAAAGATAAAATAAAGAAAAAGCATCCTTGGAAAGAAAATTGAATTAGAATTATTAGTAGATAGATGAACCCATGAACCCTACGCAAAACAAGAGAGCACTTCACGCAGCAAATGTCATGATGACTGAGAAATTGCATATGCTCGATGTAACAAGACTCAAACGATCAGAATCAGTTGATGCCATTGCAGAGGCTCAATATCAACATAATACACGTCTTGCAAGCTACTTCAGCAACTGAAAAGTAATTTATGCAATCCCATCATTTGTTACCTACTTTTTGATAAATATCTAGTTTATCCAATATTGTGCATCCAATATTAAACGGTTCTAAATCAATGAAAAGTCATTTCTAGCATTTTATTGTCTACCTTGAAGGTTATTACATAGTATCCATACTAAATGCTTTGTAAAAAATGTTTGTTGAAGTGTTCATAATGGCCATGCAATTTGTAGTAGCAATTGATAGTTAGTGTGCTATCAGAAGAGAATACTTTTTGTTATCATATTATACAAAATTATTACCTTTTTTCCGCCAACACAAGCACACCGGTTATAACTGCAACACCATCTAATTCAGTAAAAAAATGCACCAGCGAATAACATACCAGTAGTGACTCATAAAATTAGATAGATTTCACATGACCACCTTATATCATGCCCCTTCTTTGAAGCAATGGAATCAAATTCAACGAAAAAGAGAAGGCAAGGTGTTGCATCTACTGCCTTCGAGAATATATCAGAACCTGTAGTTTTCTAATTGTCGTTACTCTCAAATATTCAAAATCTCTCCATTTTGCCGACAAAATCAAGGATCATAATAACAATACATCATTTAACAACCCGAGACTCGTACTAAAATGCTCACGGATTGAGCAGTAACAGGAACAAATCAACAACCAGGTCATGAAGGACTCTCGGCGAGACTGATTTTTCAACTTCAACCAATCGAGATCAATAAAATCCCGAGGATTCTCCCTTCGACCGAAACGAAACTCACGAACCTGCTTCAGACAGCTTCACTCTCCTATATCTCGGTTCGAAGGTGGACGGACACAGATCCCGAACAATGGAGCAGAGCGATGAGGAGATTCTGAACACGTAATCGACTCTAAAGGTCGATCGGAATAGAAACGACCTGGCAGGGGTACTGCCGATTCCTTATCCTCCTTGGTTCCCTTCAGCCGAGCTCTTCAATGGCCAAATCCTTTTTCAAGGCGAGCGTCCAGCATCCTCTCCTTCTCGCTCTCGGCTGACTCTCTTTCTCCCTCGTGAATCTCTCTTCAGCCTATCTCTCTGCAACTTGCCTCTTCAACGGCCACCCTCTCCGAAAACCGGCGGCGTCTCTCCTCCTCCTGTTATGCGACCAGGATCCTCTTGAGGCGAGCATCCTTTCCGGCGAGCTCCTGTCTCATCATTTCCTCTCGGATCAGCACGCTCCCCTCGCCTCACCGATCGAATCTTTCTGTTATTTCTCTGGCACGCCAGCTAGCACGGCTCTAGAAGGTGCTGGCTCAGCTCTCGTCACGGCTTGTCGCGCCTCCTGCGCTCACAGACGCACGCACGCTTGGCCTGTCTTTCTTCCTTGCGTCACAGACGCTGTGCTCGCTTGGGGAAGTTGAAGGGGAAGCGCGTGAGGGAAGAGGGAGGCTGAGGCTGAGGCTGGGGCTGGGCTTTCTTTTTGTTTGGTTCTATGATGAGCCAAGGAAATACAAAAGGAGATGCCCATTAAAAGAAATGGGTTGGACTAATGGAGGGAGGGGAGGGGGCTTAGAAGGCTGAAAACTTTGCTAAGGGGCCGGCCCAAACGACTTTATTTCGCTTTTTTTATATCTTATTTTATTTTTTTGTTATTATTATTTTTTTATAAATTTTCAGATTTTTGTAATATAAATGGATACCTAAAATGTTGATAAAAACTTGAGTATCAACAGCAACGACCAGAGCAGATAATATCGTGTTTACCCTCCAATGAGGCTACCTATAGTGGTGTCATAGGCCAAGGTGGAGATGTTAGGTTTCTGATATTTAATTGTTCCCACTTACCTCCATATGGGCTATTGTGCTTGTAGGTAAATCTTGCACGACTTTAAGAGTAGGAATGTTGGCTTTTATGTATGTCTGATCCCATATTGCCTAAATACGACCTATAGCACTTAAAGTAAGCGTGGGTGAGTTGTGATCAAAGCAGGTAATATCATGCTCAAGACTGGATAGGAGTGTCTGGGACACTAAGGCGAAACTTCAAGAGTAAGACAGTGGTCAAGTTGAGCTCAATGCAATGAGACCACTCATTGAAGAAGAGTCATTAAAGAGCTTACACATCTAGTATGCTAGTTTCAAGAAGGGGTTTTAACCCTTCCAACCGCCGAACTAGGTAAACTACTTAATCATCTCATCCATCGTCGACAGCTTGTCAAAATTCTATAGATACAAAAAGATGATTTGATATGTAGACACCCTTATACTCACCTAGCAAGATGTGATAGTTATTTCCGTGTAATTAATTATCTTATTTCTTCCCTTGATTTTTTCCTCTTAAGCCTACAGAGCCAAAAAAAAAAAAAAAAAAACTATACCAAAAGTGGAAAAAAAAAAGATATTTAAAATTTAGATACTCCAATACTCACCCGGCTAAATATAATATTTTCATTTGCTATATATTTTGTATTCACCGATAATATGTGAAACTTGAAGAGTGAAATTGAGAAACATAAGAAGAATGAATCCTCACAACCATACTTCAAGATATGACCCACCAATCCACGAACGGCATACTCGCCGGCTTGGCCTTCAAGTCCCGGACCGGATCTCCTATTTCTAGCTCTAACCTTTTCCTCAATGCACATCTTTTAAGCGATTTCATCACGTCCTACATCGTGCTAGACAATTGGTGATTTTGAATCTCTGAAGATATTTATAGAAGAGACATCCTCTCCGTCGTCTATTGTGCATGCAAAGGCGGCGTCTTTTGGTCTATCTTAATTGTGTGCTTTGTTTGGGTAATTCACTTTTGATTTTTTGTCCTGTATAACTAATGCATTTACCCATACTTCGCATAGGTTGTCTATCAAACTTTACTGAGAAATTTGTGTCCACTAAAATTTCGACGAAGATAAAATAGTAATAATGATCATCGTGAAGTTTGGTTAACAAGACAATGAATGAAGAAGAAAATAGAAATGTCCAGGGAAAAACAATTTAAATCACGATACGACCTAATTACCTTACATATATTATAAATATGTCTCAATCACCAAGGGCATTTTGCATAGTAAGATCATATTTATTAATATTGACAACTCCACAAATTCTCCCCATTACATGACATTGGAAAAGATCACTGATGAGCTCAATCTTTCTGTGTAAAATTATAAATTCCATCCTCTTTGCGAGAGCAAGAGAAGCACCCGCGCCAATAGCCAAGGTTAAAAGACCACTTTCGTTAAGGTTTGTGTTTCACTGACTCATCAGAGGATAGAGAAATAAGTGGAGAACCATTTTTTCTATGTGTGCCGGTTAACTCGGGTTCATCATATCCTACATTTATGCTTTAGAATAACACATTCGGATAATTCAATTACATTCAATGAAAAACTTTAAAAAAGAATCATGGATGCAATTTCATAGAATACCTTTCGATTGTGTTAATGACATAATGCTATATACAAAGAAGGGAAATTTAACAAAAGAAAGAGGAAAGTGTATCTATCTCTATCCTTTGATAATAATTTAATTTTAAAGAAAATTTGACTTGGTAATGTACTTACATTAAATACTTGAAAAAAGTTAATTTTAGAAATAATTATACATACTTGTCATGGCATGGACTTTGTGACCAAACTATAGCTGCATTGCTCTAATATAATAGAAATCTCCAAGACCCGACAACAAGAGACCCACCAAATTACAGCACTAATAAGTCACTTGCTCCAAAAACATTCTTGCTGACATGTATTCCACAAGTAGACCTCAAGCAGGCCCATGTTTTTCCCGAATTCAAATTTAAATTGGTTTTTACTAAACATACGTAGTCAAGGTGAAAACGACATAAAATAGATGGACCCAACATTAATTCAAAACTAGCACACCACACACAGAAAGTGAATAATCAAGCCCAAGAGGTTCTCAATCAAAACGTTTACATGACAAGCTCTGTGTAATGCAATAAATCTAACTAAACCTAACCAAAATCACTTGTTGTCAGTCTTATCCACTGCAATAACAGAGCGATACATAATTCATTCACCGGATTGAAAATGGGGAGATCAAAGTCATACTCTCATCCAAGAGTACACATTCCGTTACCATGATTCAACTTGAAAAGATCCCTTTAAGAGTATTTGGTAGGAGCATCGGCTTGACGGATTCTCTTTTGGTGAACATCCCAATTATACACACGAGCCATAGTAACCTGCCAAATAAAGATTGACCTCTCAAGGGCTGTTTCACCCCCAAAAAGAAAAGAAAATTTCCAGGGGCCACCAACATAATTGCCATGATATAAACGAAAGAGTTTGGTCCTCCAACAAGTTTCGAATTTTTTCAATTTCACTTAAGTGCAATATGACCACACTCCAGGTTGTCACAAATCAGCATGTCTTTGCAATTTATAGCCTCAAGGCTCACATTAGTTACAAAATTCACGGCAGCAGTAATTCTACAACAACAAACCTACCCAAAACTGACATAATAAACGGCTTGAAACTAAAATGGACCTCCAAGTTCCAAAATATTCTGACTTACCTGCGTGATTGTTACTTGGTCCAGTAAGAACTGTAGATCAGCAACAAGAACTTCTAAACTTGCTTTAGCATTTTCTAGGTTCATTTGTAGAAGAGTTGTGGCCTGCAACATGAATGGATGCAATAAATAAGATACTCGACATCATTATTGGAGATAAAGGGACATTGCTTCAACTCGAGTACCTCTTCGCATGAATACTCCAACATAACATTTGCTCCCGCCATAAACATACTGAATCGGCATGTTCAATGCAAGCTCGAGAACATATGCCTTCAGAGACTTCAAAATCAGCAAGCTATGCCTGCATCCACGATAAAGAGCCGTAAATACCAGTCAGTTTGGCACCAATTATTATATTTTATATTTTGCGTCTTAGAAGTTTTGATGGTCTTAGATTTTAAAGCCCAATACAGTAATCCCACCATATTTTGCTTTCTAATAGGACCTTCAGACATGAAAGCATAATATTACCGTCGTTATTCAGGTGTCCAAATCTAAAACCACCGCACAATTATTGAGATTAACATGGGTTCTTCAAAGCACTAATTGAGATTCTTAGGAACATTGCTTCTAGAAGTGCATTTGTGAAGGAAAAAAGACAATCAAATATTCCATATTTAGTCAAGTGCACCAAAAGTAGTTCCTAGTATGGCAAGAATAAGACTACCGTATCCTCTTTCTGCTTTGTTAAGATAAAAAAGGATGATCGCTAAGATATCATCGAGGAGCAAGAAGATATTTGAACATGCAAATTTTCTAGCATAAGATATGAGAATATTTTAGTTCACATTACATATGTCAAGGATTCCAGTTAAAAAGTGAAACCTGTCAAGTGAAAAATTGGTGGTTTAATGATAGCATGAAGAACTTCAGGCGAAAAAATGAGAAAGGACTCTATATTGGATAAATATGATCTGTTTATGAGTAACAAGTTTACTTCGTAAAAAGCCTCAACAATGAACAGCATGAGTTCGATAGATATCCAATAAGTATACTCAGTTACAATACATGCACGGAGAAGCATTCAGCTTGAATTTCAATCTTAAATTCCAGTTCTAAGGCTACGGTTCAATCTTTCAGTAATATGGACACATGCTCATTGCACACATATAATGGCATGCACATCTAAACATTCCTCTTGGGTCAAAAACAATTTGGGATCCAACAATTGAGCTACCCAAGTACAAACTTGCAGGTTGGAAAGGTGAATGTCAAAAAATGGGAGCTTTCCAATCAGCCAGTTTACTTCAGTCATTATGCAGGTTCCTAGTTCAGTATCAAATAAACTAGAGCCTAAAAAAGAGGATATCTTTGTGGTCGAATGGAGTGGTGAGGTTAAGTAATTGTTGCATCAAGGTGCCCCAATTTGAAATGATTGATCAATTCAAATCCTGGATTTTCGCATTGAGAGAGATAGCACACCTTATTTATGCAACATTACTAGGGGGGGTTTAAAGGTTGGAGCCTATTTGAGGGAGAAAACCTCAGTGCAGAGACAGATGGAGGCAGGAGAGATGAAGGGAGGACATAGTACTACTTGCACGCTCGTGTTTTGGCGAGAGGCTGAGATGCCTAGCTACCTCGTAGTTGGTTTTTTGAAGGACTAGTGCGGGATAATTCTAGCAGATTCTTGTTCACTATAGAGATATGCAAATGACAGCACACGAGCGAAACTTTGTTGATGGCGAAAGTATTGGGATGTACAATTCACCACTTACACGGAGACTAGTGAACAGACGAGAACAAGATTGTCAAACTACAGTTCTTGCATGCTAGTTAGTTGGTATGAAAGAGACAGGGGAAGGACTCTATCTAAAGAAGGCAAGGGATATTAGCCGCTTACAAGATGAAAACCACATGGAACCATATGGCACCACTAGCGATTGCCTTGGGAGTGATTTAAAATAGCCAATATACAAAAAGAAAAAAGAAGGATGCAGACAAATCAATACTAGATATAGCAAAGTCAATGAGAATCCTCAGGTTCCCCACTTATTATGTTGCTGTTGGACTAAATCTCCTCAGAACATGGATCTGTCAAAGAGCCGCAAATAAGATGGTGACCATGGAATTGAACAATAGCCAATCCAAATCTTGACTAGTTTACACAGTCAGAAGAAAGAGTTGTGCGAGACAACAAACCTTATCAGAACTCTTCTTGGCCTGCAGAGTAGTGACTATGTCTAACCACTTCTCAAAATCAGTTATTTTTTCCTGGCATTTGATGTAGACATGGGGTTAATAACAAATTTGGATGTGAGATTGCACAATGGAATTCAATCAACATCACTGTAGTTAAAAAGAAGCCTCTTACAGCTTGCTCAGAAGTTCCAATGTACTTATCCAACAGCTCAGCCCTTTCACTGATATGGATTGAAGAGAACAAGTTGCTATTGCTGCACTAACAATGCATGTCTTGCCAAAGGCCGTACGTCCATGTAAAAGAACATTTGACCATGGCCTTTGAGGAGCTTGCACAAAAACACTTCATCAGCAAAGGTAAGAATGATAGATATGAAGATCAAATAATTTTATTTAACAAGTTAATATTAACCACATTATTAGCACAAAGAGAGAGAGAGAGAGAGACAGAGACAGAGACAGAGAGACAGAGAGACAAAGAGAGCTCAGACACAATCAATGCAGTTATACAAGCTTCCTTGAATAAAATCCATGCATAATTTAGCTCACTCACAAGAATGCATCAGGGAAACAATGTTAGGTAGTTAAACCCCAAAATCTCAAGTAATCCCATCATCTCATTGAAATTCTGCAGAGTCTAACCACAAGCTCCCTTCACTACATTGTCGATCAGCAAAAAGAGCATTAGACAACTCACCACCATATAATGACTTTGATGTTACACGAAAAGTAACATATGAGTATTGAAAAATAAGTATTGAAAAATAAGTACTTCAGCAAACAAAAGCTAAGGTCAATGCTCGAGATTAAGCCATTGAATGCTTAAGCATAATAAGACTATTAACCACACAAACTTTGGCCGGCAAACAACTTTAAGTTGCTCATGTAGATCCCCACCGTTACATTTGAAGACATTTCAATAGGAATAGTTGACTGCATTCCAAGACTCTGCATAAATAGGATGAAAAAAAAAAACTAATAATTATGGCCAGAGAAGCAGAACTTCTACTTTAAGAATGGGAGTACTTGAAAATTGCAACCATAACCATCGGCATCAGATGTAGAGTAAAGCTGACAGTGATCTTTGATTGTGCAAAATCAGATAATCCCAATTCAATCTCTAGAACTGCAGCAGAAACAAAATTCATGTAAAAGGGAGCAACGAGGTTATTGCATTTGCCTTATTTAATTCGTGAATGAGTTAAGAGTCATCAAATTCCCACCCAACTCAAAACAGCAAAGGATTCAAAAAAAAAAAAAAAGACATGTCATTTGCACAACAAATGATAGTTCAAGAACGTAAATGCCTTATCGGAATTGCAACATCTTCCCCAACTATGTTTGGTAATTTAAGATGGGAGGGAATGAACAAATAGCAAACAAACAGACAAACAAAATGAAGTTCAGAAGTAACTAGAAAAGCACCTTCAATTCTTCATGAAGGAAGTAACTAAGTCACTCATACAGCATAAAAGGTATCGGCAATTCACTCTTTCGCTGACCAGGCGTTAATTCCTTTAATTCATTCCTCACAAATCATGATTGTTCTGTAGTGAAATTGAAAAAACACTACATAAGGTATGACCAGTACTCTCAACCACCTTTGCCTTTCAACAAAACATAGCATTTGTTAGCATCTTCAGTGTGATTGCTATTTAGCCAAGTTATGTGCTGCGAAGCATGTCAACCCCAACATTATGCTGATGCGCAACATAAACCAACTAAGTATCACCACCGTGGAGGCAAGTGAAAGTACTGCATGTTCATGACATGCAAACAAGGAATTTTGCTAAGAGATAACAGGATAAACGAATACAAGCAGTGGTTCCAAAACTAAGATGAAAGATTAGCTAAAAGAAAACTCACAAACAGGATGCAGCAAAAAATGAACTCTAGTTCTATGGACTTACCATCATCGATTATCTTTGCCAATCAAATGATACATACCTTATCCATCTCTATTGAGCTTTGATGCAGTCAATGATGATGAGTTGACAAGATTTTGGCACACTCAAAACTGAAATGATTGACATCCATTGATGTTGTTCAAGAGGCTCAAGACCAGTTTACTACACTTCTTGTAAGCTACTTTAGCAACTGAAAAGTAATTCAAGTAATCCTTCTTTGATACATATGTAGTTTATCCAATACTGTGTATCCGAAGTTAAACAACTCTAAATCAAGGAAAAGTCATGTCTAGCATTTAATAGTCCGCCTTGAAGGTTATTACGTAGTCTCCATATTAAATGCTTCATATAAATTTTTTTGGCAAAGCATTCATAATGGCCATGCAATTTCCAATAGCAATTTACAGTTAGTGTGCTATGGAAAGATAGTACTTTTTGTTACCATGTAAGACGAAATTATTACCTTGTCCCAGCCAATACAAACACACCGCTTAAAACTTCAACACCATTTGATTCAGTAAAAAACTGCACCAATGAATAACATATCATTTTTGAGTCATACCATCAACTATATTTCACATGATCACTTTATAAGTGCCATTGAATGCAAGAAACTAACTAATTGATGACATGGTTGGTGACCCCCGTACTATCATGCCCCCTCTTCAGCACAATGGAATCAAATTCATGAAAAAAGAGAAGGCAAGGTGCTACAAATACACGCCTTCAAGAATATATCCAAACTTGTAATTTTAAAATTGTCATTACTCTCAAATATTCAAAATTTCTCTAGTTTGCTCACAAAATCAATGCTGTCAATGTGCATAATAGATAATCCAGTAGACATTTGATCACAAATTTCAAATTTCTAGTAGAGAAAAACTTCAAATATCTTACATCTTAGTCTTTCTCTTAATCTTCATAGAGGATTCTCTCATTCATGCATGAGAAAACTCAAGAACCATTTTAACTTGGCCTCTTCATTGGTTATAGGAGAATCTTCATTGGTTAACTTGGCCTCTTCATTAACTGCAGTGGTAGGATCCTCATTGCTGCTGCTAGTTATCATATATCGACTACTGGCATAGATGAAGGGACCTCTATTAAATGCATACAAAAGCAAAAGAAGAAAGCACAAAATTGTGAAATGTATGCAAATAACAAAGTTCAATAAAAGATTACATAATGGAACTCAATAAACATCCATGTAGTTCAAAAGAAGCCTCTTACAGCTAGCTAAAAAGTACCAATGTACTTAGCCACAGCTTTGCCTTTTACCGATATGGATTGAAGAGAACAAGTCGTTGTTGTAGCACCAATAGTATGTTTTGCCAAAGCCTAGACATCCATGTAAAAGAACATTTCATCATGGTCTTGGAGGAGCTTGTGCAAAAACGTTTTATCAATAAATGTAAAAATGATAGACACAAAAATCAAACAGGCTTATTTAACAAGTTAACAGTAACCTTAGCACATAAAGAGGGAGAGAGAGATGAGGAAAGGTGCAATAAGTCAGCTGAAAGAATAAACAAAACCTAGTCTTCAACAACACAAAGGTGGTCTTTCCTAACACCAGAAATTGCATAATGCATAACTCGATGCAGCTAAACCCAGTCTTCAACGAAATGGTGGTTTGACCATATCGACAAGTTTACTCCAATATCATTGTCTCCCAGCACGAATTTCACACATAAATGGCTAATTACTAGAATGAAGAAAGATAGTTCACAAATCACACCATGACTCAAGACTTGAAGCTTCTCCACTTTAGTTCAGAAGTAACCAGAGAAACACCTCCAATTCTTCGTGAAGGGAAATAACTAAATCACTCATATTGCATAATAGGTATCAACGATTCACTCTTCCACTAACCAAGCATTAATTCCTTTATTTTAGTCCTCACAAATCATGATTGTTCTCTACTAGTATTAGAAACACTCCATAAGGTGAGATTAGTACTCTCAAGTCTCAACCACCTCAGCCTTACAACAAAACCTAGCATTTATCAGCATATTTAGTGTGCTTACTATCTAAAAGTTCCCTTCCACTTTATCCATTTTTTGTAAGCAAAATAGGTGCCGCGAAGCATGTCAATCCCGACTTTATGCTGGTGTGCAACATAAACCAGCTAAGTATCAACATTGTCAAGTCGAGGTAAGTCAAAGTATCACACGTTCATGATACATGAAAGAGGATTTTCCCTCAGAGACAACAAGGTGAACGAATGCAAGCGGTGGTTCTAGAACCAAGATGAAAGGTTAGCTGAAGGAAAACTCACAAAACGGGACACAACAAAAAATGAACTCTAGTTCTATGGACTTACCATCATCGACAATCTTTGCCAATCAAATGATACATATCTTATCCATCTCTATTGAACCTCGGGCAATCACCGACCATGAGCTGACAAGATTTTGGCACACCCAGCACACTCTCCAATGATTCACATCCATAGAACATCAAACTTTTCAGATTCTGTAGATTATAACGATCAGATTCGTTTAAGCTTTTGACAGAATTGCAGCCTGAGATAAACAAAGCCCGCAATGATTTCAATTCTCCCAAACCCTGAATCTCAGTTAGCAGAGGCAATTGGCGCAGGGACAAACTCTGGATCTTCTTTAGGCTAGTTAGAACCGGTAGTGTCTTCAGCAATGGACAGTCTTCCATCAACAATTCATTGAATTTCCGTAGCTCTCCAAGCACCTCGAATCGAATCTCTCCTGGTGAATATCCATAAACAAACAGCTTCGACAAATTCTCCAAGTTGGAAAAGACTGACCAATCTATCGGTGACTGCACATTGTATAAATTTAACACTCGAAGGCTAGATGGGAGCCCGATAAGAGATTGGGGCTCAGCACAACTTATGGAGAGACTTTGTAAATGAGAGAGGGAACTAAAATCGGGCAAGGCCATTTTTCCGATGCACAGGGTCAAATGCCACAGAGTAGGTAGTCTCACAATGCCCTCTATGTTGGGTTCTTGGATTGATGTTCCGATTATCTCAAGGTCAACTAAATTGGTTAGGTTTGAGCAATCGGGGATCGTGGTCAACGAATTTGCTGAAAAGGCTAAACACGTGAGACTCTTGGGAAGCTTCGGCAGCTGTTGGATTGAATTACAACCCTCTAAATTAAGTTCTTGCAGATTTGTAAGCTGATTGATGGTTGTCGGCAATCCACTAAAGCAGCCATAGGATAATTCTAGAATTTTCAATGAAGATAGTGCCCCGATTTCACTTGGAATTTCCTCCATTAGATGTACAAATTGAGCATGTAACTCTTCCAGATTTTCCAACATTCCTATGGTTTTCGGAAGTTCACTTATGTGGCTAGAATTCAAATCTAGTATCTTCAACTTTTTGAGATTTCCAATGCAATCAGGTAAGCTCCTAATTCTTGAAAAGCTCAAATCCAACTTGACCAATGACTGGAGCCTCCCAATTGAGTATGGTAGCTTTTCTAGCTCACAAAACGAGATGCGTAAAACTCTTAACCTTTCTAAATTTCCAATAGAATAAGGTAATTCCCGGATTTCTGAACATTTGACACTTAGCTTAAGTAGTGACTCCAATTTTCCAACAGAGTCGGGAAGCTTTTGAAGTTCCTGACAATTCAAGATTAGATGCTTCAGCTTCACTAAATTGCCAATTGAGTGAGGCAAAACTGAGATTCTTTGAGCTTCTATTCTTAGCTCTGTCAAAGATTTTAGACGGCCAATGGACTTTGGTAGTGACTTAATAGCTTCAGACATTATTTTTAGGTAATCAAGATGCTGCAAATTGCCGATGGACTTGTCAATCTTTCTTAGTTGAGAGCATATAAGAATCAATCTCTCCAATTGCGAGATTGCGTAGAACTTGCACGTCTTTCTAAGGGATGGACAATCCTCAAGTTGTAGGACTTTCAACTGTTTTGCTACCTATAAAGCAATTGAGTTGAATCTTAGAAAAGAAGAAGAGTAAATGTAATACAAAAGTATGTCATGAGATCATACCATGATTTGACACCATCCTTCCCAGTCTTCGTTAATGTTATTCCCGAAAGCATGACAACCACTAGGTTCTTCAACCCAAAGTTGGTTGCTTGGAATTCGGAAGGGCAGTTGCTCCAAGAGAGCCATCTTAACTCTGAGAAAAGATCTTTAAAGTCTCCTTTAAAGTTTCCATGGTCCAATTGAAGGAACCTAAGGTTAACCAACCTCTTAAATTCTTTACGTTTAAATTTGTATGCTGCGTCAGGTTTAGGTGTGCCAAGATTGAGGCCTACTATGTTCTTAGTTCCCTAGAAGATAAAAGTAGCAACCAATGAGTACATGTGTCAATATGACTAATGATACTAATGGAAGGATAAGGAAAATATTTAAAGGAAAAAATTACCGTTTTTCTATGCACTACATGGAAGGCATCCCCAGGTGACCACAATCTGCTACTCCTTAGATGTATGTTGCAGCTTTCCGAGTGGACGATATCCCTTCCGAGGTCTCTAAGTTGATCGTGCATCCATAAAATATCGTTGTCCATGATATGTATTAGAGACATACGTGTGAGGGTCTTGACTTCGATTTCAGTGGGATACCCAAAGACCGCGTCCCAATATTTCATTGCAATTGTTTTATTTCTGTCAATGAAGAAACATGCAATATCAAGATAAATTTGTTGTTGCTTAGCATCCAATGCTTCGTAGCTTATCATCAACTTCTTCTTTACATCCTCATTCATCACAGTATTTAACTTATGTAGGACGTCTTCCCATGTCTTTTGGGATTTTCCGTGAAGTGTGGAACCTACAACATCGAGAGCCAATGGGAGTCCTCCAAGTGTATTGATTAGCTTATTTGCAATATCCACGTAATTAGATGGAGGCTTGGCACATCCCAAGGCACGCTTACAAAAAAGTTGAAGAGCATCATGTGAATTCATCTCCGACATATTGTAGAATGAAAATTGTCCGCTATTAGAGGCTGGGACATTGTCATCCTCACCTTCGTTTACAAGGAATTCAATATTCCTAGTTGTTATGATGATTCTACTGCCCCCACCAAACCAGTTGGGCTCACCAGCAAGTCTCATGATTTGGTCTCGACTATCAATGTCATCAAGAATAATGAGAACTTTCTTGTCATGAAATCTCATCTTGATCATGTCAACCCCTTCATCAATGAAGCATAGGTCTGTGCAACTCAAATGGAGAATGTCAGACAACAATTGCTTTTGTAAGTTTATTATATCATGAGTCCGAACATCCTTAAGAAAGCAGCAATATCTCTGAAATTGAGAGGAGATTTGTCTGAAGACAGTCTCAGCCAGTGTCGTCTTTCCGATGCCACCCATACCATGAATCACGATAAACCTTACATCAAAAGCTTCTAGATCTAATTGCTTCATAATCTCATCCGTTCGATCCTTAATTCCCACCAAATGATCAGGCAAATCTGTCCTTCTTGTCCATAACAAACTTGAAACCTCTTTGACTATGAGATTCTTCAGTTCCTCTAGGCTACCACATGCGTGACATAAAATCATCTTAGATTGAAAAACCATATATACGGAAACTGTGCACACATTACGTGGCATTGGAAGGTTATCTTCAAGTTCAAAATAATTTGCTTTAAAAGAAATCAACATAGAAAAGCAATCTTCCAACTTGGAAGGGGGAGGTAGGGGGTTCAAATCCCCACCTTCTTAGGGAGGATTGGGGTGGGGACGATTTCGTTTCAGGAGTGGGTTTCGACTCCCACTCCCTGCAAGGAGGCAGAGCAAAAGTCTGAGAGTGAGTGTTAGAGTAGGATTAGAGTAGGCCCGACAAAAAAAAAAAAGCAGTGAGCCATTTTGAAAACAAAAAAACCAAGAGAGAGAGAGAGAGAGAGAGAGAGAGAGAGAGAGAACGAGGGAGGAGGAGGAGGGACTTTATTCATGGTTGAAAGCTAATGCTATCAAGGTTCTTTGGTTTAGTCAATGATGGGAAAAAGATTATTTCGTGACAAGGGTCTGATTGGGCTTTGACTAGAAGTCATTCCGGCAAATTGTGACTAACTAGTGTTGTGAACCGTTGTATTGGAATAGGTTGTGGCATTTTGTTCCATTTTATTGGAAAATTATGAAATCAGTGTTAAATTTATTGTGTGAATATCAATTCAATTATAAACTTTTCAATTTTAATAATATTGTCCAAAACTTTTATACAAAATTTCAATGTAGCCCTTGCAGTCAATATCCACCGAAAATTGCTAAAGTGGCAATCTATGCAGGATGTCATTTCAAGTAAAATTGTCCACGTCAACTTGCCACATAGGACAACGGCGATGAATGGACGTCATGCTAATAATTTCTCGCGGCAATTGGGCAAAAAGATTACATTAAAATTTCACGCAAATACTTATGGCCATATTAACAAAATTAAAATGTCTTGTGCTCAAATGTCATGCACAATAAATTTAGAACTAATTTGATAATTATGCGTCCACTTCATTTTATACTTTTTCACACCGGTTGGTTTCTTCTTGTCGCACACAGCTAAGAGCGAGACCTCTAGAAATTTGGTTAAATATCAAGTCCTCGGTAAACTCAGTCTTGATAATCTCTTCAAGCGATAGGGATGAGTTTGAAGGTTAACGGAAAATAAAAAATCTCACTCGCAATTGCCTTGAATATAGGAAACAAGAATAATCTCTCAAAAGCATTTTTCTTAACGTACCCATGGAATAGAATACTAACCGAAAATGAGGAAGATTTTCTGGAATCTATATCAACCTTGATTCGAGTTACCAACAAACATTTCTCCAAATAAGTTAGAAATAATTTTAGGTTACCCATTCTTTTTATAATATTGGTAACTGCAAACTAGTTGGAACTTTAATCGGAATAAATTGGGGAGTAACTCAACTTAGGATTGGTAATTTAACAATAGATTTCGTTGCCTAATAATGTTCGTAACCTGTGCAAATAAAAGTTGGTGCGTTATTAACGAAAGTTTATGAAGGTTGGTTGTTTTGAAACAAATAATAAATATTGATAAGTAGCTCAAATAAGAATGTGTAGCTTAAACTAGTTATTAACTTAATTAGAAATTAGTTAATATGACAATCATATTAGAGTTAGTAATTCGGTACAGGATTTGGTAATTTTGAGATGTGGAGTAAACAATATGGTAAGTTGTGCAGAAGTTGTAAATCGGCAAACAATCTAATAAACTTAGTAAATGATTTACATAAAAGCCGGTAAGCTAAAACTAGTTTGTAAAACAATGGAAAAAGAAGTTGGTAAGACACAAATTAAAGTTGAGAAATTCATATAAAAACCGATAATTTTAAAATTAGGGATGGGCATGGAGCATGGGAAATCCGCGCCCCGCAGTGGCCTACCTTAGATGAGGCAATTTTTTTGAGGAAAATTTTTCTCAAAACAATTGCCTCCCTGGGAATGTTGCACAACACAAGTTGGGCATGGGCAGTAATAGGCTAGCCCTTCCCGCTCTCGAGGATTGAAACTATTAATGCGTTTAACGAAAGATAGAAACGGTAAGGTTTAATGAAGAAGAATGTAAGTAAGCAGAGAGTAACGGCTAGGGTTTATAGAAAAACTATCACAAACTAGGATAGAGGGTAGCTCCATATCTCAAGGTAATTTACAATTGTTAAAGTACTTAACCATTTTCTAGAGGCTTTTAGATTTCTCCAACCATAACTACAACTACTTGGAAGTCCCTTAGGTGAATTTTTGGTTAATCAAGATATGAGGCCATGAATAGGTCCATGTTTAAAGCAACAGCAAGAACCAATTTTTATGCTTTAACATTCTACTGTAAATCACTATAGAAGAATATTCAGTTTAAGGTTGCAGATCTTGTCTATGCACAACTGGCCACTAGAGGAGCCTATGACCCTGCCCCACCACAATGAAAACAAAAACCCAAGATTGATAACACACCTGAACCTAAGTCATTCCTTTGCAAACTAATCAAGAATTACTCTAATCAGAAATATACTGGAAGATTGAACCTCTAACACTTACAGAGATCCCTTTTTTTTTTTGGTTCTTTTGGATAATGGCATACAAAGATCTTTGCAATGTTCGGTCTTGTGTACTCAAACCAAATAGAAAAACCATGACCTATAGTATCCTCTTATGGGGTTATAAAACTATCATCATAAAAATCTCCATTATTTTTGTGTAACTCGGTGGTGCGACCGTAATTAGCCGGTTCTTTCAAGGAAAACAGCAGCAAAGCATATGAATTCCCTAGGGCTGAAACCAAAACCACAAGGATCGGTTTTTTCCTCTTGGCCGTAAGTTTTGGGATATCGTAGACTGTGATAGACTAAGTCTATGCTATAATTTCTCTATGTTTCCTTAATGTAACAAAAACAGAAAGATCTAACATCAAACTCAATCTAATTTTTCAGGAAAACATTATAGGCATAGGTCAAGGAAGTTACACCAAAAGTTCTTAAATTCATATACGCAATGCAATTGAAGTTAAGAAACTTAGATTTTTTATTTTTCACAAATATATGGTCTTACTATTTTATCACATCTTAGATCTTCACGGATATCTTGGTTTTTTTGCATTATGGATTAATTAATTAAGTTTCTATGCCTTAAATTTAATTGTTATAAAAACTTGATATTAAAAGTGAAAAGTCAATTTGTGCAAGAAGCCTCGTCCTCTAGCAAAATTTCTAGCTCCCTCATTGCGTCAAATCCAACCATTTGTTGCATAAGGTCGGACAGCAGCAAATCGAAGAACTATTCTTTAAAGGAACGAGAAATCGAAGATTTTCAACAAAGAAAATAAAGTCAATGGATAAGCAAATGATACCCGTGATCTTTTAGATTCCTTCCTCTAATTCTGACAACCTCTCTTAAAGCCTTCTTCCACTTCTTTGCTAAATCTTTCCCATATTCGCTCTTGTGCTTCCGAAGGGCTTTCCGGTATAACTTAGTCTTAAGCTTGACATCATCCGCATCCACGTCGTAAAATATAGGGAGGATCACTTTCTCATCGTTAGCTCTCGATAGCTCCACTATGCGTGCCAGTTCACGGAGGCACCACTTACTTGACGCGTAGTCCTTGGAGAAAATCGGGATGTAAATTCTGGAGTCATTGATCGCTTGCAAGAGGTCACCTTCGATCTCTTCACCAAATCGGAGCTCTTCGTTGTCTTTGAAAACGCTGATCCCCGCACGGATCAGGTCATTGTAGAGACAATCAGCCATGGTTAAACGGGTGTCGGGACCTCTGAAACTCAGGAACACATCATAGCGACTCCCGATCTGTTATCACGGCTACTGCTTGTTGAAGCAGCCGTCTCCATCTCTTTTTCCTCCCTCTTTCTCTTCATTCTGGAAGGACGATGCAGAGATGGATCTCCGAATTGGGTCTGTCCGGTGACTTGGGAAGTCCGAGTCTGATCCTTGTAACAACTTGATGATGAAACGGAGAGATCTCTCACTTTCGCTGCGTTCGCCTGGAAGTTACCTGCGGCCTTCCTACGCAAGTGAAAAAACCATTCAGATCGACAAAATAATTGCTTCGAAGAGTAAACACGGAAGGGGGAGAGAGAGAGAGAGAGAGAGAGAGAGAGAGACTGTGCATCACTTTTCACCTTCAAGCAACGAGTGGGGAGTGGAGGACTATCGCTTCCAATGTCGCCGGCCTCGTTGGCTTCGGGCGACCTCAAATCTGGTGTTGCCCACCGCTGCGAATAGACGCCCCCGCGAGCGAGGCTGCCTCGAGGAGAGAGAGTCGGGGACAGAGATGGTGGCTTGGCCGAGACGGGACGCGAAATGATCAGAGCAGGCGATGGCCGGGGGAGGCTCAACGATGAGGGGTGACGGCACGGGAAGGGAATACGACAGCGACGGCGACAGCGACGGCGGCGCAGTGGCGAGGTGGCGAAGGCTTGCAGTGACCGATTGGTGGAGGGGAGAGACTGACGGAAGAACAGGGGATTTTTCAGAGTCCGGATATTTGTTTATGGAAATTCGTCTAGAAGTGAGAGCAGTTTGGTCATTTAGGAGGGGTAATCGCACCAAGAGGGAAAAGAGACTGCCGGAGTCGCGCGTTTGAAGCGCTTTGCGATAAGAAAGGATTAAAACTAAAAGGGAAAAGCTTGGCTGACGGTCGCTCTAAATGGGGCATTCTTGTAGGTATGCAACCCTTTGCTCTGATATTAATCGTAGAGGGCGCAGCTTACAAAATATGCGGAAGCGTTAAAATACTAAAATCAAACTAATTGATACATACACACACTCAAGCACACTAACTGATACATGCATACACTCAACTTTCTATTTTCTTCCTTTCTCGATCACGAAGGATAACTCGCTCATACAGAGCTACTGAGGCTGCAGTGCCTCCTGAGGCTCACACCTTGATTTCTATCTGAAGAGACTCTCTCTCTCTTTCTTAATCTCTCTTTATCTCGTGTGGCCTTGCCTGCCTTTTGCACTCCCAAGCCCTATTTATAGACATCTTCCACCGCCAGGACTTCACCGCCTGAATTCTACCGCCATTGACTTCAACATGCAAGAGCTCAAGTTGAACTTCTCTTCTTGGCTAAGAGTCAACAATTGTGGGCTGTCTTCTTTTCCTTCACGTTCAAGTTTAGCAAGTTTCACGTTCCTTCCTGCTCTTGAAGACTCCAGCAACAATTATAATATTATTTTAATATGTGCCCATTCTTGGCCATCGCCGGCCGCGGGCAAAGCCCCTCACAGCGTGGTGAGTCTGTGTGATTGTGAGCGCGGGCCGCTTCCCCTGTTAAGCAGCACGAGCGTTTGTGTTTTGACCTTTCGGTGAATCTGGGAATGGGTTTGGACTTGTTATTTCAGGTGATAGTGTGGAGAAGTACGTTCTGCAGAAGCACGTCGCCTTCTTCGACCGCAACCACGACCGCCTCATGCATCCATGAGAAACATTCCAGTGTCTCTCTCTCTCTCTTTTTCCCACGATTTTCTTAAAACGTTTAATGGGATTTGTTCGAGGATTAATTTTTCCTGTTCTTTTTTGGGGGACGTTCTTGAAGGTTTTCGATCTATTGGGGCTGGCCTCCCCTTGTCCACCTTGCTGCCACCTTCATCAACATTGCACTCAGCCAGAAAACTCGCCCCGTAACTCTCTCTCTCTCTCTCTCACGCAGCCTCGAGCTCAAGGCTTGCGGCCATGGACGCGAGATTTGGAGCTCGTGGCCATGGACACTAGAGCTTCAAGCTCACTGAGCCATTTGACTGCTGGATCTTGAGCTCCTAGCCATGGCTGCTTGAGCTCGAGTACTCATGACGCCACAACCCTTGTCTGTTCGAGTTCGCGGCAGCGGCCATGAGAGCTCAAGGCTCTCGCAGACATGGACACGAGATATAGAGCTCGTGGCCATGGACACTTGAGTTTCAAGCTCATGGCCACATGAGCTCGAGCTCCACTCACGTCGCCGTGACCCTTGCCTGCAACTGGCGGGGCCGAGGAGGCAGACTGCGCAGTGAGCGAAGATCATCAGCAAAGGAAGAAAAACACGGGAAAAAAGAAGAAAAAGATAATGATAAAGAATTTTAAAATTTATTGAAAATTTTGAAAAATATCAAAATATTATTAAAAAGTATCTACGTTAGTGCCGATCGTACCAAATAGGACAACCGGCGTCCATGTCAGCGAATTCCAACTAAAATTGATCAGATGAATTCAATTGGTAAAATATGAAAATATTTAGAATTAATTGATAAAATTAAAATGTTTAAAACTAAATTGGTAAAGGTGTAATAGATTTATGACTATTTGGACAATTTTCTTGAAAATCCATGGGATTACGTTTCAGTCTTGATGATGGTGATGATAATTGTCTCAGCGTAATGACCTTATTTTGTGGTTCCGTCAAAACGCCATTAAAATGTAATGCAACTTGTCTCATATTCTAAACCCTATGAGCTATGCGGCGGTGCTGACGTACTTGAGCGGCGTGCTTCGTAAGACATTTATTTTTTAAGATACCAGCAAATATGCTTGTGTCACGGCTCGAAAGAAAGCATGTCCAAGAGGTTTTCGATCGGCCCATGACACTTGGCTATCTTATAGTGTACGATTTTGACATAAATTATATCGCGGCATCCAATTCCTCTCTTCATTAACTATTTGACAAACCTTTGCTGAGGATATTCAATGATATTATATTGGTTCGATGATAATTTATTTTTCAACAAAACCAACTTCATTTTTTAAAAAAATTCTTGGCATTCATGCAGCAAATGTCATTTATTGAATTTTTGAATGTTGATCTGAGATATGATTAAACAGACTATTTTTGCCAATATTGAGAACTTAATCGAGGTGATGACTACTCTAATAGATGGCTTTGAATCTTTGATACCATTGACAAAGGTGCATTCGGTTGTCGATATTATTTGAAAAAGTATATATAGAATCTGTTGGAATAGATAAGGAAATGAGATTCTCTAAAGTGTTTTTTTTTTTTTTTTTTAAGATGAGATTCTCTATTGTGAAGGGGTAATTTTACATCTTAAATTTTCTTCCTAGAGTAGTTGACACCATAATTAACATGTTAATAATGCCATCATGTCTTGAACATGTTATTATGTCATATTCAAAGTGGCACCGAGTTTGAGATCTAACATTATGAAATTGTATAGATGTAAAGCAGACATACATGAAATACTTTATAAATATCGAGGATTAACTTCACTTAAAAATTGGCTTCTCATACATGCACCTCAAGTCGGGAAACAAGAAGGGAGAAGGAAGAGGCAAAGGAATCCATTGGCCTTGTATGCAATTTTTTTTACCACAGATTTGCATTTAATTAAATTATGCAATTCAATCATTGCGTAAATCACGAGATCCTAATCTCGACCCTTATCCTAGTGCCTTCCTAGATAAAATTCGGCATGTTAAATAATATGAACATTCACATAATCTAATAGCTAAGATGAAGCAAGCCCATATACACTGGATGCATATAAGACTTTGTTCCTTCTACCCGTGCAAACTCCCCAGGATAATCCCTAGAAGGCAAAGTGCGAGCACGCGCAGAGGAAGACTTCTGGGAGTGAAAACGAAAGGCCACCAGTTTATCATTCTATTTGCATCAATTATATTTGTTCCTAAGCCTATTTTACTTCTAAATGAAGAAATAGTGACTCCTTATAGCCAATGGGAATAATAGGCCGGTTGTTAAGGCCACTAGGGAGCATGCGTCGAGGAGCGCTAAAAGTCAAGTACTAAAAAATTATATGATAATAATATTGGATGATTTAAGCGGTCAAATTCACAAAAGAAATGATTTTATTTGGGGCGTTAGCTCCACACAAAGCCCAATCGGACTCATTTGCCATTTGGTTTCCCGCTGTTCGCGGAAATAATTGTAGGCTTTTATCGTAAATAAAGTATACATTCGAAAGGTTGCAATTATTTACACAGGAGATGAAAAAGATCCACAACCCTCATATTAATCTCGTGATGCAATTTACATAAGAGGTAAAATGAGTCTACGCAATCATGCCAAAATACACATGTACATTTTTCAACAATTTATTTCTATACATGAGTTCATAGTTTGTTATAGGTTTGTTATGTTTAAAAAGAAAAAGAAATGCCATTGACTTGATTCTGTTAAAAATGATCTTATTACAACTAGCTACATTTTAGGCGGCTAAACATTCAACAAGGCATAATGCCAAATAAAGCACCTTTGACTTCAGCTATTTGGCTCTTCATTAGCTATTTGGCTCTTCATTATCAAATTTATTGCGCACATTTCTTTGCTCAGCTTCACAAAAATGCCCCCTCAATTGACATCGCGTCTTTCTTTATTTCTGCTTCCATTATGGAACTCCGTCCGGTAAAAACTGAGAAAATTTACATGAGCATCACCAAAGAATTAATTCTTCAACAAAAGCAAACGTCACGTCATTATCAACAAAGCTTGACTTGAATCACCACAACTACCAATTTCACAGCCCTTTCCATCATCATATGATGTCTAAAGAAAAATAACAGATATATGGAGCATCAATTCATGTATCAAACACCGTTTGTTCTGCGAAAAATGAATAATTTGAAAAATATTTTTCTAAAAATAATCACTTACAAAAATGAACGAACGAAATATATATTTCCCTTGTCCATGAAAATATTAAAACATAAATTGTTATTGACAACAAAAATATTTTCCATTTACTAATTATTTCAAGTGAGTTAAGCTATTCTTTGCTTCAAATATTTTGGAATATTTTATTCATTCTCCTCCGGAAATTCCTCATATAACACGTCATACAAATATGTTGGTTTTTTTTTTGCCTGTCCTCCTTTTGCTCCCCAATCAAAGGTAATACACCAAGGCGATTGTATAGTTTGACATCAAATAGTTGATGTGTTATAGAACAATTGATATATTTTAGTTTATTTGGGCCAAAATTACTTTATCTAGTCGGCTCATAACAGGGTAAGCTTTGTGTGAGATTGGACCTTGCTAAGTTTGTTAATGGGCTTAAGGTTTCAGCTTTAACTTGCATACTTTCCGCAGATGATAGAAATAGTGATTAAGTGACAAAGTCCTTCGATTTAATTTCTCCTAGTGCATTGACTACCAATGACATCTATAGTACTTATGTTGACCAGTTAAGAGAAATGGACTACTATTCCAAATTATAAAAGACCAATTCGATCAAAACAGTTAAAAAAAGTCTCTCCAATTCACGTTGCCTCATTCTTAAGCTGGTCACCCATGCTATTGTGCCTTGATATATTCATGATTTATTTGAATTACTTCGATTAGACCACAGTTTCATAAAGACTCTTTCAAGCCAAGAACAAAAGAAAGAAAAAAAAAGCATATCCACATAAAGACTCACTGCCAAAGTACTGATGAATTTTGTTAATCAAATATCATATCGTAGTTCATTGAACGCTTTTATTCAATGACAACGAACAATGTGCACGTAATAGTGCAGAAGATTACATTAGAATTTTGTTGATATGGAGTTTCTCAAAATAGATGGTGGACCATACCATTGACCCGCCGAAGAGATTGTTCTACCCGGCTAGGAGTACTCAGGCTCAGAATTTTCCACGTCCCTCGCCAACGCTGAGATCTTGAGTCCACGATTTTTTACGCTTTGTAGTTTCTCAAATGAACAACATTTGTGTTGAGGCACAAGTTTATTATAATTAGAGAAGAAGGATTTAAAGATAGAGTTTTACAGCTTTCGTCGATTATTGGTAAGTAGTAAAAATTGTCTCTTCACTTTGAATGCGGTGCTCAAAGCCAAAGAAGAGAAGCTGTGGAAATAGCAGCTGCGGCAAAAGGCAATCTTTGCATCGCCATTTCTTCGATTTTCTAATGCAAAGGGATCACCCCAGCAACTGTTCACTGTTCAAAATTCGTGTCTGACATTATTGGATTCACAAAAATTAATAGTCACATAAACTATGAGGCCGGGTAGACTATTCAGAGGAAATATGCTAATCAATGATCTACTGACGTAGAAAGACGCGTTTTAAGCAACTATCAGAATCCCCAGTTGAATTTTTTGATTGGAGATGCACAATTTGTAGTTTAAGGGAGAGATGATAGAATTCAAAGAATGAAAGGAATTTGTATGGAGTCTTCTCTTCCCGGCATCTGAGATTGACGGGCTCGCCTTTGAAGCAGCAAACTTCAGAAGAGAGTCCATTATTACTATCTTTCCCGCGCTTGATAACTCTCTCCGCTTGCAGCTGTGCATCGGGAAGCAGAGCTTGAAGAACCGTTGATTATGATTAGATAGATTAGATCTTGATCTGTAGCGTCCAAGTCCACGTCGCTGGCCAAAGGAACCTGCGTAAGGGCATTGAAGCAGACAATTAGCAAAACTTCAGCGATGCCCATTGTTGCCATTTTAACTGTCTGATTATGCTGAACTGGTGTAATAGGATTAAATGAATTCGTGCAATATCTTCCTAATTAGTCTCAAGAAAAGAAAAAGAGAGGGATGACAATGTCTTCGAAAGGTTTATACAAAATGATACCCAAAGGTAAGTCCTAGTCCTGTTTCATGGGATCAGCTGTAAAGGCCTTTTCATTTTTTTTCTGAGCAACATCAGTAGGTGTCAAATCTATCAGTTTCAAGGTCCAAGGTTGAAAGTGAATTACTATTGCACATTTTGAAACTTACCTACGCCTCACCCAAGCGGGTTGTAGATCCAACCCACAATGCCTTTTACAACGTTTTCTTCCAAAAGTATTGTGTCAGATGCCTGATCTTCAGCTGCTCAAATTGACTCTGTTCCTAGCTCTCTCTCTCTATTTTTCTTTTTTTAACAATTCTCTGTTCATATGTAATCTTTCTGATGCTTCTTCTCAAAAAGTAATGCGGATATGAAGTTCTTTAACAAAGTAATCTCATAAATTTCGATCTGTACAAACCGTTTTGAACCATGTCAGAGATGAAATAAACTAAAAGCAAGCGCTGGCAGATGGATGGAAGCTAATTTTTTACCTTCCGTGATAAAACTTTAAGGATATCCAGCCTCTCCTGTATTGAAGAAAAATCACAGAATAGAAGTGTTCAAGCCTGCCAGGTCTCAGAAGTGTGCCATCAAGTAAGTCCTGGTCTACTACTTCACGCCAAATGCAACTCGATTAGAACTAAAAGCACATAATTGGACAACTATAAAATAAAGAAACAGGATCTCAAGAAAGGAAAGTGAATTAGAGTTATTAAGAGATAGATGAACTCATGACTCCTAAAGGAAAACAAAAGACCACCTCATGCCACAAAGATGTCATGATAGATATGAGAAATCGCCCTATGCTCGATGTCACAAGACTATCAGAATATTGATGCTGTTGTCGAGGCACAGGTCTAGCTTAATTCACTTCTTGTGTGGTACTTCAGCAACTGAAAATTTATGCAATCCCATCTTTTGTTACCTTCTTGGATACATATGTAGTTTATCCAATACCGTGTATCCAAAGTTAAACAGTTCTAAATCAAGTAAAAGTCAAGTCTAACATTTTATAGTTTGCCTTAAAGGTTAATAACATAGTCTCCATACTAAATGCTTGGTAGAAAATGTTTGTCAAAGCATTCATAATGGCTGTGCAACTTCAAATAGTAGTTTACAGTTAGTGTGCTATTGGAAAAGTGTACTTTTTGTTGCCATGTAAGATGAAATCATTACCTTGTTTACACAAACAGCAATGGACCGGTTAAAACGTCAACACCATCTAATATAGTAAAAAACTGCACCAATGAATAATAAACCATTAGTGAGTCATACCATTGAATATATTTCACTTGACCACCTTATAAGTGCTACGAATGCAAGAAACTGACTTGATTGATGACATGGTCGTGAACCCCTTATTATCCCTCTTTGGAGCAATGGAATTAATTTCATCGAAAAAGAGAAGGCAAGGAATTGCAGCTGCTGCCTTAGAGAATATATCCAGAACCTGTATTTTCTAACTGCCGTTACTCTCAAATATTCCAAATTTCTCCCTTTTGCTAACAAAATCAATGCCATCAATGTGCAAAATAGGAAATCCACTAGACATCTAATCACCAATTCCAAATTTTTATTAGAGAAAATCTTCAAATATTTTACTTCTTTAATCTTTCTCTAAATCAAATGGCCATAGACGATCCTCTCATTCATGCATTAGAAACTCATCAACCGCTTTAACTCGACCTCTTTAGTGGTTATGGGAGCATCCTCATTGGTGCTACTAGTTATATCCTATTTCGACTGCTAGCATACCTGAAGAGACTCTATTAAATGCATGCAAAAGAAACAGAAGAAAGCACAAAATGTGAAATGTCCGGAAATAACAAAGTATAATGCAAGATTGCACAATGGAATTCAATCAGCATCAGTGTAGTTGAAAAGAAGCCTCTTATAACTTGCTCGGCGGTACCAATGTATTTATTGAACAGCTCAGCCTTTCACTAATATGGATTGAAGAGAACAAGCTGCCCCGCAGCACCAACAATGTGTGACTTGCCAAAGCCCGAGATGTCCATTTAAAAGAAAATTTGACCATGGCCTTAGAGGAGCTTGCCCAAGAACATTTTATCAGCAAATATAAGAATGATAGACACGAAGATGAAATAGGTTTATTTAACAAGTTAACAATGACCACATTTTAGCAAAGTGAGAGAGAGAGAGAGAGAGAGAGAGAGAGAGAGAGCGAGATGAGGAAAGGTGTAATAAGCCACCGAAAGAATAAACAAAAGCTACAGGTGAGACACAACCAATGCGGTTATACAAGCTTTCTTGAACAAAATCCATGCATAATTTAGCTCACTCACAAGAATGCATCGGGAAACAATGGTAGGTAGTTAAGCCCCACAATCTCGAGTAATCCCAGCATCTCGGTGAAGATTATGTAGAGCCGACCATAGGCTCCCTTCACTAGATTGTCAATCTGCCAAAAGAGGTTTAGACAGCTTATCATCAAAAGATGACTTTGACGTTACATGGAAAGCCGAGCACTTAATGGAAAACAGACACTTAAGAACCTACACATAGATTAGTATTGCTCATCCAAATACTTGATCAAGAGAGACACTCATAAAACAATAATAGGATCATCGCACATGTTGAGTATGAGGAGCAACTTCTTTTTCTAACAAAATAACGAATTCCTCATCTAGCAAGATAAAGTTAATTAAGCGATCAAATAGCATGAAGTATGTGACAAGCACACTCAAGAATATAGAGGAAGTCATGGACCTTCTAAGTTTCAGTCCCCCAAATGTCTACTACTTGACCGACTTACCAAGATCTATGAGACATGTACTTTAATTAACCTAATTATGAATACGAGAATGAGTACTTCAGCAAACAAAAGCTATGGTTAATACTCTATACATTAAGCCATCGAATGCCTAAGCGGAATAGGACTGTTAGCCTGAAAATGTTTGCCCAGCAAACAACTTTAAGTTGCTCATATAGATCCCCACCTTTACACCTGAAGACATTTCAGCATAAATAGTTGACTGCATTCCAAGAATCTTCATAAATAGATGAAGAAAGCTAATAATTATTGCTGGAGAACCAGAACTTCAAGTATGGGATACTTGAAAATTGCAACTACAACCATTCACATCAGATGTGGAGTAAAGTTGATAGTGATCTTTGATTGTGCGGCATCGGATAATCCCGAGTTATATCTACGGAACTACGGAAACAAAGATTATACAAAAGGGAGCAACCCAGGTTGTTGCATTTGCCTAATTTAATTCATCCGGGAGTCAAAATCATCAAATTCCCGACCCAACTAAAATCAACAAAGGAAAAAGAAAAATACATATCATCAGGCACAACAAATAAGAATTCAAGAATGTAAATGCCTCATCGGGCAAAAAATACATCTCTCCATGTTTTTCCCCAAATTCAAATTTAGATTAGTTCTTTCTAACACGTATGACCAAGCGGAAACAAGACAAAACAGATAGACCATATATCAACTAAAAACTAGTGCACAACATAAAAAGTGAAAACTCAAGCCTAAGATGTTCTCAATCAAAACCGTTTTACATGGCAAGCTTGTTGTAATGCAGTAAATCTCACTAAACCTAACCGAAATCACTTGTCATCTAACGCTTGATCACGGAGCAACACATAATTCATTCATCTAGTCGAAATGAGGAGAACAAAGTCTTCAGAAGTACACATTGTGCTACCTTGATTCAAGCTGCAAAACTAAAGAATACAATCCTACAACAACCTTCGAATTTTTCAAGTTCACATAAGTGCGATATTACTACCCTCCCGGTTGTCACAAGTTAACATGCCTCCCCAATATATAGCCTCAAGCCCGTTACAAAAACCATAGCAATAGTAGTTCAACAACAATAGACCTACCCTAAATTGACATGGTAAATAGCTTGAAACAAACGGGAACCTCCAAGTTCCCAAAAATTCCGACTTACTGCGTGATCGTTACTTGGTCCCTTAAGAATTGTAGATCAGCAACAAGAACTTCTAAACTTGATTTAGCATTTTCTAGGTTCTTTTGTAGAAGAGTTGTGGCCCGAAACATGAATTAATGCAATAAATAAGATACTTGACCTCATTATTGGAGATAAAGGGACATTGCTTCAACTCGACTACCTCTTCGCATGAATACTCCAACATAACATTTGCTCCCAGCCATAAACAAATCGAATCAGTATGTTCAATGTGAGCTCTTGAATATATGCCTTCAGAGACTTCAAAATCAGCAAGCGATGCTCGCATCCACAATAAAGAGCCATAAAACTGGGCAGTTTGGCACCTATTATTAAGTGATCAAATAGCATGAAGTATGTGGGAAGCACACTCAAGAATATAGAGGAAGTCATGGATTTTTTTAATTTCAGTCCCAAAATATAGAGGAAGTCACAAATCTTTTAAGTTTCAGTCCCTCAAATGTCTACCACTTGATTGACTTAACAAGATCTACGAAATAAATTATGTACTTTGATTAACCTAATTATGAATACTGGGAATAAGTACTTCAAAACAAAAACTATGGTTAATACTCAGTACATCAAGCCATTGAATGCCTAAGCGGAGTAGGACTGTTAGCCTGAAAAAGTTTCTTAACAAACAAATTTTAAGTTACTCATATAGATCCCCACCATTACACCTAAAGACATTTCAGCATGAATAGTTGACTGCGTTCTAGGAATCTTCATAAATAGATGAAGAAAGCTAATAATTATTGCTGAAGAACCAAAACTTCAACTTTCATAATGGGAATACTTGAAAATTGCAACTATAACCATTCTCATTAGATGTGGAGTAAAGTCGATAGTGATCTTTGGTTGTGCAGCATCTGATAATCCCAGTTCAATCTCTGGAACTATAGGAAACAAAGATTATACAAAAGGGAGCAACCCAAGTTGTTGCATTTGCCTAATTTAATTCATCTAAGAGTCAAAATCATCAAATTCCTAGACGCAGCTAAAAAAAGCAAAGGAAAAAGAAAAATACATATCATCAGCACATCAAATGAAAATTCAAGAATGTAAATGCCTTATTGGGCAAAAAATACATCTCTCCATGTTTTTCCCCAAATTCAAATTTAGATTGGTTCTTTCTAACACACATGACCAAGGTGAAACGAGACAAAAATAGATAGACCATATATCAACTCAAAAATAGCGCACAACATAAAAAGTGAAAACTTAAGCCGAGGAGGTTCTCAATGAAAATCGTTTTACATGGCAAGCTTGTTGTAATGCAGCAAATCTCACTAAACCTAACCAAAATCACTTGTCATCTAACACTTGTGATCACAGAGCAACACATAATTCATTCACCTAGTCAAAATGGGGAGAACAAAGTCTCCGAAGTACACATTGTGCTACCTTGATTCAAGTTGCAAAACTAAAGAATACGGTCCTACAACAACCTTAAAATTTTTTCAAGTTCACATAAGTGCGATATTACCACCCTCCAGGTTGTTACAAGTTAACATGCCTCCCCAATATATAGCCTCAAGCCTGTTACAAAAACCACAGCAACAGTAGTTCAACAACAATAGACCTACCCCAAGCTGACACAGTAAACAGCTCAAAACAAACAGGGACCTCCAAGTTCCCAAAAAATTCCAACTTACCTGTATGATTGTCACTTGGTCCCTTAAGAATTTTAGATCAGCAACAAGAACTTCTAAACTTGATTTAGCATTTTCTAGGTTCTTTTGTAGAAGAGTTGTGGCCTGAAACATGAATTAATTCAATAAATAAGATACTTGACATCATTATTGGAGATAAAGGGACATTGCTTCAACTCGAGTACCTCTTCACACAAATGCTCGAACATTACATTTGCTCCTAGCCATAAACAAATTGAATCACTATGTTCGATGTGAGCTCTTAAATATATGCCTTCGTAGAGACTTCAAAATCAGCAAGCAATGCCTACATCAACAATAAAGCACCCTAAGAACCGGTCGGTTTGGCACCTATTATTACCTTATGTGTCTTAGAAGTTTTGATGGTCTTAGCTTTTAAAGCCCAATACAAGTAATCCCACCCCATTTTGCTTTCTAATAGGACATTCGAGACATCAAAGCATAATATTACGGCCATATTCAGGTGTCCAAATTTAAAACCGCTACACGATTATTGAGATCAACATGGGTTCTCCAAAGCACCGACCTAGATTCTTACGAACATTGCTTCCCGTGAGGTGCATTTGTGAAGGAAAAAGACAATCAAATATTCCATATTCGGTCAAGTGCACCAAAAGTAGTTCCTAGTATGGCAAGAATAAGACTACCGTATCCTCTACCTGCCTTGTTAAGATTAAAAGGACTTATATGATCAGCTAAGAGAACATCGAGGAGCAAGAAGATATTTTAACCTGCAAATTTTCTAGCATGATAAGATTATGAGAAAATTTCAGTTCACATCACACATGAAAGATGACTGATAGACTGTCAAGGATTCCAAATGAAAAGGAGAAACTATGAAGTAAAAAATTGGTGTTTTAATGACAGTAAAAAGAACTTCAGGGGATAAAGTGAGAAAGAACTCCACATTGGAAAAATACTTAGTTAAAATACATGCACCGAGAAGCTTTCAACTTGAATTTCAATCTTAAATTCCAGTTTTGAGGCTATGGTTCAATCTTTCGCAGTATAGACACATCCTCGTTGCACACACATAATGACATGATCGATCACAGTCACTTTGCTATAGCACATCTAACCGTTCCTCTAGGGCTCAAAGAAAATTTGGGATTCAACCGGTGAGCTATCTGCGAGTACGGACTTGCGGGTTGGAAAAGTGAATGTCAAAAAATGGGAGGTTCACTTTGGTATAAAGCACACTTTCCAATCGGTCAGTTTGCTTGATTGGAAAGTGTGCTTCAATCATTATGCGGGGTCCTAGCTAAGTATCAAATAAACTAGAGCCTAAATAAGAGGATATGTTTGTGGCCGAATGGAGTGGTGAGGTGAAGTAATTGTGGCATCAAGGTGGCCCAATTTGAAATGATTGATCAATTCAAATCCTAGATTTTCGTATTGAGAGAGATAGCACACCTTATTTATGTAATATCAGAGAGTTGAAGGTTGTAGCCTATTTGAGGTAGAAAACCTCGGTCTGCGAGAGATCGATGGATTTAGGACATATTACTACTTGTGCGCCCTATTTGTGTTTTGCGAGAGGGCCGAGATGCCCAGACTACCTCATAGTTGATTTTTTTGAAGGACTAATGGTGTGGAATAAATCTAGCAGATTCTTGTGCACTACAAAGATATACAAAATAACAGCATGCGAGCACGAAACTTTGTTGATGGCAGAAAAAACTGGGATGTACAATTTACCACTTGCACAGAGAGACGGTGACCGACGAGAACAAGATTGTCAAACTTTAGTTCTCACACACAAGGTAGCTGGTATGAAAGAGACGGGGAAGGACTCTATCCAAAGAAGGCAAGGGCTATTAGTTGCTTACAAGATGAAAACCACATGGAATCATTGGGTAGTACAAGTTTTCCAAATGAGTGATTGCCTTGGGAGTGTTTAAAAGTAACCAATATACAAAAAGAAAAATGAAGGATGCATATAAATCGATACTAGCTATAGCAAAGTCAACGAGAATCCTCGGTTCACCCTTTTATTATGTTGCCATTGGACCAAATGTCCTCGGGACATGGATCTGTAAAGAGTCGAAGATAAGATGGTGACCACGGAATTGAGTCACATCCAATCTAAATCTCAACATTTTTGTTAGTTGAGAGATAGAAGTAAGAGAGCCTTTCAATCTTGCCTGAAGGGAAGATGGATTTAGACTTCAAATTATGGTTTACTCTTTCTAAAATAAATTTCTTACCTCGACTTTGTCAAATTCACTTTGGTTTAAATAACTCGTTAAAAGATTTGCTCCCACTTGGTGTGTTAGCAATTAAACTATTGCTTTTTGAAGAATATTACAATAGCAAGGAAGCATTGTCCTATTCGAATGAAGGAACACATGAAAGATAGTACTACCAGCTCACGAGCTCCCTTAAGTGTTCGGTGAAAAATTGAAAACAACTAATATGAAACAGTTTTAAAAAGAGAAAACAAGAGAACTCCTGAATTAGACACATCTCCACCTTTCTTTTGTCACTTTTTTAGAGACAGTTTAAAAAAAAGAGAACAAAAGAACTCTTGAATTAGATACATCTCCACCTTTGTTTTGTCACTTTTTTGAAACAATTTCAAAAAACACAAAACAAAAGAACTTTTGAGTTAGACACATCTCCACCTTTCTTTTGTTACAATTTTTGCAATACCATTAACCAGGCTTTGAAATAGAATAACAAGCAAAACAATACCTTGTCCTATACTCTTGCATTTTCTCAAAGGACAAGAGAAAGATCCACAAAGTGATTAATTTTTAAATAGAACCTAAATGCGGGTAAGTCCTAACCATTTTAAGATAGCCAATTGATAGCGTCTAATGCATGACCGCCAAACATGGGAGGTAATAGCAACGTTTTTCCATGACAAAACCGATGAATAAGTTATAATGTGCAAGATGCTACACCTAATCAGCATGTTCCTTGTGCCATTAAATGACAAAGTTTCCTAACATGGGGAGCATAAACAAGGCATACTATTTAGTGATGCGCACCAACACTTTCAATTCCATAAATTGGCTAAGCAAGCATATTAGAAGGAAATTCACTTTCTTATTCTATTTCTATATGAATGTTGATGTAATTTGCTCTGTGGTAACTGCAATGATTTTCAAAATTCAAGAACCTCGCACTTTCAGCACAAGGTTGTCCATCAAGGTAACCCTCAACCAAATTGTTGGAGTCCTTAGAAAGGGCAGCTTGTCATAGAAAAAGCAAATAACCACCACTTTCCCATCAACTTGGGGAAAGAAAAGGAAATTCCACCATAATCTAGTTTACACGAAATCGAAGTAAGAGTTGCGCGAGACAACGAACCTCATCAGAACCCTTCTTGGCCCGCAAAAGCCACTATGTCTAACCACTTCTCAAAATCAGTTATTTTTGCCTAGCATTTGATATAGACGTGGAGTTAATAACGTAGTAAGAAACAAATAAAAATGTGTCATTCTAACAAAGTAAACACTAACATACTAACAAAATGATCAAGTTCACGTATACGCTCAAATCTACCAAGTGTTGTAGTTGCTGCCTTTGAGAATATACGAAACCCGTAATTTTCTAATTGCCATTACTCTCAAGTATTCAAATTTTTTTCCAGTTTGCTGACAAAATCAATGCCATCAATGGGCGAGAATAGAAAATCTAGTCGATATTTGATCACCCATTTCAAATTTCTAGAAGGAAAAGCTTCAAATATTTTTAATCACAATCTTTCTCTTAATCAAATGGTCATAGAGGATCCTCTCATTGATGCGCAAAGGAAACTCCTCAACTATTTTAACTTGGCCACTTCGGTAGTTATGGGAGATTCTCCATAGCCGTTGTTAAAAATTATATAATTAGAACACCTTGTCTGCAGGGGGAGGATCCTAGTTGTCGCTGCTAGCTATCCTATTTCAACTGTTAGCATACATGGAAGGACCTCTATTAAATGCAAACAAAAGCAATAGCGAAAGCACAAATTTGTGAAAGTCTGGAAATAACAAAGTTTAATGTGAAATTGCACAATGGAATTCAATCAACATCGGTGCGGTTGAAAAGAAGCCTCTTACAGACTTGCTCGAAGTTCCAATGTACTTATCCAACATCTTAGCCCTTTCAACGACATGGATTGAAGAGAACAAGCTGCTGTTGCTACACCAACAATGTATCTTGCCAAAGGCTGTAAGTCCATGTAAAAGAACATTTGACATTGGCCTTAAAGGAGCTTGCGCAAAAAACACTTCATCAGCAAATGTAAGAATGATAGACATGAAGATCAAATAATTTTATTTAACAAGTTAACATTAACCACATTATTAGCACAGAGAGAGAAAGAGAGAGAAAGGAAATGTGTAAAGAGTCACCAGAAAGAATAAACTAAAGCTACAGCTCAGACCCAACCAATACAAGCTTTCTTGAACAAAATCCATGCATAATTTAGCTCACTCACAAGAATGCATCAGGGAAACAATGGCAGGTAGTTAAACCCCACAATCTCAGGTAATCCCATCATCTCATTGAAATTCTACAAATTCTGACCATAAGCTCCCTTCACTACATTGTTGATCTGCAAAAAGAGGTTTAGAATGCTCACCACCACAAGATGACATTGATGTTACATGAAAAGCAAAGCACTCAATGGAAAATAGACACTTGGGAACCTACAACAAAGATTAGTATTGCTCGTCTAGATACTCAATTAGGAAAGACACTCATAAAACAATAATAGGATCCTCGCACATGTTAAGTACGAGGAACTAATCATTTTTCCAACAAAATAACAAATTCCTCATCCACTAAGAAAAAGTGAATTAAGCGCTCAAACAGCGTGAAGTATGTAGGAAGCACACTTGAGGATATGAGAGGAAGTCGGCGGATCTTTCAAGTCACGGTCCCCCAACATGTCCACTACTTGACTTACCAAGACATATGAAATAAATTATGTACTTTGATTAAGCTAATTATGAGTACTGAAAAATACTTCAGCAAACAAAAGCTAAGGTTAATGCTCGTACATTAAGCCATTGAATGCCTAAGCGGAATAGGACTATTAGCCATACAAAGTTTGGCCGGCAAACAACTTTAAGTTGCTCATATAGATCCCCACCGTTACACCCGAAGACATTTCAGCAAGAATAGTTGAGCGCATTCCAGGACTCGCATAAATAGATGAAAAGAGCTAATAATTATGGCTAGAGAAGCGTAACTCCTACTTTAAGAATGGGAATACTTGAAAATTGCAACTATAACCATTGGCATCGAGATGTGGAGCAAAGCTAACAATGATCTTTGAATGTGCAAAATCGGATAATCCCAGTTCAATCTTTGGAACTACGGGAAACAAAAATTATACAAAAGGGAGCAACCGAGATTATTGCATTTGCCTTATTTAATTCGTCAATGAGTCAGAGTTATCAAATTCCCAGACCCAGCTCAAAACAACAAAGGATTCAGAAAAAGACATGTCATCGGCACAACAAATAAGAATTCAAGAACGTAAATGCCTTATCGGGCGAATTGCAACATCTTCCCAAACTATGTTTGGTAATTTAAGATGGAAGGGAATGAACGAATAGCAAACAAGTGGACAAAAAAAATGAAAGTTCAGAAGTAACTAGAAAAGCACCTCCAATTCTTCATTAAATAAGTAACTAAATCACTCATACAGCATAAAAGGTATCAACAATTCACTCTTTCGCTAACCAGGCATTAATTCCTTTATTTCATTCCTCACAAATCATGATTGTTCTCAGTAGTGAAATTGAAAAAACACTCCATAAAGTATGACTAGTACTCTCAACCACCTCTACCTTTCAACAAAACCTAGCATTTGTTAGCATCTTCGATGTGCTTTCTATCTAAGCAAGTTAGGCGGCGTGAAGCATGTCAACCTCGCATTATGCAATAGCTAAGAATCGCCGTCATGGAGGCGAGTGAAAGTACCGCATGTTCATTATACATGAAAAAGGATTTTCGCTCGAGATAACGGGATGAACGAATACGAGTAGTGGTTCCAGAACCAAGATGAAAACTTAGCTGAAAGTAAACTCACAAAATAGGATGCAGCAAAAAATGATAGTTCTATGGACTTACCATCATCGACTATCTTTGCCAATCAAATGATACATACCTTATCCATCTCTGTTGAGCTTCGGGCACCCAATGATGCTGAGTTTACAAGATTTTGGCACAACCAACACGCTCTCTAGTGATTCACACTGCCATAACAACAAACTTTTTAGATTCTTTAGATTAGACAGATCGAGATTCATTTAAGCTTCGATGGAATTGCACTCGTTGATAAACAATTTCTGCAATGATTTCAATTCTCCCAAACCCCGAATCTCGATTAGGCGAGGCAATCGTGTGTAGGAACAAATGCCGAATCTCCTTCGAGACCGGGCGGAAGGGGTAGCGTCTTGAGCAATAGACGATCGCGCGTGGACAATTCATTGAATTTCCGTAGCTCTCCAAGCGCCTCGAATCGAATCTCTCCCAACGAATATCTACGAAGAAGCGATCGACAAATTCTCCAAGTTGGAGAAAGAGTCGACCAATCTATCGGTGATGGACATCACTCAACTCCAATTCTCGAAGGCTGGATGGGAGCCCAATAAGAGATTGGGACTCAACACAACTTATCTTGAGATGTTGTAGGCTGAGAGAGGAACTGAAATCGGTTGGAGGCAAGGCCATTTTTCCAACTAACGGGGTCATTTTCCTCAAAGCGGGTAATCTCAAAATCCCCTCTGTGTTAGGTTTTTGCATTGATTCTCCGACTATCTCAAGGTCAACTAAATTGGTTAGGTTTGAGCAATCGAGGATCGCAATCGGTGAAACCAATGAAAAGGCTAAATACGTTAGATTCTTGGGAAGCTCCGGCCCGGTGTTTAAGTGAATCACACCTTTGCCAAATCAAGTGTTTGGAGATTTGTAAGCTGATTGATGGTTGTCGACAATCCCCTAAAGCAGCCACCTTTTAAGTCTAGAATTTTCAATGAGGATAGTGTCCCAATTTCACTTGGAATTTCCCTTTCCGATCTCCATATTGGGCATGTAACTCTTCCAGTTTTCCAACATTCCTATGGTTTTCGAATTTCACTTACGCGGCTATTTTCTAGATTTAGTACCTTCAATTTTTTTTAAATTTCCAATACATTCGGTAAGATCCTAATAAGTGATGACTTCAAATATAACTTGACCAATGACTGGAGCCTCCCAATTGAGTCTGGTAGCTTTTCTAGCTTGCAATATGAGATGCGTAAAACTCCTAAACTTTCAAAATTTCCAATAGAATAAGGTAATTCCTTGATTTTTGAACATTTGACACTTAGCATAAGTAGTGACTCCAATTTTCCAATAGAGTCGGGAAGCTTTTGAAGTTCCGGGCATTCCAAGGTTAGATGCTTCAGATTCTCTAAATTACCAATTGAGTGAGGCAAAACTAAGATTCCATCAGACAATATTCTTAGCTCTGTCAAAGATTTTAGTTCGCCAATGGACTCTGGTAGTGACTCAATAGCTTCACACATTATTTCTAGATAATCAAGATGTTGCAGATTGCTAATGGACTTGTCAATCTTTCTTAGTTGAGAGCATCTAAGAATCAATCTCTCCAATTGCGAGATGGCGTAGATCTTGGGCATCTTTCTAAAGGATGGACAATCCTTGAGTTGCAGGACTTTCAACTGTTTTGCCACCTATAAAGCAATTGAGTTGAATCTCATAAAAGGGGAAGAGTAAATGTAATGCAAAAAGTATATCATGAGATCATACCATGATTTGACGCCATCCTTCCCAATCTTTAGTAATGTTATTCCCGAAAGCATGACAACCGTTAGGTTCTTCAACCCAAAGTTAGTAGCTTGGAATTACGAAGGGCAATTGCTCCAAGAGAGCCATCTTAACTCGAGAAAAGATCTTTAAAGTCTCCTTTGAAGTTTCCATGGTCCAATTGAAGGAACCTAAGGTTGACCAACCTTGCAAATTCCTTACATTTAAATATGTACGTTGCATCGAGGTTCGAGTGTGCCAAGATTAAGCCCTACTATATTCTTTGTTCCCTGGAAGATAAAAGTAGCAACCAATGAGTACGTGTCAATTTGACTGATGACACTAATGGATGGACAGGAAAACATTTAGAGGTAAAAATTACCTTTTTTCTCTGCACTATATGGAAGGCATCCTTGGGTGACCACAATCTGCTACCCCTTTGATGTATGTTGCAACTTTCCAAGCTGACGATATCCCTTCCGAGGTCTCTAAGCTAATCATGCATCCATAAATCATCGTTGTCCATGATCTTTATTAGAGACATACATGTGAGAATCTTCACTTCGATTTCGGCGGATACCCAAAGACTGCGTCCCAATATTTAATTGCAATTGTTTTCGTTTTGTTAATGAAGAAACATGCGATATCAAGATAAATTTGTTGTTGGTTAGGTTCCAATGCTTCGTAGCTTATCATCAACTTCTTCTTGATAGCCTCATTCATCACTTTATTCAACTTATATAGGACGTTTTCCCATCTATCTTGGCATTTTCCGCGAAGTGTGGAACCTACGACATTAAGAGCCAACGGAAGTCCTCCAAGTGCCTTGATTAGCTTATTCGTAATATCCATGTAATCAGTTGGAGGCTCGGCACATCCCAAGGCATGCTCACAGAAAAGTGGAAGAGCATCATGTGAATTCATCTCCGGCATATCATAGAATGAAAATTGTCCGCTATTAGAGGCTAGGACATTGTCATCCTCACCTTCGTTTACTAGGAATTCAATATTCCTTGTTGTTATGATGATTCTACTAGCCCCACCAAACCAGTTGGGCTTGCACGCAAGTCTCATGATTTGGTCTCGTTTATCAATGTCATCAAGAACAATGAGAACTTTCTTGTCACGAAATCTCGTCTTGAACATGTCAACCCCTTCATCAATGAAGGAGAGGTTTGTGCAACTCAAATTGAGAATGTCGAACAACAATTTCTTTTGTAAGTCTATTATATCATGAATCGGACATCTTTAAGAAAGGAACAATTACTCGAATTTGAGAGGAGATTTGTCGAAGACAATCTCAGCCAATGTTGTCTTTCCGATGCCACCCATACCATGAATCAAGATGAACCGTACATCAAAAGCTTCTAGATCTAATAGCTTCATGATCTCATCCAAATCCGATCCTTAATTCCCACCAAATGATCGGGCACATCTGTCCTTGTCCACAACAAACTAGAAACCTCTTTGACTATGAGATTCTTGAGTTCATCTAGGCTGCCACAAGCATAGCATGCAATCATCTCAAATTGAAAAACCATATATATGGACACGGTGCACATTATGTGGCATAGGAAGGTTATCATCAAGTTCAAAATAATTTGCTTTAAAACAAACTAACATAGAAAAGCGATCTTTTTGGTTGTGAGACGTTTGGAAAAAAAAAAGGGTTTTTACCAAGAGGAGGAGGATGAGGAGGAGAAGGAGGAGGGACCTTATTCACGGTTGAAAGCTAATGCATCAAGGTTCTTTGGTCTAGTCAATGCTAGGGAAAAGTTATTCGTGACAAATGGTCTAATTGGGCTTCGACTAGAAGTCACTCCAGCAAATTGTGACTAACTAGTGATGTGGGCCATTATGTTGGAATAGCTTGTGGGCCTTTGCTCCATTTAATGGGAAAATTACAAATTAGTCATAAATTTGTTGTACGGATGTCAATTTAGTCCTAAACTTTTCACTTTCAAGTAATGTTGTCCTAAATCTTTATACAAAATTTCAATATAATTCTTCTGGCCAATATCCACCAAAAATTGCTGAAGTGGCAGTCTATGCAGGATGTCATTGCAAGTAAAATTGTCAACGTCAACTTGTCACGTAGGACAATGGGGATGAATGGACGCCATGTTAGTAATTTCTCATGGCAATTGGGCAGAAAGATTACATTAGAATTTCACGCAAATGCTTACGACTACATTGACAAATTAAAATGTCTAGAACTCCAATGTCATGCAAAATAAATTTAGAACTAATTTGGTAAGTATGACTCCACTTCATTTTATAATTTTTTACACCGGTTGGTTTCTTCTTGTCTCACACAGCTAATAGCAAGACCTCTAGAAGTATGGCCAAATAGTAAGTCCTCAGTAAACCCGGTATTAATGATCTCTTCAAGCAATAGGGAGGAGTTTGAAGGTTAACGAAAAAGAAAAAAATCTCACTTCGCAGTTGCCTTGAATATACAAAACAACAATACTAGATCAAAGCATTTTTCTTATCATACCCGTCGAGTAGAATACCAGCCCAAAATGAGGAACACTTTCTGGAATATATATCAACCTTAATTTGAGTTACCAACACACATTTCTCCAAATAAGTCAAATAATTTTAGGTTACACATTCTTTATTGGATATTGGTAACGGCAAATCAGTTGGTACTTTAATCAGAATAAATTGCTAGGTAACTCAACTTGTGGTTGGTAATTAGCAATAGATTTTGTTACCCATTGTGAAATCCGTGCCCCGCGGTGTCATGCCTTAAACGAGGTAGATTTTTTCTCAAAAAAATTGCCTCACGGGGAATATTGCACAGCATAGATTGGGCATGGTAATAGGCTCATCCTTCCCATTCTCGAGGATTGAAACTATTAATGCGTTTAATAAAGGGTAGAAACAATAAGGTTAAATGAAGAAGGATGTAAGTAAGCAGAGTAACGGCTAGGGTTTACAGAAAATCTACCACAAACTAGGATAGAGAGTTGCTACATATCTCAAGGTAATTTAGAATTGTTAAATTACTTATCCATTTTCTAGAGGTTTCTAGATTTCTCCAACCCTAACCAGAACTAATTAGAAGTCCCTTAGGTGAATTTTTGTTAATCAAGATCAGAGGAAAATAGGTCCATGTTTAAAGTGAGAGCAAGAACAAAATATTTTTTTAACATTCTACTATAAGTCAACTGTAGAATATTCAGTTATGACCCCTACCCCACCACGATGAAAGTAAAAGCCCAAGATTGATAATACACCTAAACCTAAGTCAGTCCTTCGCAAACTAACCAAGAATTACTGTAATTAGAAATATAACGGAAGATTGAACCTCTAACACATACAGAGATCTTTTTTTTTTTTTTTTTTTCATTCCCAATCTTCTTCTTCTTCGTCTTCTTCTTCTTTTTTCTTTTTTGTTCCTTTGGATAATGGCATACAAAGATTTTTGTACCGTTCGATCTTGTATATTCAGACCAACTAGAAAAACCATGACCAATAGCTTCCTCTTATGGGGTTATAAAACTATCATCATGAATAAGCTCCGTTATTTTTGTCTAACTCGATGGTGCCGCCATAATTAGCCAGTTATTTCAAGGAAAACAGTAGCAAAGCATATGAATTCCCTAAGGCCGAAACCAAAACCAAAACAATCGATTTCTTCCTCTTGGCCGTAAGTTTTTGGATATCGCATAGACTAAGTCGATGCTATAATTCTTTACCAAAAAAAAAAGTCGATGCTATAATTTCTCTATGTCTCCCGCATTTTTTTGTCTCTTGAACTAACTATAATCATTAATAGCTCGGAACACGTAGAGAAGCTCCTTGCTAAGCTCTCTTATTTTGGGCCAATTCTTCCTCAGCTTTCATTAGTATAACAAAAAGAAGAAAGATTTAACATCGAACTCAATCTAATTTTTCAGGAAAACATTATAGGCATGGGTCGGGAAAAATTACACCAAAAGTCCTTAATTTCATGTACAGAATGCAATTGAAGTTAAGAAACTTAAATTTTTTATTTTTCACAAATATATGGTCTTACTATTTTATCACATCTTAGATCTTCATGGATATCTTGGTTTTTTGGCATTATAGATTAATTAATTAAGTTGCTATACCTTAATTGTTATAAAAACTTGATATTAAAAGTGAAAAGCCCATTTGTGCAAGAAACCTCGCCCTCTGAGCAATATTTTTGGCTCCTCATAGCGTCAAATCCAACAATACATATTACGTAAGGTTGGACAGCAGCAAACCGAATAATTATTCTTTAAAGGAATGAGAAATCGAAAAACTCAACAAAGAAAATAAAGTCAATGGAGAAGCAAATAATACCCGTGATCTTTTAGTTTCCTCCCACTAATTCAGGCAACCTCTCTTAAAGCCTTCTTCCACTTCTTTACTGAATCCTTCCCGTAGTCACTCTTGTGCTTCCGAAGGGCTTTCCGATATAACTTAAGTCTTAAGCTTGACATCATCCACGTCCACGTCGTAAAATATAGGAGGATCACTTTCTCATCGTTAGCTCTCGATAGCTCCACTATGCGTGCCAGTTCACGGAGGCACCACTTACTTGAAGCGTAGTTCTTGGAGAAAATCGGGATGTAAATTCTGGAGTCATTGATCGCTTGCAAGAGGCCACCTTCGATCTCTTCACCAAATCGGAGCTCTTCGTTGTCTTTGAAAACGCAGATCCCTGCACGGATCAGGTCATTGTAGAGACAATCAGCCATGGTTAAGCGGGTGTCGGGCCCTCTGAAACTCAGGAACACCTCGTAACCCCTCCCCCGATCCACCATCACGGCTACTGCCTGTCCCTGCCGTCGCCGTCCCTTCTCCCTCCCTCTTTCTCTTCATTCTAGTAGCAAGACGGAGTGATGGAAGTCTTGGGTTTGATCCTTGTAACAACTTGATGACGCAACGGAGAGAGATCCCTCACTTTCGCTGCGTTCGCCTGGAAGTTACCTGCGACCTTCCTTCGCAAGTGAAAAAGCCATTCAGATCGACAAAATAATTGCTTCGAAGAGGAAACATGGAGAGAGAGAGAGAGAGAGAGAGAGAGCTGTGCATCAGTTTTCACCTTCAAGCAATGAGTGGGTAGTGGAGGACCATGGCTTCCAATCTCGCCAAGCCCAGATCCGGCCTCCTGGTGTTGCCCACAGCCGCGAATAGACGGAGCGAGGCTGCCTCGAGGAGAGAGAGTCGGGGACAGAGATGGTGGCTTGGCCGAGACGGGACGCGAAACGATCGGCGCAGGCGATGGCTGGGGGTGGCTCGACGACGAGAGGTGATGGCACGAGAAGGGGATACGACGTCGACGGCGACGCAGGGGCGAGGTGGCGGAGGCTTGCGGTGACCGATTGGTAGAGGCGAGAGACTGAGGGAAGAGTACTGGATTTTTCTGAGTCCGGGAATTTTTTTTATGGAAATTCGTCAAGAAGTGAGGGCAGTTTGGTCATTTAGGAGGGGTAACCGCACCATGGGGGAAAAGAGACTGCCGGAGTCGCGCGTTTGAAGCGCTGCGATAAGAAAGGATTAAAACTAAAAGGGAAAAGCTTGGCTGACGGTCAGTCTAAATGGGGCATTCTAACTCAGTTAGAGGACATATATTTGCTGCATGTGAACAACCACATCAGCAAAATTTGAAAAAAAAAAAAAAAAGGAAAATAAACAGAGAGAGAGAGAGAGTTGGGGATAATACATATGTTTATGTGGATTGAGAGGTGGAAAGTAGGGGAAAAATTTAACTGTCAATGTTCATGCCAGTGCTAAAAATCTTGGGAAAATTGTTGAAAAAGTCCTAAAATTATTATATTTTTATCAATTTAGTACTAAACATTTTAATTTTATTAATTAATTTTAAATATTTTCATATTTTGTTAACTGAGTTAATCCGGCCAATTTTTGCTAGAATTGTTAACATGGACGTTAGCCGGTACCATGTAATATGGCCAACGCCGATATGGGTAATTTTTAATAGTATTGTAATATTTCTTCAATTTTGTTAATTAACTTTTTAATATTTTAGTTTTTTAATTTTCCTCTTTCCTGTGTTTTTTCCCTTTGCCAGCAAGGGTCACCGGGGACTTGGGCAAGGATCTTCTTGGCCATCGCCGGCCGCGGGCAAGCCCCTCACAGCGTGGTGAGTCTGTATGATTGTGAGCGCGGCCCGCCTCCCCTCTTAAGCAGCACGAGCGTTTGTGTTTTGACCTTTCGGTGAATCTGGGAATGGGTTTGCACATTGTTATTTCAGGTGATAGTGTGGAGAAGTACGTTCTGCAGAAGCACGCCGCCTTCTTCGACCGCAACCACGACCGCCTCATGCATCCATGAGAAACATTCCAATGTCTCTTTCTCTCTCTCTCTCTCTCTCTCTTCCCACGATTTTCTTAAAACGTTTAATGGGATTTGTTCGAGGATTAATTTTTTCTGTTCTTTTTTGGGGGATGTTCTTTGAAGGTTTTCGATCTATTGGGGCTGGCCTCCTTGTCGACCTTGCTGCCACCTTTATCAACATTGCACTCAGCCAGAAAAACTCGCCCAGTAACTCTCTCTCTCACGCAGCCTCGAGCTCAGGCCGCCGTGCTCACATTCACTCTCAAGCTTCGAGCTCAAGGTTCGGCCATGGACGCGAGATTTGGAGCTCGTGGCCATGGACACTTGAGCTTCAAGCTCACTGAGCCATTCGACCGCTGGATCTCAAGCTCCTAGCCATGGCTGCTTGAGCTCGAGTACTCATGACGCCACAACCCCGTCTGGCCTCACCTGCTGCTCGAGCTCGAGTCTGCAGCAGCAGCCATGAGAGCTCGTTTCCGCAGACATGGACACGACATATAGAGCTCGTGCCATGGACACTTGGAGTTTCAAGCTCATGGCCACATGAGCTCCAGCTCGACTCACGACGCCGTGACCCTCGCCTGCGACTGGCGGGGCCGAGGAGGCAGACTGCGCAGCTAGCTAGGATCATCGGCAAAGAAAGAAACACGGAAAAAGAAAGAAAATAGTAGATTTTTTTTTTAAAAATTTATTAAAAATTTTCAAAAAATATCAAAATATTATTAAAAATTATTTACGCCAAGATTCAATCGTACCTCATGACAACCAGCATTCATGTCAACGAATTCTGGATAAAATTGACTCAATTTAATTCAATCTAGAACGCTGAAAAATATTTAACTCAATCGATAAAATTAAAACGTTTAAAATTAAATTCCAGAACGCGGTAATGCATTTTACGATAATTTGATAATTTTCCTCAAAATTCATGGGATTACGTTTCAATCTTGATGATGGTGACGGTAATTGTCTCAGCGTGGTGACCTTATTTTGTGGTTCCATCGAAACGCCATTAAATGTAATGCAACTTGTCTCATATTCTAAACCCTATGAGCTATGCGGCAGTGGTGACGTACTTTTTTTTTTTTTTTTTTGGTCGAAGGCAGTGGTGACGTACTTGGAGCGGGCGTGCTTTGTAAGACATTTAATTTTTAAGATACCAGCGAATATGCTTGGCTATCTTATAGTGTACGATTTTGACATAAATTATATCGCGGCATCCGATTCCTCTATTCATTAACTATTTGACGAACCTTTGCTAAGGATATCCAATGATATTATATTGGTTTGATGATCATTTATTTTTCGACAAAACCAACTTCATTCTTTTAAATACTTGGCATTCATGCAGTGAATGTCATTTATTGAATTTCTGAATGTTGATTTGAGATATGATTAAACTGACTATTTTTGCCAATATTGAGAACTTAATCCAGGTGATGACTACTCTAATAGATGGCTTTGAATCTTTGATACCATTGAAAAAGGTGCATTTGGTTGTCGATATTATTTGAAACAAATAAATATAGAATCTGATGGAACAAATAAGGAAATGCGATCCTCCAAAGTTTTTTTTTTTCCTTTTTAACATGAGATTCTCTATTGTTAAGGGTTAATTTTACATCTTAAATTTTCTTCCTGGAGTAGTTGACACCATATTTAATACGTTAATAATGTCATCATGTTCTGAACATGTTATTATGTCATATTCAAAGTGGGTACTGAAGTTTGAGATCTAACATTATGAAATTGTATAGATGTAAAGCAGACATACCTGAAATACTTTATGAATATCGAGGATTAACTTCACTTAAAAAATTGACTTTCATACATGCACCTCAAGTTGGGAAACAAGAAGGGAGAAGGAAGATGCAAAGGAATCCATTGGCCTTGTATGTAATTTTTTTTACCACAGATTTGCATTTAATTAAATTATGCAATTCAATCATTGCGTGAGTAACGGGATCCTAATCTAGACGCTTATCCTAGTGCCTCCCTAGATAAATTCGGCATGTTAAATAATATGAACATCCACAGAATCTAATAGCTAAGATGAAGCAAGCCCATATACACTGGATGCATATAAGACTTTGTTCCTTCTACCCGCAACTCCCCCAGGATTATGCCTAGAAGGCAATGTGCGAAGCATGCTTAGAGGATACGTGAAATATTTTATATATATCGAGATTAGCTTCACTTAAAAAATTGGCTTCTCATACATGCACCTCAAGTTGGGAAACAAGAAGGAGAAGGAAGAGGCAAAGGCCCAGGGTAATGCCTAGAAGGCGACATGCGAGCACGCGGGCAGAGGATACGTGAAATACTTTATAAATATCGAGGATTAACTTCACTTAAAAATCGACTTCTCATACATGCACCTCAAGTTGGGAAACAAGAAGGGTGAAGGAAGAGGCAAAGGAATCCATTGGCCCCGTATGTAAGTTTTTTTTACCATATTTGCATTTAATTAAATTATGCAATTCAATCATTGCGTGAATCACAAGATCCTAATCTCGACGCTTATCCTAGTGCCTCCCTAGATAAAATTCGGCATGTTAAATAATATGAACATCCACATAATCTAAGATGAAGCAAGCCTATATACACTGGATGTATATAAGACTTTGTTCCTTCTACCCGCGCAAACTCCCCAGGATTATGCCTAGAAGGCAATGTGCTAGCATGCTTAGAGGATACGTGAAATATTTTATATATATCGAGGATTAGCTTCACTTAAAAAATTGGCTTCTCATACATGCACCTCAAGTTGGGAAACAAGAAGGAGAAGGAAGAGGCAAAGGCCCAGGGTAATGCCTAGAAGGCGACATGCGAGCACGCAGAGGATACGTGAAATACTTTATAAATATCGAGGATTAACTTCACTTAAAAAATTGACTTCTTCATACATGCACCTCAAGTTGGGAAACAAGAAGGGTGAAGGAAGAGGCAAATGAATCCATTAGCCCTTATGTAAGTTTTTTACCACAGATTTGCATTTAATTAAATTATGCAATTAATCATTGCGTGAATCACAAGATCCTAATCTCGACGCTATCCTAGTGCCTCCCTAGATAAAATTCGCATGTTAAATAATATGAACATCCACATAATCTAAGATGAAGCAAGCCCGTATACACTGGATGCATATAAGACTTTGTTCCTTCACCCGCGCAAACTCCCTAGATTATGCTTAGAAGGCAATGTGCGAGCATGCTTAGAGGATACGTGAAATATTTTATATATATCGAGGATTAGCTTCACTTAAAAATTGGCTTCTCATACATGCACCTCAAGTTGGGAAACAAGAAGGGAGAAGGAAGAGGCAAAGGCCCAGGGTAATGCCTAGAAGGCGACATGCGAGCACACGCAGAGGATACGTGAAATATTTTATAAATATCAAGGATTAACTTCACTTAAAAAATTGACTTCTCATACATGCACCTCAAGTTGGGAAACAAGAAGGGTGAAGGAAGAGGCAAAGGAATCCATTGGCCCATGTATGTAAGTTTTTTTACCACATATTTGCATTTAATTAAATTATGCGATTCAATCATTGCGTGAATCACAAGATCCTAATCTCGACGCTTATCCTAGTGCCTCCCTAGATAAAATTCGGCATGTTAAATAATATGAACATCCACATAATCTAATAGCTAAGATGAAGCAAGCCCATATACACTAGATGCATATAAGACTTTGTTCCTTCTATCCACGCAAACTCCCCAGATAATGCCTAGAAGGCAACGTACGAGCACGCGCAGAAGAAGACCTCTGGGAGTGAAAACGAAAGGCCACCAGTTTATTATTCTATTTGCATCAATTATATTTGTTCCTAAGCCTATTTTACTTCTAAATGAAGAAATAGTGACTATAGCCAATGGGAATAATAGGCCGGTTGTTAAGGCCACTCAGGGAGCATACGTCGAGGAGCGCTAGAAGTCAACTACTGAGAAATTATATCATAATAATATAAGATGATTTGAATGGTCATATTCACAGAAGAGATGATTTTATTTGGTGTGTTACCTCCATACAGAGCCCAATCGGACTCGATTGCAATTTGATCTCCTACTGTTCACGGAAATAAATGTGTAGGCTGTCATCGTAAATAAAATATACATTTGTAAGGTTTCAATTATTTACATGAAAGATGAAAAAGATCCACAGCCCTCACATTAATCCCACGATGCATATAAGACTTTGATCCTTTTACACGCGAAACTCCCCGAGTTTATAATTCTACTTACATGGAGCAAACGAAAGACCCACATCGAGCAATGAGGGGAATGATCGAGTTTATAATTATACTTACATCAATTACATTTGTTCGTAAGCCTATTTTACTTCTAAATGAAGAAATAGTGACTTCTTATATCCAATAGAAATAATAGGCCAGTTGTTAAGACCACTAGGGAGCATATGTCGAGGACCACAAGAAGGGCAACGACTGAAAAATTCATAAGAGATATGATTTTATTGGGCACCTTAGCTCCACAAAAAGCCCGAACGGACTCCATTGCAATTTGGTCTCCCACCACTCGGATATAATTGTAGGCTTTATCATAAATAAACTATACATTTGAAAGGTTGCAAGTATTTACATAGGAGATGAAAAAGATCCATACCTCTCACATTAATCTTGTGATGCGATTATTTCATCCATTACATAAGTAGTAAAGAGTCTATGCAATCATGCCAAAATACACGGGTATGTTTTTCAACGATTTATTTCTATACATGATACATAGATTATTATAGGTTAAGTATGTTTAAAAAAAGAAGAAAGAAGGGAGATTAATTCGATTCAGTTAAAAATGATCTTTATTACAAATAGCTACATTTTAGGTGGCTAGACATTCAAAAAGGCCGAATGCCAGATAAAGCACCTTTGACTTCTACTCTTTGGCTCCTCATTATCATATTCATCTCGCAAATTTCTTTGCTCAGCTATACAAAAATGCCCCCACAATTGACGTCGCATCTCTATTTGTTTCTGCTTCCATTATGGAACTCCGTCCGGTGAAAACTGAGAAAATTTACATGAGCATACACCAAAGGATTTTGTCTTCGAGAAAAGCAAACGTCTCGTCATTATCAGCAAAAGCTTGACTTGACCACCACAACTACAACTCCAACAGTCCTTTTCATCATCATATGATGTCCTAAAAAAATGACAGATATATGGAGCATCAATTCATGTATCATAACTCTGTTTTCAAAGTAAAAAATAAACGATCGAAAAATATTTTTCAGAAATCAATCGCTTAAAAATTTAACGAATCAAATATATTTCCCTTATCCAAGTTTTTAAAAATATTTAAATATAAATTGTTGTTCTATAACGAAGATATTTTCTATTAACTAATTACTTTAAACATTTTTAAAGCAAAGTTAAGCTATTCTTTGCTTAACTTGCTTAAAATATTCTCGAGTTCGAACGATTTAAAAAATATTTTTTAAGCAAGTTAAGCTATTCTTTGCTTCAAACATTTTGGAATATTTTGTTCATCCTCCTCCGGAAATTCCTCATGCAATGCATCATACAAATATATTGTTTTCTTTTTCCTCTCCTCCTTTTGCTCCCCAATCTAAGGCAATACACCAAGGCAATTGTACAGTTTGACATCAAATAGTTGATGTGTTATAGAACAATTAATATATTTTAGTTATTTGGGTCAAAATTACTTTATCTAGTCGGCTCATAACAGGGTAAGCTTTGTGTGAGATTGAACCACACCAAGTTTGTTAATGGGCTTAAGGTTTCGGCTTTAACCTACATACTAGGGCATTGACTACCAAAGACATCTACAGTACTTATGTTGACCGGTTAAGAGAAATGGACTACTTTTCCAAATTATAAAAGACCAATTCAATCAAATCAGTAAAAAAATGGTCTCTCCATTTCACAATACCTCGTTCCGAAGCTGGTCACCCATGCTACTGTGCCTTGACATATTCATGATTTATTTGAAAAAATAAAGACCACAGTTTCATAAAGACTCTTTCAAGCAAAGAACAAAAAGAAAAAAAAGCATATTCACAGAAAGACTCTCTGCCACAATACTGATTATCAAATATCATATCATGGTTCATCGAACGTTTTAATCCAATGACAACAAACAATGTGAACATAATAGTGCAGAAAGATTACATTAGAATTTTGTTGATATGGAGTTTCTCGAAATGGATGGTGGACCATACCATTGACCTGTCGAAGAGATTGTTCTACCCCGCAAGGAGTGCTCAGGCTCAAAATTTTCCATGTCCCTCGTCAACACCAAGATCTTGAGTCCACGATTTGTTACGCTTTGTAGTTTCTGAAATCAACAACATTTGGGTAGAGGCACAAGTTTAATAGAACATCCATTTGAGCTCGTTCGTCGTCTTGTATAAGGCACTTTCATATATTTTTTAAAAAGTTGAATTTTCTGTTAACTTAATCTTTCCCTTTTTTAGGATTCTACTGGATATGTATGAATATGGAATTAAGTAAATTTAAAGCACAAAAACATCATAAGAGGTCAGCCATGCTCGCGACAAGCCGAGGGGAAACAAATATAGCAATTCAACTAAAATTTGCAATATAATGTATTGATGATATAGTTCATAAATTGTTATTGTTTCTGTAGTTGCTTTCTGCAAATTGCTTTTTATTTCGAGTTAGCTCAATCAGAAAAGAAATGCCACGAAAAAGAAAAATCTTCTACCAATCCTTTCAATTACTTTTATAATAAAAATTGTTCAAAAAAATTAAATTAATATGTTTTCTAATTAAATATAGTAAAATAGTTCAAAATACAATACAAAGAATATGTCCTATTTGAATTTATTTGTATTTTATTTTTGAGTGTTGAAGATATGACTTGCAATTAATTAATCAAGTTAGAATTGAAACACACGAATGTCCCTTAAGTTGTATTTTACTTTTGCTGGTGTTCATGTTATTAAATGTAAAATGATGGAATTCATGTCGGCGGAAGACGACTTACCGATTCCGATGCGCAAACAGCAAATAGCCCCGGAACGAACACTGAATTGCGGATGAATCACGAACAACAATACCTCACGTTGGTCTGGATGCAATCACAAGGAAAACACCCAATTTCCACGGCATAAATGTCGATTGTTCTTGCAAAATTGAAATTGAAATGCTTTCTTATTTCTTGATGGAAAAATGGAGAGAAAACTGGTGCAAATGATCTGCCATCCTTTCAACGATTGTATTCGGGAGGCTTTTATACGTCTCCCTTCCCCTCCATTAGTGTCTTTTCATCGTAACGCATCAAGACAAAACGGTGCGTTCCAATCGCACCTCATCATGGACGTACCAGCTAAAGTACTACTACATCTCCCACTCGGACATGATGGGCTTGATAGCGCTCTATCAAGAATATAATGCATTCAACATTCATCAACTTTACAAAACAATTCATACTGGCAAATAAGCCGTGCGACCAGTGAGTACACCTGCACTTGGGAGCTCAAATTATGCACCTGTTAGGGATGACATAATGGCTATAACCCCGAAAAGAAATAAACAATCGATGTCTCACAGTGCCCCAGACATATTTTGTTACATCAGTCCAAGTATACCTATCCCTTAAAGGCTATACTTGACTATTCTCAAAACACCATGTATTTACAATTATATACGCAACCACATAAGGGCGATATAATTGGTCGACCAGTAAATACATGTGATAGATGTAAAATAACAATAGTCTTCCTTCGCACTCATGTCTCTCTCTATTTCGAACAACTACTTTCCTAAACGTGTCCCATAAGGCCATATCCATTCATGATCCGATAACATGCTAAAGTAGCAACATTGATCTTTCACTTCGAGAACATAGTCGAAGTAACATAGGGCATAAAATGAGGTAAATTATAAATTACCTCAAGGACTCACACGATGAGTAAATAGGGATAATTTTACTCACCTTCCCTTGTCGGTCGTACAATGCACATGTAGTATGAATTACATGCTATAGTGGACTTCTCTTTCTATAAGAGCGTATGTCATTTATTAATTATATCCACTATACGGATCTTAGCCTAAACATAGTCACGTGCTTCTCACGTACTCATGTTTAGCTCGAGTGCTAAATTAGCTCGCTTCCTATAGCGCCCAATTAAGTACTCGCATCCGGCATCTTACGTGCATACATGATTATGGGACTATCATGTTCGGTCGTATTATAAATAAATCACAGACCTCATCTTGACTCTAATCAAGGCGACATATCATTTTATGTACTAAACTTGCTCCTCAGCGTTTATTTGTACATAACGTCTCATCTCAACATGCTATCTATAGCACTTGAGGCGATTGCTCGTGTGAGTGAGCCAATCATTGCCTGCTGACATACTTTCCAATAATATATGTGTGTAATGCTAGTCTTATACTCGTATTCGTACTTATTGATAAAATATCAATTCACTAATAAACAAACAAGTACAATACATATGTTCACAAATACATAAACCAATAATCCTCTACAATAACACATATCACATTCTACGCAATCCTAGTGACATCTTGTGGGTCAAGAATATGTCTCTAGGAATAGCCTTCGTAAATGGATCAGCAACCATTTTATTGGTTGAAACGTATTGTAGGATCACTTCTTTCTGCGCTATAATTTCTCTGATGAAGTTATTCTTTATGTCAATGTGCTTCGTCCTTCCATGATACTTGGGATCCTTCACATAGGCAATAGCTGCTTGACTATCGCAATAAACTATCACCGGTCTTGGAACCTCGGTGACAAGTGGCTAAATTTTCCAATAAACATTTTAGCCGATGCTTATTGCACCAGCAGAACATGCAATAAATTCTGCCTCCATCGTAGACAAGGCCGTGCATGTCTGTCTCTTGCTATTCCAAGAAATTGCACCTCCATTGAGCAATAACGTATATCCAGAAGTCGATTTACGCTCATCCAGGTCTCCACCCCAATCAGCATCTGAATAGCCTAATAGGCGTAAATCACTCCCTTGATAACAAAGTCGATAGTCCATAGTGCCCTTCAAGTATCTTAAGATCCTCTTCACTGCTTTCCAGTGTGCTTGATCAAGATTTGATTGATATCGGCTCACCAATCCCACGGCATAACATATGTCGCGTCGAGTACACATCATGGCATACATCAAACTTCCAACCGCACTAGCGTAAGGAACAGTTTCCATTGCTCTAATTTCTTCGTAATCTTAGGACACATCTCGTACTTAGGCCTTCACCTTGCATGACAGGGGTATCAATGGGATTAAGTGCTGCATATTAAAACGTTCAAAAATCTTCATAATATAAGACTCTTGTGATAAAGTAAGGAGTTTCCTTGATCGATCTCTTTCGATCTTAACTCCTAATATATAAGCAGCTTCTCCCATGTCCTTCATTTCAAAATTAGAGGACAACCATTCTTTTATGGTGATAACCAAAACCTTATCATTTCTAGCCAACATAATATCGTCCACATAAAGTGATAAAATCACAAATTTATCTTTGGACCGCTTGACATATACACAGTGATCTTCCTCGATCATCGTGAAACCAAAAGTGGTTATGGCTTGATGAAAACAAAGATACCAATGTCTAGATGATTGCTTAAGACCATATATTGAGCGATGAAGCTTGCAAACTTTATGCTCTTGACCTTTAGCTATGAAACCTATTGGTTGTTTCATATAGATTTCCTCATCTAATTCTCCATTGAGAAATGCCGTCTTTACATCCATTTGATGTAATTCAAGGTCCAAATGTGCAACGATGGCTAGAATAAGGAATATTGAGGCAAACCTTACAACCGTGAAAAAGTTTCATCATAATCTATACCCTCTTGTTGAGTATAACCTTTTGCCACAAGGTGAGCCTTATACTTTTCAATGGATCCATCCACCTTACGCTTAATCTTGAAGACCCATTTGTTTCCAATGGCTTTGCGATTGGGTGGTAGATCAACCAAGTCCAGACATGATTTGCCCTCATTGACTCTATTTCATCTTCCAAAGCTTTTCTCCATTCTTCCTTATCGAGGATGAGACAGCCTCTTGAACAGCCTTAGGCTCGGCATTGTCTTTTGAGCAATCATAAATGCTTCCCCTTCAATCTCAAAACGACGACGGGGAATGCTTTTACGATTACTTTTACGCAATTGAATTTCTCTTGAATTCAATTCATCGAGCGATGCAACACTCCCACTAGGTCTTACGTGTTGAGGTAAATCTTCATTCTCTCTACAACATTAGTGGGTGTGTTATTAGGATCTTCCATCTCATATAATTGGAAATTCTTATCAATCTCACCTCTATTAGGAAAATCGTTCTCCAAGAACGTGACATCTCGTGACTCCATTTCGGTCACACTTCCATCAGCTTGTTCACCTATGAATACGTACCCTTTGGATTGTTCGGAATATCTTATAAAGATACATTTCTTTCCTCTAAGACCTAATTTGCCATGTTTATGGGAAGAATCATGAACATCCCCATGGACGTAGACTACTCAAGTCCGGTTTCCTACCAGTCCATAATTCATAAGGGGTGGAAGTGACCGATTTTGAGGGCACTCGGTTAAGTATATAGGCGGCAATCAATAACACATCTCCCCAATAAGAGATAGGTAAATTTGCTTGCGCCATCATAGACCTAACCATTTCCAATAGGGTTCTATTCCTTCTCTCACTACCCCATTTTGTTGTGGAGTACTAGGAATAGTCAATTGTCGTACAATTCCCTTTTCATCACAAAGAGCCTTGAATTGCTCTGATAGATACTCACGTCCACGATCGGTTCTCAATGCCTTTATTGTCTTGTTCAATTGATTCTCTACCATCGCTATATATCGTCTAAAGCAGTCTAATGCTTCGACTTATGGGAGATCGAAAGACATAACCGAAACGTGTGAAGTCATCTATGAAAGTGATGAAATATGAGGCTCCATGCCTCGCCCTCACATTCAAAGGACCACAAATGTCGAATGTATGAGATGCAATGGAAATTCAGCTCTAGTCCCTTTACCGAATAGTTTTCTAGTTGCTTTTCCCGCTAGATAATGTTCACATACGGATAAACTAACATTAGTGAGTGACCCTAAAAGGCCTTCTCTAGCTAATCTTTGCATTCTTTGCAATTCAACGTGACCTAATCTAGCATGCCAAGTACTTGCATCAATCTCAACGTTATTAGAAGATGCAATTAAAGAAAAACAACCATCAACATTAACATTGTACTAATCATAGTCAATGTCTAACACCATAAAACCATTCGATACATGACCTGAACCATAATAAATTGTTCCATACATAATGCCAACACAATCACCATGGAAATTCAATACATAACCTAAGCTAAGAAGAATAACTACAGAGACCAAGTTTCGTCGAATATCTGGAGCATAAAGGACATCATGCAGAAGGTTTCGACCACCACGTAAGATTAATTTACATGTGCCGATACCCTTCACTTCAACTCTTGAGTTATTCCCAACATATATCTATCTTCTTCCTGGCGGTATCCGACAATACTCCACAAATGCTTCTCGGTCTCTAGCTACATAGTCTGTTGCTCCTGAGTCTACAGTCCACATTGGATGAGTTTCGGGAAGTATAAAGACTAGAAACAAAAGCATTACTCAAAGTAATGGAGTAATAGGGTACCTTTTTCGGCTTAGTGCATTCACAAGCAAAGTGACCCAGCTTGCCACAATTGTGGCACTCCATCTTGGCCTTGTCCTTCTTCCCACCACGCTTCTTGCGTCGGAAGGTCTTAGCCCTCTTAGGTGCTCGATCAGTCCTCTTCCCTTTGTTGTTAAATTGAGAATTCCATTTGCGCTTGAAGCTCGAAGCTTTGCGCGAACTCGATTCAGCAACATAAGCATGGGTAGAGGATCTCGCAGCCTCTGGCGCTCATCCTCTAATTCCAAATGACGCGCAATATCATCAAAAGTGACAATATTCTCATTATGCGTCATATTGATCTTCATATGCTCCCAAATATCAGGAAGAGACCTTATAAGAGCCTGAACTTGCTGTTCATCGTAAGAAGGAGTGACTTGCCGTCTTCGGCTCACGGATCATGTTTGACATCTCCCGAAGATGCTACCTCATCGTTACATTTGGGTGCTTTCGGAATGTGTCAAACTTGATGGTGAGTCTCCTCACTTAGTGGCAAATCTACCCCCAAACTTATCTTTCAAGGCAACCCACATAACTTGAGCTTTATCATAACTTTCAAACTCACACATGAGATCATCTTGCATACATTTCGGCAACGTGATGCGAGCAATGCTATTTTTCTTTTCCAAGCTTGATAAGTTTCTAGATCTCTCCTGTGTTGAGTTGAAGTTCCATGCTCGGTTGATCCATGGTGTGGTTGAGGGTTTCCAAAACCTCTTACTCAAAGATGTATGAACCTTTCGGTGCCAAATATCATAATTGTCACCGTTCAGCTTCTCACCCTTATTGAGGTCACCATAATGGTCTTGGATGCCGAAGCCATAATCAATTGCTATAACACATTGACATAATAAATGCAGAATCAATACTAGCACATTTTCCAGAGTAACACACATATTTAATTTGAAGCAAAAACAAACTAAATTAATGATAATTCAACAAAAGACACGAAACAAAAGTTCACCATGTTCCCAATCAACTTCTATGTACAATTGTTCTATTATCATTAATTAGTTTAATTTGCGCAAATTTTAAGTTCTAGGTGAGAACTCTTTCAAATTCTAGCAACCTACGAACTCCCACTATGAAAAATAATTACATGACCTTATGTAATTTCTACATTTTTCCTTAATACAAAAAAAAAAAAAAACATAGCACGATAATAACCAACGTATAAACAACAATCATGCTTCAACTATAATCATAATCGCAATTCAACATGGAATGGATTTCCTACCATTGTTCGAATTTTCTAGTAACTAGATAATTGCAAGTATATCAAACTATATACATGATATCATCGAACCAAGCTCTACACAGCATATATGACATCATTTCCACATAAGCTAGCTACTGTATTTTCTAAAACACAAGAAAATACAAGCTACAAATGAATACATTATGCATTAAACCCAAAAATACACGTACATAGGGTTTCCTGAGCATTTTCATACATTTATAAAATTCAAAAATATAAAATAATTATACCACGGTGTAGAGGACACTCATACAAACCAAACGCCGCCGACCACGCTCCCATCGAGCTCGCCACACACGCGCCCGAGTGCGCGGCGCGTGTGGCACACGCGCAGCCGAGCCAAATGGCTCCTGGTTTGCCGACCGGTTCAACCGGTTTGACCGCGCACCAGTTGAATGGTCCGACCGTTGACCGGTTGACGTCCGACCGTTGACCGGTCAACGGTCGGTCGGGTCGGGATTGGGTCGGGTCGGGTCCGGGTCGGGACGGAAGGCCGACGTCATCCAAACGGTTACCGACCATTGGATGACGTCATCACGCGCGCTGACCACGCCGCGTGCCGGCCGTCGCGCTGCCGCGCACGTGCCGGTTTGCCGACCGGCGCGTGTGGCGCACGCGCTGGCTTTGCGCCAAGCGCGCTACGCGCAACGCCCGGCCGCGTGTGGGCGCGTCCGGCGTCTTCCAGCGATCGACCCATCGCCGGACTCGTCTCGACGAGCTCTTTCACCCTATATATTCAAAAGTTGATTTTGGCCAAAAAAATATTTCGAAAATTGGCCAAAACCGCACGGATGCACGCAACCTCAAACCCGTTCTTCACTTTGGTTCGATTTTTCAACGATTCACATATCAATTTCGATTAATAAACATCCAACCAAGTGTAGATATCATACTCTTAATCTTGATATGAAATGGTGTACTGGAAAATTCAATGAAAAACAAGGCAGAAACTACGATCGAGCTCGATACCAATGATGGAAATCATGTCGGCGGAAGACGACTTACACGATTCCGATGCGCAAACAGCAAATAGCCCCGAAACGAACACTAAATTGCGGATGAATCACGAACAACAATACCTCACGTTGGTCTGGATGCAATCACAAGGAAAACACCCAATTTCCACGGCGTAAATGTCGATTGTTCTTGCAAAATTGAAATTGAAATGCTTTCTTATTTCTTGATGGAAAAATGGAGAGAAAATGGTGCAAATGATCTGCCATCCTTTCAACGGTTGTGTTCGGGAGGCTTTATATGTCTCCTTCGCACCCCTCCATTAGTGTCTTTCCATCGTAATGCATCAAGACAAAACGGTGCGTTCCAATCGCACCTCATCATGAACGTACCAGCTAAAGTACTACTACATAAAAGTTTTGAACCAATACATATTTCATGTACGAAATGTAACATATCTCACTCATAAACTACTAGAGCTGTTAACAGTTTGAATTTTTCCTTTTTGCGAAATGACCAAGGAAGTAAAAATGATTAAAATCGATTTCAAAAAATTTCCGCGATGATTATAAAAAAAAAAAAATTCAATATGCCACGGCTTCGTAGTCTATACTAACATTAATTTGTTACGCGATTTGAAGTTTACAAATACATATACAAAACAGATCCATCGTAGTGGTATATCTTCTGAATCAATTTCAGATTATTTTGACATTTTAATATGCACATATACTTAATTTATGACTTTATCTGCAACGTCCATTTAAGGTGCAATTTCCACTATTTATCTTAACATATTCATTGCGTTTTTGGCAGTTTCTCACAGGGGAACAAAAAAAAAACCGACACTTCCATCTCGATCAATCAAATTATATCTTATGCAAAGCCTCCATTTGAAAACCAAAAGGTTAGCAATCGCCAACATTGATTATTGCTATGCGTATGCTTTTCTTCTTTTCTTTTCTTTTCTTTTTTATCGGAAAAGAGTCTGTTTCATTCCGTTAGGGAGAAGCCTGACAACGAGGCAAAGGGGCTTCTGAACATAATAAAAGTCCCCTAGGGCTCGTGCGGGAATAGAAATCCAGCCGTTTTGACAACCTAATTTGTCAAATGATTGAACTCTTTGGTAAAATCAACAGTCGGATAACTAAAGATCTGAAAATTAGGTCAGCAACTCCTTGCATTCGTTGATAAGCACAAGCACGTCCAGAGCCAAAGTGAACTGATCCTGTGAGATAGCTTACCAAGGTGAAATTATCTGACTCGATGCCAACTTAGCTTCAGATCAAGATTTGAAGTACTATGAGGGTTTCTAAACAAGCAAGGGTTTCTGCATGAGTGGCGGAGTTCACCCTCACAAATCGCACGAATACATCAATGATTTTTCCTAGAGAAGACACAACGGACACAATGGCATGGTGATATCGATGATAATTTGGAAAGAAATATGTATAGCAAAAGATTTTAATGAATTTACTCAGTCGATGATTTTCCTCGTAACAAATTTCGGAAAGCTGCCTACTAAGCAAAGAAATGAAAATTCTCAAGACACGTCCTATAGATGCCAT